>JAPQRN010000005.1:24844780-24867032 GCA_037367275.1 Coranthus polyacanthus
ACTTGTTTTTAATCCTGTGCACAGACTTCCTGTATATTCCAGTTGTATCAGCTGTGTCATTTTCAAGCGATGCGATGTGCGTTCTTTTCGACGCCTCTAACTTATCAGATCATATAAGCACTTTCTATACAGTCATTTCCTGAAGTCACGTGCTTCAATAATGTCTGTTATAATGTCATTTCCTGTGTGGAATGCATACCTTGCGTTTCCAAGCGAGTGAAGTCACTGTTTAGTTGTAAACTGAATGAAGATGCTTGGCTACTAGAGTCAACACAGGTGATACAGTACAAGATGAAAAACTGCATTAAGCTGTGACTGATGCGACACTAATGACGAGTGGTTGCGGGTTACATGAAGCAACCGGGGCTGTGAAAAGGGGTGAAACCGTGCGCAGCATCACAGGCCTAACCACATCTGCTCTGAACCTGTTTCAGCTGAAATGTGACTCACAGTACAGATCGATAAATAAGACGTTACACAACCGCCTCTGTGCGTAGTTCAGCGAAGTGTGAATGTGAATATTCAGGTGCTTTCCGTTTGTTCTTGCACTGCTTTTATTTAAATCTGCTTCAGCGCCAGAAGATGAGTGGCGATGCTAATGGCTCTGCTGCTCCTACAGCAGTGATTAAGGGTCATAATCTGTGGAGAATATTTCATGACGGGGAGGGATTTGCAGCAGCTCAGAGTTTAAATAGGATGGAGGATATGATATGGTTAGTTGATATGAAATCATACAGTACTGCTGAGCACGTATGGTCGGAGGTTTTCTTTCCGGGCCTGCGCAGATTGACTGTCACCGCAAACGAATACTAACAAACCTTAAACACATCACGCTGATGCCGTCAGTCTCACGCGTCTTTTGTCTCAGTTTGGTGTCAGGAAGGAGGAATTCTTCCTCTTTTTGGTCAGTTGCCCGCACTGTAATGTAGCCACACCAGTTAAAGAGCTGTAAAGGATGAAGTTGAAAGATAAGGCAACGGGTTCAGACAGCTTATCTTAAAAAACCTTGATAAAGGGAGCAGAGGCTCTGGCATTGCACAGCACTCTGTTAATATTTGACAGATATATCTGAAACGCTGATGAGCGACTCTGAGAAAGAGATCTCAGGGAAGTAATGAGGGATCAAAGTCCATCAATCATTGCCATACAAAGAATTAATCCTCCTATTGAGCCTGTGGTGGTCGGTGGCATACATTTTATTCTTAACGTCCAACTCTGTGGTACGCGTGTGCTGTTTTTCCAGTTAGCCTCACATCTGGCCTCGATGTTTCAGTCACTCCATTGTTCTATTTCAGCACAAAACCAGCAATCTCGTCAATCTCGTGAATCCAAACAGCAGCTCAGCTCTCTAGTCTTTTTTGGAAACGTACTGGTTCCAGGAATCAGGTTTCACACAGCGATCTAGATCATTGTGATGAGGAAAACAAAAAAAAGTCACGCCTTAACGTGGACCGCCTCGCAAAAAGACGCTCAGTCTGGGTCTGGCTCAGCAGTGATATCGAGATAACTCAGGAAACGGCTTCCTGGAACACAGCCAGGTAACCTTTAAATAAATACTAAAGAGACCTGAGCTTCTGCTGAATGCAATTACAGCGAAAGACAAACTGGGAACATCAGCTTTATCCTCGCTGGACGCTGCGTCCAAGTAACTGCTCTGAAACACATATTACACAGACATAAAGGGCAGCAACCACACACACACACACACACACACACACACACACACACACACACACACACACACACATACACACATACATTACAGTGACGTTCATCTGCTGTGGCTCAGCAGATGAACATGTGTGAAGCCTCCAGGTGTGAAGATGCACATCTGACCCTGACAGCAACCAACAATAAACACTGTTAGCTTTTATATTAAGGGGCATCTGACATGAACAAAAAAAAAAGAAAGAAAAAAAGACTGCTTAATAAGTACGTAGTCACATGCTGCTGTGTGCATTGCAGCCTGTGGTGGCTGTAAACACTCAGATTGTTAATCAATAATAAAAGCTCTTCATGATGACGAAGCAAAACTCTGGGAAATCTTACACAGTGTCTGGGAGATATAAAAAGACATATAATCTGCCTTCAGCGCAATCGCCTAACCATTAACGACAGAGGTGACTACAGAGCCTTGAACTTGAGAAGACAGTTCAAAACCCTGCATGGTACGGTTCAGTCAAATATTATTCTGGTTTGGTGTGAGGTAAAGTCGAAAAATACAAAACGAGAGAAATAAATGGAGGGAAATGTGGGGTCGTCGTTCAAAAATGTTCAATAGCGATACCGTGGCTTCATTTTCAGTGTTTCATTTGAATACACATCATCGCGCACAAACAAAAATGAACCCATTTGCTAAAACTTCAAGTTGCCTGTTAACATAATCATTAATAAAAATGTATAAAAGCCGTTTGTGTGCGCGCTGCATTCACTGACACGGATGACTGACGCCTTTGAGGTTTTGAAGTTTAGTGTCAAACGGCGCCAAACGATTCCGGCCTTTTGCTCGTAATTCATTCAGTGCCATAAAAAGCTGGTCATATGTCATGAAGAATCAAGGTAGTGTGCCTCCACTAATAAGATTCAACTAAAATGTGTTAGCATAGAACGTATAGAGTCAAAGTTAAAGCATGTGGAGGGTAAATCTATAACACTGTCTCTGTTCAAAGGTAATGCCGGGGCTAATTATCTAATTACTGATGCGTAATATGTGTCTCTCAATAATTAACGAGACAAGGTTGAGCGGCTGCCATGACATCACATCTGATTAGCTCCAGTGAGGGTATCTAAGTCAAAGTGCAGCTGTGTGAAAGGAAACACTACACATTCTGATTCCATCGAGGCTTCGCTTGTTTAAGGAGCCTGTCGCGTCTCAAACACAGTCACTTAACGCTCGCTCTCTTAAAAAAAAAAAAAAAAACTAAACAAAAAAAAAAAACCCTCCTGGAATAGATTTACGGTTAAGTCGCGAACCCGTCCGTCACACATTTCTATGACGGTTTCCCTCCTTCGCCAGTTAGAGCTTGAGCCCCTTCAAAGTTGTGCCCCAGGCTATAAGAGCTGAATTACGCATTATGCAAGTGAGTTGCATGTGTCTGAACTCGGCCACGCGTCAAATAGAGCAGTTTTATGTAACTGATTCAGTCTACAGTAGTTGAACATGAGCTATAAAATGTCAGCAATGTGCATGTGGTGTTGTCGTGATAGCACATGCACACACTGTGTTACTGGGTTTGAATTTGGTGTCGGACACAGTGGCTTCTTTTACTATGACGTGGAACTAAACTGAAAAAAAGTGCTTGTGAGGGCCTCCTCTGAAGGACTTGCAGTACTTATTCCAGCAGATATGTTTGCGTGTCAAAGCACAGATTAACCATTATTAATGTCCACGCTCCACTTCAGTGTCAGCCGCGTTGTTTGAACGTTAGCGGACTGTCCTCGTTAATGTGATTAATGGCGCGCGTCCTGCCTGCTTCGACGAGTCAGAGGTCTGTTACGAATTCAAATCTGTCCAGCACAATTAAAATACAAGTAATGTCACAGAACAGCACAATAAACTGCAGCATTAACAGTTTTCCTGGGTCTCACTTTGATACGTATCACCCTGTTAAGTTGTTACCAGCACACACTAAGTAGCATTAGCAGTTGTGTTTCTGAATTTAGTTACCACTCCCTAGCAAAATGTCTGTTGTTTTGTGGCTATTGCCAAATTATGGTAACTAGCGAGTGGCTAATTTTGTAAATCTAGATTTTAAACAGTGCTGAGTCGACTCCTGTCAGAAGCATAGACTGGACAGAGCTGCACATTGGTTTTTGAAATGCGGTTTACTGTATTTGGACAGGTGATGGGTGAGCTGACACTACTTTACAGACACAGTAAAACAGTAAACCTCATCTTGTTAGTGTCACTCTGTGTTTCCCAAACTCAGGGCCTAAAATAGGTTGCACAGGTGTTTTTATGGGGGCGCATATATATATATATATATATATATATATATGTGTGTGTGTGTGTGTATAGCATATTAAAACAGAAGATAAATGTGATAAATGGAAGAGTTTATAAATGTCGACCTCAACAAAGCCATGTGAAATGAAGGAGAGGCCTCAGTTGTAAAAGACTTAACAAGACAAGAATTATGTAAAAGATGCCACAAGACGGACATGAAAGACATAAAAGACAAAATAAAGATTCAAATAACGTAAAAGATGCAGCGAGATTAAAACAGTGTAAAAGTGTCAATTCATGACATATTTTTGTACGTTTGGGTCCCGTAGAGATGGTGAGTTACCACTTTGGGTCCCTAGCTGAAAAGGTTTGGGAATCACTGGTGTAACTTATCAACCATGACTACAGTCGAGGTGTAAAAAAAATGTACTCAATAAACAGAAGGTCTGAAAGTGTGATTTGTCAGGTGAACTAACTGTCAATCACACACGTCAATCAACCCCAACACAGCAGACGTCAAAGCCTTGTATTAGCCCCAAAAAACGTATTAATGGAGCAATAATTTAAAGACGGACCCCCAGGTCCAGATATAACCAATCAGACCAGAATGACTCTTGGAAAAAAAAAAACATTTACTAAATATTTTTAGACACAAGTTCAATGTAAGTCTTTGGGAGCCAGGCCTTTTTGGAGCCGGTACCTAGTGGCCGCCAGTGGTATTACACTTTAAGATGCTTACTCACCTTCGAGCTCGGGTCCTTTTCCCTCGATTGCAACATGTTTAAAACTTGCATCTTGTGCAATGACTGAATTTGTTAAAGCCAAGAAATGAGTCAACGTGAGCGGTCAGACCCGTCAGGTGCCAATGACGTGTTTGTGTTGTAACGTGGCTCGATTTGTCACAGATAAACTGACCAGAGAAAAGTGAGTAACACTATTTTCTACTTCCTAACGGTGCTCTTGAACAAGACACGTAACCAGCGACTGCTAATCCGAGGCCAGCATCACAGAACTGTGGTTTTTGCAGTTTCAAAGAGGAAACATGTCTACATGTCATGAAGGTTATACACAGAGTGGATGTCAGCTAACTATTAGTCCTTCATCCTTCCCCATTTGAGAGTGCTGGTATTTATTGCTTGCAGCTAAAAGTGGATTTGCAGCTAAAACTAGAGAATTTAGGGAAATGCGCCGGTGCCCAAATGCAACCAGATACCCTAAAGGAAGCCCAGCACTTATCAAAAACGGACACCTCACTGGAATGACAGCTGATCAAGTCTATTTTTAGCTATCACAACACAGATGGGGATTTATAAACATTTCAAATGTCAAAGGTCACGCAGGAGCTGACCTCCTGGTTTGAATGCCCGGGGATTCATTGTGATGCTAATCCTGTTTTATCCAGTCAGACCCTAAAATAAAACCAGGGCTCTGAAGAATGAGCTGTAATCCCCATCACCGAGCCTCCGCGCTCCTGTTCTGAGCCGGCGCGTTATGTCACAGTGGGAGCTGTCGGAGACTTAAAACCGTCAAACGAGGGCGAATGAGTAGCTCCAACAATAAATTATATGAAGCGGTGAATTTACAGGTGTTATAAAGGGATTTGCGAGGGTAGATGTCAGTGTTTTTAGAAGCCAACGTGCGCATCCGTTGAAACAAACTCTCACAGACTTGGACATGCGTGTCCGCAGATGACGTATCAGTAACGTGGAACGCAGGAGTAATTTCATTCAAGTTCAAGCACCTGCATTTCAAAATGCAATAAAGAAAAGTACACGCTTTTTAATCAGGATTACTACGTTTGCATTCATACGCGCATAAACGACTTGTAGCTTACTATACGTCAGGCAAAGCATGGGCTGATGGAATTTGTTTGCTTTAAGGAGATTTAAACCTAAAAAGTCCAGATGGCAACTTGATAAAGTAAAGAAATTGGGGTTGCGATCTTTATAGTATGTAGGACCGCAGTGAAGCGGCTTGGGCCAATCATATATGTAATGTATGGTGCAACATGCATGCTCTAAACAGACCCAATCCTCTTAGGCTCAGGTCCAACTTGACGTACATCTGCAGCGATCTAATGAAATGTATTTAGACCCTAATGCTCTCAATGCAAAGAGGCAGGGATGTCCACACACTGCAATATAAGGATTACAAGATCACTTAATCTGTGCCAAAAGGAAGGAAAGCAAAAGCAAACAGAATAAAAGATCAAACTGCTATGACTTGAGACCTACAGCTACAGATTCACATGCTCTTCAGTGTGGCTGTGAGAACGGCTTCCTCAGCGGTTAATCAGAGGTCAGACATCTGGCCCCGGGGCTTTCGTGTTATTGCTCTGCTTTTCTAAAAATGGACAATGGCATCAAATGTATAAATTTGATCAAATCCCCAGTGATTAACTAAATGAGCTGTGTTGCTAATCTACGACGCAGGGATGCATTAGCGGGGATCACTCACCGTTTTGATAGGTTTCGAAAAGCCCCGCGCATGTTGGTATGCACATGGGAGGCCGCTGACACTAAGCCAGCCCGAGCACATTAGACCCACTCTCATTTTCAGGAGTTTCACCCCGATGACCCATCAAACGGCTGCGTCCATTGTTGAGTCCACAGATGTCAGGAGATGATCGCGGTGATTAATGATTATAATGAGGTAATTTCCCACAATCCATTTCTTTAGCTCTTTAGTACGTTACTGGTGTATTATGCGCACCAAGTATTATCTGTATCATCACACAGGATCATATCGTAAAATTCAGAAACATGTTTTAAATGAACAAACATTCAAAGTGCTATTGTGGAAAAACTACAGTAAATGTGTTTCCAACTAAAAACAAAGACAATGTGAATCGTGTGCGTGTCCAAACAAACTCGTCTGTGTAGTTTGGTCAGAATGTGGCGCTATAGGCCACGTTACATGTACCAGCTCCAATAAACAAGAGTAGAAGAAGACAATTCTGTTGCTCTTCCAACTAAAATGTCTGTGTTTATTCATGGCTGACACCAAGGAGTAATTTGGCGTCGTCATGGGTCCACACTTGAAAAAAAGCCATGTTTATATACCTTTATGCACATTAGCTATTTTTTTCAAAAGAGACAAAAAAAAACACCCCCAGCCAGCGTAAAAAAGTGTTTTGCTAAAACGAGAAGTCTTTTTGGATGTAGAATTTTCAACATTTGTGGAAACGCACCTAATGTTAACTAAATACCGAGTCTTTAACAGAAAAGTATTCCAACTGCAGGAAGAAATAAAACCTGTTATTAGGAAAACATTTACTACTATTTATTTCAATTTGGACATTTTGTACCTCCATACATTTCACTGCGTGTATCTTTTCTCCTGCTGTTATTATGCTGCTTGAATGCAGTACATGACACTACAAGCCACATTGATCATTGTCTAATAATGTTTACTGTAGGTCACTGTGCATAGTCCATTTTTAACGCTGGTTATAACAGCCCTTCAGACGCGTTACTGTTCTATGTAAAGTCCATGTGTGTTTACGCTTTGCACGTTTTTTTTTTTTTGTGTCTACTTGTGTAAACTCCTGTGTGTTGTTTCCAAAGTTATACCAGCAAATCAAATCTAGATGTAAAACAGTCAAATAAGAAAAAGTTAATTCACAAATTTGGATGATATGTGCATCCTGAAATGTGCAATATGTACAAATTAAAGCACAGTCTTCACACCAGAGTCATCTTTTTAATATACAGTATTCACTCGGCATGAAGAATAAGCAGACAGAGCATGAAATTACCTATTTTCTATTCCACATGTCTAATGGTGTTGTGGAAAGTGCAGATTGCAGTGACAGGGCCGTGCGAGATGATTTAGATACGTGTTCGCACAGTGCCAGGGACTCTGCACCGAGAGCGGAGCCAATTCAAATATAGCACAGACTCTTGGGAAAAAGTTTCCTTGAAAAACATGATTAATGGCAGCCCCACATGTTTCAGCATAGCTGCATGGCATGACTAATGCAAACAGGTTTTAGGCAACAGAGTAACCTTTGCTCAACTGGTACCTACAAAAAAAAAAAAAAATCACATTTTCATTTCGGCTTCTATTTGACCTCATGAGGTAAACACAGTGTTGATGTTTCTTATATAATGTCGTTTACACCAGACACATACACGGTAAGAGAATAACTTAAATATTCAGTAATGAGATGGTAACATTTGAGTGAACTGTTTAAAACCCTAACCCTAAAGAGACAGTTTTAGGTTCTTGCATCAGCAGAGTTGGCTGTGTAAATCTGAGGCAGCTCATTGAACAAACAATGATATAACGCTATATAAACACTGGGAGACCACAATGTGCAGCAACACCATGACGCTTCTGAGAACTGTTGGCTGGCTTTGCTTCGTATGTATCGAAGCAGCTCTCTGCTCAGCTGCAGCTGCGCTGAAAGAAATGGCCATTTTATACAGTAAGCCATCACACAGCTTCAGAATAAACACAAAAAAAATGAAAAACAACATTTTTCATGGTTGTTTGTTTTTTTAAATCTAACTTCACGGCACAAACTGAGATTGTTTTTCGAGCACACAACAGTGGACGTCTTTACTTTGCAAGCGCTTTAATAACCATTCACACTGCCGTTAAACTAGTTACTGTTTCAACGGCCTGCGTGTTATCTCTTATCGTGCTGGTTATCCCACTGACAATAGGAAGTAAATGTCCTGATTTTGGACAAATACAATAGCCAAAAACCAACCGCTTATTACCACATATTCCTAAGCATTTTAGGAGTAAGTTCAATGGAAATATTTGGTGATTGTATTCATTCTGGAGCTATGTTAAATAGACACTTGATTCATGACCTCAATACCCTTTTTTAGAAACATCTCCAGACGAAATTAGAGCTCAGAAATATGCATTGGAAGAAATCCAGGTCAATGCAGTTATTTCTAAACCTTTAGCTTCATGTGGAAAACTCCCAGCTCTGAGCTGGCTCATGCCTAGTGCCTCATTCTTTCACATTGCATTCCTTATTGTCATATTCAAATATACTCTAATGCTGTTCCAACATCCTAAACCTTCAATACACAGCTGAGTGCGTAAGACTTCTCAGAACAGATAAAGGCCGATCCGGGCGACCGGCTGGATTACCAAGGAGCTGTGATCATTACGAGACCAAACGTTGCTGTAAGAGATCTAAGAGGCCAAAAAAAAAAAAAAAGAAGCACCAATCAAAGAGCACCACAGGGCAGACAGACCACCCAGCAGGGGGCAGTTAGGACACGGACGTGGCCGTAGATCAAGGCGGGCGATGATCCTTGCTGCAACGACGCAAGGAAGGGACTGATCACCAGGTCACCCAGCTGATGTTGAAAGACTGCAATGAACCCTGGTTGCACTACTTTCAGTCCAAATACAACAGAATGTAGGACACATTCATCAGTCAGTATCATTAAAGTAAATTGCCTTTTGTGATTTTAAGCACAGTCTGCCCTTGTTTTAAGTGATAAATGTTCCAGAGCCAGTGACCAAAAACAAAACAGCAGTTTCACTTCATGTCATAAAACTCTTTTGTCAAACCGTGGAGTTTAAAGATGGCTCTGAAGGATATCGATTTTGCTCACCACGTGCAGCTTGCACAAGGGCTTCACTTGCAAAAGCAAGATAAGACTGATTCTAACCTAAATCTTTTGACTGTGAAGATATGCTGGTGAAGCAAAAAATCTAACACATTCATCAATGTAAAGAGGACAAATACTTCTCAGTTGGAGATTCAGGCTCCTTTTTCTGCATCTGACCAATAAAGTTGGACGTGTTGGGATTTTATTTTTTGAGGATGTTTTCTGACACTAGTTACTGTTGTAACTAACGTACAATATAAACCTAAGACGCACCAGACAGAGACCTGCATCGCTCATCCACAACCAGCACGGAATAGAAAGTGAACACTGCCATCTGCTGGACATGGAAAGGGTTTAAACGCGTACTTCACAAAAGAGCAGCCCACGTGTTATTTATCAAAGTAAAATTTTTATTTGTATTGAAGGTTACAGAGCATTAGATTTTGTTCTATCAAAATAAGTAAATCAAATTTAAATAGGAATTAAAGTGGTATTAATGGCCTCCAAATGGTTCACTTGATTGTACAGTAAACATACAACAGCAATTCATAAGGTTAGTCATGTTGAAGACACATCACTTGATGAATCTATTCTTATCCGTGACTGTGTTTAAGGTGGAGGAACATGTTTAATGAACTCTGCATACAATGTGACTTCAGGGAGTGTGAGCGGCCCGAGGCCTCGTGACTATGTGCCTGTGACGTGTTACTGATTCAGTGGATCCTTTTACATCGTTTTACTAGAACTTCTCATATGAATACAGCCGTTTGGTCCCAATAGCAACACATGTACGTATGTCCACCCACAAGCTCGGCATCGCCTTCTGTTGCGAACCTCACATACAACAGTGCCGAACGGGGACTGCTACACTAAAACGGTTAACTGTTTGATTCTTTGGTGAAATGACGTCAGGTTCATTTCTCACATTCAGTGTGATTGCCTTGGTTTGAATTATTTGTATTATGTATTTTAAAGAATGACTTAAGGTGGGGGTTAAGACTGGGGGCGCACGAGGAAAGTGGAAGGGGTTCGCAAGTCTATGACCGTTTTTTTCTGCTTTCAAAATTTCTGAAGTTGGCTGGTCTGAGCTTCATCTCTGCAAATTCAATTGAATGCTCATGGCCCTTCCAGTGGAACCAGTTGATCCCCTGTGGAAAAGCAAAATACACATCAGGGAAAATGGTCCAAGAGTGAGATATAAAACACATTTGAGTGATCCTACCCCGGAATAATAAAAAGTAAAAACACAACACAACGTACCTTACTGTGACTGTTGTCGCCATATTTTCCCATAAGGTTGACACGATGGCAATTTTTATACCAAAAGGCGCCTTTGTAGGACAAGGCGCAGTTGGTGACAGCAATGTCATTGTCGTTGTCATAGGTGGAGAAGGGCCGACCCTGATGGTAAGTCATGGAGTCACCTGGTGAAGACGTCAGCTTATTAGGTGTTTATTCAGTTGGACTAGTTGAAGCCTACTCCTATTCACTTTAAGTAAAACTTACCTGCTGTCCCACTATAGGCTCCTATGTAGACTTTATATCGTGTTCTTGGCTCTGCAATAGTGAACTTGTCGTACTGAGCGTAGGCGCTTTCCCCGCTGTCCCTCAAGTCCACCCGGAGCTCATAATGGCCAGACGACGTGATTTTATGGAGGTTGGAGAGACCTGAAATCCAGGTTTAATATGTGTGAATTGGAGGCGACTGAGTGAGGGAGACAAAGACTCGAAGTGAAAGAGGTTAGACGACGAGTGCTCTCACCCAGCCAGAACTCATTATTCATGTTCCCGAAGCCAGCCGTGTAGTTCTTCCAGTTCCTGTAGAATTCCAGCTTTCCATTCTGGCGTCTCAGGAAAACCTGAGGAGGACTTGCTTTCATGAGTGTCACAACAGCTTCTCAATAATAATAATAACAACATACATGATCCAGGTTACCATGGAGCTGCCCGTCATTAGAAAAAACAAACGCATAACAGCTTTGATCATATCCTCTCACTTATGTTATCAAAACTGCATTTAATTGATTTCCTCACCATCCATCCTCCACCATCTGTGATCATGTCACAGTAAACCTGGATGGGCTGGCTCTCCTCTCCTCCCACGTAGATGGTGTACAGGCCAGAGGTCGTCTCTCCGTTCAGTAAAATCTGAGCACAGTCCTTGGGGAATCTGTAAAGCTGCCCAACTGAAAGCACACATTAAAAAGACATTATCTTCTAAAGCTTAGAAGGCTGTTGCATTTCTTATATAAATCAACAGTATATACGATATCGTGTGAGACCTTGGAGAGGAGTTTTAGAAAAAGGCCGAGGGGGAAGAAAAAAGAAGAAAATGAAGGATTTTCCATTGGGAGCAGCTCAGACAGAGTGAAAAATAAGCACAGGTGATCTTAGCGGAATATCACATTAAATAAAAGGAATGTGCTTTAGAAGAAGTAATAGCTTTCTAATGTGCAACTGGACGTTTCATAACACATTACCAGCCCCTCACTGAAAAAGTATCAGCAATTATAACTGTATCAATAGTAGCCGAGACAGATAAATGCATGCGTGTGTGCTCGTTCATACTGGTAGTGAAGACGGTGGCTATGTGTCGACTCCTCTGGGCTCCAGCGATGGCCTGCAGTTTGACGTTGTACTCTGTGGAGCCCGTCAGCTGAGGCATGTTGTAAGACGTGGCCGTCGGGCTCAGCACCACTTCCTGAATCCACAAACATAAGCAGCGGCTGGTCAAGAGTCCAAAAAGTGAGTTTTGATGACAGCGTATCCAAGAAATCAATCCAAAAACTAACTGTATGCTTTGGATGCTTTGGCGCTCCAACTAGAAACTAAAGCTGATAAAATCCCCCAGTGTCCAGTGAACGATGTAACGCGGTGATGCACATACCCTGATTGTACCATCAGCAGAAGAGAAGGTTAGTGTGTAACCAGTCACAGCGGCCTGCGGAGGTTTCCACGTCAGAGTAGCGCTGTCAGTCTGAACGTTTATAGCGGTCAGATGTCGAGGAGGGTCCACATCTGAAACACAACATCACGCCGTAGTTTCGCCGATCGTTAAAAGGTATTATCACGGTTCAGTGTTAATGGTTTTTTCACTTGCCTGGTCGGGCAAATGGGTCAGGAATCTACTTGCTTGGAGTCAACAGAGGTGAGAAGGAAGTGAGATAGCTCACTTCAGCTGTTTCCATCATCTGCTCAGAAACTATTTGTTTTACCACTTGCCCGATTGGGTACTTGTGAGTTTCTACATTTACTAGCACATTGTGGCATTTTACTCGCTCAAGGGCAATCTGACAAGCTTTACTGTTGAGCCCTGGTGGTATAAGAAAATATTTTTAAAATATTGATTTGGATCAAACACATCCTTTCTAGACCTACCGGTGGTGAATTCAGTAGCAGCGGAGGGACTCTTCTGAGCTTCTTTCATAGCGTGTACTCCAACTGTGTAGTGTGTGGCTGGAACCAGGGAGCCCATCTCAAACTCCACTGTGTTTCCAGAAACATGCTCTACCACCGGGGACACTGGAATCAGATCACAACCACATGAATAAATCACACATCTGTAGTAAAACCATTGGGACGTTCACATAACGTACTGCCGAAGTACCTGTGTCAGCGCTGTAGGTAATAACGTATCCATCGACAGTGGCCACAGATGGTTGCCACAGCAACAGAGCTGAGGTGTCGGTGACATTTACTGCAGTCAGACCCTGAGGTCTGTCCAAAGCTGAAAGGCACAAACAAGACGGTGTTTAAAGAAAATTGGCCTCAATTTCTAATAAAGTGGCTGCAACCTCGTGACACGTCAGAAGCAGGTGAAGGAGTTTATAAATACATGTTTGGAAGACAGAAAAAGCCAACCTGTAGTCACGGTGTCTGTGCTGGGGTCACTTTCTTCCAGACCCTTCACAGCACTCACAGTCACTTGGTAGGTTTTGCCGGGAATCATGTTGGGCAGCAAAGCCTCAAACACACTGCCGTCCACGGTCACCATCAGTGGGCTTCCTGTGGAGTAAAACATGGAGCTATACTCAACATTTAAACTCATTACAGGCATTCTTCACATGCGGCTATATATAGAGTTTCTGGTGGAGTTTTTTTTACGACACCCTACATGGAACGTCAGACAAAAATCATCCAATCATGCAAACTAAACGATGTATCTAATCTACTTCAGAAGAAGACTCGTAACAACAGGAAAGTGTAACGGTAGAATAATTCTGTTTTGACCTCTCACCTCCTTCAAATGCCACATAAGTGATGCGGTAATTATCCACTGGAGAGTGAGGCATGGACCAGTGAACCACGGCCGAGGAGTCCGTCACTTCAGAGAAGTGAAGTCCCCTTGGAGTGCTCAGGCCTACCACACGTGCAGACAGGAAAACAGGAACAAAGGTGAATTAAAGTAAGCACTGCAGTAACCTGGAAAAAAAGAAAACCATCAGCTCAGAGGATCTGAATTAAACCCAAGAAGCAGTGTTTCCCCAGAGACCGTTTTCCATTAGACAGACATGGAGTTAAGCCTAAACCAGAGGATGAAAATGATTAGTGGTGTTGTGGATCCAGTTCTCTGAGGGAAGACGTCACAACCAAAAATAAGAAAGTTAAGCTTAAATCAAACATTTCAGTGTTTCTCCATATACCTGTCTGAGCAACCCCAGTAATAGGCTGGGAGCGCCGATCCAACGTGACGCCATAAAGCTCGATTTCATACTCAGTGCCACCCATGAGTCCGGTTAAAACCTTGGTTCGTGTATCGCCACTGACACTGTGCTCCTGTGGGTGTGCTAATCTTTTGCCGTCTCTTATTTTGATCACAAATCTGTCAAACATGTCTTCATCAGCCGTCCATGACAGACGGAAAGCGTCAGCTGTGACATCCGAGACAAAGAGATGCTCCACCTCTGGCTCAGCCTCTGGTTGAAAAGGAAACATAATGTTGCAGAGGGTTTTGTGTTTTTCCAGCATAATTCATCAACTCCTGTCAACATCAGTTTGGAAGAAGTCAGTAGGGAGGCAAGGAGGTTTCCAGGTGGCAGACATTGTTATATTCCAGCCTGAAGGCATTTTTGTCCACCACCTCCAATCTGTCATGCTCACACATCTGTTAGTGTTAAGAAGTAAAAACAAAAAACACACAGCACGAGTCACAGGTTGGAGAATTAAAAAGACAAGATGCTTTTTTGTAGAAGTTTATTTATGTTGGTTATAACAGGTTTGACAGGCTTTCATTGATCTGGTGAAGGACGAGACGAGCTCCCCATGCGTCTTCAAGGCCAGTATCGATGCATTCAGTGCATTCAAAAGGTGAAACAAACGAGATTAGAAGTTCAATCAACGGACATTTCATGCTCAAAATGTCTGCTGATTTATCAGTGTTTTCCTGCTTTTGAAAACGTGTGTACTTTGTTTCGTTGTCTAAATTGTAGATCTAGACCAGCTTCCTGGTGAAAGTGCACTTAGAAGATCTCCACAGACAACGTACTTGTTACTAATCAGAAACACGAAGGAAAACACATTTTAAAATATGAAAACAAACAAGTATGCTTGCTCATATTTTGGAGGTAAAAGAAGAAACTGGGAACTCCACAAGTCTTCCTCAGTGAAGAACTACATACCAAGAAAACAGACCGGAAGCTCTAAAACAAAGGAAACGTGAGTTTACTCTGGAAAAGAGGGTTAGGGTTAGGGAACAGTTTTACCGAAGCTTCACCATCAAAACGTTGCACTATTCGAAACATATTAACTCCTTTGAATGGGTTACACTGTAGGTCTGTTTTAATATCTAAAAACACAAACCACTCCTCCATTTACAGATCTAACAGGCCGTGATGGTGAAACTTCAGCATCAGTCTGTACAAAACGTGGAGGTGGACATTTTAGTAAGTAGTAGGGGCCTTGCAGCGCACCGTGAGCGGTACCTGTCACAGCCACTGTGGTCAGGGGCCGAGAGAGGAGCCCAGACTCTGACACTCCGGTCAGCCTGACCTCATAGCCTATGCCGGTGATGAGGCCCCAGATGTCCAGGTGACTTTGGTTGCCTGGGACAGAGAACTCCTGAGGCTCCAGCAGCCAGCCAGAGTCTGTCACTACTATATTAAAATGGCTGAAACCAGCACTAGAGGGCGCCAATTCTTCCTGCTGCAGCTGCTGCTTGACCTCCCAGGAAACACGGAAACCATAGGGGGTAATGTTGGAAATGGTCAAGTTTTCCACTTTAGGTAAAGGAGCTAAAGGGTTTGAGTGTTTTTTTGTTTTTTTTTTGTTGTTTTTTTTTTTCCAGAGAGAGGGAATGCATGTGGGAAGGGGAACAAAAATACATTAGGATAATAAAGTGAGCGATGGTTGCAAAAGCAAATAATAAAATCTGTTCTTCCTGCAAACTACCAGTTTTAATAGGACACGTTAGATTATAGGTGTGAACATCTGATCTACACTGTCAGCATTTATTCTGTTAAAAACACATTAAGGGCAGGTTTGGCACGGGCCGTATCACAATACACTACAACAGACCAGAGTGTAGCTTCAGAGGCCATGAATGAACTGAACCTTATGAAAAACTACATCCAATTTATGACACGGTTTTGTTGAATACTCTGTCCTGACTCTACGCTCTGTTATTTCTACTGTGCATGAATAAGCAAGAATTTCCACTCAACTACAAGTAATTAGATGATTCAAGGTGTGTAGTAAAATACATAGTACCTGTTTGGGCATGCGCTAACACAGAGGTAGTGTGGCGTCCGTGAGAGATACCGTACAGTTCAATGTCATAGCCTGTGGCATCCATCAGGTTAGACACGGTAATGATACGGGCGTCGCCAGGCAGAATGAACTCCAGCGGATCAGACTGCTGCTCGGAGTCACTGACCCGGATAACAAAGCCATCAAAGTGGCCCGACACAGTGCTCCAGGACAAGCTGAGGTTATGTGGACTCGCTGATGAAGCAGCTATGAGCCCCAACTGTGGGACGTCCTCTAAACACAAAACAAAAAAGGTTTTTAGTTACGTTGTTCTCGGCTGTGCGGCTGACATTAATCCTGAACATGCAGGGTCTGGAAATGCATGGGCTGTGATTGCGATACCTGTTGTAGCTACAGCGAATAGCGGCTGTATATCGTGGCCGTCGGTGCTCACGTACAGCTTAACGTTGTAGCTTGTGCTCGCTTTGAGCCCGGCCATGACCGTGGAGCGCACGTCTCCCGGCACAACGCGCCCCATTGCCTGCGAGGGCAAAGCAGACTCTCTGACTTCTACTATAAAGTTATCAAAAGCCTTCTCTCCTGTCCGCCACGACAGAGAGAATCTGTCTGAGGTAACGTTAGAAACAACTAGCCTGGACAAATCAGGCTCTTCGGCTATAAGGGGAGAGAAAATATAGTACATATTCATTTTCTGGAATAAAAAGGTGTTCTCTTTTTTAAAAAAAAATAAATAAAAAAATCCAGTGTATGGATACGAGCCCAAATAAAGTCTAACGTGCACTTTATAACCCAAAGGTGATAAAAAGATGGCTCGGTTCGGCATACGACTAACAATAAATGCATATTGATCAAAAATACCTGTTGATGCAACAATACTGACGGCATGTGTTCTGGATCCCTTGTACGTCCCATAGAGGTAGGCTATATAGTCAGTGCTGGGCCGGAGCCCTGTGATGTCGTGGGACTGTGCATTGTGGGATATGTTATATTCCTCTGGCTCCGTCAGCCAATCAGAATCAATAATCTCCAGGGTAAAGCCATCAAATTCTCCTTCAGTGCCATTCCAGTGGATTGTAAAGCTCTCTGACGTTAAGTTAGATACATATAGTTTGCCAACCACTGGCTGATTCACTAAAGAGAGAAACCATTATTAGATTTTTAGGAGAAAATGTTGCACATCATATACGCCTTAAAGGTTCAATGTGTAATATTTAGTGGCATCTAGTGGTGATGTTGCGGATTGCAACCGTCCTGTGTGCAGGTAAAGAAACGTTAACACGAAAGGCCCTCATTAGAGCCAGCGTTTGTTTGGTCCGTTCTGAGCTTGTCGGTTGAGGGGAAATCAACTGTGGTTCACGCTCACAGTAAGTGGTGGTAATGCACCTTTAACGCTGGATGCCACCCGACAAAATGGAAGATGTCTGTTCTCATTCTAAGGTAACAAAAACACGATTCTTAATTTCATGTGACTACACACTAATGAAGACATAATTAGGAATATTGTTTTTCATTTCTGCAATTTGATCCCCCTAAATCTTACACACTGACCCTTTAAAATATATGTAATAGGATGTCATATAACGCTGTTTGTTAAATTTATGATGTAAAATATGTGTAAAGTTACTAGATCACTCACCACCACCCACTTGCAATTCCTGACAGTCTTCATAAAATATTAAAATACATGCATGTGTACTTAGCATTAAAAGTGCAAAGAGAAATGTGCCACCACCATTAATGTAGCTGAACCTTAAACAATTCAGCCAACTCTTTTTTGTTTTCTTAAATCAGGATGGAAAATGTAATGGCAAGAAGACACCAAAAAGCAATACTGGCCTGTGACTGAACATGAATGAAGTGTTGCTTTAAGTGTGAAATGCAGCAAAGGGAGACTGAAAACAGGACTAGGATAGTGCACGGCGACATAACTTAACCATGCACTCGATCTGCAATGTTGGAGATCAGTTTCGCCTAATACTGCTGAGCGCAAACAAGCAGAGTAATGAAAAACGCGAGCGACAGAGTGGGAAAAAGTAAATAGAGATTATTGTCAGCTACATGCAAACGTGCAGCAGATAATTAGGTCATCATTCAGATGTGAAGGTGCCGTTACTGTTAACCTCAGACTGAGTTATGAGCTTTTTACCTTTTATATTGACAAGAAGATTTAATCATTTGCCACCTAGTAGTTCAAAGGGAAATGAGGATATTTACTTGGACAGTTTATTAATCGTAAAAATTAACAAACTCTACCAAAAAAAAATCAACAAATATCTCATTTTACAAGCTAGCAGAATTCAAAAGTCACTACTACTCACACATACTGTGAGCGCTTACACTGCGGGCAAATGATCCCTCAAGGTTAATCAATTACACACTGAATGAGTGTTGATGGGATGAAATGAGATGGTCACGCTGTCACTGAGTGACGGGTGGGGGTGGAGTTATTGGTTTGCTTTTGCAATCATTGCAGCACAACAGCATCAAACCTGACCACGATGCAGGGGATGGTAGAGGGAGGGGCTTCATGCACTTTGGGAACTGGGTTGAAGGTTGCAGTTGAGGGTAAGGGTGAACATTTGAGGGCGGATTGCTTGGCTCAGTGATGTGTTGCGGGTGCCCATCACCCTGCCCTCTCTCAGCTAGACAGAAACAGTGGCTGGAGGGTGAGGAATGGTACATGGCATGTTTGGTTAAGATGAAGCAGTACAGTACACTGTGGCCAGGATGTGGGACAGTGATGACCAAACAGAAATGAGGTTGTTACGATGTTCTCGTTTCATGCAGCGAGGTTTGGACTCCCCACTGTGAGTGGGACGACAGAGGCTCTAGTATGCATTTAATGACACATTTTAACTGAGATGGAAAGAAGTGAAAAATCAATGAGAAGGCAGGAAAGAAAAAGAGTGAGGACAGAGCACAATAACGCGGCCTGCAGCAGGTACCTGTGGTGGCGTCATTGTACACGGGTTCAAGGAAGGAGCCTTGATGCATCCCATACAGGCCAACCATGTAGCTGGTGTTGGGATTCAGCCCGGATATACCCAGGCTGAAAGCATCTCCGGACAGAGTGAGGTTCTGGCTCTCTGCGATATTCTCCAAGTTTGTTACCTCTATGACAAAGCTGTCAAATTCCCCACCCATGGGGGTCCAGGACGCAGTGAAGCTGTCCCATGTAATCTCAGAGATGGTGAGGTTCACCACCATGGGCTTCAGCTCCTCTGGTAGATAGACAGATCAGAGTGGGGTCAACTGAATTGCAAGATGACTTTAAAAACATTTTAAATTACTCTCAGAACTTTCACATTATTTATCACAATAAGAAATAGAGTGCTGCAGGGATGACGTTTTTTTGTGGCCTAAGCTGGAATGTAGCATCGCCATGGTTTCCTCAACAAAGAGCCAATGGGAGTTTTCCATTGGCTTTTGGATTATCATAGAAAATAAGCTCCGTGGCAAATAAAAGCTTATGATATGCATATGTTCTGGGGGATAAGCAGGATAATCTTGACAATTTACAACCGTTTTTTATGAATTTTGAAGCGTAAATGCAATCAACAAAAGTAAAACACCACGCCTTTAAAGGGACAGTTAGGATTTTTCGAAGCAGGATTTTATGAGGTACTGATCCATGGTCAGTGTTCGCAGTAGATCACGTCAGAAACTAAAGAACTACTACAGAACAAGCTCTAGTCTCATTCAGCCACTTGTTAGCAACAACTAACACGACATGTAAAAACTTAAACATTTAGAAGTGGGCTACCGCTTTAGAAGAAAATTTTGAAAATCTCTTCACTTATGTTAACTTGAGACCTTATTTCAGGCATCTAACCAAAAATCCATTCAAAAAACCAATTGACTTTGAGAAGAGGAAACCAGGAGCTTCAAAATGCTAACCGGGTAGCAGGTTTCAAGACTCATTTCTGCAGCACTCTATGTAGTTAAGAACATATGGGATGCAGGAGGAGTGTGGTTTTTAAAGCACAGCGTCATCTGTCAAGTAAAACGTTATTACGTAACCAGGTTGAATATCTGAAGCACTAAAAATAAATGGATGTCAAAAGGTTGTGAAATATTTTCTCCATGTACCTGTAGCAGCAACAACTTTGAGAGGTAAAGACCTTTTCCCTTCCAGCAGCCCTTGCAATGTAATATCATATTGTACTGAGGGGGACAAACCATCTATTTCAGCCTTCCTCACACTTCCTGGTAGTGTGGTCACATGCACCTGCGTAGCCCCTGATGAAGCGCCGAGCTCCACCACAAAGCTTTCAAACGCTTCATCGGGTGCTCGCCAAGCCAGGCTGACACTAGTGGAGGAAACGTTTGTGACAGTAAGCTCCCCCAGCGTCTCCAGGTTTGAGCTTTCAGCCCCAGAACTCATCGGACCGGTGTTAGAAGTGGAAGGGGCCTCAGTATTTAGAGGATGGAGGTCTGGGCTGTGGACTGCTCCTGTATCCACAGCAGACAGTGGGGTTGTCTGGGCATCTTTGATAATCAGACTGAGTACACCTGGAGAGGTAGGCTTGGGTGCTACAGTAAATAAGAGCAGGTTAAGAAAATGCATTTGTTACTGGCTGCTGCTGCTGATTGAAGAAAAAAAAAAACACCTGCAAAGAAAAAACTGCGTTAAACTACATTGTGGGAAAAAAAACAAAACAATACAGACACAGTAAATCACAATTTTGCACAAATGTGGTAATGTAATTTTCTCATTTAAGTTTCATTGTCGTTGCCAGGCTCATGTTTTATATCATCAAACATCAGAGATCCGCAGACCATTTCTGCACAACAGCTAAGGCATTAATGGCACTTGAGTCAGAGCCATTAATCTTTTGAAGGTTCTGAGTAGTCCACAAAAGTGGAAGTACACAGTTGTCTTCAAATGGATGGTGAAGCCATGCACAGCCATTTTGCTCCTGCTGTCTTAAAGAAGGACCGTCGGGTCGTTTGTTTGACATGCAAATGACGTACGGTGTAATTCTATTCAGCTGCTAAAGTCTCAAATTGTGTAAATGGGACTGAAGACGACGAATGACGTGGATGGAATTAGTGGCCCAGGCTTTCAGAGGGCAAAATGGTTGCATGTAAAAGCTTTAAATGCAGAAAGAAAATGTGACAGCCAGTATTATACCTGATATTTTAATAACAGCTCAGGGAGGACATGGCAACCCTGGCTGCTTTTCATCTGACTGAAATGACAAAAAAGTATTTTCTTCTTGCATTAACGTTTTTGGAAGCAACATTCTGCCTCAGTGCTGAAGCCTTGGCAGGTGACAGGTGGGATGAGTTCAAAATGAGTTTCTGAGAAAATACATCATCTTGGTTGGGTTTGTCTTCATACTGTACCATGCCAACACTTATATAAGATACATGTGATGAAAAAAACGTAACATACTGGCATGCAGAACATATCGCTACTCTAATCTAAGCCCTATCTGACGTCCACAAAGAGTGCTGAGAATCGGTCAAACCACAACAGGACATTATGTCTCTAATCAAAATTCAGTCTAAAAGAAAGCTTGTACCTGTGACTGCAACCGCCTCAAGTAGCGCAGATCTCTGGCTACTCTTTATTCCATAAAGCTTTATCTGATATTCTGTCGATGCCTTCAGGCCTTGGATTCTAGAGCCAGCGGCATCTCCAGGAAGTTGGACCTCTCTCACCTCCACCAATCGCTGGGTGTCTTTATATTCTACTGCCAAACTATCATAGACACCGTGAGGCTTTAGTTTCCACGAGAGGTCAAATCTGTCAGACGCGATGCCCGAGACCGTCAGCGATCCGCGCTCATCCTCGGGCTCCGTCCCAGAGAACTGAGACTCAGAGGGGTCTAAATGCAAAAAGCTAATGACATTATCCTCCGAGCCTGGAGGAGTCGTTAGCTCACGGTCATCCGAGTCAGCTAAATAAAATGTATAAGTGGCTACAAGAAAAACAAAAAGGCACAGGAAAAATCGTTTAGGTGTAAGTGCAGATCAAGTTCTTGGTGCTTATTGGCTGCAGTTTCTTTTTTTT
>JAPQRN010000005.1:24867132-24880376 GCA_037367275.1 Coranthus polyacanthus
TTTTTTTTTTTAAGTCATCAGATAACTGTACTGCTCGAGCCAAGGCTTCATTTTTAATTTGAACTAAACTAAATGAACAATCTTACAGGGAAAATACAGACAATTATTGAATGTTGAAATTTCCTTTTTGGTGCCGTTAAAGCCCTGCAGAATTTTCAAGGGTTAAATCAACAACATTCTGCAACAGTGTCTAACTTGTTTCCTACCCACCTGTAGAGGCAGACAGAGTGACAGGTTCGCTCCTCTTGTGACCTCTTTCTGCAGCCAAGGTGAAGGTGTAGCTCATTCCAGGAGTCAGGTTGGGCAGGACGTGGCTGGTTGCCGTGGCGGGGACGTCCACCTCGTCAAACTGGCCGTCTTTGGAGACATACACCAGTTTGTAACCGGTGACCTTGGCCTGAGGTTTCTGCCACCTCAACGTGACTGAGGTCTCTGTGGACTCGACATCCTCGAAATCTCTGGGAGGATCGAGGTCTAACAGATGAGTCATGGATCGGGTAAATGACAGACAAGAAAAGTCAAGTGGAAAATTGTCAGTAGGTTTTGCAGTCTGACGTTTGCATGTATTTCTATATTTTTCTTACTTCTCTTGCATGATCAGTACAAGCCATAAATCATTTTTTGCCAAGTAGTTTCATGTTGTCATCTAATTTATGACAGCATAACCTGGCTGTCTGCATATTTATGAAGGTGTGTGAAGGATGGCTGTTTGGACAGCTGCTCAGCAGCGTCTCTCACCAGTTGCTGCGTTTGTCGTAGCAGGGAGGCTCTCTCTCTCATTCTTCACAGCAGTCACTCCGATCCCATACTCCGTCCCTGGCTTTAACCCTGCCAGACGGAAGGGATAGAAAAGAAATAACCACCTGGTACTGAGAAAGAAAATAAGTCTGAGGTTTAATAAATGTCTGTCTCTTTCATCCATACCGGTAATAGTAGCTGTTGTAGTGTCTCCAGGCCCCCGTGGGAAGAGTTCCTCGCCATGAGCGGCTCCAGAGATGGGACTGTATTTCACTCGATAACTGCCTACGTCAGCTGCACTGTTGCTCCACTCCAGAGAGATGCTGTTATCAGTCTGGGAGACAGGCTGCACATCCTTAGGGGCATCCAGGGCTGGAGTAACATCATAAACCCCATTAGCAGACTGACACTGTGTTGAAGGTCTGTATAGTTTGTTTGCAGTGTTAATAAATAACTGACATGCATTATTTAGTACAGATACATTAGACTCTGATGATCGTCAGAAAAGTGACTGCAGCTTTTCAAACTGCTTGGCCTTTGAAATGTGGGTGTCTCTGAGCCTACCTGTAGTAAATGTTGTGGCGACAGGGTCGCTGGTGACATCTCCCCTCCTGGAGACGAGGGACACTTTGTATTCAGTGTCCGGCCTCAGTCCGTCGATGCTATACTGCTTGTCTGGAGAGAAGATCTCCACGCTGGTTTCATCTGAAGGGTCGGCGCTTGGCCCATAAAACATGGTGACTCTGTCCATAGGAGCCACAGGCTGAGACCAGCTGACCAGAGCTGAGGAGTCCGTCACATCCTTCACTTCCACCTGTTGGGGGCCGTCAACCTCTGGGTGGGGAATTAGGACTATTAGTGCTGCCATTGGCGACCGTTCCAGGATAAATTATTCTATTTTTTCTACTCTGTCAATTAAGAGGTAAGTGAAGAGTGTCTTGGACTCTTTTTTTTCTTTTTGAAATAGATTCTGTCATCACAGGTAACGGCTTTAAAAAAAACTTCTTTGTTGAGTCCCACCTTCATTTCCAAAACGGAAGGAAAGAAGTCAATATTATACGTAATACGTGGAATATGAAATGGAATACGTGCATTCATTTTCTGTCAATCAACTAATTGGTCTTTATCCCAAAATTTAGAAGTAGTGTCTTGAAGCAAAGAAGTCAAGTCAACCAAACATGAGCACATATAGCACGGTTCACGCATAAGACAAAGCAACACCTTGCACCAACACAGGAAAAACTGTAATGAAATATAATACGATTTCCTTTCAGTGTGTGTTTACTACTTAACATGTCTCCTGTGTTCACGTGTGTGTGTGTCGGAGGGGAGATGTACGTTCTCTATGTTCTGAAGCAGTGCTAAAAGGACCTCAGGGGTTCAAGGTTATAAAAGGTTTAACTTTACTTCCATCATTCATTTCTGAACGCTGCGCTGAGTTGCAGCTAAAACAAATACATGACATCAGAAACGTAATGGTGCGATACCCAGGGAGCCCGTCAGCGCAGACTTGTGCAATAGATATTGCATTCCAGGCTAAACAACTTCCTTTGTGCCTTGGAAAGCCAAGACACTGGAAGAATTTCACCACGTAATGTATGGAGTAACGCCGCAATAAAAGTTTCAGCAAGCCAAGGACAAGAGCGAAGAGAAAGATTTAGGGAGAGTGAAAAATACAACTCTTACATGGTCATGCTAAGCTGAGATTCAATTTGTTTGACTTATTACTCTCACCAAAATATGTTAGATGAAACTGGGGGAGCTAGCTGGGATTTCCTGTTGTTGCTCTTCTTTTCATTTTGGAATTTCACTCTGACATTCCTGTGTTTTTTTTTTTCCCTTTCTGCTTAAGTGAAGAGAAACTTTTTTTTTTTTTTTTTTACCCTTCGCTACAGGAATACCCATAAGCAACCAGATACAGCGGATGATGACATAAGCGCTCCATCTCAGACTACAACGTCACCGCCATCAGGTAACGGATACTTTCGCGCGCGCCGATCGTCCGCAACCAAACCTCAACTGGATTTGCTGCCACTTGCGAATCATACTGTTTGATGTGTTTTGAAACTCACTGGTGGTGACTTTCTTGGACGTCTGGGGTCCTCTGGTGTTGTTCTTAACGATGTTGATGGAGACCTCATACTCCTGTCCTGGCCCAAGTCCTGACTGGAGAAACTGGTTTTGAGAGGGTGGGAGCGTATTCGCGATTTTCCCATTTTCTTCTTTCTGCAAGGGCACAGGCAGATAGTAAATATACTGGTGATTGTGACCTTCGTACAAGAAAAAAAAAACCCCATAAAAACAGGTTAAGGCAAGACATCAGTATAAGTGTAGGAAAATGCAAAGTTTGCAGACATGCAGCTGGTCAGTACATTTCATACCTGCTTCATTTTAACTAGGTCTGACTCAGCACGGCAAACTTGGTAGTGACAGCAGATATTTTTCTTCACTGCGAGTGCATTTGTTTGAATTGAGATATATAGGATTCATACTTATCGTCTGTACCAAAGGTTCACACTGAACTGGGGGAAAAAAAAAGGCTTTTAAGTCTGCTGCTCCCTCTGTTTGGAACAATCTGTAAAATGACCTGAAACTCGAAGAGCTGCTCTCATTAGACCCGGTCAAAGGGATTTTCAATGACTTGGAAACAGAAACTTCTGCCTGTAGATGTTTTTTGCCTGGTCTCAGGTGTGTATTGATCATCTCGTGATGAAAATGTGTTGATTATTTGCTGTTTTCTCTAAACGTATTTGTTGTCATGTAACTAATACGCGTGTGCGTTCAGCTGTAACACTGTCTAATCCTGTCGACTGAGTCTTTTCCTGGTTAAATAAAGATTAAATAAAAATACATAAAAACACAGATGCATTTTTTTCCCCCATGTTGTGGAACAGACGTGTCGGTCTTTATTCTCTTAAACTCTCAACATGATGGATTAAAGCAAACATGTTGCTTGTGATTTCCATGACTTTTTAGAGCTCAGGTTTCACGCTGAATTCTTGTGACAGCGTATGGTCAATCGCATCAATTACATAAGTTTCTAGAAAATATTATTGAAATAAGGGGGGAAAAGTCTTGCTGCTGCAGCAACATTTAAAGTGGTCTCTAACTTATCAGCTGGCACAGTCGTTTCTTATGACAGACATTCTGGCTCGAGTTTTAAGCAACAGATTTAGCCACAGTTCTATAACATCCAGACTTGCCCACACTAAAGTTTTCCACCTGCCAAAGCAATTTTAATGGTTAGCGCTGACATAAATCCATGTTTAGCGCTCACTTCCAATAAGATGGCATAGCTTATCGCCTCTCTTTTTGCCCCTGTTGGTTAATAAACTAGTGCAAAACTTCAAGAGAGATGTGCAGACTGACCGTGTTGCGGAAATAGATCTCCCAGCCATCAAAGGGAATGTCCAGCTGCTCCCACACTACCTCCACCGAGGTCTCCCTCACTGATTTGAACCTCAGACCCTCTGGCTGCGGCAGAACTACGGGGATGGAAACAAAGAAGGATCCAAACAGTTAACATTTGACAGAGAGCCACAAGAAGGTTTAGTTAGTAGTCATCTGACATTAAGGTGACATACGTGTGGCCACTCTGGCACTGACAGGGACACTCCTTTTGTTGCTCAGAACGGCGTAGACATTGATCAGGTACTCGATGCCAGGTTCTAGCTCTTTAACAGTGGCAGCAGTTTGGTCTCCAGGAACGGTGAACTCCTGGTGCAGGCCACCTGGAAAGGTGGGCACGTAGGTCACAAGGTACTCAGTCACCAACATCTCGTTGCTCCAGGACAGATCCACCGTCTCAGGGGTGACTTCACCAACGCTAAGGTCCTTTGGAGGAGACACTGGAAAAAAAGAAAGCACAAAGATTAAAAAAAAAAAAAAAAACCCACTGCTGAGGGTGTTGTCTTGGATACTTTCTCGTGCCTTTCGATCACTGAGTGTCCACCCCACAGAGCTAATGCAAACTCCAGAGAAACATCTGGACTGCGGTGTGAAGAAGTGCCAAAGAAGTGTGAACGAAGTGCAGACAACGGCAGTACAAACTAAAAACCTTTTTTTTTTTTTTTTTTATATTCACTAAGTAGTTTCCCTCAGGGTGAATTTTGAGAGTAAACGGAAATCACATCACTCTGGATTTTCTTTTATAGTGCGCATAGTTTACCCGTGGAAACTTTCAGACTTTCTGAACTGCCAAAAAAAAAAAAAAAAACTCTTTGTGTGTGTCTCTGCGCCGCACAGAGCTTCTCACCTTCGGAGCAGTCGTCTCCAATGTATCCCTCGTCGCAGACGCACCGGCCGTCGACGCAGCGGCCTCTGTCGTGGCAGCCGTCGAGGCAGCTCAGCTCGGCGCAGCTTTCTCCCTCGTATCCGCTCTCACAGGCGCATCTCCCGTTGACGCAGCGCCCCCTGCCGTTGCAGTTATCTGGACAGGCGAGCACAGAGCAGTCGTCTCCCGAGAAGCCTTCCCGACAGACGCACTTGCCGTCGACGCAGTAGCCTCTTGCCAGGCAGTCGTTGGGGCAGGCTTTCCGACCGCAGTCTTCCCCGGTGAAGCCTTCGTCGCAAACGCACTGCCCGTCAACGCAACGCCCGCGATGTTGGCAGTTGTTAGGGCAGCTCAGCTCACCGCAGTCCTCGCCGGTGAATCCGGCGTAACACGTGCAGCGGCCATCAGCGCAGTCGCCCCGGCCGAAGCAGTTCGACGGGCAGGTCCTGATGCTGCAGTCTTCGCCGGCAAAGCCTTCCTCGCACACGCACTGGCCGTTTACGCAGCGCCCCCTGTGGAGACAGCTGCTCGGACAGGACAGCTCGGAGCAGTCGTCGCCTTGGAAGCCGACGTCGCAGGCGCATTGTCCGTTTATGCACTGGCCCCTGTTGTTACAGTTGTTCAGACACGCCAACTGGCTGCAGTCTTCCCCTTGGTAGCCCGGGTCGCAGATGCACATCCCGTTG
The DNA here is from genome assembly GCA_037367275.1 of Coranthus polyacanthus. Taxonomy (NCBI): domain Eukaryota; kingdom Metazoa; phylum Chordata; class Actinopteri; order Kurtiformes; family Apogonidae; genus Coranthus; species Coranthus polyacanthus. The sequence continues at coordinate 24,872,830 of JAPQRN010000005.1, forward strand.
AAGCATGTCCCTCTGCCGTTGCAGTCGTTGAGGCAGGTGAGCTGGGAGCAGTCTTCTCCGCTGTAGCCGGCCGTGCAGACGCACTGGCCGTCCACGCAGAATCCGTTTCCCCGGCAGTTGTTCGGACAGGTGCGCTCCCCGCAGTCCTCCCCGACGTACCCCTCGTCGCAGAAGCAGGTGCCGTTCACGCAGCGCCCACGGTCGTAGCAGTCTTTGGGACAGATGAGTTCGGAGCAGTCGAATCCAGTCCAGGGTTCGTCGCATACACAGTCTCCGTCGTCGCAGCGGCCCCGGCCCAGGCAGTTGTTGAGGCACTCGGACTGAGAGCAGTCCTCACCGGAGAAACCATCGGAGCAGACGCACAGGCCGCCCACACACCGGCCCTGTGCGCCGCAGTCCACGGCGCAGACCTCGGATGAGCAGTCTTCTCCGGAAAAGCCTCTTAAACACTCACACTTTCCATCCACGCAGCGGCCCCTGCCCTTGCAGTTACTGGGACACTCGGACTGGGTGCAGTTTGGTCCCTTCCATCCGGCCTCACAAACACAGCCGCAGGTTTCAGAGCTGTAGTTTCCACGACCGCTGCAGTAAGGTTTAGTTCCCAGCTCACCTTAGAAAAAAAAAGAAGTAAAAATACGTTTACGTACAGTAGTTACTTCTCTACCACTCTGCCTCATCACTAGAGCGTTTAAGCTTTTGTTTTGTAACACATCAAAGCCATTATTCAGCTGGCTTATTTTAGCACATACCAGAAAATGCAATAGCGCAGTGACTGACAAATAAAGGCCAATTCAAAGTTTTCTGAAGAGCCTCTGCTGCACAATAAAGCATTCCACACCCACACGATTCCAAAGATCTCTATAACAAACGAATGGACCAGATGTGCCTTATACCGAATGTCACTCGAGGGATGGCGTAGCAGCCTTTCTTACCTTTCATTCGAAACTCAGATTAATGAAGCGTTATTTTACTACATGGCGCGACAGATAAATCACTCTTACCTGTTACCTGTGCACTGCAGCAGGGAGCGTCACCGCTGCATTGCTCTTTCAATGCCGAAACTTCTCCCTCGAGCATTTCCAAACGGCTCATGAGGTCTTTCAGGCCAGGCAGGTCGTCAGCACAACCGCAGGCCTTCCGAGGGATGTTGATGCGGTGGGTGAAGACGATCTGGTTCTCTCCGTCGATGGTGTGCTCGGTGATGCGATGGCCCGGGGAGGCTGCTACATCTTTGGGATAGAGCTGTGTGCTCTCTGGGGCGTCCAGGTCCACAGAGCAAAGAGAACTGGCAGGAACGTTGATATTGTAGACGTGATTGAAAACCACAGGATGGTCTGCACTCGGGAGGGAGATGTTGTGCTCTCTAGACGCCAGAGTCTGTCGCCGGTGCCGTAGGATTTTTTTCACCAGCCCAGCACTGGATAAGCTGAGCAAAAGAGTCAAGAGAAGGCAGCCCAGAAGGCTCCGTGTAGCCATGCCGGACGAGGGATGTGGATTTGGTCAAATAAATATCACTTTGAACCTTTTGAGTAAAGGCCAGTCCTGGTTAGTGGTTAAGGTTCTGGGAAAAGAAAAGAAGACAATTCAGTAACTACAAGGGGACTCAGAGAGCGAAGACCTCCGTCGAGGCCAATAGTCCCACTTCTTCTTGTACCGCAATATTATTAAACCGCAAACAAACCACTAATTATGACCTATGTTTATGTCTTTTCATCTGTTGGTGCCGCTGGTTAGTTTAACTGACTGTTGCCGTGGTAACAGTTGGTGCCAGTCGATGGGTAGTTTTTTTTAATTTTTTTATTTAGTTTAAAGCTGCAGAGCACAATGGTTCGTTGGGGTCATTGGGCAAGAATTCAACAATTCCCTTTCAGCATATTGTAATTCAAGTGGTCTGAGAGGAAGAAAAAAACAAAATCTACCCTGTGATGGGAGGTTTTGGCCACTCATAGGTGTTTTCAGAGTTTTTTTGTGAAATCCTGCTGACAGACAGACAAACGGGCGTGATCACAGAGCAGTAGTGGAAGCAGAGAGCAGCTCAGATGGATTGTTATATCATATTTCTTTAAACTCCGAGCGTTGCTGTTGAATAAGAATGGCCTTAATCCCAAAGAATTCACAGTTGTGCTGGCACATCAAGTTTGACAGCATGTGCACACGCATCTGAAAAGTCTGAGCAGCGCTGCGTGTTTCAACGTACAGTACCAACAGCATGTGTGACGCACAGTTAAACCGAAAACTTCACAAAATACATACACTATTCCTATTATTATTTGACGGCATGATGACATACGCAGGACTTCTTTACGGCCCGCAAAGCTCTCTGATGATTTCATCAGCTGGACAATGCGAACGCTATAATTTGTGGGAGAAAAAACTAGAACTAATGACAAGCTTCTTCCTCAGCGTGGGAAAGCCGCCTCGGATTAGTCAGTGTTGAGTTTCCAAAGGATCTGAGTAAGCATGGGTGTGTAACTGAAAAATCAATACGGAGGTCCAGAGCGAATGCACAGATGAACCAAAATACAGTATCTGTGTACCGGCCTCTCCCTCATTAAGGGAGCATCCCAAATCAAAGACGATTCCGTAATATATGAAGACATCTGATGAAGTAGGTTACCACAGAAGGCTACGCGCTAGTATTGCATCATCGCGGCCATCTCCTTATTGCATTTGTTTCACAGCTCATTTCCTGGCATTAGACTTAAACCACAGCAAATACTGACCAGACAGGATGTGCATTATGCACTTCAGTTCACATGTACGTCCGCTGCAGACTCTGAGAGGCAGCAGACTTCAAGGGATTGTATATCTGCCAGTGTTGAAAGATTTTGTCCAGAAATTTTGAATGGTAGCTGCTGACAATGCAGTGCACGTGCAAACCAATGAGAAATCGCTTCCAGAAGGGGACTGTTCGCGCAGAGATCACTACGAAAAGACACGTGGGACACATGCACCTGCACTGGAGATCTCGTGAAGACTTCTGGAAACACTTTATTAAATACGACGCTCATATACAGCTATCAGATAATGTCAGCAAAGGGTCTAGATGGTGTTTCCTGGATTTCTGTGGAAACACGACCGCATTGTTAATCCTACCCATCCAGTGACATCCATTTCTACGTCTGACCTCCAATCAAAGGATTAACCCATGGCAAATGACAAATTGCAGTCACCTGTCCTCTGTTCTACGTCAGGTGGGCTGTTAAGGTTACTGACAGAACGGTTCAGGATTTACAGGAGGCCCGAGCCTGTGTGTATTCTTCTTTGCTCCAAAATAATAAGCTCTCTCTGCAGCTTGTGATGAATATTCCTGTAAGGAATGCCAAAGATTTATATCTGGGAAAACATATAAAACAGGCCGAGAAGGTGAAATAATCAGACCATGACGTGACAAGTTGTGGGCTACTGGCCACCGGTGTTTGACAGCATGTAATGCTTCAGGCCGACAGGAAATCTGGTGGTTTCGTGCTGATCAGAGGAGCGCACCACGGTGAGAGAATACCGTCCTTCATTTTTTATTGGCCTTTTTCTTTTTTTTTTTTATACCTTAGCAAAAGACGTCATGACGACTTTCCGTAAAAAGGCTCCGTGTGTGATAGTTGGTGACATCTACTGGTGAAGGTTCTAATTCCAACCAACTGAGGTAGCCACAGAAAAAGGTGGGAGTCCTCGTTTGTTTAGTCCATTCTGAGCCTTTTAGGTCAGGGGATTTCAACTCTGGTCCGTCAAACGTAGAAGGTGACAGTAAACCTTAATGCTGCATGTCAGCCTCTATAAAAGGAGAAGAGGAAGGCTGCTCAGAGTCACTGTAGGTGTACGTCTTACACGCTGGATCTTTAAATCCGAGTGGTTTGATGGGTATGACAAACACATTCCACTACAGTCACCGCATTGCCTTTAAACTTCAGACTAAAGCCGAGGTATGAAGGCAGAGCCCTCTCGCCTGTCACTTTTGCTTCCTTTTACTGCTCTGACCTTTGACGTGAACGCTGACCTGACATTTTTCTCTTCATATGCTCCCTGCCAGCCTTTTTGTACAGATATAACACTAAGCTTGAGTTTCACAAGTTCTCACACATCTGGTAAGCGGTAGGGTAAAGGCGGGTTACGGTGGGCGTCGTAAATCTGGAAACTCGGGTCTTACGATATGCTTCAGCTCTCCGTCGAGAGATTCTACGCTGATATTTTGTGGAGAATGAATCCCTATAAGCCCCAGTAGAGCTCTAGCAGCTTGTGTTAAAGACGATTCGGCGTTAAAAGTGGCTCAGTGTAGCTAATATACTCGACAAACACCCCTTACATATGACTCATACCTAAAGTTGCTGAAACGCATTGTTGTAGGTACCGTCTCCTATTACATAAAGACACACAATATAAGAATAATACTGTTAACAGCAAAAAAAAGAAAGAGAAAAAAAAGCCAAGAATACATCATTCGCAGCAGAACTGGGGTTGACCAAGGACATCTCATTTCACTAAGGGACATGGGAAGACAATTTGGAGAGAAAATTGAAATAAATATAACCTGTTCACTAAGCTATAATCCAGAATTGCTGTAGTTTTAGTACTCTTCCCCCATGCTGGCAGTGAAAAGGGAACTTTCCCGCGTGGAAAAGAGAAACTGGGAATGTTGGCCCTTGACTGAGGACATCTGTTTTGCCGAGTCAAAGAATAAAGGCGCTGCAGTACCACACAATGGCTCAGTTACCCTTTACCTAGAACTATTGCAATGCATTGTTTGATGGCCAATTCGCTGTCTCTCATTGTCCTTTATCTATGCAATCAGCCAGCTGAGAGACTGCTTCTGGTGATAAACACAGTAAATGCGGATTTCACACTCTGTGATTTAAAACATTCACATCCACGAGAATTACAGAAGAGCAGCATGACTGGACAAACTTATGGAAAGCATCTGCGTCTGAGAGAGAAGCGTGTCACGACTCTGGTCGGTGGTAAACATTTATCCAGTGCATCTGCTTATTTGTCCGTGTTCATATTTTATCATTTTTATGTTCCACTAATGGCAAAGTGCAGGTCTAATTCTTACAGCATCTGGAGCAGCTGGAAATCATCTCAACACATTTAATTGGAGCAGTGAGTTGCACTACCTGATACAACAATAACAGAAATTGAAACACCTCATTAAAGGATAACAAATTTCCCCTATGCTGCGTGGCAGACATGCTAAAGAGGTCCTTTAAGAACAATAAATAGAGCATTATTGTGTCCCCAGGTGAGCCTGAACAGGATGCAGACATCGCTTGGACTACAGCTAGAAGATTTGCAATAGCTGACATGATTTTTGTGTGCGTTTGATTGGTTTCTACAAGCACACACCATTTAATGCTGTGCAGGACGCCAGAGGATAATTCATCCAACGGCTATGATATGATGTGATAATCAGAGAAACGAGGGCAAACAGAGTTTCAGCTCCTAACACGCAGCCATCTGTGCTCGGGCCCACACATGACCTGCACACCTGATTCGAGACACACTGGCAGATTTACAGTCAACGGCCTGACACGCTGACACAGTACCTCCACGGCTATATAATCAGACAGTAATATACTAAGAAAATGTGTCAACACTGACTTCAGTCAGTGCGGACCTATAATTTCTAAAACTAAACATTTAACAAAGCCCGTCACGATGCTGTCCCTAACTCCTCTCCACTTTCAGGGCACGGGACAGCAGCTTAACTCACCCTGGAAACTGGGACGCTGAAAAAAAACCCAACGCATTTTACAGAAATTAGGAGAGCGTGGTGTTGAGTTATGATCAACCCCGTCTCTCTCCGCAGAGGTCACGAAGAGGGAAAGCGGTGCAGGACGAGCCCAGGGGGAGCTCCAGATACTAAACCAGCTGTCCGTCTGACAGTGAGGTTTGCTCACTGAGACACCTTTTCACTCTGCTGCACAGACACATCCCAGGACACCCAGCAGAGAGGCTGCGAAACATCACAGCAACAAAAACTCCGTGGAGACGTCATGATGTGCGTCCAGATAGGAGCGTGTTCAGCGAGATAAAACGACAAGCATGAATAGTGTTTAAGTAAGTTCTAAGTTCTGCTTCTTCAGAGGAAGCGAATGATTCTAATCGTCCTCAGCTGACATATTCGTTTGTGCTGAATGTGGACAATAACCGGCGACTCAAACCGACAACACAAAGGCATAAAACAGAAGTTCAAACCGCCATAAGCCAGACTTAGATTTCAATTAAGCAGAGCTAATGGGACCGAATGGATGAAGCGGTTTCTTCCCTCTCTGCCCACACTGGCAAATTCAGTACAATCACCCACTTTTCCTTCATTTAATCTCCGTAATGGAAAAATGATACGAATGAAATTGCTTTTCCCCAAGGTAACATGATGAATCATCAGCCTGCAGACTCCCTCAGCAGGGGGATGCTTCTTCTCAAACACATTTTCACCCCGTGCACAAACACAGATGGACATTTTGGACAGTTTTTCTTTTTTTTTTGGGCTTATTTTTGGAGTATTGATCTATAACCTGACACAACTTTGAGAAAATCTTTTTGGCATGAAAAGCGCTGGCTGCTGGCCCCCTAGGCGATCAAAGCTGTGGATAACTCTTCCACATGTTCACTCCCTCAGCAGCCAGTCATCACCTCAGATCCCTGCACTGGCTGTTACTTCTGTCTGACTGAGGAAGAAGTTGCAGTACACACCAAGAATGCAACACCAATAAACCATAATGCACGAGACAGAAATCTACTGCTGAACACAACGCATGATAACGAAAAACTGCACATCTGTATTTACTTTCATTTCACATATCCTCTAGATAGTAAAGCTGATGAATGAAAAGGGGATTAAAATAAATGTTTGAAATCGTTTTTTTTCAAATCTCTTCCTACCTGCACTTTGTTTCTCAATCCCCTGGAAGTAAGAGGAGGCGCTCCTCCCAGTCCTCCTACCATTCGCTGAAGGCAAACAGATGATGCTTCGCTCCGTCGTGCCTCTGCTCCGCGATGCAGCTCTCCAGCAAGGTGTCAGCTCCGTCAGCTCTCCCTCAGACAGCTCCTTATCTCCTCTCGCCGCTCGCAGCTCAGACTGAGGTTCTGCTCCTTCACTGTCTACGCTGACTGAAAGAGAGAGAGGGAGAGTGTGTAGGAGTAAATGTCTTTTAAAGTGTGAGCAGGGTTTTAGGTCAGACCCCCATTTCTTAAACTCCAACCCTTAAATAGCCGTCAGCCTCCCTCCCTCCCTCCACAGCCCTTCTCCCCTCCCTCTACTGTAACTAATGGATGCGGAGCTCGGCTGCTGCCTTTAAATGAGATGCCAGTGTTACTCGGAGTCATGACAGAGCGAGCAGTGCTTGCGGTTGAGCAGGAAAATTAGAGGGGGAAGACGAGAACGAGAATGAGAGGAAAGTGAAGTCACAACGCAGACAGCAGACAGATGTTTGCCTTTACCCGTATTAACTTCGCAGTAATGATTTATGATTTTCTCCTGCGGGATTAAGGCTGCAAAAATAAACTATAATCTGCGTTCAATTGACTCGCTCAAATTGTGTGTCACATTTGAG
>JAPQRN010000005.1:24906106-24934089 GCA_037367275.1 Coranthus polyacanthus
TACATACATATATATATATGGCTCTGATTTCAAGGTACATAAATCACTCAAAATACCCTGTTTGGACAAACAACTGATACAAAGTGCACAAATAAAGTTTCTTCAAGTCAACAGCATCACATGACAGAAGTGCTGTAGTTTACTGTAAAGCTTACATTCAAGAACCTTGGGAGGGTCTGTAGTTTGAGGACCGTTTCATGGGACAGTTTTAACGTTGACGTTCTCCTCTAGTGCTTACAGGAGTGGTGACCCCATGCATCATATCAGAATCACACACACACACACACACAGCCGTACGCGCTTCACAAACTTAAATATAAACATATTTGGCACCATGTTTTAGCATAGAACGTGAATTACAACTTGCGATACGACATTGTTAGTATATGGAGGTAATATTTCATTTTGGCACGTTACAAGAACACTCAAGGTTTAAAAAGTTCATGTAATTCTACTTATTACATGCTCCGTTTGTCATTGAATGGTTTTCAGTTAAGAATAGAAATCCACTTACTCTACAAAGCATGAATTTCTCAATATTAAAATGGTCTTTTTTTCCCTTTTTTCTTTTCTTTTTTTTCTTTTTTTTAAAACGTCACACGCTCACCCAGCCGGGTCGCTTCGTAAGCAGCTTTACTGCCTAGTGATTCCCATGGTAACGATATCAAAGAAGTGCGCGATGAAATGACAAGGAAAGCACCGTATTTCCTTGGAACGTTCAAAATTGGTTACTCAGCGCCATGACGAGCGGTGTAAACAAATGGCAACAAAAAAAGTCGAGCGTGACCTCTGTAAACCCTTGAAGCCGAAAACGGCATTGAAATCTAACAGACGTAATCATATATTGCACTCCAGAAGCAATAGAAAGTCCTTACTGCACAAAGGGGTTGTCCTGGCCTGTTCAAACCATCTTGACAAACAAAAAGCTGGTATATAGATATAGAATTAATAAGGTATTCAGTAATACTATGTTCATTATAACATTTTGTGTATATTAACATCGATATATAGATTATTTCAACATTATGATATGAAAGATACATATTTATAAATTGCTATGAATATAGGCCGGGGGTCTGTTGAACAGACGCTCAGCCGGATATAACATAATAACTATTCTATGATTACGTATTTTCATCCAAACAAATACAAGTAAATGCTTTCACACGTGGCCCACGGGGTAAACCAATGTGAAACTCTATAGTGAATGTGAATTGAAGCCTCCCATGCACAGAGAGGTTTCAATACAGGTCGAGACTGGTTTTCAAACAGGCCAGCGTGAACCTTAAAACCTCAGCATGCATGCTAAGTAAGTAGAACAGCAATCTCTGGTGGACACATAGAAAAATTACAGAAACATCTTAGATTGAGCCAAACTGCAGATCGTGTGTTAGTACGATATTTGTGACGCCTTATTGGAAATCACTTAGAGAAATCACTTAGAGCACACTAGTATACCTAAAACACTTCATAGATTTATCTGGGGCTGCGCTGAATCTGCAAGAAATAATGTCAACAATGGCCTCTGACCTACGACGACGTGTTACAATCTCAAATTTTGATATCTTATTTCAGCCTCTCAACCTCACATGTACTTCATGTATAATTGCACCAACATATATATTAAATTCACATCAGTATTCTATCTTAGAGCAGCAGAAACACATACATGTATGCACTGTATACAGTATGGACAGAAAACAAGGAACAAACAATTCCTTCATTTTTGTGGAATCTGTATTGACCTCAGTCTGTGGTGGGGCACAGTACTATGTGTTGAGATGTGAGCTAGTGAGCATATCCTGGGGAAAACTCGAGCTATGTATGTTTGTCAGAGACAAAAACACATGAAGCTTTTACGCCTCAGGCTTGACTGGCAAGCTGCCCTGACTCCTTGGTAACTCCACTGTATCTTCCACAGATGTACCAAACCACCAATCAGAACCACCGACCCCTAATAGGAACAAATACGCAACACTAACTTTACATGTAAAGTAGCCTGGTTCGAAAGACATGCAGGCAATGTCCACCATCACGGATGGCTAATTCACAAACAAGTTCAACAACAAACAAGGAACCTTCGTAAAACTCAGTCAAAGTAAGGAGCAATTTCATACTTAAAACGCAAGCGGCATGCACTTTGCGCGAAAAAATGCCTGTAATCTTATTCATAACATAACTCCACGTTTGTCTATGCAAATTCACTCAACACTGGAATTGAGAAGCTCACAATATCCACAATCTGCAAGGAAAAAGCAAAAACTGCATCAAGCCACCCTAACTCTATTACAAGCCAGCTTTCTACAGTGACATCAGAATGATCACATCTACTATCCATAAACTACAATCCTGTTCTAACACAGTCCGCGTGTTCTGTAACGTCGCACGTCTTCAAAAGTAGGAGATGACAAAAGATAGCGTTCGCTCTTTTTTTTTAATTTCCTCTTCACCTCTGTGCTTCTACTCCTCACTGCACTGACCACGCTTGCACCGGCGTTTGCTTCCGTGCCTCTGAACTGAAAACTTGTGCGCAGACCCGAGGTGACATTGTATCACCACTGGTGTCGTGACGTCGAAAGAAAAACTTCTGAAAGTTTTGCACCCAAAATGTACAGCAATGACGGTGGTTTTCTCTTAGGTCCCACCGTAAGGTATGACAATGCCAGCGCCGTCTGGATGTAGCAAACTGCAGCCGCGTGCAGCATACAGTCGCAAGCATGTTTGCCTCCCTAAAGCTGCAGGGGACAGTAAGATGCCTGAACAGAGCCCTAAAGGGACCATGACTGAGCCAAAATAAAGCCTTAGTGGTCAAAGAGCTGCCTGGTTGCCAAACTGCACCACCATGTGGCGTCACTTAAAGGCCGGTGAGGTCTACTATCGCCTTGATGAAGATGGTGTCGTCGCGGATGTAAGAGTTCTTGGCGTCGAGTTTGGAGAGAGGGCAGAAGAGCGGACAGCCGCTGGCGATGTTCATCTCGCTCACAGGTCTCTGGAAGGAAGAGGACGTGACGTCGGGGCGGAAGGCGTCGATGATATGCTCCCTGTTACTCTGGTCCAGCAGCATCAGAGTCACCTGGAAAAAAACGCAAAGGACAAATGATGTCGGAATGATTTTTTTTAAAAAATGTGTTCTTTTTAATATAAAAACTTTTACCTTCTGATTGAAGGGCCATTTGAGCAGTGCATCACTCAGTCCCCTCATCACCACAAAGAACAGGGACAAGTGGCTGCCACGTCCTGTCCCATCTCCGTTCAGGTAGATCCGCAGACACATCTTATAGCCGTACTTACTGGTGTAGAAGGCTGAGAAAGAACACGAGCATACAGTTTAGCGTCAGGTATTTCTAGAACGCTGAATGAACAGATTGCTTGAGGGAGAACATGCAGGAGGGAGGGGAGTTACCCGGTGAGAACATGGCGGGGGCTCGACCCGCGATGGCGTCCTGCCTCTTCTTAGCAAAGTCAGAGATCCTCCAGACAAAGACACCGTCGAAAGTAGTGGCAGACATTTCCCTTAGCCGGCCCTCCATCTCAGCTACGGTCAGGTCCTTCAGCCCCACCGTTCTCTCCAGCTGTCGCACCTGAAATAAAAACATACTCGTGCTGAAAGAGATCACAAGCTCTTCATTTAATTCATGTAATATTTGCTGCGTAAAGCCTGAACTGCAGTTTAAGTGACGCTGAACACCCACAGGTTAAAAAGATGGACAGTGCTCACGAGTGAATTAGTGGTAACTATTATTATTTACTATATATATTACTATATATTATTATTATATATATACAGTGTGGGGTTTTTCTCATGGTTTTGAAGTTCTGAAGTAAGGGATCGTGGTCAGATGTCAATGTAGTGAAACATCAAATGATGATTCGTGTCGTGCTCTTGATCTTCCTGAACGGGTTTATTTTGCTATAATGACCAGCTCACTGTACGTTATCCCACCTATTACGTGGTCACATACCGAAGAAATCAATAATTTGACAACAACGTATGATTTGAAAATGATTTTACTGATTTAAAATGTCAGAATGACTTCCCAAGTCTATGATCTGAATTTAGGACTTAGCAACGTCTGTTATTCATAGCAACAAGTTGCAGGTATACAGTTACATATACAGAAATAACAGAACATAGAATGCCGTCACTGAATTGGGAATCGAAGCATTCAGCAAAGCCGTGTAATAATTTGTGACATCACTTGTGTACTATTTTTTTTTTTTTTATATATGTTTTGGTGTAAAACTCATGGAATTTACTCGGAATTCATACAAAGTATAATTGCTGTAAAGCAAAATTTCTGAAAAATATTCATTATTCGTTATCCAGAGAAATGAACGGCTTAGGAAGGGGTTTAAACACTTCAGTCACATTCTCGTTGTAGGCTGAGCACTCCTAAAGGTCTGGTCCTCGAATCGCCCCTACTACGGTTAGTTTTAATAGTTACTATGACATAGTTTGGGCATCATTACCTTATTACTGAGAGCTTCAATCTTATCCTGGTCCAGTTTATGCTGGCGGTTGCTTGCTTCCATGGTGGTCGCAAACCTCTCCACCTCTCTGTTCAGGACACACACCACGTTTTCAAACGTACCGGCCTTAACTTCAAGCTCTGTGCACCTGCGGCCCAGTTCAGCCACCTTGGTCTTCTCGCTGTGGAGCTGGAGCTCCAAAGCTGCCCCGACAGAGCTGGGCAGAGGCGTGAAGGAAGTGGAGACAGAGAGAGTGGGAGCCAGAGTGGGAGGCGGAGGGAGAGGAGCTGAAGCAGGTGGGCCGGGGGGTCCGGAGCTAGAGGATGAAGAAGAGGCGGCTGCTCCCTGCACGGGAGGCCCAGAGGTGGTGCTGAGCTGGGAGACTCTGGCCTCGAGCTCCCTGAGGGACTGCTGGAGTTCCACCAGTTTGTGTCCAGCTATTTCCAGTCCCTGGGGCTGCAGGCCCTCCATGCTCACTTTCATGCCCATAATGTAGTGTAGCAGCAGATTGAGATGCTCATAGGCATAGGCACGCTCATGGTCATGAATCTTTTCCTTCTCCACCTTTGACGGGATCAAATACAAAGAAAGCGCAGCTGATGTGAGCAAATGTTTAGTACACTGATCTGTATAATATGAGTCTGAGGAGGAGTATACATAAATAATAGTGTAGGAGCCGTTCAGGAAACTTACAGACATGTCACATCCCACCACGTGAAATCGGCATGGAGTTCTGAATTTGCTGCAAAACTTGATATGGTCCACGTACTAGAAAGAAATACAAAAAGCTATTAACTAGGCCTGACTGAATTGTATTTCCATTATCACTGAAATATGAACATACGCGATAAACTAGGGATCAAATCGGACAAAAGAAATATCACTACCAATAATTGCAAATATGTGAATATCAGATCAGACAATCAGCTCTGGCTGATTAACAGTTTATCGCTATAATAAACACAAAACAGTCAAAACTCATCATCAGATGCAGCCCCGGACACATGCATTCTCATCATCTGGCCAATCAGAGCCGAGTAGCCGCCAGCTAATTAACTGGTGGTCACTGTAAGGTTACTGTGTGTATTTATCATATAATCATTGCAATGTTGAACAATCTTACAGCACGTCGCAAATTCTCACGCAGGTCATATTATTTTCCCCAAAAGCCTAGTTATCATTAGATACATACTGTAGATACACGGTGCTGTGATCTGTCGTACAAAAAAAAAAAGTTTCTGTCTTGTCTTGATGCTGCTCACAGATTTACCTTCTCTCTGGGTATTTTCTTCTTGGCACAGCCTTCACAGATCATCGGGTACTTGGGACAGATTTCATCATGTGCCTAAAAAAAACAAGGACAGTGTTTCTTTAAACGACACAAGAGGAGCTGCTGCGATCTGATGCACAGGCCCCGAGTGGAGTCTCTCCGGAAGTTTAAATAAATAATTTCTAACCTTGATATTTTTGAAGTGAAATGGCTCCTTGCAGTACTTGCAGTTGAGTGTTCTCTCCGGGCACTCTCGCTCATTATGGCGCTCCTGTTCATTGAAGCGGATTCGTTCTTTACAGGAGGGGCAGGGGATGATCATGAACTCACACTTCCCCTCGTGGTTCAGCTGCAGGGAGCAGAGCTTAAGTTGAGCCAGTGCGCTGTGCTGGGAAAACCTAACTGTCTCAGTAATCATCTACAGACAGCAACATGCAAACAAATGGGTTCATGAGGCAAACGATGGACGCAAAACGAACTGCCAACCGCCGGGGATCACACGGCGTGTCACCTCACCTCGTAGTCTTTAATGCTGCCTTTCCATGTGCAACTTTCATTGATACAAACTGCTGATAAGTTTTCAACTTCCCTTCGAACAGCATTGTCAGGAAAAGCCTGAAAAACAAGAGCAAACAACATCTTAGCTGTCCTGTTTATTTTACTTGAATCATTATTGAAACAATGAACAATGTCCTATCTACTTGTTTGTGTTTTTCTTCAGCATCTTTTATTGCTTCTGAGTTGCCTTTGCAGTTTCAGTGTGCAACATATAGATCATTAGGCATAAAGTCCCATGATTACCTTTCATCCTGTATTTCAAGCGGTCTGAGAGGAAACAAGACTTCTGCACCTTCTCTTGACTCTGTTCACAGGCTGTAGAAAACCTACCCCGTGACGGAAAGGTTTTGGCCGATCACAGTTGGTCTCAGAGAAGGTACGGGAGTCAAAAACGTCAGCTTTAGTTACTGAACGCTGTTAAGATTCCGTCAAGAGGCGACTTTACCGCTCTGCTCCGTGGCAGCTCCCATAACCATGGTATTTTGTCTCGCTTAAAATAAAACGTCAGGTCGTATGTCTTCATATTTAGTCTTTTGATTTGGATATTGTCACATTTTGCCCCCCCCCCATGATGTCAGCTGTTTTTTTGTTTTTTTTTACTTCCTTTGATAAATAAAAACTCACATTTACGCACATTTTACCATGAATTCTGTTGTTCCGTGACTTTCTCTTTATTTCAAGAAGGACCTCTTTTGTTACTGGACAGACATGTCAATAGACAGTTAATACTCACGCATCCTTGTTTCAGAATTGACGTAGGTTCCTCAAAAATATCCTCTTTGATGCAAGCGTTGCATTTCTGGGGTCCATTACTGCAACGTAACAGTAACACGGTAACGCCGATGAGTGTCGAAAAACATGAAGTCATAATGAGGCCATAAAGTTGAGTTTGTTTCTCACCTGACAGTCCTGTTGAAGCAGTAGGAACAGAAGCGATGTCCACACTGGGCTTGAAAGGGTCGTCGGAGTATATTGTGACAGCAGTTGCACAGGTGCTTGTCCTCCAGCTTGTTGCCCAGGATCTTCTTGGGGAAGCCGGGTTTATTGCTCTCCATGGATGAGGGAGGGGACGGTTCCTGTGTGGCCATGGTGTCTGTTCACACGTCACACCTGGGCAAGAAAGAAATAACCAGAACTTGAATCTTCACTCTTTCATATATGCTAAAAATAAATAAATAAATAAAAAAAAAATAAGACATGTGATGCAACAGTTAGAGATGTAGTGAGTGACAATTCTAAGCAGCAGTGGGTTGTACAGCCTCTGACATTCCTGGAAATCCTCTAAAAACACACCGCCAGCCATCAGACATGACCGTATCATGTGTGGAACATCTTATCCTGTTTAAAATCGAGCCCAGTAATGGTTCCTCTCAGTGACAGAGCATCGCAGGCCAGCAGAAAAGGCCCACACCCTTTGTTTACATTCCCAGTCCGCGTTCACGGATCCTCGTAGTTTACTTGGCGCAAACCGACGATCGAGGGGCTGTGCTCTCGTTTCTAATCCAACATTTACACCCTCAGCCTACCCGGCAACGATGCCGACAAATCGCGCATCCATTGTCTGTGCGCTCCTTCCTTTTCCTTGTCGCTGTTGCTAAGCTATCAGCATCCTTTAGTCAGAAGTGGTACCCAGCACACCGCCACGCCCCTTTGAAATCACAAGCCCGCTGGCTTCGAGAGACCGTTTACTGGAAGAAAAAAAATAAAATAATAATAAAATAAAATAAAAAAAACCCCTTTGCAAATGCTATCGCCGTCACTTTCACTCACCAGCGTTTGGTCTAAACTGTCATCGCGCGCACAGGCTGTAAAATCACCCTCCTGGTCGCAGCGACGCTCGCGCAGTGTGCGGATATTATCTCTGGTTTCGCAGCCGACGGGATGTGTTTTCTTTAACGTTAGCCACATAATATAGACGTGGTCCCCAAAAAGCGACGGCTGTTATTGTCCAATATCGCCATTGCACTTTCAGACTGGGTGTTACGTCATGCGGTGGGCCGGACGCGGGTTGACAGGCAGACGAGATGTGGAGGCGCGAGAGCCATTGGTTCCAAAGTCGCGAGGAGGCGGAGGCTTCACGGCAAAAAAAAAAAAACAAAAAAAAAAAAAAAAAAAAAATAAACATCCATGTAAGACGTTCTCTTAGAGAGGGTAGAAAAGAAAAAAAAAAAAAAAAAAAAAAAAAACCTTTGTTTGAACGTTCCCCGCCTCCCGTCCGTTTCCATAAGCGCGTAGTTCAACGCAAGAAAGCATCACCTGGACCAGAAGACAGCATTGACTATGTGTGTGTGTAATAATACACAATATACAGTACGTCTACGGGAAGTCTCAGGCCACCTCCAGAGCTGTGTCGTTTTGAACTAGTGTCTGTTTGTCGTCTCTCTCTCGTCTGTCTGTTTGTGCAGGTACAACAAGGAAATGCAGTATTGAAAAACGCACGAAGAGATCACACCTAAATGTCTTCCACGGGCAAAAAAAAACCAAAACAAAATCAGCATTTAGTGTGACCTCTTGTTCCCCTGACACAGAAGCAGCCCCCAAAAACAATAAGAAACGTTTGAAGCCTGGTGTCAAAGCACTAGAAGTTTAGTGGGGTAAATCTCGTGTTGTCTGAACATCTTTTGGAGCTGTTTTGTCTCTGAGTGTCTGGTTTTTGATGTTGTTTGTGTCTTTTTCTTCTGTATATTCCAGTTGCATCTCGACGCAGAGACTGAGAAATGCAGATGTACAGACATTATAACCTGTTAAAACACAAATGTCATTTTAAGTTCTTTTGAAATGTTATTTTCAGGTTCTCTGATTCTTTTTTTCTCTTCTTGGCGGGATATATTATCCCCGTTTAAATCCCGACTGATACAGAATAGCACGATGTACGTGAAGACAGTTTAGGGTTCGAGTTGGACTTTTTCAAACATTTTGTAAAAGATCTCACAATGTCTTCAAGTACTGCTTTGCATGTGTGGTCGACGGTATGTAGGAGTACTTAAAGCTGTATTATGCTGCATGCGTTCGCCTGTGTTCTTGGCATTGTACTAGGTTGCATTATATTAAAGGTCCAGTGTGTAACGTTTGAGGATCGAACATAAAAAATAACTACAAGGAATCAAAACTGAAGAGTTGTGATTTTGTTATCTCAGAATGAACTGTTTATATCGAGCAGGTCGACGTTCATGGAGTCCGTTGTGTTGTGCCGCCGTGTTTCCTCTTCTTCTTTTTTCTGTTTTGTAGCAGGTGGAATCCAGCGTTGAGGTAGATTACTGTCATCTACTACGTTTGCGAGTCAATACCCCCTTAACTAAGAAGCCCAGAACAGACAAGACAACCACTGGTTGTAACAACCGTACGGCCACCGTAGGGGAGGGTGAGGCGAGGGATATTCACGTGTCTGCAAACTGCAACTTCACTGCTAGATGTCGCTAAATATTACACCATAAACCTTTAGGGTGCACAGAAAACGTAGCTACTGCAGTGGATTGGATTAGACGTGTGAACAGTATGTTCTGACCTGAACCTAACAGACGATAGCTCGTCACTTTTGTTAGGAAATGCACAAGCTGTTGTTAGTGTTCAAGAACTGCACGGGATCAAATCATTCGAACAAATACACTTTAAGTGACGCAGAAAGAATAAATAAGCGGCTGAAAGCAAAATGAGTCAACGCAGAGTGGGAGTGAAGAGGAAAGAGAGAAAAAAAAAATGAAAAGAAAATGGAGCCGACAGAGACGTCGTCATAACAGGGATGCGGAGAAGAAACACCAGAAAGAAAGAAAAAAACAGACCATGATTATGCTGCAAACAGAGAAGAGACGGAAACAAGCGTTTGAGGTTACAAACTAATTTAAAAAAGAAACACCCGAGTTGAATGAAGAAGCTTTATTTCCCCTGACATATCAGCCACGACAGAATGTTATCTGTATGTCAGTTACTCGTCAGATTATATTGTTTTATTAAAATGAACAATACAAAGACGACAACATCAGCGTTGAACCCGCGGTCGCAGCAACTTACACTTGAACGTTCTCTTGACATTTGTACAAACCTCGCGTTCAGACCTGACTGACACACTTCTGTGGCCGTGTTTGAGATCGTAGTCAGGTTACATCGGTTTGCATTTAACACTTATTTGCATTTATTTGTGCAGGCGCGTCGCCTGACTTCGGGTCCCTCTTACGTCGGTCAAGTCGCCACATGAACGACTTCAGGTTTAAACTGCTGCCGAATGTAACATAAAAATACCCACAATTCTCAAAAAACCTCTTTCATTTGACCACAGAGAGAGGTGACCACACCACTGTAGATACCACACTGTTGACTTATACACATTATATAAATATATTTTATTTCAAATTTTATTGTAACAAAAAAACAGCACAATTGACCTTTTATGAAATGTTTGGAAAACATGTGAAATAGGACCTTTGGACCTGAAAAAAAAAAAAACAATCTTACATTGTGAAACGCTAAATAAAAGCTCTCATACTGTATTAAGTTAAACTTTCACTTCACCAACGCTGGCGCACTAACACACTTTCTCAGTTTACCTTCTAGCACAACATTTTGTCTAAAAAGAGCCATAAAGCAATCCTGAGTGAAAAGATGGGAAAAGCTATTATTGCACAATTTAAGGTTTAAAGTTCACACGGTTCAGAGGAAGCTTTCTGTTTGAGCTGTCCGTGTTTTGGCAACATCTATTACCAAATCTGATGACCGCTGAGCAACAGAACAATATTTCAAATAAGACGGAAGCTGTCCAAACGGGCCGATAGCCCACTCTCCTCCTAAGTCTCTTCAAGCAGCTTCCGAAGGTTTCTTTGAATCTAGAAAGGAAAAAAAAATAAAATAAATACAGAACTTTTTTAAACCGTGCGACAAAAACCCACAATATAATGACAGAAGCCACATGTTTTTCGCTTTGTAGAGTGGATACTGCGATGCTACACGCCTGGAAAGGCAGGTGGAAATGTGCCTTTTATTTATTCAAACACTGGGGACAAACAGGCTGATAAGAGTTGTAAGAGTGAACCTGCACATGAAACGCCATGAGTGAAACGAACAAAGCAAATGAAGGACGTTAAGAAATGTTGTACATGAAAAAAAGGGAATCTCCACAGAGGGAGCTTTGTGTCTGGAAAAGCGCTAAATGTAATAGATGATCACGCAGCAACTCTAACTTTGCTTTGGTCATTTTCAACAGTAGTGTAACATTCACAGTTTAACATATTGAGTTCAAGGCATATCAGCGAGTTATGGCAAGTGATGACATGAGACGGAAAATGTACGTCCTGACTTTTGATGTTGCGTTTTTGTGAACGGCCGGCTTTTTCCGACGCGGGAGGTCATTACCTCCTTTCCTGTGGTAAAGGAACCTTCCTGACCAAAAAGTACTATTCAAATGCAACCTTAGACTACACACTACGTCCTGTGAGTCACACAAGTTCAGGCCATGTGCCCTTTAGTGAGAAACCACAAACCACCTATATGGCTGAAGAGCATGAAAGTATCTCCCCTTATGCAAAAATGACACCACGTGGACTGTCAGCGGGGAGGGGGAAAAAAACCGGAACGGACGTCGCAGCCACCGAGTTGTGTCGAGTTGTGACTTCAGAAAACAAACCTTTTCTAGCTTGAACAGATTCGTAGACAGTTCCCCGTAGATCTCGGCGTTCAGTTCATCCTGGGACCTGTGGCTCATGGCATTTCTGCAACAAAAACAAACCAAAGCCTGCGTGACGCTGCACTGCAAGGTGACGTAAAACAGAACGCAAAGCCCTCTAGCAGCGCTTGCAAAATATGTGAATTTACCGGCAATCTGGTGACAGTGACTCGGTAAGGTGGAAGTTCTTACTGTGTCCGTACCTTATGTGCTCTCCCATAGACACCAGGGAGTTCAAACGGTGCTCAAGAGCCACGATCTTGAAAGCCATGTAACACGAGGACAAGACGAGAACGCCTACGCTGTTAAGACACACAAGACGACAGTCAACACAACGGCAGTCAACCGGCAACACGCGGAGCAATCGCTCTAATCATTCAGGTTCTTAAAACTCCAATAACAGACATGAACTCGCCAGAAAGAATCCAACATGTCTCATATTCCACATAATGAAAGACTACTCACAGAAACAAATAGATTAAGAGGATGGCATGTAATGACACGGGCTGTGAAGGTTTGTCTTTAAGGGTGACCCCTCGATTTGGCTTGGCTGGCCCTACGAAAGAAAAAGGGGGAAACAAAAAATTCAAATGTACCAGTTCTACGGCTACAGTTTGCTTCTGGTTCGCTAGAAACGTCCAGTACCGTTGATCAGGGACGCTCCATGTTTTTGGCTCGGAGACTGGAGGTGGATGTCTGCGTGGACCGACACCTCTCCGCTCTTCACCGCACTTAAGAACGTGTCCTGGAGGCCGGGGAATTCTGCTCAAATAACACAGAGTGGCCTAAGTCAATATCAGCACAACGGCAAACTCTGCCAACTGGGTGTTCTCGAGCGGATCCCCACAGGGTTTACGCCACCTATGTTTGCAGAGACAAAAAGCGAATCCTCGGTGTCTTAAGTTTCACCTGTCACCAGTCCAGTTATCTGCAAACAAAAGACTACCCGAGAAACAGTGACAACCTGACACCGGAAGAAAAGGAAGAGGAGCGAGGAAATACTCCAAATGTCTACAGCAGATTAGAATACAGCAGCTTTGTAGAGAGTAATCGGACGGTGCCATGGAGGAAGCACACACACCTGCCATTTTATCATAATCTGGAGTCTGGGACCCGGAGCTGCTGCTCTCCATCATCTCCTGCCGCCTTTGACGTACAACCCCATCGAGGTCAGAGAAGTCTCCAGAAAAATGCTGTAGCACAAATACAGGAAAGTGCACGATAAATCTACAATAGATACGTCTCCTCATGTATATAAACACATCCTGTAGAGAAACACAAAAGCCCATAAAAGGGACGGACGGACCCCCTGACTGACCAGGGGAAGCGACGAAGGGCACTTCACTCTGAAGCTGTTTTCACAGGAGGAAATAACGGGGCTGTTGCAAGTCTTGTCCACCTGCAGCGACAACGGACAAACATGAGTGAGCGGCAGACAAAAGACAAAAAAAACCCACTAAATCCTGCTATTGAACTTAACTGGAGTTGCATGTGCATCATTTCAAAGCCTTAAAACACACGCTCTTAGATATATATATCTAGGATCAATTGCGTCTCGCGTGATCAAAAAGGTTAAAGGTTTAAGAAACAAACATGGTATTTACCTCCAGATGAATGCAGATGGATTTCAGAAGTTTGTATGTGGTGTTTCGAGACAGGAAGGACACAAACACGTGCTGGAAGAACGGAAACTCACAGTGAACGATCACCTCTGCGTCAGGTTGGGGAAAGAAAAACGCGTCGCCACGGTCTGCTCACCTGGTCACTTGTAGTTTCGATAACGAGGGCGTTTGGCACTAATAGGGCAGTTTTCGTTTTTTTGATGAATGTCACAGACACCACCGGGATGGCAATCTGGAGATAAAACCATCGGTTAAACGCGAGCATACGAGAAGACATCACACAGAGGACCAGCTCGATAACATGTCTCTTATCATACCTTGGTATCTCTGCCAAAGACTTTGGAGTGGAAGCAGATCCAGTTATCAGAGACAAACATTTTGCCCTGATACAGAATGTCTTTCTGCAGAGCACAAGTGTAACCTGTGGGCACATGCAGTCATATGTACATTTATCTTGCCTCAAACCTTCAGCAGGAAAGATCATTTGAATGTGTGACTTACTTTGTTT
Organism: Coranthus polyacanthus; assembly: GCA_037367275.1. NCBI lineage: Eukaryota > Metazoa > Chordata > Actinopteri > Kurtiformes > Apogonidae > Coranthus > Coranthus polyacanthus. The sequence goes on from JAPQRN010000005.1 coordinate 24,920,188, forward strand.
GAGCAACTCATCTCTGCTCACTTCTTTGAATAACTTATGGTACTGTGCGTTCGTCTTTGACAGCTGAAAGGAGCAGAGGTAACGTTTTTTAACAACCAAAAGGGTTTTCGCGCCAACGCTTTGCTGAGGTTTGTGCGGTCGCCGCGAGCCCTCACCTGGTTCGGCTGGGGCTTCTTCCTCTCGAACTTTGTTTCAAAGTCTGCTGAACTCAGCACTGGTGAAAGCTGCTCCACAGCTTTCAATCTGAATTAAAAAACAAAACGTCAGTGTTTTACGGTTATGAAACCTGGCAACACCCGAGAAGGACGGGTCAGAGGGGCAGCCGGGATAAGAATAGCTACAGTACGAGCATTATAAACGTGTGAGATTGCTTTAATAAAAAATTATTCAAGCAGCAGAAGATTTAAAAAAAAAAAAAAAAATCGCTCTTGGCTCAGCTTTGTGCAGTTTAAGCTGTGGTTATGTGAGACGCTTGCACAGCAACATAATTATGTGTAAACACAGACTATGCAGGTACAGTCGGGCAGCACAGCGACGTTTCAGCAAAAACACTGTGAATAAATCCAGCTTGGGCTAGTACACCACAAGGCTTTTATGAACACATTCTCACGGTTTATTAGGTTATTACTATGAAATAATGTGAGATGGAAATATTTGATGGAAAGTGAGCGCAGTCACCACTTCTGCCATAAATGCCATGTTTTTGTTTTGTTTGTACAGCAGAAATAATGGCTTTCAAGTTAAAAGAAACATATGTTCCATTCACTGCGTGTGTAAATGTAAAGAGTCAGCTGCAGAACACCCACCTGAGGACGGGGCTGGTTCACTCACCTCATGACTGCCGCCTTCCTCCTGCTGTCTGAGGGCTCGGACTCCGCGTCCAGACCCGGCCGGAGGTCTGCGTGGGGCCGTCCACGCCTCCTGTGTCTCCTCTCACCCGCATGCTCCGCCTCACACCTCAACACACAAACACTACTATGTAATTACTTTGTACGATTATTACACCTGCGACAGACGCGTCACGACGCATTCGTTCTCGCAAGAGTCGTGTTTCATTTGCGCGCAGGAAAACACACACAGACGCACACGCACACCCGAGAGATTATTCAAAGTTTGTGGGGAGCGTCAGCAAAGGCAAAGGCCCTTTAACTCCCACAGGATCTAGACCGATCGACACAATGCTTTAGGCCCGGGGTCTGCTCCGCTACGAAGCAAAGCGGGCCCTTCCTCTCCATCTCATCCACACTTACGTCGAGCGACTCCCTCGGGACTCCTTGTTGGGAACTTGTTCAAGGGGGGTTAGCGGGGTCAGAGGTCGGTCCGCCTGCTCGGTCACCAGCACCATGGTTTTGTTTTACATTTCATATTTTCGCGGCTCGTCCATTTTGGGTCCGTCTTCTGTCCGCCTTTTGCGTCGCGTGTAATGGAGAAGCTTCAGGAAAGTTGGAAAGATCGTTCGATGACCGAGAAGAACGACGCAGAGGAGGAGCCGGGAAGGGGGAGGGAGCAGCAGGGAACAACATCAGGAACTGGGAAGGAACTGACTGTTGACACACACACACACACACACACACACACACACACACCGAGACCTCTGAGTTCGGAGAACGGAGACACGCTTCATCACTGACCTATAATAAAAACACAAAGTTTTTAAAAGCAGTTGAACTTTGCAGAAGGACTTCGGGAGAATCAGCCCCGTGCTGCTCGGCGTCTTTTCCAGGCTTACTTTGTCTCACACTGTCTCACAATGGGACAACTTCTTCTGTCACCCCTACTTTAAAAAATACTTTACGCAACAGCGTCACAACACGGTGCAACGGAGGCAGGCGTCCGGCAGGGGGCGGCAGAGGCTAACGTCTGCAAGTTGTTTTCCACACAGTGTGGACTGGAGAAGGTGCTGAGGTGAAGGGCTCATACTGGAAACATGAAACAGACACATGGTGCCGCATTATGTTATTCCACATGCATGTTTTAGAGTGTTTTTCCGGCTCGAATTCAAGAACTTTCTGTAAGGGAATGTTGACTCGTTTTACAGATGCACATGTGGTACAATGTGGTGAAAAGACATCCAGCTAAACGCAGTATCTACCAGGTCACCGATGAAACACACTGCACTGTGTTAGAAATATGAGATAAGACAGGATTGCAGGACCCTTTATTAGTCCCGCGCCGAGGAAATTTATTGGAGAATTCTATATATTAACAGTAAAAATATTCAAAATACTAAAACACAGAAGATAAGGGCGATATATATATATGTATATATAGTACAAAGGAATAAATCGTAGACGTTAAAAAAGCTATTTCACACCATTACTGTTACACATAGGAATAATAGCAGCGTAATCTAAATGGTGACATAGTAGAAGTAGAAGATAAGAGCAACGTATGGTGTAAAAGAGCAAACTATAAACAATAAAAAGAAATGACTGCGTGTTGTTATCGTCAGTCTTTAGAATTCACCATCACAGAAAGGCTTGCTCTGTCTCCGTCCGCTTTGTACAAATATTCTGCCTGGTAATGAAGACAATATTTCTTCTCTTTGTTGCAATGAGTTTGTGGCAAAGTTACGCCACATTTCTTGAACACCACAATACTCTGTAGACACATCAAACACGCTGCTTTTGAACTGACACTCGAGATGAAACATAATGCTGCTTTTTATTGATTTTTGGTTTCTGTTGAGGGTATTTGGAGCTGCATTGAGACGGTCCCCGTGCTGTCTTTTGCCCACGTGCCAGGGCTGTGGTCTGTACCTGTCAGGTACGGGACAACGTGCTGAACCACAACGCAGAACGTTCAGCAGCCTCCACAGAAGCTTAGTAGCGTTTCAGTCGATGTAAAGAGGCTCAGAACCGAGGAAAGCAACAGGACCAGGACCAGCATCTCAACTCAATATCTCATGAATTCAGTCCAATTTAACTTATTTCAAACCTCAGATTTATCACAAGACCTTGCCTGAAAAAGTCACCCATTTATATTTGTATTAAGTGTAGAAGTACTAGACAACTGGTGTCGTCTTCATGAATATTACAAATGAGTTGAACTAATAGGTACCATAAAGCACCACTTATAGCAGCATAATGATTCATGTGTCTGTGTTGGATTTAGCATATTGAGCCAGGCAGAGAGCTGCTACGTGATTACTTCACTACACTTACGCACAATCTGGTAAGTGGTTAATAAATTACCCAATGAATAAATGCATTACATTGTAAGAAAAAAAAGGTATAAGGAGTATATTTACTAATATTAAGGTTAAAAAATGTTTACTTCCGTCATAATATAAGCTTGATAGTCAATTTGTTCAAAGCTACTCGGACAAAATGCTGCAAAACCATTACAACCGTAAATTAATTTCTATAAAATGATCCGGTGTTGAGACAGTGCTTAGTTTCTTCCGGTGTAGCTTTTGTCTTATCGATACGCAGCACAGCCAAACCAAGCGGCGGCACAGACTTCAGGTTGTGCTTGGAAAACTTGGAGGACTAGATTAAAAAAAAACCCCAAAAATCTAAACTATGTTGTTTCAGGTCTGGAGCTGTATTCATATATATGTCATTAAACACATGTAGGCCGTTTCCACAGTAAACACAGTACAGTAGAAAAAACACCCAACTGTTGTTATCGCTAGTTCCTTTCTCCTACCTGCAGAAGACGCTGTTGCAGCATTTAATGAAAACGTCAGTGCAGGGGGCAAAAGACTTGTCAGAGTTCATTAAGTTTCCAGGAGACAATAGCACAGCCAGCAGTGCAAGCTATAGCCGGTTGGTCTGCCATTAATCATGGCTGACAAGAAACTAGGGTTAAAGGTGGGAGAGTTGCCAGAGACTCTGTTAGTGATTTTATAGAGCCTGCTTATCCGCAGAGAACGGGAGCGGGGAGACACTGAGTTTGGTGTTTTTCCTGGATCCCTCCTCCGTTGTACTTTACTTTTGCACAAAAATATAAATGTAGAACACGCGTCAAATTAGGTGAAATGCGCTCGAGCAAATAAACAAATTCCCCTATAATGAAAGTGTCAGAAGCTCCATATCTATATCTATGCTAAGTGTGTCTCACGCTTCAAGTAAAAGCCTGTTTTGCCACAAAAGAGTAAACGATTAGATTAAATGAAGCATTGGCTAATGATGTGTCCATATCCAGTGTGCGTCTGCAATAGTGGCACTCTTTCTGCTGCCTTTGCCTTCTGAGAAATCTCTTTCTGTAGGCAGAAGCCTTTTCAGTGCCTGTCAGATATTCCACCACAGAAAGACAGAGAACAAGGAAGGCATAGAGAAAAGAGGCTGCTGTGTGTGTGTCTGTGTGTGTGTGTGTGTGTGTGTGTGTGTGTGTGTGTGAGGGAGAGAGGGAGAGAGAGAGAGAGGCAGAGACAGCGCAAAAATGGTACTTGTGACGGGGGAAGATTGAAGTCCTGTTAAGTGCTCTGCTTGAAAGCATGTCTGGCCTCATTAGCTGTCAGTTGTAACAATACTGAACTGGCAGTGAAGACAGGTTGGAGTCTAGTGGTCATAAATCACTCCTCGACAGCTGCCTGACAAGCTGGGAACCAGTACACAGGCACGGGCACCCTCTCAGCCTCGACACTGCACAGGCACACAGGCGTGCACACACAGCATGTACACACAGTAATCTAAGAAATCATCGCTTTTGCCCCTGAAATTACATAGAGCCTGGAAAAGGTTTTGTGGTATTTTGTAAGAGGAAAATTGCTTTTCATTTCATGTCTGCCTGCGTACATGTATGTGCACTAGTAACCCCAGTCTCCAGTGCATGTCTGTCCTTGGCTGTGTCCATTAGCTAGATGAGCGGCGGCGCTAGTGACTTCTGTGGGGTGTGGGGTAAAAGAGCAAGGCCTGCAGGTCATTAATCATGGCCCCTGACATGCAGAGCAGGAGGCCAAGGCTCCCCTATGCATACAGCTGCCGGGCCACACTCAGTGCACAGGCGATGTGCTGACCCTCATACCTCCCCGCTCCCAGCGCCCGTGGCTCTCATCTGTCCAACTCCCTCACTGTTTCTGTCAGTCATCTGTGCTGTCAGACACTCCTCCTCCTGACCAACTGCAACACTCTTCAGACTAACTGGTTTTACCACTTAAAGTGTGTTTTCACTATTGATTCGACACAGATTAGACGGAAAATGCAACTAGACTTTGTTCAGGGTGTGGGGTAAAGCAGGTTATGACTATGAGCAAGGTTAGCGCTTTGGTGACGGACCTTTTCTGAAACAACCGATGAGTTTTTTAATAACTTTTGCGTGGATTTATGTATCGTTATGAATTCAGTATCTTTGGTTTGCGGAACTGAACGAGGAACTTAAAGATGTCGCTATCTTGCCGTTTTTCACTTTTTATGTCAAACAATCGAAAGGCAGTTGTATGTATGGTATTAAAATGTCTCATAAAATCATCATCATTTTAAGGTCTACCGTAATTTACAAGCACATTGTGGACATTTTTAAGATGAAAATACTCTGGAAAAAGCTAGGTGGAGCTTGACTATTATTCACAATGTCAAGAAAAAAAAAATCATGCTCAGAATATATTAGTTGCAGCTATAACTCATTTACGCTTGAATTCCACTTTCACATGACTTTACGCATGTTTCAGCAAACAGATGTCTGCTTCATGTCGAAAAACGTCAAATTGACAAAGACACAAATATGCTAAAATCTATAGTGTGCCATCTCATTCTCGTTCCCATCCGCTGACATGACGTCAGCCAGACTCACAGCTGCTTGCATAATGATAAAAGCCAGTCAGGCTCTGAGACACTGAAACACTGTTTCATCATTCACAGCTACTAAATCACTGAGTCCAGGCACAAGACATCTGTTGAAAGCTGATTCCTTATCAGCCTTCCAGCGTGATTTGGGGAACATCTGGAGTTTCTGAAGATTTTTGGCGCAGCGTGGGCTGGAAAACTTACAAAGAGGGCTAATTTTGTAGAATGTGTTGACACTCACACCAGGTGATCTATTGCAGTATAAAATACTTTTGAGCAAATGAGGTGGATGTGAGGAAAACCAGAAAAAAAAAAGGCGTATCAGATTTCAAAAACCGACATATTTCAAATGACAGGAAAGCATTGTTAACCTGAACTAAAAAAAATAATAAAAAATAAACAGTACTGCATAAGTTCTCAGGCACAAAACCTGGTCTGTTATAATTCGGTAAAAAAAGCCTACCTTGTAATTGTTAATAATACTTCCCCAGCTTTTTTTAGTCTTCGATGTTGTTTTTACTGATTTCACTCACACACACACATCCTGTCTGTTCTAAGTCAGTGGCAGAGATCAGGTCTGCTGCAAAGACTAAACAACAGCATTTGAGTGGATTTGCGCTCCCTCATTAATCATCCTGACAGACTGAAAAACAACATTTCCTCCTTAATGACTGCATTTGAGTAATCATGTCTGCTTGTTTCCATGCGAGCATCTCTTTCTCGTTCGGCGTTGTGCTCTCTTTCTTATTCCATGTGTGTGTATTTTGGAACCCCTCTCTGACCTCCCAAGTCTGTGGCGTGGCGTCTGCTCGAGGTCGCGCTGGCCAATTTGCAGCGGGTTACGTTCACGAAGAGGGTGAAAGGAGAAGAAGAAGAAGAAGAAGAAAAAAAAAAAAAACCCGTAAGGAATGGGAGACTGTGATGGTGAGGCTCCAGATGCGGAAGGCAGAGGATGGTGTCACCCCCGCGTGTGGCTAACCCGCTAGCACCCGCTGGCCTCCAGGCCTCCGCTGGTCGCTGCCAAAGCACGTTTTTCCGTTAAGCACCAGGTCTGTGATGCATGAGAGCTGACAACTGAGCTAGGAGCCCTCAGAGCACAGCCAAATCAAAACAAGCTGGGGCCATGCGCATTAGTAGAGAAACCATAATTGCGTTTGCCCTCTTGTACACCACTGAACTCCCTCTGTCGACTTCAGACAGGCCTGAACCATGAGGAAAGAGAGGTGGGAGAGATCTGAGTAGTTCCCTTTTTAGAAATAAAAATACCTGCTCAAGTGTAGGCTGATTTATTATTGGATGTGGGTAATTTAACACAGAACACTGTAGTAGATCAACATATTGTGTGTAGCCTGGTTTGACAGTGGTTTTGTGGAGTGTTTTTCTGTAAGTGAGAAAAGTGTATTTTCAACATTTCTCCCAGTCTGTGGGTGGATTTAAGTGATGGGTTTATGGCGGTTTAGAAACATCAGTATAGCATGGCTGACATCTGTGTCCTCTTTATTTTTGGACCACTTGAAAAGCGCTCATGGTAGGATGATGGATGAAGTGATAAAGTTGGAAAGAAGGCAAAACGAAAGCAGAGGAGTCCATTTCTGGGAAGCATTGTGCGATCTGTAACTCACAGACAATTCAGAAGAAGCATCGAGGCAGATGTGCATAATTTGTGTCCTTTGCAAAGCTGAACGATTTCAAGGCAACAAACTTCACTATCTCTGAGGAGGAAAACAAAAAGTCTAAAAATACTGGCTAATCTGGTTTGGGGCCTGAAACCAGAAAATGAATGATTATCATCAGTGTATTTTCAGTCCATGCCTGTGTGACACTAAAAAGGTCCATTTTCTAACTTTTTCTGTCTCTTACCTCACTCAATTCCTCCCACTTTTCTTCTGGCTTCTTTGCAAAGGTTTAGGCTGATAGAGAGGTTAAAGCTTGTCATGTAATGAAGGAACAGCTCCACAGTCTGTCATCATTAATCACTTGAGCTGTCAAGCTGGACCAAAAACTCACTCAGAACAACCAGGCAGAGAGCCGTCACCTCCAAGAACAATACCGGACTTTTTATACATCGCAGAAAGAAAATATGTCTTCTACACTTGCATTCGGAGCGCTAAAAATGTCTGTCGAAACCATGTTATTAGAGAAGTTTAAATCATCTGCTCGACTTTGGGAATGCGGTTGGGAAGAGCTGGGATTTGCCCTTAAGCAGCAGACTTGGCCCAAATTCCTCATTAGTGCTGCAAACATAAAAGAAGTGACATGAATGACGCACCATTGTCTCGTGTAAAAGTGTCAGTTGACGATACAAAGATACACTCTTCAAAGGGACGAGTCTGCTCGCCCAGATTTTCACACCGTCCTCAAGCATCACTTCTGACTGAAGTCTATTAGTTACCAATAGGTGGCATCCCAATCCAACAGTATATCCCCTATATTACAACAAACACCCTCGACGGAGACACTAAATCCACGACTGCGGAAACCAAGCTGACAACGACTGAGAAACGGAGAGATTTTGGCGCCTTCACTGCTGCGGCTCTCAAACTGGAGCATCAGCAGCTGCTCATTTCGAGCTAAGTCTTAATAATCTAAGTGCCTCTGTGTTTCTGGGCCATATCTGGCAATGTGAAACCTCCAGAGTGGGCCCACAGTACAGTATCTCATGCCCTCCCGCCGAACTCAGGCGCCCTATAACAGCATCTCAGACCACTGAAACAGGAGCGCCTTCTCTTGTTACAACAAGGACAGGCTGTTTTGACCCCTGTGGGTCCCTTGTCAGAGTTGTGAGTGACCAGTGTGGGTCATCTATACTTCGCCAAGGGTGTCAGAGTGTCATGTTGCTAGGAAATGGCATATTACCGCTGCCAATCATGCCGCAGCCTTGGTAACTTGAGCGACTGTCAGGACCCCGTCTTGAACACACGCTGGAAGCAGTTCTTTGGCCGCCCGATGCTTATCAGGATCCAACAGAATGTATAAATTACATCCTGACAGGCCTGACATTTCTATACTACCTCAGCGGCCAGCGATGTCGCCACTTTGCAACAACACCGAATGAATACGTTTCAAGCGAATAAGCTACGGCTTTAACCGAAGAATGCATTTACAGCAGAACAGAGGTATGACAGAATGTGAGCTGCGGGCCTGTGGTCTCCTCACAAGTCACTGTCAACACAATGAAAAATTAACAGGAGTAAGGCACACCCCAAGTCATCAATCATGTGATTCTATAGCAGTAAAAATAGAAAGCGGTACAAAACCCCTCAGGATGAAATGCATAAGCTACTGACAACAGACGACAACCTTTCACTGCTTTACCTCTTCGGAGTTTTGTAAAAGAGCAGAACTGGTCATAAAATATAACACTGATTTGACGACACATTAATATTTCGAGAGAGCTTTTGTGAAGTGACTTCAGAGTGGACCAGATTATGTTTTGACGCCGTGCGGTGGCCGCAGACATTTAGGATTTAAAATAGAAGTCAGAAGTAAACTAAAAATGAAATGAACGGCTACCACGTTCCATCTTTTGTCGTGTCACTACTGCTATCAAAACACTGAGCGAATAAGATACTTGGATTCAAGAAGACACTAAAAACAAAAATCACACAAAATGAGGACAACAGAAAATAAATCTTCAATGTGATTTATTTAACAAAATATGACCTCCCGTTTCACTGGATAGCACCACACGGTGTTCCAATTTTACAAAAAATATCACATCTCAGTTTTATTGATTCGCTGTGACAATTTAAAAAAAAATCAAAAATCTGAGGAGTTTAGAGAGAGAGAGGGAGAGAGAGAGAGAGAGAGAGAGAGAGAGAGAGAGAGAGAGAGAGAGAGATATGATTTTAACAATCATAAGAGAAGAAGCGTTAAGACACAACATATTCAACACCTGTCATCGGTCTTTCCGCGGATCTGTAAAATGAGAACAGATTTATAGGGTAAACATGAAAGTCAGATTCCCGGTATAAAATAAATACAACTTCTCAGTAGGAATAAACAAAACATAAATCATCACAAACCATGGGGCTGGATAAACAGTAAGTGTGTATGCTGTGTCAAGCTTACATGCATGTCTCGCAGGGGGAAAAGCGGCTGTGGACAGACTTACTTCAGCACACACTGCCGAAGCTTATCGCCATCCCTGCCACACTACATTTTTCTGCACTAAATCACCACTTGCAGCATGAAGCCCCCGAACATCCAAGAGCTATTACACTGCATCCAACCATCAATTTGCCAAGCCCATGGGGTGTAGGAAGTCACAGAGGGGAAGTCATGTCTGTTGAAAAAGTATCCGAGCAATGTGCTGACATGCAAGAGCCATGTGTCCTCTGATCTTTAAGAGTGGACCTCAGCCTGAATAGAAACTCCATATATCATATTTAATGTATAAAGGAAGTGTGAAGGAGCTTTCAAGTCAAAATCCAGGACTCCAGCTCTCATCCTAGCTCCACTAGAATGCAGTCTTGCCTCGGAGGGAGCAGCAACTTGCTGTTTTTAAGCGCTAACTTTAAACATAAGTAGATGGCGTCATCACTGGTAGCCCAGAGCTGAGGCAGATCCAAGTCTTTGACTGTAGAGAGCGTAATGGGGGTAGTACGGACCTGTGGTGGGCAGCGAGTGCAGAGAGATGGAGGAGGGACCGGGAGGCAGATGGACCTTACTGTAAGGATGGTAGCGAGCCAAACCCAGGCTAGGGGGAGCCCTGAGAGAGAGCGAGCTGGGCATAGAGCCTGGGCTGCTCTGGTGGGGGAGGTGAAGGTGGCAGGAGGCAGGTCCAGAGGAGGACACGGAGAGCAGCTTACTGTCCATTCCCACAGGCAGGGCCGTGTGCGTGCGGAGGTGAGCCAGAAGCTCGTCCGAGGTGGCAAAACGTTTGTCGCACGGCCCTCCGGCTGAAACCCAGTTACACGCGTGAGGCAGGGGGTCATTGGGCAGCATGAAGCCATATGTGTAGAGGGGGTGTGAGAGGGAGGACGTCACACTGGATGACAAAGAGCTGGGGTGAAGGGAGTGGAGTGGGTGGGAGGGATAGACCAATGGGAAGCTCGATTTGAGGGTGGAGGAAGGGTCATGGATGCAGGAGTTGCAGTTGCTTCCGCCAAGGTGGGACACACTCGGATAGCTTAAACAGTAGGGGTCCCTGCATAAACCCTGCATGAAAGACGGAGGGGAGGCGCCTGTGAGAGGGCTGGAGCTCGGGTGCTTTCCGGGAACCCCCATGCTTCCCACGCTGAGGCTGGACTTGGTAGGGTCCAGCCCGGGAACAAACTGGGACGGGTAGCCCGCGTAAGCCCCCACTACAGATCCATGGTAGCCCATGTTAGAAGAGGGCAGGGGAAAGAGAGGCTGGCTCGTCTTGTAGGGAGAAATAGGTGTAATATGTCCGGGGCCCAGGTTCGGCTGGGCAGGCTCCGCTTTACCTCCCTCGTGGTTGGACGTGCTCTCAGAGCTGCCGTTACTGCAGTTTGTGCTAGCTCGAACATGGCTGGAGTTTGCGAGGTGCGGGCTGTCCGAGTTGGCCTTGTGTACTTCAGTATCTTTTTTGGGATGACTACTATTGCTGTTGCTCGTGCTGCTGGGGCTGCCCTGCTCATGTACAGTTTCTCCATTCTGACAGTGGGAGTGTGACGCGGGCTGTCCACCAGGTGACTGGCTTTGTTTGTGAGACGCCTGCTGCTGCGCGTGTCCTGGTGGGGTGCCGCTGCTGACTCTAGAACCTGGTGAGTGAGCATGGGGTGGATATGACGGCTGGCCATTGGTCGAATTACCATTAGTGGTAACGCTGCTGGTGGGCACCCTGAACCCCACTTTGTCCGAGCTGCCGTTAGAGCTGCTACTGGTGTCTCTGCGACAGTCTCCGGTGCCTTTGTTGTAGGGCTTGAAGCTGGATTTGTCGTCCAGGGAGGGGCGGTGCTCTCCGAGCTTCAGGCTGGAGACGGATGAGCGGCTGCTGGGCTCCTTGTCCCCCTGGCTGCAGGAGGAGCCCAGCTTGGAGGACGGAGGGTCTGATTTACCAATCTGAGAGCAGGTCTGCGCCAACAGGGCTAATGGACTCTTCTTGGCATCCAGCTACAATAAAATACACATTCTGATCAGCTCAGTGATTTTTAATCATATACAAGACATTTTGGCTTTGGCGCAAAACATGTTGCGAATTGTGATTAATCATAGCTATAAACCGAACAACGTCACTTCTCTGCATTTCCCATGAGGCCCCTGAACTGTATTTACTTAACATAATAACATGATAAGGCTGCTCACGTCTACGACCACACGAGTCATTTATTCCACGAATGGTTCCGTAAATCAAAGTTAAAAAGGCTGAGGCTACTTCTGGGTTATCATGCATGTTTCGGCACTACAAAGGAATTTGGACTCGCGTATTTCACGCTGCGCGGACGCATTACAAGCCGTTTTAACGTGTTCGCCGCTCTGCTGTGTAATTCCACAGCGGCGCAGTGAAAACACAACAACAGCAACGATGTGCTGAGTATCGTGGGAGAAAAGCGGCGGTCTTTCAAAGTGTGGTAAAAGTCTAACGTCGTGTAAAAAAAAACCAAAAAACAAACCCCGTACATACCTCAATGCTCACGGGCGCGGACGTCAAAGGCTGTAAATACTCCGGGTGTAGCAAGTGTCCGGTGTGCGCAGTCAACATCTTGATAACTCGGATAGGAAGTCGCTTCGCCTGCCGAATGGGGTCCAGAGGGGTCAACAGAGACACTACGGCTTTGGGACGAGAGTTTTTACCGTCGCTGCTCTCAGTTATCTGGTTCCGCTCACTTATTCGATCCGCAGCTGTCACAGGAGGAAAATCTTTCATTGGAGAGTGGACGCCGCGCTTTGGGACGTGCGTTACTTTTAGTCCAGAGGGTGTTTTTTTTTTTGTGTGTTTTTTTTTTTTTTTTTAAAGGTGACGCTTTTCAACTTCAAACGTTATTGTAATCCATGAATACGTAGACGGCAATAAAACACAGCTCCACGACGTCCTGAAATGTCCCCGGGGGACGGAGAACCCTGAGCTCTCGGTCCGGTGCGCTATTTCGTTTGAAGCATCTTCTTTTCCCTGCGGCTCCTGCTCCAGTTTTTTTTTTTTTTTTTGTTGTTGTTGTTTTTTTTTTTTTTATTTCAAACAAACGCGGCCCGAAATTGTTCCCCCCGCGCGGACAGCTGTTGCGACGCTCAGCTGCGAGTCCGCCGTCGAAACAAACATGGGAAAAAAAAAATTAAAAAATAAAAAAACAGAGAGAGAGAGAGAGAGCGCTTTATAGTTTCCAAGTGGACTGAGAAAATCCCTCCGTGCGTGTCTCTCCGCTCCGGACCTCTGCGGCTCACTGATCACAACGGGCAGACTTCAAAGTAGAGCAGCCGCTGTCCGCTGGGTGGCCGCATCGATAATGAGGGGGGCGGGGCGAGCGTGCGTAAGGCGGGGCGAGCGTGCGTAAGGCGGAGCGACGTCACTCTACCGGATGATAATAATACAGTACTAAGAAGAAGAAGAAGAAGGATAACGTGGGACACAGCACATACAATTGGACAAATAAGATTTTACATCTTCTACGGTAATATCAGCCAGTCACCAAACATGTTGCTGTCATTTACATACAATCAGTCTGAGTCGCGTTAGATAGATTACAATGTGCAAAACAGAGATTTTTTTTTTAATTTTTTTTAAATTACTGGACCCAGAACATGCAAAGTAAACCATGTGTCATTTAGATTTTCCTTTTCTTTTTCTTTTTATGATGATGAGAATCCTGCAACTAAAATGATAAGGTTAGAACAGCAAAACCGGTTGTCAGGTGTTTGATTAACTGTTGTTTGTGTGGAAAAGTAGCGATTGCGTTCAGGTAAAATGGGACAATTTCTTACGTGAAACACCAACAATGTTTCTAGACACAAAATCAAGAACAAGTATGGTATTGGGTGCCAACATGTCATATTACACACATTTATAGAAATTTAGATTTAGAAATTTATATCTATAAAAATAGATTTTTAGATGATGTAGTGAGTCCATGTCAGCAGCTCGGCCTGTCATAGCCATCCCAGACCAGACAAATGAATTGTTCATGTAAAGGACATTCGTAGCAACAATACAGTAAAATGTTTGGTGACTGTCCGCTGATAGATAGATAGACAGACAGACAGACAGACAGACAGA
>JAPQRN010000005.1:24935663-24951259 GCA_037367275.1 Coranthus polyacanthus
AGATAGATAGATAGATAGATAGATAGATAGATAGATAGATAGATAGATAGATAGATAGATAGATAGATAGATCGATCCCTAACACAGTACTAGTCCATCTAAGCAAATGTCTACTGCTAAACGTTGTGACACTGGTGCTATTCATTGCACCATGAAAAAAAAAAAAAAAAGAGCAACAGCTAAAATTTACTGACCACAAACTATGCACACTGAATCATCAAGTTGGTCAGAGTACAGTTTATGGTAAACATCAAGTATAACCATGAAGAATGGGCTTATTTTAAAGCAAAAGGTTAGTCTAAAACGAAGCCAAACAATCATAAATATGTGGAAACTGAACTTTGGTCAAATGTGGAATCATATAATTTTCAGCCAATGAAACAGAGCTGAGAAACTTTATACTTTGCAGCAGCGCATGGATTCCTTATAAAAATGAATGCACTCTTGTGAGTGTAATGGCATTTAGAGCAAAGCTGGTAACGGCAGAAATAAGTCGTTTGGTCACATGAGTCATCCTTCACTTTGTTGTCAACAAGCAGACGAGTGCACGCGAAGGGTCACGGTAGCTCCATGACGGGATGTGGTTCTAGGGGGTTTTGCCTCTTTCTTTCTTTCTTTCTTTCTTTCTTTCTTTCTTTCTTTCTTTCTTTCTTTCTTTCTTTCTTTCTTTCTTTCTTTCCCAAATGTTATGTTGTTCATTTCGATGTGAAGGCAGCTACATAGCGACGAATCTCACTTCTATCTGATCGGTTGTTCAGTTTGTTATTTCTGATGCGACCCTGACGACGGGGTCATCTCTATACCTCGTCCGTTCGACGTTTAGCCGTTCAGGCCGACAGACAGGAATGTGATTAAGCGCTCATTCTTACATTGCGTGTACAACCTGTGCAGTCTGTTCCCAAGTCTCTGACGCAGCACACAAGTGAAAAAGTCACAAAGGTAGTGGAGCTGACAGATGCACAACACCATATGGGTCACATATTTGCTAAACGCTGACTTCTAAAGCATCTGAAGTTCACCTGTTTGCAAGACACCCTACATTTTTTTTTTAAATATGATGGTTTAAAAAGACACTCCTCTGTATTTTCTTGTGACTTTTATTAAACCTAAACCATGATACTTTTCAGTTTTGACATGCGGAGTGACACATAATTCATCTATTACATTTTGCTGAGCATAAAAGCACAACAAAAATCTATAAAGTATACAGAACATGTCACACTAAAGTCTTTCTTCTTTTATTAATTTATGCCATTTTTACCGGTGAAGAAAAATGTGATAAAGACAGATCCTCTATATTAATGGCTCTATAAATCTGGAATGTTAATAACTTTATTGCATTACCGCCTGCTGACTGACTTTGCAATGAGCTAATTTTGTTAACCTAATTATACAATGAATTGGTTAAAGTACTTAAAAATTACGGCTGACAAGAACTATTAGAAGCAGCCCAAAATAGTCTGAGTCTGAAGGGCTTTGATTCTCTGAATCCTTTGCAGCCTCAATTGAGTGCGAAATCATTCCTAATCCCTCATAACCTGTGGGCAAAAGGCTGCATAATGTGTATTAGCTGATGGATATTTGCACATATCTCACAGGGTTCGCCTTAATCTACCAAAGCAGCAGTTCCCATGTAAATATAAATAAAAGGAGGTAAATTAATTCTTATGCAAAAGCATCGTTTCTTCATAATGCAAAAAAAAACAACAACAAAAACCAGCAGAATATATGCAATTTATTCATATTCTGTATTGACTCTTTGTGATCATTGCTGGCCTTGTTGATGATCTGCAAACACTATTACGTCACCGTTTTTCAAAAACAAAAGACATTTGTATAAAGTAACTGTCGTCTTGACCTCGTGCCCTAAACAGCAGAGCAGCCACTCACGGCAATCCATCAACGTCTCATTTGTGATAAGGAGCAGAGAGAGGGAACGGCATCTCATCAGGAAACAAGGTCACAGTCTGCACCACTGTGGAGGAGACGGGACTTGTATGGCTTTAGGAGGACGCAGAAACAAACGGATGACTGCTTTGCCTTATTAAGTGTTGGAGCAGCCGATTTACAAAGTGCATAAACAAAAAATATGCAAACCTCATCTGTGCACGTGCCTCTGTAGATGATTAACCCACGGTTCTCTCGTGAGTGTGTAAAGCAGTATTTTAGAGACACAGACACTTATAAACTATGATAGAAAAAAATATGAATCTAAGTTGTGTTTTGATTTTACACTGCGAGATAATCGGTTGTAATAGGACCGGCAATTTCTTTAAAGGTTCAATATGTAAGAATTGTTGTAGAATTGTCGTAACGAGGCACCTCTTTCTCCCACTGTGTAAAAATGAAGCCAAATCTCCACAGTCACGAGAGCTGCCACGTCGCTTGCGTGACGCACCAGCCTGAGTGATTTCCAGACATGCTCTGGACAGCGATGGGTTATTACAGCTGCTAATGGACTGCTTTTATAATATCAAATGACTTATCAAAAACAGCCTGATCAGACAGACGATAGCACAAATCATCCTGGTGAATCCTAAAAAAGCCCAAAATCAATCTTTGGGAAAAATGTTTTGGATGTGTGAGTTTTTATTTCGGCCAAACATGGAGGAGGCGGAATTTATGACCTATACTTCAGCCAGCCACCAGGGGGAGATCAAGATGATTTGGCTTCACTTTTAAGGAGCTCTCACTGTGTCCATCTTTATGTACAGTTGTTGTTGTGTCTTCACATAAGAACAGCAAACGTTACGTATGGAACCTTTAAAGAACCTTAAAATGCACATGTATATTGACTATAGTGGCCATGGTCAGAAGCAGAGTTAGATAACGTGTCCTAACCCACTCACAACAACAATACACACAGGTTCTGCCCAGCGACACAGTGTGTAGGTGTTCTCCTGGTGATCTTTTCAGGATGGAGAACATCCAGGAGAAAAAGTCTGTGGGAGGAGAGACTGAGACAAAAGAAGGGAGGACTGAAGAGAAGCCAGCGAGGTTCAAACGCTAAGAAAGAGGCCTCGGTAAACAATGGAGCTCTTCTTCAAAACTACTCATGACTTGCCTTGAAGTTGGTCATTAACAAGCTGTGACACTGTGTCTGTGAGTGATTACTGTTTCCTGTTCCTGTTAATTCAAGGCACGTTTCCTCTTGTTGCCTTATCTTAAAAACATAATCAAAGCAGCAACACAAGAAAAAAAAACAATGGAAACTAATTTGAAAGAAACGGTTCTTATGACTCCCACTGCAGCAGTAGCTCATCACAAATGGGTTTTGTTCTGTACAAACAGGCATAGTCTATTTATTTTTCTCTTTGATGTGGCATTTATAACCCCGTGGAGATGAATATAAGGACATTTATAGAATCCTGAACACTGGATGTGTCCGCACCTTTCGGTCTTTCACTCTAAATGCGGAACGTTTCTTTTTTTTCCATTTGAAGATTTCTGTAAGAAAATCACGATCTCTTACTCATGAAGTCTGAATGAACTCTAACGATCGGGGTGCGGTCAACATAAATCTGTTACCGACGACGTATCGGTCAGTCGACGTACACGCCTCACTGTTTAATTATTCATTCCGTCTCACAGGCCGATCAATTTTGGCCTCAAACATTCAAATCATCCTCCAGTCGATCGTTTTTTCAGCTCTCTTGAACGCACGCATGTTCTCAGTGGCACAGATGCGTTTTACATGTCCTGTGGGTGGAACGATCCAGAGAGATCAGGCTGCCAGAGGACGCCAGGCTGCAATCAGATTGTACTATGCTGTTCAGTGAAATTTCATCTGACATCAAAGATGTTTTTCACACTCCTCTACATTTGGCTTTTTGCAGATGATCTTATTCCAGAATCCCAGAGCTGCCTGCCTGCTACCATGTACTCTAAAATAAAAAGGTGGTGGTGGTGGGGGGGGGGAGTTGGGCACAATGGCATTGGGGGTTGTATTTTAAAAAAGATTTTGATTAAAATCGCCATCTTGGATTGTGTAATCACATCCTATTCTATGTAACACACATCCGCAGGTTGATCGCATACAGATTAATATATACTGTGTATTTGCTGCGGGTTAGGAGACTTATTTTTGTTTTACTTTTCAGGGCATTCGAGAGATCTTGTGGACCTTTTCTTGACTGTTGCAGGGAAATTGATTGTGACTGCACAGCCCTTGGGGTGCTAAACAAACCTTTCCATTGCTCCCTGTAGCCTTCAGTCTGCACAGTAGCCAGGCAATAATTTACCATTGATCTCTATTCCGTTCCAAACACTTCAGCAGACGCAGGGAGGAGGTGGAGGCAAGTTTATCACGTTTGTCAGCCGACAATATGCATCTATCAAGGTTTATGCCACGAGATGATGTCCGTCTTGTTCATATGGTCTTGGTGGATTAGCCCGCAGGTCCTCTTTCAACCCTTTTACGGATTCTCAATTGTATTTTCGTTCTCATTTTGGCAGTTTTTTATGCTGAGATGATGATATCTGGCGAAGATGTTCATTTTTTTAAGGAATTTTGGGATTTTAGCATCAGCACTGAAAAAAAATAAAAATGTCCACTGTCTCTAGACCAAAGGCTCACATTCTTCCTTACCATCACTGATATTTTTAAACATGATCCAGTGACCGAAAAAGGGCCTGAAGGGGAAAAGTGTGATTTTTTGTTTTTAAGGGGTGTCCTGAGGGTTAAAGAGTAAAATGTATAGACATAATAGTGCGTCTGTACTCAGGAAACACATGTAATATCCTTCAGTAGAAAATCTTAGTATCTTCTAAGAAGCGCCTTGAAATTTCAGAGGCTGCAACTTCAGAGGACAAACATTTAGAAATTCACGGATAGTGGCGTGATGAGGCAGGAAACGAGTGTCCAAAAATCAGTGCTTACAGAGAAGATATTACGCTTCATACAATATTGTTGCTCTACACCTACAATAACACCAGGGAGAGTAAAGAGGGAGTGAATACTGCATATTGCTTTTATTATTAATCCATCCATTGTCTGCTTTTGTTGTTGTTTGAAAAACAATTCATTTTTATTCACCTTGACGGCAGTTTAAACACCCCACGTGGCATTTCTGTTCATGATATAGATTTACTAAGCATCCCTTCATTCGTTGATATGTTATATGAAAGCCTTTAGATAAACAGCGTTGTTAATAGTGCGGCAGCAGAGGACTGTATGTTACCATTTAGATATGGTAAGGCGTTCCTTTATTTCACCGTAGGCTCCCACACAAATGGAGGAATACATATGACTCCTAACAGTCAGTGAAATGAAAGTCTTTTAGTGTTAAATGTGTCCTCCTAGAGTCATTTCACACAGATGTCAGTAGTGAAAAAAGAGGGCAACACAGGAGTCAATTGCTCTCAGACTGGATCCCCATTAATCCTGAAGCTGTCTATAAAATCAAAGAAGAAGCAGTTAGCTGTTACAGAGTGCTGGACCGGGATCCATGTCACCCATCGATTTCTCCCTGTTCAATAAGTTACTTTGATAGAAAACCCCGTGGGTTATTTAAACAGAGCAACGGGGAGAGGAAAAATGAAAGAAGGCGAGAGGAAGCAGAGAAGGCGACACTTTGTTCCTCGCATGCTCCCCACTTTGATGGCTTTATTTACTTAACCCTCAGCACAACCCTCATTCATAAATGTCAGGAATGAATCCACGAACCATTTAGAAACCCAAATGTGAGCTACACCTAACGCAGGCTGTGTTCTTGCGTGCGTGCAGCCACATAATCACCGGTCAGCAGCAACCATTTCACCCCAAAACACACCATTACAGAACGAGAGATGCATTTCAGTGTTCGTCCCACATCTGTCATCGCTCTGCACACACCACACGCCTCCATCGCTCTCCCTAAAGACATGCCAGCAAAGCAGACAAAGTCTGTCATAACACTTGACTTGTGGTTTAACAGACTATGGCAACACTGGAAGGTGGTAAATGAGATTGCTTTCTTTATTTGTATTTCTGTCTGTACAAATAAATCAAACGAAAAGCGTGCATGTTGCGCAGTTCCCCCTGATGTAGAGGCAAATAAACTATCAAACTACCTGCAGGTTTTGTGCATTTTCCAAAGGGATAACCGCTTTAATTTCTAGTTCAGTTTGACATACAGTACATCCTCTAGGCTAAAGGTGTCCAGTTTCAAGCTTGTGACAGCAAAAAGGAGCTGAGAGGGATGAGGGCGGCCATATTGCGCCTGTCAGTCAGAGAGCGGGGAGAGAAAGCGCTGTTGTCAAACCACTTGTCAGGCTTTGATGTTATAAAGGGTGGAAGAGCTCAATTAAAAGGCCATTATTGTGTAAGTAAATCAACGCCTATCAGCCATGTCACTTCAAACAAATGATCACCCGACTGCAGCAGTCTAATTTATTTTATGCATGATATTTGACTGCCGAGATCAAGATAAAAGATGCAGTTCGTGTTACTGCTCGGCTGCAGTGCGAACCACGGCGCGCTGGAGAGGATGAGGAATTAATTCAAATTAAAGCAGTGTTTTGTCTTCCTGTTGTGCACGGTGATTATATAAAGTAATGTTTTACGGCATGTTTGTCCTAATTTTGAGGCTCATGTGTAGACATGTCACCCGGTGTAATGTTCCAACAGCTAAAATGTAAAGGGTCATGAATTATTCTGTTGATTACCCAGCATACCTCCCCTTTAGTTTGTGATGACAAAGTGCTCTATTTAGGAAGTTAGATTGAAATGTCTGGGGTCTAATTTATCTCTCCAGGATGAATACATGAATGTGAAGTAGTGCCATATTTCACACACACACACACACACACACACACACACACACACACACACACACACACACACACACACACACACACACACACACGTAGACACAGACACACACACCCCTGGATGGAATATTATTACCGCTGCCCCAGAAAGTTGTGGAGGGAACCGTTTTTCACCTGAACAAGCATTACTTTGTCATGTTGAACATTATTCACCATGTGCAGAGCAGTCTGACATGCTGTGAAATATTTTCTGCTCTGACCTCAGATTTCTGCTGAAGTAGGACAGTTTCCCCTCCAGCTTCAAATGCGCAGCAAACTTTAGAGGGTGCGATAATGTCATCGTTTTCCACAGAATCGTAAATAAAAATCCTGTTTTTGAAATATCAATTATGATCCGTTCTTTTTTCCCTGACTCTTCCTGCTATTTCATTCCCACTTGCTTCTGTGATACTCGTATCCATATTGGATGTTGGCTCGGTTATTTTCTTTCTTTGAGTGTCACTCAGCTCATTGGCAGAGGCATTGATAACACATAACTTGCACTCAGAGACACATCTGGTAAAAAGATTACACTTGAGGTGTTATTCAGTGGGTAAAAGTGCAAGTTTTCTGCTCACTTCCTGCCAAATGGTGCTGTAAATTACTCACAGCGTGGCCACATCCAGGCTGCGCTGCGTCTCATGTATCCATGCATGTGTATTTGCGTATACATGTGGGTGGTGTTGGCGAGAGGTTACAGGGGATTGTCACGAGGATAACAGAACTAAAAGCACTTTCCTCCACTGTCATCTGTGATGAATGAGTTTCAGAACAAGACTGAGCGTATATTATATCACCTGAAAGGTGTATGCACTGCTGAGACCATAACTCTCCGTCTTTACCAGAAAAAAACTGAAGTATGGCATTGTATATTTCCCCGCTCGACACATTTACGAGCCCTCCCCGTTGTATAAACTTGGTGATTGGTATTTCAAAGCACCTTGTCAGACTGAGCACTGAGCACTGCCAGCTGCCTCAGCTACCTCAGCAAACAGTGGGAGCATTTGAGAGAGAGAAAGAGAAAGTAAGACGGAGAGAGTTACGGCCTTTTCAAAGTTGAGTGCCTATTAAAAAACTCTCTCTTGTGACTGTAAATTTATAGTGTTTGTGCTCACTGCTGTAAAATCAAAACCATGGCCTGGCCAGAACCGTTCATTCCACTGAACCATTTGGGGAAAATTTGTGCCTTATTACAGGAAAGCCCCAAATGTTGGAAAACAGTGGCCTGACAGCTCGAAAACTGTAATATTTTTCTTCAACAAAGGAACTCTCTCTGTATTGAAATGGACATATAGGATTAATCAGAATGTCATAACTGAAGCTCTGAGTGAATTTTTGGCAACGGCTGGCTTTGTGTCCTGCAGCTCTTCCTCCTCACAGTTATACCAGTAGTCTATACGTATACAAAACACGTTATAGACGTTTAAGGCAAGCTGAATTATTATTGTATAAACACTGCGTAATGATCAGACTATTGAGACCCAAGTCAAACAGTGTACATAACGTAATGTACGCAGCGCTAAATCAAAATTATGAGACCAACTTACTACGTCAAAATACTCGCATTATATCTTAGAATTCACGTTCAGTTAAGTTAAAGTTTAGATTACGCAAATCATCATCATATTCATATTCATCATTCATATTAGGCCGGAATGGGAAAATCATGGGAAAAGTTATCATTTTGGTCCAATTTTAGACTTATTTTAGACTGTTTGTTTTGCATCTCCATCCTTTAGCCTACCTAATGTCCAAACTGTAAAGAATATCACCGTTGAAATAACTCTTTTCTTTTATTATTTATAAACCTTTCCTCTTTTTTTTTTATATCATAATTATATTGTCATGTAGTATAGAAGAACAGGAGGGGATCCAGACACTGTGGCCTAGAACAACATGTAAATGGCTACAATCATCAAATGAAGTTTTTAAATTAGGCTGCCACCCAGAGCACACAGAGGAATATTATTTTGACACTTTGTCACCCTCCGGGGGGAAATGGACCTTTTTGATGTGTGATCCGCAAAAGGCTTGCATCGGGTGGCAGATTTTATCAGCAAACAAGACAGGCAGGCAGAGCGCAGACTAAATAAAAGGGGGGTGAATGATAAAAATGTCAAGGATTATCTTCACTTTGCGGGGCGCTGTGATGTCGTATCAAAACGGATTTGGTGGAAATGATTTGGCAGGAAGAGAAGAGATGATGGGAGGGGGTAGACGAGATACAACAAGAGACGGTTGTGCAGTGTGTGTGTGTGTGTGTGTGTTTCCTATTTGACTATTCCAAATATTCCTTTCCTAATTTTTTTCTATCCTGACAATAATCTCATTATTGAAAACTGTTACATTGACAGAAACCTTTACTAGTAGCATTACATGATGCTACTTCCAGTCCCGCTAGATAAAGAAAAAGAGACAGAGGCCGTTTGTAAGCAAGTTATAAACTGACATTCATCTCGATTTCACTGCTGACCTCGCAGACTGGCCACGTATCCTTGTTTTGACCTCTGATCTTGTGAATTTAAATTTATGGGCTGCGGATAAATCAAAGCGTTTTCTATGTTCGTCCTTCAAACAGAGGCTCCGTTTGTTTCAGGCTGCTCCATCCTGGGATCCAGCCTCCTTTCATATCCCTACCAGCTCCAGCGCTGCAGCCATCTTTCTGACAGAGTGACAAATGAGGGTGTTGCCTCTGGCACATCAGCCCGTGTGGAGAGTACACAAGGTATTAGGGAGCTGCGGCTCCCAGCACGAGTGCTTTACTGGAATTGTTAAAGGTTTTATCATTCCCAGTTGGCTACTGGTTCCAGGAAATGGCCTGCAGTCGTGTGAGGACAACAGCAATCCTCAAAATAAGTTGGTTGAAAATTTTTTTAAGTGCCAATGGAAAGTGCCAAGAAAAGAAACAGACTCTAGACTCTATGAAGTGGCTCTTTATGGTTAACCATGTAGACACAGTGATGCTTGGAGTTAAACGTCAGCATACCAACATGCTAGGGGTTAAAAGGCTGATGTTTAGGAGATATAATTAAAAAAAAATTAATAAAAATCGTTTGGCATGTTAGCATAGGATTTTGCCAAATGACAGGAAACCACAAATGGCAGTGGAAATTGTTGGTGATGATGTTTTTGAATTTTATGGCAATTCATCAAAAATTGTGGAAACATTTCATTCAAAAAATAGTTTGGGGATCGCCAGAGTCATTAGAGGTCCAGGCAACAACAGCGTCGGGAGCTTATTTTGCCAGGATTTGATTTGATTTTCTGGTTCTGTTTGTGTGGACTTTAAGAGGACCTTACGTTTTTCTTGGACTTATCTTCTGGGGACCATGAATGCCTGTACACAATCCCATAGCAAACTATTCAAAAGCGTTACAACATTTTCTAACCGACGTTGTCAACATGGTGCTCAAGGAAAGGTCACGGGGTTCAGGGCCGACTAAAAGAAACACTGACTAAATTTAACTAAAACTTACAATTTAGATTGTAAGCAAACAGGTTTTAAAGGTTCAGCGTGTAATCTTCAGTGACATCCTGCGGTGAAGTTGCGGATCGCAGCCTCGCCCTACAGTGGCCGATAAAAAACATGAAAGTTCCTTGTTAGAGCCAGCGCTTTGTCCATTCTGGGCTTTTTAG
This sequence comes from Coranthus polyacanthus, assembly GCA_037367275.1. Taxonomy (NCBI): domain Eukaryota; kingdom Metazoa; phylum Chordata; class Actinopteri; order Kurtiformes; family Apogonidae; genus Coranthus; species Coranthus polyacanthus. Next base: position 24,946,089 of record JAPQRN010000005.1, read on the forward strand.
CTGAGCACATATTTACTCTGGTCCACACTCAAAAACATAGTAGGTGATGGTAATGAACCTTAAGGCTGGATGCCAAAATGGAAAAAGGGAGTAGAATTCATGAAGTACTGTAGAAAAATTGCGGCTCCACATGGTAAACAGTTCATTCTAAGGTAACAAAAACATAACAATTCATATTTTCAGGTGATTACATACTTATGAAAACATAATTATGAATTTTCTATTCCATTCCTGAAATGAGATCCTCCTAAATCCCTGTAAATCATACACACTGGACCTTTGAATTGTATTTGTATGAGAAACTCTTGTGATTTATGTTGTTTTATGTGAGTCAGACGGTACTAGTGAGACGCTACCAGGAAGCAGTGTGAAGGGATTGTGTGATTATTGTTTTTCCATTGCCGCATGTGTGTGTGTGTTGCCTTAAGACTGTCATTTTTCTGTCACCCTGCCACTTAACACTGAACGCTACTCTCTCCCTCCCTCTATCTGTCCATCACGTTGTCACAAAGTCTGACAGGGAGGATTAGAAGCTGTAGACGCAGAGATTTGTGCGTATATTCGTGTGTCTACACCCATGACCCACATTTCTTTTTCAACCCGCGGCCTGAGGCGAATGGGAGTGTTTCAGGTAACGTGTGCCAGTGTGTGTGTCAGTGTGTCACTCCAACTACGCTCGGCTGAATCCAGACTGCCTGTGGATTATCGCTGTCATCACCTGAGAGGAATGCAAGTCAGTGTCATTCTGTCATGTTCGCCGTTTTGATCTTTGAAGTGTGACAGGGACACAAACACACAGTAGCAACGGCAGAGCCGGACGGATACAGGCTTGATTTTTTTTAGAGAGAAGTTGTAATAAGAAGTGGAATTTGGAGGAACGCCCTTGTTTGTTTATTCTTCTGCTTCTCACCTTTTCTTCCTTTCTCTCCAGCTGTCTTCTGCTCATCCACTTCTTCTTCTTCTTCTTCTTCTTCTCCTTCCTTTTTCAACCCATCCCGAGGCAACAGAGTGACACCATGCAAGCCCCGACAGAAGAAGGATACACAGAGATAGAGAAGGTTAAGAAATGAAAATAGAGCTAAGAGAAGAACCCGTTGACATGTTGACTGATGGTATTGCTTAACTGGAAAGTACGTCTTTGAGTAATGGCTTTGAAGCAGAGGGGATGTGAGGAAAAAGTGTACGTTAAGTCACCTTTGGAGTTTTGCAATGTTTACCCTCATCAGAGAGACATCTGGAAAATGCATATCCTGCGACAATAAAACATTTTCCGTCTCACTGCAGATCATATAGGCCGATAGGAAATATTTACCTGAAAATCTTCCGAGTCTCTCAGCAATATTTTTTTCAAACAGGCGACATCAAACAGCATGACAAACAAAGTAAGTTTTCCCTCTGCTTGTTGGTTAGTTTAGATATAAAGCGGGATGAAAAAAACTTTACAAACTGTAAATGTAATGTGCATTGTTTAAAGGAGCACCATGACATATTTTGGGGAATTAATTTGCGTCTACAGTCAGATGAAAAGCCTGTGTCAACCTCGTTTTGTGTTTCTTACCTTTCTTATCCCTGCGGTTCTTTCTATTTTAACTCAGCCTGCCTCTTCCCCCCCATGCTGCCCCGCTGTCCAGGCAGCACTTCAATAAACAAAGCCCAGGGAGCAAAATGCTTTTGAATGGGTGCATCCTGCTGGCAGGATCTGAGCACAGTGTTTATAGAGGGGCTTGTCAGCTGTTACCACTGGGATGTTGCAGCATGTGGAAACAGTGGGGAGAATCGGCCTTTGATGCCTCCCCCACTTCGTTCTCCCTTTCTGCTCTTCTGTTCTTCTGTTTTCTCTTTGATGGAGTTCTGTGAAGTGTTCTTCAGCGACAGGAGGCCCACATATCAACACCCACAGAGGGGAGGAGAGACGAACACAAGCGCACTGTACAGTCTGCCACACACATTTCAGGGCACACCTGTTTACTGTTAGCACTATGTGTTCCGTGTATTTTTCGTGAATTTTAGTTATATCAGACAACGGCCTTCAGCCTCTTTTAAGGGATCGAGTGGTCCAACTCTGATTGTCTGCAGATACACTAAAACAGCACGACCTAACAAGGGCTCAAATCTGGCCCGGCTGATCGCCAGACTACTGCCAGACTCGTGATGAATGATGTGACCAACCATTATCCGAGCACAATGCTGCAAGTCAATGACTGCACCCAAAACCTTTTGTATAAGCTAGAGCCGGTCCTCTGGTGCCACAACACAGTCAACTGTGCTGACACTTAACCACAATTACCTCAACTGGACTGGCTACATGCAATAAAAATGAAGAAAATGGAAAGCATGTAAATTAAATTATAGAATCTGACCTCAAAGAGACAAGTTTATACTGTTGGTGATTCACAAAATCTAGTTAAAGCTGCCGGAGGCAAAATCGGGGGAAAAACATTACAATTTGAAAAACATGTTCCTTCTGCAGGTCTCTCTTCTCTGTCCAAATCAAAAGACTAAATATAAACATAGATGACCTGATGCCGCTGCGGAAAAGTGAAGCCAAAGCGTCATGGTTATGGAGCAGTGGAGTCTTAACAGCGATCGGCGATTAAAGCTGTCAATCACATATTTAACCCCCGACCTCTCTGAAAACACCTATGATTTAACCATACGCGACCATACGAGTGTCTACAGGCTGTGAACAGAATCAAGAGGAGGTGCAGAAGCCTCTCAGACCATTTTAATTACAATATGTTGAAAGATCATTTTGTAAAAAAAAAAAAAAATCACCCACTGAAGCTTTAAATATCGCAAGACAAGAAGAAAGTAAACATATCCACTCATTTTGAATAGAAAAACCTCCAATATAGGTCCTCAGAGTAAGAGAAGAGAAGGCCTAACAACAAGGGGGTGTCACACATTTTGGGCTGCTGCAGACGACCTCGCGAACACAGGCAAGAAAGTGAGCTAAACCCAGAAGTTGTTGTGACCACTGAGTCGATCCTGCAAAAGCCAAAACCAAAGGACATTGTCTGAAAGTGCTAACGCTGTAAAAAGAGAAACAGCTTCAGGGTTGAGAGTAATGTTGTTGGAGCATCATCTAGTCGTTGGTAGAACAGCACATCGTGTTGTACCACAATGCAACAAGTCTGTCAGCGCCTCTGTCAGCAGTGCTGTTGGTTTAATTTGACATATTAATGCAAACTGCCGGTGCCAGTAGTTGAGGTCGAACACGGAACAGCTCCACATGCGGCCATATGTTCTCAGTTTTTGGTCCATAACTTCAGCTCCTCTCATAAAACATTTAATTGGGGTTTGAAAGGAGCAACACTGCGATAATAATCTAGAGGGTTTTTTTTTTTTTCACTTAGGGAAGTAGCAGAGGAAAAATACTTGCATCTACACAGCTACAATTTTTAAAATTCCTGTCTGCGTTTCGACTCCAACTTAGTTGTTGACACAGAAAGACCAGGATATTCTCTTACGTGTTATGTGCTATGAATTGTCTGTATTAAAGGAACTTTAGAATATTAGCTCATTAAAACGAGTTCCCTTCCGTCTTGTGACGAGCAGATTCTCACGTCGAGCACCGGCCAACTTAGTTTAGCACGGGCTGAAAAGTTTCATCTTGTTTATCTGTACAGGAACCAAAGTGTGAAAATATATTGTGACGCGAGATTACACCGTAATTAGTGAGCTTAAAGGTGTGGCTAGGCTGATTCTGTTACATCTGGGAAACCGAAGACTGACTGGGTCAACACGGGGGTTGTGCTATGCTAAGCTAAGCTAACGTGGCTCAAGTTTCATACCTAGAGAAAAAAAACCAGAAAGAAATAGAAAAGAGAAAGAGGGAGAGAGAGAGAGGTGTGTTGCTGTCTAATTCTTCGTCCACAGTTTCCCAGTATGTAATGTTAATCCGTCCTAAAATAAACTGTTGACTCTTGACAAGTTGCTCAAAGCTCATGTAGCCTTATACCCTCTATATATACGGTTCATAGGTTCATAGTTTCAGAGCTGTTTGTACAGTCGTTACTTGGTCTTGAAATATTCAGAGCTCATATTTTAATTGCCTGTTTGCGAGCATCCGAATGAATTCTGCCAAAATATACCTGCGTGTATTTGTCAGGGAGCGCCGGGTAATGAACTTCAGGTAACACCGCTTTCCCACGTGGATTTATAGCATTCTGGAAATGAACTTTTCACCCAGAGAAGTGCAGCGAAGCTCAGCTGCACACCGAGCAGCTGTCCCATCTGGCAGACGAACACAAAGCCAGCTCATGGTTTGTGTTAGAGAAGTGATGTCTGAAACGACTTAAATCTGAAGACGTTTGACTGCCCTCGTGATTTTTCAAGGACACAAAACTAATCCAGTGAGAATTTATTGGAAAGTTATAAATCATTTGTGCTAACTGTTCGAACGTTGCTATTTTAACGCCGTGAACGTTTTGTTTTCCCTCAGAGGAAATGTTGAGGATGTTTTAAATGCGGACACTAAAAACTGACCGATCTCGTTCAACGAGGGTGTCTGGCTGGCGTGCATGCTAACCGTGTTCGGGGAAAATCTGGTTCTCTTCTGAGCTTCACATCTCATAATTTCCCCCAAAGAAGACACTGAAAAAGGAAGATGAGATGAAGGGAGAGAGCTGACTAAACCATTAGGACAGCACTGTATCGGGCAAACCCTTGAAGCATTGTGTGATGAGAGCAGAGCTCAACACCTGACAGAGAGAGAGACAGATGATTTACTTCAGATTAAAGAACAACAGACATATTGTTCTCTCATCTTTCTCCCTTTTTTCTCTCAACCCATTTATCCCCCTCAGCGAATCATTGATGCCATTCATGCCCCTGAAATGCTACGCCGTTGTGATTTTCTTCTCCTTCTTCTTCTTTGTTTCTATATTCGCTTTTTTTCTCCCAACCCCAAGCGTTCCTGGGGCACTGGAGGCTTCTCCTCTTAAGTTTTTCTTTCCGCTGAGATTAAGTGTGACAGATTGGCAAAAGGAGCACATGACAGGAGTTCAGATGGCAGACAAGAATAAGATCAGACATGTGATGCGATATTAAGAGGTCACAAGAGCTGACGCGCACACACACAAACACACACAAACACACACACACACACACACACACACACATAAAGACAAGGCTTTTCTTTCCACAGACTGATTTTAACCATATGATGC
>JAPQRN010000005.1:24951359-24975512 GCA_037367275.1 Coranthus polyacanthus
ACACACACACACACACACACACACACACATAAAGACAAGGCTTTTCTTTCCACAGACTGATTTTAACCATATGATGCCACATTAATAAAGAGCACACCCTACAAACCATGCTCTCATTGAGATCTTATCTCTGTTTTATCACAACAAAAAGGGAGCAAAAAAGTGCACGAACCATCAGCCGCGAGGGGCGAAAATTTAAAGTGAAGGTTTGACGTATGCTATAACAGCCATAATTTGATTAGACTTGGGTGACATTCTTTCACACAACTCAGAAGAGAACAGCATCTGCTACTGCCAAATGCATTAACTTCTGTGAACTCAGACACAGGAAGAGTGAAGTATTGTTTGAATCTACTCTCTTTCCATTTGGTCAAACAACAGGCATTTTAATGCTTTCAAGACACTCGTGACAGCTCGGCAGAAGATTTATAATGTTTAAGAATTGTGAACACATGTAACCGAGGAGGGTTAGATAATATTACCCATAGGAGATAGATGGGTAACAAGAACCCTTAATAGTAAATATGCAGAGGATTACTGCACGGTCTAGCCAACAAAACTTCCACAGCCTTGTGGTTTGTTCGATGGGTGGTAAAAGTGATACCCATTAACGTGTAATGAAATGTCGTGCAAATCTTCTGTCTTTCTTTTTCCCTGACATAGAGAGAGGAAAAGGGGAAATGCAGAGGCAGAACGAGGAGAAAATGCAAAGCAAGAGCAGTTGTAAGAGAGAAAGCATGGTGAAAGCTAGAAAAAAAAAATGGCCCCGGCAGCAGAGTCCAGCAGGAAATTCAATAAAGCCCTTCAAAAGGCCCGGACCTGACATTGAAAAATAGTGAAATTATAAAATACAGCAGGGTAACGAAGGAGAGGAGTTATTGTATTTGGCACAGAATTGGGAAGAGAGAGCCCAGGGCCGCCACGTCAAATGAGCCGTCACTGACGGAGGGAGTTAAGCCTTGTGGTGATTAAATATAGGCCTCAAACTTGCTGCCTGCCAGGCAGGCAGACAGCAGACATGTTTGTGCACAGGCAGCAAAATGAACAGAAAACAAAGAATGAGAGAGGGAAGCAAGAAACTCATATCAGACTCCAGCAGAATAGAAATGGGTAGCATTTAGACCGAGATGGAGGGAAGGTTTTCAGCTCAGTGTAAAGTAAAGCAGCACAGAAAGTGAGACGGAGGAGGATGGAGACGATGGAGCCTGGATGTCACAACTATACAAGGATTTGGATCAAAGTGAACCAGAGGCCAGAGCTGTCCGAGAAAAGATAGTTGAAAAATAGTCGATCTGTTGATGTGAGTGGTTACATTTGTTCCACAATGTTTCATTTAATGCTTTTTTTGGTCATATTTATGTAATGCAACTTTTCAATCCAAAGTGTAGTGCCCACGTGTTACTGTCAGTGTCATGTCAGCAGATTATCTTATACTGATGCATGGATGGATTATGTGTCTAAACTATGAATATTTAAGGAACCGTCTAATCTTTATTTACCCCAAGTCGAAGTGCAAATACAAGGGTTCATCCAAACCTGGAGATGTTCAGTGGCTAAGTTAAGGAAATGCGACACAATAAGCAGTTTGACATGGATTTGGTGTTCATTTTAAGGGGATTTTAGAAAAAATTGAAAATTAAAAAGATTAAAACAGACAAAAGCCTATCACATTTTACCTCTAAAATTCACCTTGCATTCAGCCTGAACCTTTAGAGACAGAGAAAAACACTGGGATTTAGAATGATGTAGGAAATGACCCGGGCAGGCAGCGATAAGTTCTGTAATAAAGGACACGATTGAAACCAGACCCGGGTTATTGTATTGTGAAAACATCGACGAAATATCTTCTAAACAATTCAAAACTGGCCTGCTTTGCAGCGGCTTGTCACATGAGACAACAACAGCTCAGATTGTCATGATCAATCCCCTCTCTTCTTTCAACATGTCTTTCTCACCGTTTCTGTCTGTCTCTGTCGCTGTTTTCCTCTGGCTCACACTCAGCCTAACAAGGGGTTACTGGATACTGTGTCAGACTCTCTAAACTCTACCTGACAGGGTGTCGCTCCAAGCAACAGGGCTAATGTTACAGCATTGCTTCAGAGCCAGACGTAGGGGGGGGGGGGGGGTGGGGGTGGCTGAAAATAATGAAAGCTCACATTTGGTGTTTGACATTAAAGATGACATCTTACTTATTTTCTTTCTCCTTTCATCACTCCTCACATCTCTCATGTTCTCGATATTAAAAGTCTGTAGCTGAGGCTGGTGATGGTCCACAGTCTGCACACAACACCGATGGCAGATGTTTCAATAGGAAAAAGACAGCGAGATGGGAAGAGACAAGCATGCAGCGTTGTACATGAAATCTGCTACAATACTAGTTTGGGTTCATAGCTCAAAGCTAAAGCCTGACATCAGCAGCAGAGAGAGTGTGTGTGTGTGTGTTTTGACAAATCTTGGAGAGTGACAGCAGGGACAGAAAGCAAAAGAACTAGAGTGGGGAAGCATATTGTGTTCTGAAAGCCTCTTTCATCGCAAGCCTGTCTTCAAATCTATTTCATCCTCCTCGTCTCTCTGATTCCTGCTTTGGAATTTCGGCTGATAACCTTTGAAGAGGAGCTTCGTGGTGAGCACAACAAGGAGGAACATCTCGCTGTCAGCACCGCCTTGACATGAAAGGCATTAAGCTACCCAGCGTTTTAGAGATTCCTGTAACATAATTAATTCAGAGTCTTCTTATCTGCTGGAATATAAAGACGGATAACACAGACAGGGACTGTCCTTGACGGCTCTGTCAGCGTCTATCTGTGGCATGTCTGGGCCAACTTGTCTGTCTGTCTGTTTGTCTGAGGGTACTGAACCATGACTGTTTGGCTGATTTGAGCCAGATGATCCTCATTGTCACACCCTAAACTGTATCCTCACATGAACATGTCCCGAGGGAGAGGCTGCAATTTAGAGACTAAGGCCTGTGTCTCAGGGCTTCACGTGCCAAGCCAGGCCCTCTCCTAACACCTTGGTGGATGGAAAAAGGTCAAAGAGGAATGAGCCAGTGCAAACGCAACGCTGGATCATTCGCAAAGAAAAAAACGCTGCAACGTGAAGACATCCCTTCTCCCACCACTAACTGTTTGATTACATTATTTTTCGCGTCTTCATATACCTTACCTCAGCCGCAAAGGAAAACACGCGCCCATCGAGACCTAACAAAAGGGCTGTTCCGTTACTGCACTTTAATCATCTTGATGTGCTTTTCTGTTTAAAGTTTACAAAAGGTGCATGGTTGCTGTAAATCATTCATATTGCGCTGGACGACAAAGCAGCAGTTAACTCAGTTTAATACGGTTCTTTGAGTTGGTCAAAGGTTGGACATAATCCAGCAGACCTCACAGTCAGTTAGCAGGTGTTGGCTTAGAGCAAAAGAAGCAGATGTCAGCCTTTATTTTGCCCCATGCCCACACTAATGGACATTTGCAAATGCACCTTTTACAATAGTATTTAGAGACTACGCGGCTCTAAACTACTCTAGAGTGAACAAAGCTGTTATCATTTATCTATTTTACAATATGTTGTTTTACTAACTCTTTTGCTTTACTCTCTTCTTACTTATTACAGAAGCAGAAACATACGCCACTGACCAGTTCTTGAACGTACCACAACACTCGAGCACTGTACTTTAAGCACAAATGTGAGGCAGTGGAAATTTTACAACGGCTATAGTCTCTAGTAACCTCCTGACGAAACTTTTCAATAAGCTTATAATGTGATGCATACAGTTGTTACAGACTGAATTCAGCAGGATATAAATTCTATAGAGAAACAGCCTTTAAATGTTAGTTCAAATGAGCTTTTCTTTGACCTGCTGTATACAACTCAGTCTGCACAGTTATGCAATGTCTTAAGTTGTTGTGGATTTAGGGATCTTCCATCACTGTCAATGACAACGCTTATGTTACGTGTCAGGGGGAGGCAGCTTTAGCCTGAAGAAACATATTTGACGTAAACATAAAGACGAAACATTTCAATAAGGTGCCTTCATTTAACCACAGATGGTGAAACTTGTGGCGTACTTGTCTCAGCGAATTGCCATTGAATTAAAGATGAAGAGGATGTTTTTTTCTGCTGTCCGCTGGTGTTTCAGAACAGCTGTAATCTGCAATTGCCAAGTGTGGAAAGCAAATTTTCAAGACATAAACAGCAAGTTAATCTGTATCTCTCTGATCTTACCGCCAGTCTGTCAATCAAAGGGAGGGGCTGCCAAACAACTTAGGTATAATTTAGCATGACAGCCTTCTGGTTGCAGATGGGGTGAAGAGTTCGCCGAGAGAAAGAGACACTGTGTGATTGAAAGACACAAAGACTAGCATACATACAGTAGCTGTTAGAATTACTGTACATTTATGTAAAGTGGTATAACTCTTAACTATAGTAGAGGAACATCTGAGAGCTTGACAGTTTGCAAAACACTACGAGGACTGTTGGGAGACCGGAGTACAACGAGGTCAGCTAACTGTAGCACAAGCACATCTATTCACAGCCTTGAAAAATCAAGTGTGGATATCCAACAAAACTTCTTTTATTTAGATCTCAACCCATTACATTGAAGCTAGTGTCTCACATTCTGCGCACTGACACTAAGAGAATGTCTTTTGACAAGGGTGAACAGGACTAAAGCAGAGGATGACCCAGGCTGGGGCAGCCCGGACTAGACCGGGTGCTGGGGGCCCTGGAGGCAAACGCTGTGGGTCTATGACAGACGACGGGGCTGAAGAAAGAACCGAGAGAAGCCGCGAATAGTGCGGGTGAGATAATGGATTCCCACATTAGGTCCATCAAGGTTTGATGAGAAATGGGATATGGCAGCAGCTTGGCACAGGAAGTAGAAAATCTGGTTTAAAGCAAGGCGTGGAGCGGGCCGGTGACTGTATGCTTAGTGGCAGGCGCTTGGGGCTTGTGCTGGGGATTTTGGAGACTTCCCCAGGTCACAGTGTAGAGTGAAAACACATGCTTTCAATGTGTCTCTCATCTCCTACTCTCAGAGTGGCAGAGACCCAAATGTTGCATTTGTAACTCTGGAATTACTTATGGTTAGTGAGGAAACAGAAACAAAAAAAAAACGTCTTACGTTTGTGCGTGTGTGTCTGCAGTGGAAATCCCAAAATTTCACCATTTGCTTCAGTCCCCTCATGCACCCCTCAAACCTTAGCAACCTCCTAGTGTGAATTCCCGTAGAGTTCATGAGTAATGCTGGCTGAGAGCCTGCACTGTTGAAAACCGTAAATTACCTGAGAGTGACATCAAGACACCGGCAACCGCAGAAGCTTTACTCGGAGCTTCAAATCCAGCGGGGAGCTGCTCCGTGAAGGGGTCACTCCTGAGTCATACAGACCAGAGGGGGTATCACATACATACATGCATACACATACACACACACAGGCAACATTCACAAAGCTGAGAAGACTTCACTGTGTGATGTATACTACCACTGTTTCATATAAAATCACTGGACACACTTTGACAGCCATTAACCAAGACAAGACCAAACTTAAAGCTGCACTAACTAAACTATTTGAATGTTTACAATGGAACAAATGACTACATGCACTGGAAGAGGGTGGCTCGAAACACAAATCCCACAGCCTTTATAATCCAGCTCTGAAATTCACTATCCCTAAGCATCTTCCAGCTGTTGTTTTGTTTTTAGGGTCCGCAACTTCACCATCTTGTTTCCAGCTGCAAACAGCAGCTGTAAGCAAAACGACCTGTCACAAAGCGTCTTCTATTCCCGTCCAGTACTACGGAGCAGAGGAACAAAGTGACTAGCTGGTGAACACTGTGTGGCACTTAGATAGTCTCGCATAGCCAGACCTATCGCCACGCTTTATTAGTGCTGTACCGGCATTGGAGATAGCTGTGGCACCATCCGTCACCAATCTGGAATAGGGGAGGAAAAAAAAAACCTCTTTGGGTTGTTTGGCTAGTTTGTATTTCTTGAAACAACACTTGTCTTGGGCGGCGCTAAGCACGGGACACAGCGACAGTGCATTTGCAAAAATAATGTTGAGAAGGAAGTTTGGGTTGAGCATGTGCGCATAGTAAGTCAAGGTATTAAAATGACATATGTCTTTGTCAAAACACGCCTCTATCAGCACGTAGTTATGGCTCAGAACGCTTGATGCAGTAAAAGGCAACCGTTTCAAACTGTAGAAGTAATAATACCTATATTATCACTGCTGTCATTTCATTCAATTAGTTTAAACATGTATTTTAAAAATGTTTAGTATAATTGTGATTGCTTTGAGTTTGGAAATTACATTAGCACAGCATATTATCTGTCAACTACATTGTTATTCTTGTGTTGTCCATTACGAGTCTTACCAAATTTTCCTTTCCACATCCTGCAAATTAGCTTAGGCTGTAAATGCTTTTGTCTGTGGCAATAATCTATGCTACATACTTGTCCCAGTACAAATAAACACTGAATAAAACATTAAAAAAAACACATCTTTGTAAATAATCATATTGCACATAAAAATCTGAAAAACACGCAGCTCGACTTCCTTCCTCGTATATTCAAAGATGTAGCGATTCCCATGAAGCTCAAACGTAAATCATTTGCATCAAGACTCGTTTGATGACAGTTTTCGGGACCATTTGTGGAGCTTACGCTTCCACTGTAAAAAGCCACACATGTACAAGACATCCAAGCACTGAGGAGTTCACATGTCCACACTCTTAACCAGACACATGTACCCTACGCATGAAGTAGAAAATCAGGTCCAGGTGAGCGAATGCGAGAGTTTTCATTTTCTTCTCCTCGCAGCAGGGAACGTGGGGAGATGAAACCTTGAAAAACACGGCTCTCCACGCACACAAGTACACTTTTAGACGAGTGCAAAGAAAGGGGTGACCTTTGACTGTGTTTGTTAGTCTAGACCCAGGCGTGAACCTCGTGCCCCAGGGCATGCTGGGAGTTAAACCAGGGGCCAGAGGTCACTTAGATGGGCAGCGGAGCCACAGAGAGTTGACAAGGGTTAAATCGAGGTAACAGGGTTGTGTAGCCTTTTAGACATTTTCTGATTTAAAATTCAACTAAGCTACTAAATATCTTTTGAATTGTATGTGATTCATTTCATTGATTGTTACCTATTTTCAACATTGTATTTTTTTATTGTCGGTTGAAGAATATTTCAAATTGCTGTCGTTTTCCGCAGAATGGACCTTCCTGTACCATCTCAGTCTCTACGTTCTGTTCTGTCCACTGACGTGGAGTCTTAACAGTAAACCACATGGAGTCTGCCTGCATGAGATGAGTCAATACACACTCTCAACAAGGTCCTCGCATCACACACCCATAAATCCCCTTTATGACAGATTAGAGAGAGCAATAGCTTTTCCACTCGTTTACCCATAAATACAGCAACGCGCTCAGCTGGTTTATGCCTCGCTCTTCAGATGATGGAATGGGTGTGCTGATGTTTATAGCTGTCACAGACCAGCAGTGAATATGTCTCTTACTGGCCATGGTCCAGCTGAACTTCAAAGCGCTGCGAAAATAGAGTGTGCTGAAAGTAATAGAAAAACAAAACAGCTGTGCGAGATATGATTTAGCTTTGTTCCTCACTCAATGTGTGTGTGTGTGTGTGTGTTTTTTTATGAGAAAGAAGAGCAAACAAGGACATTTTGAAAAATCTTCCTGCTGCACACATGGACAGATAATTTCCCACGCCAGTTTTAAAAAGTTCATGTCACACATATTTCGGATTAGCTAAAACAGAGAGAAAGCGAGAGAAAAAAAAAAGAAGCGTAGAAAGGGAGGGAGGCGAACGGCTGTGTGAGACGGAGAACAGGTTAGAGAAGGAGCCAGACGAGCCGTCAGATCTGATGTAGGCGTTTTTTCCTGACAGCTGTAATTCTCCAGCCTACAGAATTTCATCAACAGCAGTTGCATTTAAGCTGTGCCGCGGGGCAGCGGCTCTTTCAAGTCTCCTTCCTCTGACAGGTAGATTTATTAGTCCTGAAATTTGTACAGATCACACGTCACTTATGGCAAACAGTGTCAACGTGTCAGAGGGGCCTTTTTTTTTCCTTTTTTTTTTTTTTTAAAAAGATTGATCTGCCCGGAAGAGCTTTTTACCCATCACCTCTTCTCATCACCTTTAACTTAGTCGGTTCATACCAACCCATTTTAAGCAGAAGAGTGAAAATGAGACAAAGAAACACACTGAAAGCTTCCATCTGTCTTTTTACAGTGAAGACTAAACTTTGAGCAATGCTGACAGGAGGCCAGTCACTTTGAAGGACGAAGGATGTGAAAAATGAGTCGGTCAGTGTTACGACACGAGACTTGTAGGATAAACTTTTTGAACTGATTACAATAACATTTCACTCACTAGTTTCAGTGCAAAGACATTCATTTAAGATTAGATGAATTTAATCTCTGACTTACTATTTCAGCCAGAGCAACGTTTACGTCCGCCTAAAACACCGTGTCACATTATCAGCAGAAATTACGGCCCGACGTTGAAAACAGACAAAGAGTGAGGAAGAAAAATCACGAGCAACAGTTGGAAAAATGAAAAAGCAAGATAGAGAGGGAGAGAAAGCACTCTGGGGTCCGTCTTTCAGTTCCACATCTGGCCCTGATATTTCAGAGTTAATTAGTCATGCAGGGGTTGTGTGTAGATAAATCTATCATCCCGCGGTGCACAAACCATTTGAGAAATGAAAGGAAGTGAGGAGATATACACAGTCCCGGCTCCTTCATAAATCACCGGCCCAGATTAAAAACAGACAGTGCCGTGATGAGAGGGAGGGATCAGGACAAAGCTGGCCCTGGACTTTCTCACAGAAAAGCACACGTGCATGCACAGAAATACACTTACAGGATATGTATACTGTACACTCACTTGCAGAGCTCAACCGATGTAACGCATGTCGGGCGAAAGCTCTTACAGGCCCGTGGAAACAGTCAGAAGTGCGTGTTTTTTAGCGGGATTTCTATTCTACTGATGCATTTATTACTTAGAGGAGGAGCTGTTGAATGTTTATACAGTAAAACAAACTTACTCAGCAGCAGAGGCCGCGTAAGCATATGGCAGACGCACCATCTGCTCCCTATCCCTACAGTATCTCACTCAGCGGAGGAAGGAGTGGGAGGAGAGGAGTGACAAGAGGGAAGGACAAGGAGCTGAAAGAATGACAACGAGGACATGTGAAAGAAGAAAAGAAAAGAAAAGAAAAGAGTGAGGGGGGTATATAAGGGGGTAGGACATGAGGAAAAGGAAGAGGATTTGGAAGGGAAGAAGAAAAGCAGAAAAGCCACTCTGACAGTGTCTGTGTTAAGACTTCTGGAGACAGAAGCCCGGGGCCACACTTTGTTCTCCTCTGATTCTGACAGGGTTTCATTAAGAGCTGTCCACCCTGTAGCCTGAGTGCAAGGTATGGGCAAGTGCGGATCTCTCTACTTATGAGAACCAAACGGGTGGAACATGTGGACTTAATGCAGCCTCTCCCCGCCAAGAGTTAAGGGTTTAATTACGGTTCAAGGTTTCGTGTTAAATTTAGTTTGAAGAAGGACGTCTCGTGATTAGAACGTACAATTATCTTCCCTAAAAAAGACACGCAGACATTATGTAAATTTACTGTACATGTAAGGATGTTTGAAAAATTCCAATAATGGTATTCTTAAAATACGATACAACCTCTAAATGTCAGTATTTTCAAGTTTATATTCATTTTGGGTCTTTGTACTTTTAACTATTAATGGTGGCAGTGAAAAAGAGGAACAAAAATTACCTGGGGAAAAAACAAAAATCGGGTGTGAACAATTAAAGGGTCAATTTGTGATATTTAGTGACGGAGGACGTCTGTGCTGTAGAAACGTGGCAGTTCAACATGGACACATTTCCTCTGTCGATATAAGGATCCTAATGCCACTATTCCTCTGATGGTATCAGGTCAACTTGCCTTGGCCTTTTTTTGCGTTTCCGTTACATGAGAGCAGGTGCCATCAGGTTCTATCGGATGTTATTTTTAGTACCACATTCGCCGAGGTTCCAAGGGAGCTAAACCTGACGTAAAACCGTGCAGATCACAGATCGGTTGATCCTCAATCCTCACTGTGTCGATACCTATGTGTGCCATCGTGTTGTGACCTGGGACCTTTTTTAAAAAGCTAGCGGGAAATCTCTGAAAACGTTGTAGCAAAATTTCAAAGGGGCTGTATCGGATCTGAAGTCTGAACGGTTGTTCCTCTTTCGCACAAATCTCAAAACTACATTTCATGACCCAACAACAACAACAACAACAAGGCCATTTTGAAAATGATGACTTCGAGTCTCACGACGTGGCCTGAAGCTGCAGTCATGCTGTTATGTTTAGGTTGCATCGCTATGACGAGCAGCCACGCCGAGGGCCTTCTACACCTGCAGTGGAAATGCAATGTTCTGGAGCCAAAGCCAAGTCAAGGCGAGTTGAGCTGATACCGTCAGAGGCACGAGGTAACAAAAACACAGTGATTCTCATTTTAGTGTGATTATACACTAATGAAAA
This sequence comes from Coranthus polyacanthus, assembly GCA_037367275.1. Classification (NCBI taxonomy): domain Eukaryota; kingdom Metazoa; phylum Chordata; class Actinopteri; order Kurtiformes; family Apogonidae; genus Coranthus; species Coranthus polyacanthus. Next base: position 24,961,911 of record JAPQRN010000005.1, read on the forward strand.
CACAATTATGAATATTATTTTCCATTTCCGCTATTAGATCCTCTTAAATCCCCCTAAATCTTATGCAATGGACCTTTAAATTATTACACAAATCATCCAGCATCCATTATACAGACAGGCTTTGAACCGTGACCTAGCGTTAGGAGATTTTTAAGGACATTTCAGTTGCATTCACTTTGAGTTGTACTTACCAAGAAAGTCCAGATGATCTAAAAAAAAAACAAACAACCTGGGCTTGTTAACTATTAACCCCCTTCACTTATGTGCATGTGCTAATAATTTGCAACAGAGCACACATTCTATGAAAATAAGAAAATGATGAACTTTGATTAATGAATGAATATTGGATCCTAAATGATTTTAATATTGAATGGACTCTGTTCATTTGTTTAGGAAAAACAAATGAACAGAGTCTTGTTTTAATATTTAAACAGAGGCTCGAAGCACGACACTGGACAAGGTTTCCTTCTTTTACTGTAATATTTAAACAATGCAATTTTTTGTAACCCAATCCAAAGTATAGGATTTACAGGACACAGGATGCGAACGCCGACCTCACCGGACAACCCCTGCACAAAACATGCTGTGCCGTATGTTGCTGTATTGAATGAATTTCATCCAGACGCTGCACGTTTAGATTTACGTATTCATGAGTGTGAAATAAAAATGGGGTTACTAAAGAAAGAAATAAAGAAAGAAAGAAAACAACTTTCATTGCGTTGCGTTCATTGTTTACACTCGGCTTACTGTCACTTAGTTGACAACCACAGCAAAAAATGAGAGTCTGTCTCCAACAGGAAATTATTGCTACACAGATGTTACTGTCAGCTAATTTATATCTTAATTAAGGCCCCTTGATGTCCAATTAATTTCAAGAGATAATAAAGTCTGTATATTGTTTCAACCAAAATGCTACTGCACTTTTAATTGGATTAAAAGTGAAATTCGCAGTGAATGGAGGAAAAAAAGAAAATAGCTGTTGACAGTTAATGGGCTGAACTCTAAATCACCTCAACTTTTTATTTGAGGTTGGCCGAGGATTTATAGGTTCAGAGAATTACGATCAGGTTAGGGTGAAGGTTAGGAAGGGGACAAGGTCAGAGGTCAGTGCAGGGAAAGGGCTGCGTGTCAACAGGAGCGTGTGTGTTGGTATGGTTGTGTTGGGAGAAGGAAAACCAGGGTAAACTCAAACATCAAACTCAAAAATCAAACAAAAAACAATTCTAACATGCTACCAAATCACAGGAAAATATGTTTGGTGAGCTTTCCAGCCCAGTAGATATGTTTATTTTGACCTGGTACAAGACCTGGAAGGAGCATCAGGCTTTGGCGTCACAATCTACAAGACCAATGTAGGGGTAGCACCATTCTCTAGCCCTGAACTAAAATGAAAAAATGAAATCAAGGAAAATGAAAAACTCTCGCTTCAAAATAAAGCCCGGATGAATAATTGGAGCTGCATGCCGTCGTTTTAGGCAGAACTCACAGCGGCCGGTCCAACTGGCTTGAAAGGCAACTTGTGCAAACGCTGGTCCACTTAGTTGTCCAGCCATCAGCGGTGTAGCGCAAAAACTATGGGCAAAAGGAACACTTTTATCATCCAAACACTCTTCAGCATGTCGCAGTGGATAGCAAACTAATAAGAGGTAATTATATACTAGTATGTGATTACAACAAAAGAACGGGCTATTAACCTGAGAGTGACCGGTCGCCTCTCTTTTTAAAATGCTGTCCCTAAAGCTGTCCTGTGTCTCTTTTTTCCACGCGGCGCCCTGCAGGAACAGAACGGACATGTAAGGCAGCAGATAGCCATCTGACCGGGAAGCACTAAATCACAGATGAAACGGCGGGGGGGAAGCGGTAAATCACACATTACAAAGAGCCCGGTGAAAGCACAGGAACATTGCTCCGCCGTGTCATCGTCCCTCGTAGCCTGCCTTCAAAGCTGGCCCAGGCAGGAAGCAGTCATTCCCATTTCCTGTCCGCGCCACCCAGGGGACGACGGCTCAACGGAGGTGTGAAGGAAAATCACATTTTTTTTATTTTTTATGTTTGGATATATTCTTCCTCCCAAGGACGTGTGAATCCATTGTGATTTCACTCACGACTGTTTCTCGGAGCTGATGAAAAGGGATTACAATGGCACAGGAATCACATTTGTATGAACGTGAACTCTGACCATGATAAAGCTGTTGTCGTGGAAACACTGATGATGGGTTTGTTGGTGTCAGGGTTGCTTTGGTTGAAAGTTAAACAAAGGGAGCGAAAGAACTTTTCCAAACGCTATAAACACCCGTCTTATCACCAGTGTGTGTGTGCGTTTCTGTGCGCACTCACACTGTGCATCCGCTCTGTTGTGTTTTGTGCGCACGCAGGATCTGTCTATCTGCACAAGTGAGTGCGTCGCAGCTCGGTCTCACCTGCTCTGCCTGTCACTCAGCAGTTGCCATGGTGAGTCAGCTGACACTTCCTCGCACAGTGATGTGACACTGTCAACGCCATGTTAGTGAGTTCACCTGTCACCCAAAGGCCCACGGCGACTTGTCACGTCAGTCATTTACTTCAGCATCCCCAGAGGGTGCAGCCAAAATAACAGGTAAAAAGGTTTATTTACTGTAATAAAGCCAGATAAAATACAAAGCTATGTGTTGATTTCTTCTTCTAGCGAGGACTGCTTCGGCTGTTATGATTCAGCATCCTGCCCACACCGTGATGACAATGCTCATTTGGGTGCGTTTGATTTGTCACTTTGCCGAGATGCAGTTAGTGAATGTGAACCCCATTAGCCCCGGATCACCAGACTTGTTAGCAGCAGCACCTTCTGCAATAATTTACAACCCCTTCATCTCAGCAGAATGTGTTTCTTGTAAGGTGTAATGGAAGCAATCCATTCTCCCTGTCAGCGCAGGAAAACACTTTGTTTTCTGTACAAATTGTGTTTGGGTGGAAGATGCTGGTTGCAGTGGAGATGGAACAAGAAGAAGGAGATTTGGCCGTGGGTATGTCTTCTATATGCAGGTTTCGAGGACAGGAGCATTTCTATATTTGTACACGCATACAGTGAGTCTGCTTTATATGATGTATAGTGCTTCTGTGGACATTAATCTTACAGAGTAACTTATTCAGAAAAAAAAAAAAAAAACATTGCAATTCTGTGTGTTTTTATGTGTGTCAGAATGGACATGAAAAAAGTTATTTTTATGTTGTGTTTTTTCCTAATATTTAGCTCTAATGTGTTTAATCGTGTACTGCATTTCAGGGGGAAGCGTTGTTCTGTTTCTGCTACCTTTTTTTTTTTTTGAAGATGTGAGCCACTTTTAAAAACTACCAAATGCGCGAGTAAAAACACCACGTTTCATTTTGGATATTTAAAGCTGTGTTTGTTCTGTTTTTCTGTCAGAACTTTAAACATAACAGTGATACAACTATGCTCTTAGGAAGTTTCCAGATTTTGCGCATAACATCAGTATTTTGTCCTCACTTGTGTTTTCCAGTGGGAAACATCTCTTGCCAGTGCTATGACCTTTAGCTTGTTGTTAGCTTTGCGTGTCTGCTGTTTGCTGACAGATATGTAGTGTCCAGTGGGTTTATCAGAGGTTTTTACTTGGGGTGTATTCTTCACACTAGATACGGTTGCCTAGTGCTGTGCCTAAATAAGATTGTCCTCACTCCCTACTCCCCTGCTGACCTCTGCTCACATTGCACTTACTGCTCTAGGCCCGAGCGCACTTACGTCACCACCCTGTGCAGATGTCGTGGGCGCCTAATGGATTGTTTTCGTGCTCAGGGACAGTTAACGATCACACTAGGCGTACCGTGTCCAGCTGAACTGTGCCCACCTCTTCAAGTGGGCATGGTGCAGAGTGATCACACCAGTCCAACAAACTGGACTTTTGGGGGGGGGGTCAAGCGTGGTTGCCTAGTGTGAGTGCACTGTTAAATCAAGATGTCTGCTGAATCTGAAACCCAGGCAAATGAATGCTGTGAGGTTTTCTGGACTGTTTCGTCTTCAAGTGGCCCATTTCATGCATTTAAGTCAAGTTGATATAGCCTTCATCAAATCCCTTTATCAAACCTTTAAAAGGATAATTTTGTACTTAAGTCCGTATATATCAAATTACATTGTGATAATACACTACACTTAACCCATCAAGGTACTTCTGTTATCCATTAACATTATATTTCTAGGTTTGCAGGTTGTATCAGAACGCTCCCACACCTGATATTCTACCTGATATTACGACGCCTTTGAACATTTAACAAAAGCAGTGGTGGCAATACCGGTAGTGCTCAAAGCAGCGCGTTTCCTCCTGAGCGCTTATTATTTGTAACATCACATCATCCCCATATTTATCACTTTCCAACCATATCTGGGCTGTGAGAGTGGAGAGCAGGCTACAGGTAATGATGCATTACATTTGGGAAATGAAAGTATTAGCAGGGTATTTCAGCTAAATGTGATTTATAATCTCACAATTAAAAGTAGTTGTTTACAAGAACAACAACAGTGATTAGCGGACTCCGCTGGCTTTTATATTTATTTCAAGCGTTTTCAGCTAACTTTATTTTTTACCCTCATTTTTTAAACCGTAGCGTGCAATCCATCCTTGATCGTCTCGCGCATTCCTCCTCCTCCTCCTCCTCCTCTTCCTCCACCTCTTCCATCGTCACGTCTTCCCACTCTCTCCCTCATTCCTCTCTTACTGTATCTCCCACAGTCCCCACAGTCCCCTCCATAAATCCTAGGACAGCAGCGCTTTAATGGATAATTAATTGATGCCGCTGCAGCACTGTAATAAGACAATAAATTACGACACAGGCCGGTGTGCTGTGTCAGTGTGTGTTGCTAATGGCCCTTCAGGGCTGGGGCAGGAGGCTAATAAATTAGACAGGTATTAACTGTTGTGTGCTAAGTAGCCCTCCACCGCTGACTGCCATGAGAAGGGGAGGAGAGAGGAAGAGGATGATGAAAGGTAATAAAGGACGTTAGTGGAAGAGTGTGACGGTCACTTAATGTACATTTTTTATCAAACCGGAGACAGTTTTTTTTTTGGTAAGAAATGCTTCTTTTTTTTTTACAGCCTAGCTACCAAAACTAGACCCAAGAAAGAGAAACAATATCTTCTTTTTTTTATAATGTGGGACATAAAAAAAACAAAAAAAACAACACTGACTTCGCAGTAGCTGCCATTTGACTCAGCGGGTATTGAAAGAAACTCTTGTCTGGTGGGAATAGGTGCTGACACTGGTAAGCTCGCCGGAGCGCAAACTCAACAGCACAACATGCAACGGAGGGGCAGACGGCTAAACACACGATTACCATAACAAACACTATGTCAGCTTGTTAAAAAAAAGAAGAAGGGGGGGCTTCTTTTATCAATGTTTGTATGTCATGTAAAGCTTCCGAAGTTGACGGTAAATCCCCTAACGACGCAGGATGTAAGGTGTGAGTAAATTGCCGCCATGAAAAAAAAAACAAAAAAAAAAAACCCTCATTCAGTGGTTTAAAATTTTCCATAAATACTCCTGCGAGAAATACACTCATCTGAAGAAAAGTGCGCAGTTGAAGTTGTTGATTTGTTTGACTGAGAGTTTGAACTAAAGTTTGACTTTAAAACACACCATACGAAGGTAACAATTCAACAAAAGACACTGATGTTTAAGTTTCATGCTTCACAGTTAGATGGTTGCACAGGCTGTAGCTTTATACATACAATTCCATGGGGGGGAAGAAAACAAAAAAACAACACTGAAATGGTCTAAATGGTGTGGTACTCCCATTCATGGCTCAAGTTTTAGGGATTGTGCCGCTTTCCAAAGAGGAAAATCACAGCTTAGTAAACAAGGACAACATCTCCTGCTTGGAAACGTGGAATTTCCGCTGATAGAGTCTAATCCCATTTTAATGGTTGTCTGATTTAGAGGTGAGAAGGATTAGGGTGTGAGCCAGTATATGCGTGGCGCGTTTGAGCGTGCGCGTACACACACGCATGCGCACGCTCGAGTAAAATGCACCACGTATGTGCACGTTGGGAAGATTACGGATTGAAAGGGGGAGAAAAGTAGCATTAATACAGGGGTAACAAGGAGAAAGCAAAAGCCGCGGAGATTAAAGTGAGCGGGAGAAGAAGACAAATATCTGCTCGGTTATGTCATTCCAATTAAAAATGCTGCAAATCTCTCAGCTCCTAATGTTAGCCCAAACGAGCGGGGCTTAGTGGCAGTTATGTAGATAAAAACTCTTTCTGATTGATTCCAATGGCCCATTGAAATTTGTTTCACTCCACCTTATTGATCACACCCTGCTGGTTAAAAAACTGCTAATTAATAACGATAATAAAAGTGCCACAGCTCATTAAAATCAACCACACGGGACTGAACTCAGTCCATTTTACCCTCTTCACTGCCTCCCCTTTATCACTACCTCTCTCCTGGTCTACCCTCCCTTAGAGGTTTTCTTCAGTTTTACTTTGAGAGATCCCAAATGTCAATTGTAATAATATTTTGCACTTGCTGCTATGCTTGCCATTGTATAAATCACTTTGATGCTGGTAGATTAGTGGCCTCCCACGTTGCTTCATCCGTAATAATAAAATATTAGCTACTGTCAGCCTCTATTTAAATGGATATGTGTATATATATTGTTCTGCTAAACACAGAAATATGACACGTTAGGTTTTTGGGTTTTTTTCTCCATCTATTTATCCAGACAAGGGTGTTGCAGGCCTGAATGTTATCATTATTTTTCCTTGTTTTGAGGTTTTCTTACTCAAGAAACATGTTTTTAGCAAAGCTACATTTACACTTTGGTTCCACATTGGTGTGAGACAGAAATATTAGAGACAAACATCCAACAACATCCCCGGACGCATAAAGAACACGCTACACCATCAGGGGTTGGTTCATGATGAGAAAATCCACCATCAGCCGTCCCTGTACTGCTTTAACTGCGGTCCAAGATGTCACATTGTCCTCAAAACCTGACTGTGGTGAAGGAGGGCGTCTGGACGAGGGTGGGGGGGTGCGGGTGTGGGGGGGGGGGGGTGTAGCAGCAGTAGCAGCACCGACTGGATGATGATTAAGCTTTTTGACTGGGTCATAGGCCGCCCGGCTGCTGCTGCTGTGCTCCGCAGAGAAGTGGAGCGCCTAATATATTATCAGTGGACACGACTGACACCGCCAAAGACAGAGTGCCCGGCACAGAGCTCTCGCAGCCCGGGACCTGAACATTCCACCATATTTTTCGCTGGCTGTCAGGTCGTCTAATAAAGCGGGGCAAAATGGAGGGACGGTGCAGGAGCTGAGGGTGGATGAAGTATCTAGCACTGATGTAATATGGCTTATAAATCTAATTTAATTACCCAGCGTGGGGACAGGCTGTAGAAGCCATGACTGGATTTATTGTGTCTTAACTTGGCATCTTAACGACTTTGTGCTTTTAATATCATTACCCTGTAATTTATTCTTTTTCGTGCACACACACACACTCACGCTCACACTGTATAACCGCTGTAGCCCAACACCCACAGTGCAGTCATAATCTTTTTAAGCAGGCAGCTTTACAGATCATAGGACTGCTGAGCTGCGACAGCTATTGATCCATAAACTCCCTCTTTGACTCATTCCCTGCCGTCCTTACTGTGTGTCATCAAGGTGATAACACCGGTACAGACTTTACGCTTACATTTAATCACTGATTCCAGAGTCCAGTGAGCTCTACATAAACATGCCACAATGAACTGTTAATAACTTGAAGGTAACCGGCGTCCACCACCGACAAAAGCTTTGAAATGTGGTCAAACTGCTCCTTTTGTTTAGGTTTGCAGAACTTGGAAAGGAAGACGTTTATTTACTTTGATTTTTGGGGGAAAAGTGGATGAGATGAGTTTCTAGGTGGAAACAAAGCACTGATTATCTAACGTGGTTTCAAGTCTCCTTATCTTACTGTATAATAACCCACTATACATGGGAATTCTGCAAATACACATACGCATACATCGGAAGCATGAATGTGAGCCTCAACCAAATGTCCAAAAGCATTACAAAAATGAATAGAAGGAATGGAGAGGTTTTTTTTTTACCATATCGAACGTAGACATTTGAAGCATCTAAGAAAGAAAACTTTATTCCGGCCGTCATATTTCTGTACATTCCACAAACCTCTCGTGTCCTTTAAAACATCATTATTTTTGCTATCCAGTAAATTAATAACTAAACATAAATAAATACAGATTGACCGAGGGGACCTCCGCCTGTACGTCACTCAACGAGCATGCTTTCTTTTCTTCGTGTCGTTTCTTTTTTCTTTTTTTTTTTTTTCCCGATGCTTATCTTCATCTCATTTCTTCTGTCTCTTCCCAGCCATCACTGTTCTCTCATCCTTATTCCCCCACCGGCCATCCCACGCCCTCCAGTTCAGCCTGTCGGCTTAAATAAAAAAAGACAAAAGCCTGAAAAATGGACAGAGAGAATTAAGTGGAGATAGAAAATGAGGGATGGGAGAATAAAGGATGAAGACACTGTCAGTCGTTCACTCTCTTTCCCTCCACCTCCCACTATGTTGAGCAAATACTTTCCGGAGGCCCTTGTTCCACATTAGCTTAGCCTGCTATTCAGCCGAGCCATCGACTTAATACAATCCCCCAAATGCCTGCTGTACGGCCTCGGTGACGGTGACATATTTGTTTTTCGGTGAGCTCCAATCTGATGTCTGCCACCGCACTAAACGTTTGCGTAATGCCTCTGCGTTTGAGGCCTGTAATTGGCTGAAACTGCACTGGCAAACAATGACAAAGTCCGTCCTACCTGCCATTGTTCGGCAAAGAAAACAAATGGTCACAAAACTTGATTTGACTGCACTCACCAAAAGAGACGATGACAGCTCATGAAAATGCATTTACTTTATTCAAGAATATATAGTTACAAGGTTCGCAAATCGATTAAATTAAATGTCGATATGATAATGATAAAATCCTCCTCATGAAAGGAAAAGGCAGATGGTTAATCGTGTGATATCACCACCCTTGAACACTGCCAGACATGGGCTGTTTTTGACTTTATTAGAAACTAGACAACTGTTGAACTAGAGGTTCCCAAACTTTTTCAACTCGAGACCCAAAAAATACATTTCACGTCTCCTCGGGACCCAAATTTACAAAAATACACCATGAATTGCCATAATGTCCAGAATTTACTGACTCTTCGACCACAAAAGTCTCGTTTTTTTACATTGTTTTTGTCTTCTTACATCTTTTACATATCGTATGAACTACTCATCAAAAATCTCGGCGGTTCTAGGTGAATTTTTTTTTTTACATTATTTTCCTTCAGAGTCAATAATTCCAGAGAAGCCTGATATTAACCATCAGCTGCCACAGATACAGACAGTTTATAAAACACCTCTCTCCAATAGGCGGTTGCCCACTTCCTGTCATGTCTGAATAAAGCATCAGAAACATTTACGTGAAGCCAGCGCAACGTATTCTATGTTGGAAAACAGCTTTGATGCTGAACCTGATGAGCGAGGCTACAGATCAAATCACGTGTCTGATGAGGTTCACGATCTCACTGGTTCACGCAGGGGTCCAGAGGGGAACCGCTGACCCACATGAAGGACAAACAGAAGTGATAGAGTTGAAGCTGAAGCTTAGCTAAGGCGTTGACGTAAGAAGACGAAGACGAGTTGCTTTAGAAACGTTTGTTTTTAAAGCCTTTTCATGCGACGGGTACTTTTCTTCTGCGTGGAACGCAACACATATTTACTGCCTCCTGCGTTTTAAAAATAAGCACCGATATTCTCCTGCACGTGCAGTTGAAAAGCAGTGATAGATCACATGCAACGCACTTTATGTGGTTCTATCTTAAGATCCTGGAGTCCTAATGGATTTATTGTTTCACTACATTTATGTTGTTTGTTCTTTGGTCTCTTGGGTTTCTGTTTGTTCGTTTCCATGGCTGTGAACTACATCTTTTCACGTGTATATATTTTTTTATTTCAGCGTGCTTCTACAAACGTCCCCGCAGCCGTCTTTTCAGTGCTGCCTATAGGTCTGTTCTGTTCAGGCTACATATGGCTGGGGTTAAGACTCGGGTCACACTAATGATTTATTTCCCGTGTTTGCTGTACACAATGAGTGAGAGCCACCATACTGTGCACATACAAGCCCTGTCATATTTTACACCATTAAAACACCAGCTGTTCAGCGCTGTCTCCATTCATTACACATAATAGGGCTATTCAGAGCAGCCTCGCAGGCCTTCCACAAGAAAAACACACACGTAGTGAGTGCTTTATGTTAAGTAGTTAATGTTTGGACAGAGATCACTCACCCTGTTTCCATAGCGTTTATATACCGTATTATCTTACACTTCATTTCGCAGTATTATTTTTATACAGGACACAACAGCTGATACATCCAATCAGTTAAAGCAGCTCCTCACAGAACACTGGACTGCTCCATCTCTGGTTTATTCTCATAGTTTGGGCCATCATCCGTGAACTCAGTATCCATGAACTCATTTTCTGTGTTATAATAGAAGAACGTTCCTTTTTTTTGCGACACCAAAGCCACTGGAAATGCGTCGCCGAGGCCTCGGTGTGTTTTATGTGAGGAGGTGTTCGGTAATGAAAGCTTCAAATGAACAAACTGGACAAACATCTCCAAAATAATCACCGTTTCAGATTTTTTCTTTTCCTGTGCAAAGAAATCTTTTGAAAGATTTTGACAAGTGTTTGCTTGTGCATAACATTTGCATTATGTGTGTTCGCGAACAATGCTGCTACTCAGTGTTAAAAGCCGCTATTGTTTTTTTATCTTGTTAACAGCGACTGACTTTCTGTCCCCAACTCATGTTCTTGTCCCTAAAGTGGATTAGACAGAAATTGCATTTATTCAACATTTCAATGGTGGAAGAGTCAGTAAAAATGTAGACGTTATGGTTATTCGTGATGTATTTTTGGAAGTTTGCGTCTCTTTCACCTGCTGTAAATGATACTCAATTCATTTACGGTGGAGTAACAGGCATATTTCATCGCAATCGTATTTAATTGATGTGTGTAAAAAAAAAAAGGTCTGACCTTAATAATCACTGAAATAACAACTGAAGAAAAAAAACATCCCCCAGCTAAAACATAAGGGCGGCCAATCCCCAACCTGCCCCACAGACATGGTCAGCGTGTGGCCTGCTGTCAAAACACGCAGAGCATGTCAGCGCAGAGGTCAGGGCTGGGTGAAGAGGAACTGGCACTCCTCACCCGCTATGGGTGGGGGAGGAAAGCTGGAGGTTTGTGACTGACAGAGCCCACAGACAGAGACAGGCCAGCAGCCCAGAGCTGATCGCTCGCAGGGCGGCCGCGACGCCGCCAGCTAACTATTACTGGACTGCGAGCGGAAAAAAAAACGCAAAGGTTGGAGGAATATTTACCTTTTTTTCTTTTCTTTTTTTTTTCCCCTTCACCACTCAGTCTTCTTTTCAGACTGTCTTGCTACGTGTCAACAGAAATAGAGCTACCATTGAATGAAAGAAAGTTTTTAGGACTGAGGGTCAGACACCCAGATGGCCAGAATGAGGGGGGAAAAAAAAAAGACCTCTTGAAATGAGCTGTGCGTTTTCTGTTCACATGCGGATTTCTGCCATGGATATGTCTGTGACTATGCGTGCATGAATGTGTGTGTGTGTGTGTGTGTGTGTGTGTGTGTGTGTTGGGGGGGGTTGTGTGAGTCTCAGTGTGCGTGTGTGGTATGTGTGCGCTGCCAAGTGATTTATGGGCCCTGTCTTCCTCTGCCAGCAGTTTGTCTCTTCTAGCATGGAGGATGAATGGCCCACTGTCAGCCCTGCCTCAACCTCTTCTACCTCTCTCTCTCTCAAATTACCTTTCTTTTTCCTCCGTCCTCCCCTCTCTTTACATCTGCGCTATCTTATCTCCCCACATGCTCTTCCTCTGCACCTTGTCATCCTCAGTTCCTTTTAACCCAGCCCATCCTCTGCTCCGCTCACTTAGTTGATTTGCTCCTTATTTCCCTACAGCCTCGTGACCCTGGCCCTCGCCTGCTCCAAGCGATCAGTCACAGCAAATACCGATTTACCTCTGTGGATCTGGGATGAGCTTTGACCAAGTCCTGACCTCTAATCTGATCTCTGATTTCAAAGACACCTCATTCAAATATGCCGTATCCATTTCACCGAGACATGTCATCTCCTTTTCCATGTCCTGTTTAGTGTTTCGGTTGGGTAAATGTTTGTTTTAGGCTGACACAGCTAAAAGCAAACTGACACCTGACTGGTAAGAATGACTCTGACGAAACTGAATATATATATCTTTTTTTTTTTTTTAGGACTTTTCATTCACAGGCTTGATTTAATAACCAAGAGATTAACCCAAAATATATCACTGGGTAGAGTTACCGCTGTTGATTTATGGGTAAATGAATACTTTTCATAAAGTTTGTTGCAACATACTCAAATACCCCAAAGGATGGAGGTATAAACTGAGCACAAGAAGACATCAATATCAACAGAGTGTGTTTGAAGGAATATGAGAAAGGTTTATAGGCGCACACAGGCTCAGTTTATGGTTTTATAAATAAACAGACCGATGGAGTGATTCATGTTCAGTAAGCTGCGTGTTCCCAGTTCTCAGGCATCAGAGACTGCAGATCCAGCGATAAAGATTTCCCAATTCAGCTGAGAGAGCAGTTTTGACAATTTCTCACTCCGGTTGCCCAAGAACTGCTTTTGATTTATCCTGGCTTCAGACGCCTTTGTCTTTGAAACAGTTGTCATTTTGTCTTAATAGCTGTAATTCATTTCGATAGAAAGAAGAAAGATACGGTTGGTAGAAAGCATTTGTAGTTTCATTTCTAATTCATGGCAGAAAACAAAGATGGGGCCATTTTAATCGAAGTTTCTATCTGTGATTTTGTTCTTTTAACGACTTCAACACACTGCACAGCCCCGGTGCCATTAGCGGCTGCGTTATGGCCAAAAAGGCTGAAGAATAATCTCCTCAGCTGTCATTAATTGTGCTGCCATTATCATAATTTAACATCCTGCTCACCTCTCTCCATCTTTATCACTGCCTTTGCCACACAGCGATTAATCAGACTGAAAGACGATGGAGGAGGGAGGAAGGCGGGAGGGCAGACAAATGAAATCAAAAAAATGACCTCTGTATCAATCCTATTTCCAACACATTAGATAGGAAACACTTTTTCTTCCACTCCTCTCTCTCCCGCTGGCGCTGTCCTCCGTCGCTAATGGTATATATACAGTGACATGGTAATGATCTGACCACGGCTGGAGAGCACAGGCTGTATTGATCAGCGGCTGATTTATTGCAGGTTACAGCTGATTATTGGGCCATTAATCAGTCTAGGATTACCCTATCAATAAAAGTGCTTACGTTTGTTTGTAAAGTGCTTGCTGGGGCGCAGAGAAGGGCAATGCAGATCCAGCTACCGACAATGCTACTATTACTACTGCTGCTGTTATTTAAAGAGAGGCATGCCCGTCATATTCTGAGTGAGCACGTTGTGAAAATAAAGCAGCGAATAACTGGCAGTCGTACTGATGAATCCTCCGACTGTTCGTAAAGATGGTTGG
>JAPQRN010000005.1:25011733-25026258 GCA_037367275.1 Coranthus polyacanthus
CTGCATTCCTATTGGTTAAGTAGATGTACTTTACAGGCACACTGTTAACCTAAATTTCTGACACTGCCAGAATTTTGCGCCAGCGACCGACTCCCACAGTGCGATGTAGGACCGCCATTTTGGAGCCACAACTGCAGATATTGCAGCGTTTTGTTATCTTTCATCTGTGAAAACTCAAAATCACTTTATGTATACCCAAGTTTAGTCAAAAGAACTGCATAGTTCATACCCTGCAGTTTAACATATGCAGTGCAGCATTTATTTGTTTATTGTTAAACTACGCAGAGACGTGCTGCAGATAATCCTTACCTGTGGCATCTGTACCTGTTGTATGGGGCTAACCATATCTGTTGTTTCTTTGCCCCAGTAACATTTAACAACATAGCCTTCTATGGATGTGCCATTGACAGAAACAATGGCATGTGCTGCTGCTTCATGAGAGTTGAACCTGCATGTGAAAGAGAGCTCGAGTATTAGGCTGTCGGATATTAAGTCCATCTGTAGACACAATCATGACTTGATGGTATCCACTATGACGTGGTCTCAGCTGACAGGATGATGAGAATCTACTTACCTGACAAATGAGTAGCCTTTGTCTGGGAAAACACGGATTTCCATTATTTGGCCGAAAGGTGAGAAGGTCTGTCTCATAATTTGCTCTATGACCAAGAAAACAGTAACAGTATTGATATACAACGTAAAGCGGTGCCTGTACAGCTTACCCTTACTCTTCTGGACCGCTGGTGACTCACCTGTGAGACCCATTGTGACTCCTCCACAGTAGACCGTGCAGTTGCTGGGGCTGGACTGATTCACCACCTCATCGAATAATAACTGCTTGGCATTTGCTGCTTAAAGAATGGAACAAATAAATACAATTATTCATTTAGTTGCATTTTGACTACTATGCCTGCTCTGATTTGATCATTTAAAGCGTAAGTGTATGCCGTGCACAGAAATTACACCGAAAAAAGTTGTTATTCATTTCAAGTTTTTGATCTACTTAAAAAGAATAACAAGCATTTCATGCCTAGGGCATAAACTTTTAAAATACACTTTTAAGCAGTGTACTGCCTACTGGCTCGGAGAAGCTGCCATGTGCCCAAAGAAGCGCGTAAACAAAGATAATGAAAGGATACATTTCATTTCTTATATTGGCAAGCACGATTCTATTTGTTGCTTTATTTTTCCTCCTTTCTCCAAAGTTTCAGATGTGTTTAATGATCTAACAAGTACTTTGTGTGCACCATGTGTATGCCTTTTGGTTGTTTAAACAAATCCTGAGCCATTTGTCTGGAATGCGTTTCCCGATGTCTTCAAAATTTAAGTACAGCTAGAAGTTACAGCCAAACGGTTTGTATGTGAACAGGCTTTCATACTGTGTGACGATGTTAAACAATTAAAAAAATATATATATATATATATCTATGAAGACATAGTTTCATTAAATGCAACTTGTGTCCTTTTTGTTTTTTTTGTGACTTGTTGACATGTCACAGCAGAAAAACACAGTTCATATTAACATCAGTATTAACTGCTGCATTCAGTTCAGGTGGGCTTGTTTCACCATCCTGTTATTATTCATGCCCGGTCACTGCCATGGCTTGCTGGGAAATGGAATGGCGCCACTGCGAATGTTACCTTACTGAGTCATTTCTTTAGGTGCCAAAACACACCTCATACAGTACAGCTCATCAATCAGTTTTTAATACAGTTACGACCAACTTACTTTCGTTTGTAGTCTTCGGAGCAGGCTTCCTTGTGGCCCAGTTGGTCCTGATCTGCCTCCCTCCCAACCACTGTCCTCCCATCTGCTGTATGGCATTCTCCGCATCCTGGATATTCATAACAGAAACAAAGTGTCGAGTCACGAAAACCAATTACAAAGCGTCTCACTGCAGATCCTGGCTTCAAACAAGTCAACAAGCAGTGCTGTCAGACGTTTTCGTAGTCCTCTAACTGGACTGTAATACACTTACCCATTTGTTGAAGAAGGAGACAAAGCCATAGCCTTTAGATTTACCTGTGGCCATGTCTTTCACCACTCGACAATCCCTGTGGACAACATGAACACACAGTAATGAAATGATTAGATTATTCGGAAACCAAGTTTCACTCATATACGGCAGTATTTGAAATGAACAACACAGAACAATACTTACGATATTTTCCCAAATGGAGCAAAAGCTGCTTTTATGTCATCTGTGGTAATTTCAGGACTTAAATCTCCAACAAAGACATGGAAGTGACCTAAAAGAGACACATTTACTCTTTAGTTCAGAAAATAAAGGATTTACAAAGCAGTTAAATGAATTATTAGGGTTTATGATGTTTAAAAGTGAACTACTTACTGCTTGTGTCTTTCTTTTGGCTGGTTGGCGTTGTGGCCCAGTTGACTTTGACCTCCTGCAAAAGAGACAGATGTGGAGAGCAAGGAAGAGAACACGATGAGGAATGAAGACGTCTCGTGGTTTGTAGGAAGGTGCTTTTTGATTAGAGGTCTTGTCACACACCAGTTTTACATACAGTAAGTCATACTTGTGATTGAGAACTGTTTTTTTCTTTTCTTTTTTTTTTAAATAAGGTGGTCTCTGTACCACTGCACCACTACAAATTTATTTATCCTTTTGTCTAATCCATTTTACATACCTTTGCAAAAGTTAAGAAGTAAAATACAGTGGAGAGTAAAAAGGGATATCACCTTCATAATCAGGAACATTTCAGTGTCACACTAGTAAAAAATTTGGAGTAAAACTGTAGGAAGTAAGGTCCAAATAACAAGGGACTTACAAACAAGTGATTTTTACGAACTTGTTATACTCCTCAAATGGTCCTTCAATACCTGTTGAGGATAAAATATTTTCAACTGAATGTATTTTTCTTGAAGTTCCTCTTATGTGGATTCTATGTGGAAATAACTTTGCAAAAGAACACATAGCAGTAAAGATGTAGGGCGGGACAGAACAGCATCAGTTAAAGAGGGTTACATGTAGCATGATTACACAGCAGGGCCACGAGAAATTTATTCATACACAGATGGTAACTCACTTAAGGAAAATCCTCATTACAACAGAGACACCATGGAGCGTGAACGGACAAAAAAAAAACCCCAAACAACACTTTGCCAACCCTCATTTGAATACACAATGCAGCTTATTTTACTCCAAAACAGCCTGCAAAACAAACCCTTTCCAAAGCTTATAACGTTCAGTAATTGCTGAAAAACTATGCATGATGAAAAACACTGGTTTGAATTGTTTAATTTGACAATTAAGCAACACATACCACACATACTCAACGAAAACAGGCTTTTAAGACACGAATTATATGGTCAAATGTCTAACTGATGCACTGAATCCTAGCATGCCACACAGACTGCAAAAAACATCTTCGTGTGTTGTTGCACAGATAAATTAGGTGCCGTTTGACTATTATTGTGCTGGACTGTTGAATATTGATCAATTTTGACATATTTTACATCATTTCTATGGCTGTACCGCGCTCACACACTGCTCCGAATGAAATCATACACAGTTTCAATATTTAACTAAATGTGAATGTTTGTCCTAGTATTTTATACAATGGAGTTATACAATAAGAGTGACATTTTACCCACTTTAACCAGGAAATACTTACAAACAAATGCAAAGGCTCGTATGATTCTAAATGATTAAATGCTTTGGTTTTTAGAATTCCTAAACCTCACAGCAGTAAGATTACAGAGATAACCGCCTGTCGTTCCCACCCCGGTCATTTCACGCTGTGCAAAGAAGAGTAAATGTGCACAGGGGAATAGAACAAATTAAGTTAAGTGGAGCAGGAAGAGGGCAGTAAGATTTAGTCTAACAAGATACAAGTTATTCCAGCTGCTTCCTCTCGACCTTGCTCATCCAGTCTTGCCCTAGTTGACTCACCCAGGAGATATGATAGCTTACCTTACCCAATATTTTCCGACCATTCATGGCTGCGATTGTGGCGGTAGCATGTCTATGCTCATAAAACTCCACAAAGCAGTAAGGATCATGACCTGCTGTCTGGAGTGGAAAAGAAACATACATATTAAGTCAACGCCATATTTAGTTTACTTTCAAAGGTTAGTCAGTCTATGGTAATGTTCTCACACTGGAAATAGAGGATCTCATAGATTTAACATGAGCTGGTATGGAAAGTCAGATCTGATGTATGACAGTTTCCATTACATTTCACTGTTGTAGCCAAGGTACGAGGGGAAACTGCTACATAGGGGGAAAGAGACGACTTTTGAACTTACATCTACTATCATTTTACAGCTCTTGCAGGGTCCAATCTGGCCAAACAACTCCAAGATCAGGGCCTCTGTCACATCCCGGGACAGATTTCCCACATACCTAGACAGACACAAACAAAATCAAGCATGGATCTAAGACACATGCGGTACTAATTAATCATTTGAGATGTCATCAAAGTTTCTCAGGGTGCCACCGAGTAATTTGACATGGGGATGCTGCAGCAGGGCTAAGTTTGCACGATACTAAATACTATTTCCTCCAGTCCCGCTGGGGAAACAGGCATTCCACTTCAAAAGGTAATTTGCAATCAAGTAACTTTGAAATTATGTTCAAGCAGCTTGTGTGATAACTCAGACAGCTCCTCTATTTTTGGTCTAACTTTAACCACCTGTTGTTCTCCGGCTGTGCTGTTAAAATCAAACGGGAGGGTCCAATCCTATGGTGCAAACCTACTTACGAACAGACCACAAACCTCACAATATAACCCAAATAACCTGCCACAATAAGGATGTGTTTCACTACCTTTTAGCTAGGAAATGGGCAGTGTCTTGTGTACAGACCCTTCTTCAGAGATCCACGATGATGCTAACGTGTCAAATCATTATCATCTCAGCCGATGATGATGCCAAACGATGGAAATATTTATATTTAAGAATCTAACATCAGACAAAAAAAAAAAAAAGCATATTAAAATATTTTTTGCTAACTTGCCTATTGACCTTGTGTTACCTAACAGCTAGCTCTGTATATTATGAAGGTATCCTTCCTCAGGTAATAAAGATAACCCGTGTCATAACCAAATCAGGACCAGCATCAGCCTTGGTCATGGCCTGTCAAGGTTTTTGTTTACAGTGTGTTGAGCAGACGCTGAGGCCTGTACAAAAACCTCTGTATCCTCTCTGGTCAACATTATGGAGGTGATGGCACGCCAAACTCCATTGAAAGAGCTATGTATAGCGGTCTCCATACATTTCCCCAGTCTCTATAAGTGACTTTTTCATTCGACAAACGCAAAACATACCACACAGTATTAATTGTCGCAACGTGCAAACCTTCACTTTAGGTTTTCTCGACCGAGTAGCGGCGGCCGACGTTTTAATTGGAGATTTTTCTGGAATTAGCTTGCTAGCGTTAAACCCTGGTCGGCGAACACCATGTGTGCCAAATTCACAAGTAGTTGCATATTACGACTCAATATGTGCGTGAATCGTTTTCAGTGTTGCGTCTGCCCCAAAACATGCGCCTAAGACACACGCACACGACTGTGGTTTCTAACTGTGTTTTGAGGTTCCGTCTACCGATGCCAGTTTTGGGACCGGAGAGCGCTTTGGACAACAAGCTGCTACTGAACGTTACGTGACGAATACAAGTGGTTAGCTAACGGTAACGCAGACACTTACAGGGTTTTGGGCTGGTCATCGTCCATTCTGTCTAACTTGCTGGCCGAGAACAAGTCGCAACCCTGAGAGAAAATCCACGACTGTCGCGGGCAGCAATCTGTGACTCTGTCAAGTTATTTTATTGCTCAGTATGAACTGATTTACCACGGCTGTTAGCTCCAGAGTGAACAATAGGTAGCCGACAAAGATGGCGGAGCGACCGGAGCCGACACCAAACACGCATGCGCAATAGCCAAAGGCAACCTTTAGGCAATCATAGCAGAAAACATCGCGAGCTGTAATAAACATCATGTCAACACGGTCATGTTTATGAGACCGTAATTCCAATGCGGTTAATAATTGCCAATATTCTATCATCCCTCAAACTGTCTGCCATAATACCCATAACACACAGGCAGACAGCTGCCGGAGAACAGTGAAAAATCAGGCAGAACGACGCTTTTTTTTTTGGGCTTTATTATAAACTACCTTCGTAGTGTTTCTTTGTTGACATTTTTAAAAGCCTTCCAACAATAGAAAAATTACTCCCTAGTAATTTAAGTCTTTCGAGAGGCCAAGCGTCGAACCAGTGTTTTGCTGTTTGCCTAAGGCTACATTTTCTTGAAAGCATTCGTGTAGAGAAAATACATCTTCAGACGTGTCAAAATAATTGAGTTTAAATAAAGTAACGCGTCGACCCCCCCAGCTCCTAATACACTGATATCCTTCATGGATGATAAAAATCAACTCTTGCCCTTACTGTACCGTCATCTGGTGCGTGAAATGTTCTTATTACTGACATCAAGAGCACAAAACTTTGCTGTAGGTAAAGACGATTTAAGTGTTTATTTTTGCAGCTTGTGAACAGTTTTCATACTTGACCTGACTACACACACACACACACGTATATTGTTGTTTTTTTTTGGCATAGAAAAAGTGTGACAAGTATTAAAAACATTGTAAATTGAGGCTGCAGTGACAGAAAGGATATATCACAATCGCACATCACCATAAACAATAGTGGACTGATAGTGTGACTGGATTCTCAACAGCTGCTCTCCCGTGTAGTGGATGTAATAAATATAACCTGGGTTTTGGTGTTGTACTGCTGCGATTATTAGTTTATACGAAACGTATAGGAATAAAGATTTGACTACATAAGAAACATTATCGGAATCAGCCCTTTAAGCTGTTGCCATATGAAGCCAGTCACAACCCAACCACCGTTATCAAAGGGTAAGAAACAACCATGTAAACTGCTATTAAAACAATAAAAAGTCTCAAACCTGCTTTATTGTCACATCGTAACACTTCATCAACACTTTCACTTGTCATTAAAATTTGTAAAGCTAATGACAAATGGATAAATTACCAGCACACAGCAGTTATCTAAAAAAAATAACAAACAAACAAACAAACAAAAAAAAAACACAAAACGTCCAGTTATTGCCTGTACCCTGACGCTGCAACATGCTGCCCCAATAACGCAGTCTTTGCAATGGAGACAGCCGTGTTTACAGAGATAAGTGGAGCCTCTTTTCTCTGCCCGGCCGTGTCCTCATCTTGGACAGATGTTGTGGTCAGTGACGAGTTTCTCCATCCTCTTTATCTTGCGTTTGTTCTTGGGCATGGGTTTGTCGTACATGCCGTTCTTCAGTAGATGCTCCTTGCTATGATGAACTTGAGCGCCATGCTGCAGCTGGAAGGAGCAGAGGGCTCTCAGGGGCCTCAGCAGGACCTGGTCAAACGGAGCCAAAAAAAAAGGATGGGTTACAATTTCTATACATCTACGCAAATGCATGTGCAATGCGGCTTTGCACGGGGAGTTTTCTCAAGTGTAATTTTAATGCTTTCTGTACAATCTGTAAAATGTAAACCGCTCCAGCAGGCGGGCACGTCACCTCTTGAATATCATCATTTCGCTCGAGGATAGAGAGGGCGACGGCAGCACATTCCAGCGTGGACAGACAGATGTTAGAGGGTTGCGTGCGAATAACATACTGACTGGACAGAGTCCTGTTGAGCTGCACCTGTAAACCAAAGCACAGGTGTGTAATATTCTCTTAGAGTAATATTAATCTGTGTGTGACACAAGGGAGTGAAAGGAGTTACACTAAATGATTTTCAGCTCTCTTTTCACCTCACGTCATAGTTTAATGCGGCAAATCGGGTAAAGAAACAAACCTGTTTGGGCAGGTGGAACATGCTGTTTTTGAGGAACATGTTTTTGGCCTGGCTCCAGGTGCCGTCTATGAGGATCACATTGTGTTTTCCATTTCCAGCTTCTTGGTATTGCAACAGCTCTTCTAGATTGTGGGCTTTGGGGCCTGGGTACAGGATCAGCGTTTTACTGTCCTGACAGACCGCAGCCAGCTCTGGATGCCTGAGAAAATAATGAGAAAGACCCAAATCAAATATATAACATACATGCGTACAGGGGGGGCTCAGTGACAGTCATATTGAGACATTACAAACGCAGGCAGTAAACAAACACGGATTACTTTTCCTCGCTGAATCTTCTTCCTACTATGACGTTGCATTTTCCTTGTGGCAAACATGCAGCAAGAAGAGGCACTGTGCGGAGTACGCGGCTCTCCTAAAAAGAAAACCAAAGGGTTAGATGAGTGTTGTGTGACCACGAGCCTGGTCAAATGACATCAGCTGACAAAGTGGCAGGTTTGTGGTGCAAACGCACAAACACACACACAGAGTACTGAGAATGTAGACCACTGGGTTAGGTCATAGGTAGATGTTACATGATAAAAGCTTTATCATGCACAGTCACTGAAAGACTCACCTCTGCGGGATGCTGCACTACATACAGACACGTGGAAACCTCCAGGGGTTGAGGCGGAAGAAAAGGACAGAGACACACCTTCTGAGGGCGACTACATGGAAGGAAAGTTGAAGACGTGAGGCTGTGATAGCCTAGTTACTTCCCAGCCTAGCCCCATCTCTCTCTGTTTCAGCTGGTCTTGAGCTTTCTGTAACGACACATATCTGTAACCTCATTAAAGCATGCCAGCTATTTGAGGGGAAGACAGGGCGAGCTGTTTCATTTCTCTTTCTCACTCTCTCATCCAACTCACAAGTTGCCTAGCTAGCATTAGCTTCACGTTAATTCATCTCACCGGCACCGTAAACACGTCGGTCTTCTCTCGCCAACCTCCACAGGAAGGGCCGCCAGGTCGCCAAAAGCGTCCACTAATCCATCCTCTACCGTGGGGCCGTCACGGGTTTCTGGTTCATTTTCTTCGGAAGTGTCTGACGAGCAGAAAGTAGGGACATTGTCCATTGCGGTGTTAGCCAAAAGCTAACTTATCCGAGTGCTCAAAAACACACCGGCCAGACACGGAACTACACATAGAAATGAACAAAACAGAGCGGCTGTGAACCAAATTGAATTGTGATATCTTAATTAGCGTGTGTCTTCTTAGACTTGTTCCTTTTTACTTTACATTTGTTGATATCACACTGCCTACAGTCCTCAGTCAGTTGCTAAAAAGTGTGACTAAATATGGCAGTTATATTCATGGCTTGTAGCCAGTAGGTACGTATATCTTCATTTTGTTGTCAGCTTATTATTTGACAGCACTTAGGAAAATATGGAAAATACCATTATTAGCTATGAACGAATGGCCGTGTCCAGTCTATATTCACATATCTATGACCTCGTGTCTTCTTTTGGGAAGTCGATGGAACGCACCCAGCTCACAGCTGCCATCTGTCGGTGAGGAGGCAATATAGGCTCAAGAGTGGAAAAATACATTACTTGTGACACTAGGTGTCGCCAAAGCCCACAGCCTAAACTAGTGGATGAGCCCACAGCAGAGGTCCAACACTGGTGACAAATGGCTTTAAACAGAGCCACTGTCTGCCAAATCCAAATGCAAGTCTGTAATCTGTTTATATACAGATCTTTATACTATGTTTGTGCATGTGTGTGGGAACGTGTGGCCTACATTTGCTTCTTCAGACTCTTTTCACGCCTCAAGGTCAGCCCGGCCTTCTACACTGCTGAGCTCCAGATGGGACTCTTGTTTTCAGTCCCGCACCCAATATTTTCTGCGACTAAAGCTCAGCATTTACGTCTTGCTTCAGTGACCACACGTCCGAGGTAAATACTGCATTGCCATGTGTGCATAACTACGCTCTCCCTTTTCATTAACCGAAATGGTCACAACAGAGTGTTTTGGCCCTGGGAAATGTAGGGACACCTTTTAAATGTTTGTTTTAATTTAGCATAAATTTCAGTCTGGGCGATCTCTGGAAACATGTAGGAGCAAAGAATTAAAACATACCTGTATCAGTAATGTGAGTTAACGCAGCAGCATGCACATTTGCACGTATTACACACCTAGTTTGTAAGTGTTTACAAGAAGGTGCACGGTA
This sequence comes from Coranthus polyacanthus, assembly GCA_037367275.1. Taxonomy (NCBI): domain Eukaryota; kingdom Metazoa; phylum Chordata; class Actinopteri; order Kurtiformes; family Apogonidae; genus Coranthus; species Coranthus polyacanthus. The sequence continues at coordinate 25,021,773 of JAPQRN010000005.1, forward strand.
CACAGACTCCTAGTTGAGACAGGGTGTCGGGTTAACAGTCAGAGAGGCTTATTTATAGCTGAAGATACACCCTAGCATCACACAAACACAGACACATGCCCTCTCCCTTTTTATTCACACCATGACCCAAACCTATCCCTTCAAACGCACCATAATTCATGCGCTATGGTCACCTATCTACACTGAGGAGAAGAGCTAACCTGGAGAACATGTGAACATTGCACAGAGTTTCACCAAAGATCTTTTGGATATTGCACATACCCAATGGTGGTTGTTTCCGACAGAGCAGTAGAAATTGCACCAACTAGAGATGCCAAGTTATACACAAATGTAGTTATGTCTTTATATTTCTAAGAAGACCCCTCACATCAGAGAACTTAGAGAAGATAGGCAAATTCACAGTGACATTAGAACAAGGACACATTAGCACTGTACAATTAAGCCTCTTAAAATACTTTCGTTACCCTAAAGGATTATGCACTGTCCTTTGCCTTTAGCTGGTTCACTCGGTAAGACTGTTGAACCTTCTCCTTGTGTCTCTGTTTTTGCTGATTCTGATGACACCACATCAGCGTTTTCTGCTGCAGTTTGTTCTGCAGCTGTTTCAGTCTTCTCGTCCACCACTGTAACGTCCTTCTCCTCAGCTGCAGTCGGAGTTATTGCTCCGGCAGTTAGTTCATTTCCACCTTCCACGCTTTCAGTTTGTGGGGTTTCCTCTGCGGCTAATGCATCTTGGGGTCGAGGGACATCAGTGGAGGCCTTTCTAGTCTCCTCTCCATCTCCATCTCCCTCATCGGCAGTCTCTGCTGGAGATGCTGTCTCTTTCTCCTCCTCCCTCTGTTCCTTTCCTCCAGCCTCTTCTTTTTCCTGTATCATGTCAACTGGAGTCAGAGGCGTTAGGTCCAGGCATGTCTTAGGAGAGGATGGCTTTTTCCTGGGAGGAGCAACTGGTTTTTCCATGTCTTGTTTCCTCAAATCCTGATCTGTATGCACAACGTCATCTTTCTCATCCAGGGCTGTAAGATCGTCAACTGTGCTTCCCCAGTCAGGTTCCTCTAAGGAAAACTCGCTGAGTGTATCTACGGGCTTTTCGGCGACTTTTTCTACCTTTATAGTGACACTTTTGTTTGTCTTTGCTTTTGTCGTGGTTGTCGTTTGGGTTTCATCCTCTTCGAGTGATCGAGCGAAAGGCTCCATATCACAAGGGGAAGAATTAGCACTGGACCTGAAGAAGTCTGTGATTTCCTCCTCCGAGTTGGGCACTTGCATTTTTTCAGGTTTGGAGTCAAAACCGGCAAACTCATACAAATCTTCGGCCAGAATCCGAGGTCCTTCCTCTGGGCATTTTTCTTTTGCGCTTGGTTCTACTTCCAATACAGGAGTCTCATCTATAAGCATATACTTCTCCAGGTATCCTCTGGCCTCTCGGTCTGAATGCCTGCTGTGGAAGGATTTCTCAGACGTTACACTTTCTGTATCATCTTCTTTTTTTCGACTGCCGATCGCCTCCTCATAAAGGTCGGTGTAAAGGAAGGCCATGGCTTTGGGCTCCTCCAGCAAAATGGGGTCAATAATTTTGGGTGGTCCTTCAGGTAGAAAGATTGGAGTCAAGATGTCTTCTTGACTTCCAAACAATGTGGAACCACTTGGTTTTGAAGGGACCCTAGAGAGTCCACCCTGAGCTACATCACCTCCTTCTCTACCTAGAGGAGCTTTCATGTAGTCATCTGTACCACAGTAGAAGACTTCATCCAGAAGATCACTAGTGATTTCCTCTAGACTGATGGTGTCTGCCTTTTCACTCTCCACAGATAAACATGCTGTCGGTGCGGTGCAGGTGCCTTTAGACTTCCCGGGTGTCTCTGTGTCCTGGCTCTTAGCGCCGTCCTCTGCCTCTGGTTCCACCTGTCCCTGTGTGGTCACAGCAGGACTTCCTGGAGCCTGGGCATCAATCAGGGTGTATGCCTCAAAGTAATCTACATTACCAGCGGCTCCTCTGAGTGGAGGAGGTCTGGCCACTGGAGCCCCTGGGGGATCCATTCCATGTAGACCTGAGGAAGGTGTGGCAGCTGGTCCCCTCAGAGCAGATGTTGAACTCTCCAGCTCATTGTGCAGGTCGAACATCTCATCGTGGGTCTCCTCACTGGCTTTGGTGACCAGGCTCTCCTCCAGATAAGCCAGATTGTCCACCATTTCCTTGCTCTCCTCTTCATCTACAGTAACCAGTTTAGGAGGAACAACAATGTTGAGGATTTCAGAGCCTTCAGACACCAACCTGAACAGTCGTTGCTCTTTATCTGCTGACGGATCAGTCAGTTCCTCTTCATTTTCCTCTTCTTCGTTTTTCACATTGGGCTGAGAGAAACCTATTAATTCTGGCCTTCCTGAGATGTTGTCAGAACTTCCCACGAAGACATCTTGTTGTCTGACCCTCTTGCTCTTCTGACTACTTGCTCTGTCTTTAGTTTTCTTCTGTCTTGAAATGAGCTCTTCATCCATGACAAAGATAATCCTTCCTGCTGGAAGAGCCCCAGGACTTGCAGGCCCTACTGCCACCGGAGAACTGACCTCCACCGTGGGGTACCCGGTCTCCGATGCCCACGGTGTAGTGCAGCGACTGGGGGTTGTCTCCCACTTTATGCCACTGTCCTCACCTTGCATAGTTACCATGGAGAAGGAAGAGTCCATCATCAGGCATTGCATCTTAGGCCGGACATTGTCGTCGTGGACAACCTCACGTAAACTGAAGGCACAGTTTCAAACAAAAACAAGGTGGAAATGAAAAACAGCACAATTAGACTTTTTATTATTGATTAGAACAGAAATAAAGATCTTTTCCTTTCTTATCACTTTGTAAATGACCAAAATGAGGACTATTTTAATTCTCTGTCAATACATACTGAGTACGTAAAAAACAAAGATAATTCACAGTTTGTCGCTGATCAAATGTATACGTTACAACCTTCATCTCTAACATTCACATCATCTAACAGCACGCTCACATACTGTACATTTCCTCATGCAAGTTAACCAGACACATGTGATTTCTTCCATGAATCTACAAGACCTTATGGGAATTGATCCAATTTGTTACAATGGAATAAACGGTTGCCTCTGAGCTACTTGACATACATAAGCAGTTAACTCCGCTGTAGCAATTTGTTGAAAAAGAAAACACTGATTAATCCTGAAACTCGGTTCCCCACACGGTGTTATAAAAAAATACAAAGTGATCGACACTGAACAGAAAGCTCTGACCATGAGCTAAACGAATACGTCTAAACATATATACATATATTAGTGCGTTGCATAAATGTATCTGTACCTGTTTCGCAGGTTCTCCACCTCATCACTGGTATTGAGGTTTTGCTCGGAAATATCTTTAGATGACAACACTGTCATTTCAGTGTCTACGTCTGACCGTGCAAAGTCTTCTGTGTCCATAGTTGCAATGTCTTGATTAATTTGCTTTAGCCTCTCAACACAACCCAGCGCTGCTCTGTAGATCACATTCTAAGCGAGTGCGCTTGACTTGAGTTTTCGTGCTCAGCGTTATCTTGAAATAGAAAACTAGTCTTCCAGTGTTTCATGTGAAGCATTTACAACATGTAGGGTGGCTAATATATGATCTATTTACACTGACAGAACCCTTACATCTGGCATCTAAAATATATTGGGTTAGTCAGAGTTTTTCTGTTGTTGTCTCGGAGTAACTTGAACTGTAAAAAAAAAATGCAGCAGCATGGAGTAAAAGTCTTATTTTCCGTGCCAGGTCTAAATATAATACGGTGCTTGGTGGCGTATCTGATGTCTCGAGCTTGTCTGTGAATCTGTCATGGACAGATGAGAATGTTGAAAGTCTATAGTTTGGTCTTTAAGTGTGTACAGAAAAAAAAAACCCACGTAAAGTTTAAGAGCTCATAGTCATTTTGTGAATAAAATTAAAACTGAAATGGACAACAAACTGGAACGCCATCGTTCTTCCTAAAACACGTAACCTAAATGTATCCAAGTGAACCCTCTGCATTGAATTATATTGCATCTGGACAGTAGTAGTTTTTCTTAATGCTTCATACAAAAATGTCTTCCATGCACCTGTTTCTGTCTGTCTTGAGTGTGACAGGGATACCGTGTGGAAAATAAAAGGATTAGGTGAGAAGGGTTTTGCTTTTACTCAGCAGGTTGTATCTGGGCAAAAGTTGTTTTCTTATGGAAAGTTGTGTATCATGAATATCCATAGTATAACAGACCGCACCAGAGTTTGAAGTGCACTTTAGTTTATCTAGTACAAACATTGCAGGTCTCGTATTTCAAAAATAGATATTTCACTGTCCGTTATTTACTACTGCACTGGTTCTACTCATTTTCTACTCAAGTTCAAACGCTTCATATTTTAGGAGGATCTTCAAAACCCACTTGGACTTTTTTCAGTCCTTTTTGACTGTAATTCATGCCTTTGTTGTATTCCTTTGTGTTATTAACCCTC
>JAPQRN010000005.1:25038277-25051138 GCA_037367275.1 Coranthus polyacanthus
ATAATAATAATAATAATAATAATACATCGAACGTTCCTTGACAATTGATAAGAACTAACTGTAATTTAGTAGAAAACGCCAGAAAGAAAAACAGACACTGAATTGAGATTATGTTACAGTTTCCAAGGTGGAGGGTATTTGTGCACCGTTTGAGAAACACCAGGAGCATTTCATTTTTTGAAACCCTAAAACCTCAAAGCCTCTGTGCTGTCTTCTGTCCCAGCGAGTCTCCCACACGGATCAATAGCCTCACAGTCCTCACAGACTCACTTTAGAAGTCCTCATTGACCGCTTCCTGTTTGACAAACACAAACACACACGCACAACCCAGCACCGACACATGCACTGCTGTCACCGAAACCACCGCCGAAACCGCCGCCGCCTCTCTCGCAACTCTCTTACATTTACTACGTGCGGGTCTTTTTTGTCAAATGTCTTCTTTGCTTGTTTGTTTATTTGTTTTTGTTGTCCGCAGGCCATTATAAACAGCACCATCACCCCCAACATGTCGTTCACCAAGACATCTCAGAAGTTTGGCCAGTGGGCTGACAGCCGGGCCAACACTGTGTACGGTCTGGGCTTTTCATCTGAGAGTCACCTGGTCAAGGTGAGCACATGGGCGCTGATGGGCGTTACGCAGTGGTGGAAGGATATTCACATCCTTTACTTAAGTCAAAGTACTAATACCATACTGTGAAAATGCTCCACTACATTCAAAAGCTTACATACACAAAATGTACTCAAAGTAAAAGTAGTCATTGTGCAGTAAAATGGTCCCTGTCCCTGTTTACTGCTGTACACGTTCAATGTTGAGCTCATTTGAACTACTTTATACACTGTTGAGTAGTTTAATCGACAGCAGTGCATCACATTCTATCAGATCCTCATATGTTTGTAGCGTCTCCGTCCTGTGAGAACCAGGAAGCCCGTTCCAGCCGATCTCGGAGGGGGTTTAAGGAGTTTATTTAGCCTAAGAGGGGAGGAGGATTTTCTCAACCTATAAAGAAACACTTTAATCCTGCAGCGTATTTGGAGATACGTGGTTTTCACTGGACGGGAAGGAGCTGGACGCTTGCAATGTGAAAAGGAAACTAAAGCTGCGAGACGAACGTAGAGCATTTACCTCTGATGTAGCGGAGTAGAAGGTTGAAGCGGAATGAAGTTCTTGAATACTTAGTTACATTTCTGAAACATTATTGTTCTTTCAGTTTGCAGATAAGTTTGCAGAGTTTAAGGAAGCGGCGCGGTTAGCCAAGGAGAAGTCTCAGGAGAAGATGGAGCTCACCAGCACTCCCTCTCAGGTAACATCACCTTCACTTGACAAACAGACGTGTCGGGATTCGTGCACATTACAAACCCATGTGAAATGAACGTAGTGATGAAGGACCGCTGGTGTTGGTCTTAGTTTAACGTGGCGTCCTGCTGTTACAGCCGCTCCACTAACACCTTGTGGCATGTTTTGCCTCCTTTGCTCTCCCTAACAATTCCTCCGCAGGGTGTTGCTGTTAAAAGGAATGTGTTGTCAGTCAACAAACCTGGTCAAAAGAAGGTAAAAAAAATAAATAAAAAGAACAAACAAACTGGAAAGAATCCTTTTCATGACTCCGGCCCCGTTTCCCCAGTCTTATCCTGAGTCCGTGACACAAACTTCACTCCTTCCAGGTGTCTGTTCGCTGTGTACTTTTGCATATCAATAAATCCTCGACACATGTATTATTGTTGGGTGTAATAAGTTAATTTTTTTCAGGGTGGAGGGGTGGGGGGTCTCTGTCATCAGTCTTTAACATCCTCATCTGTCATCCACACAAACCTCCCTCAGACGAACCCCCCCCCCGTTTTTCCTTTCGTGCTCTCATAAAAAGCGCCGTCAGCGATGTCTCGATAGTGGCAACCGGTAACGAACGCACAAAAACACCACGACTTCTACTAATCAGATCATTCATCTGAACTGTGTGTACAGTGGGCTACGAAGAAAAATGTCTGACTTCCACAGTTGTTGTTTTTTTTTTTACAAACCTTTAGGCCTTTCCTGTTTTTACTGATCACCAGCTGCCAGAATAAAATGGACTTAAATTTCATGTCATTTCGTGTCATTTACCAACCTGCGCTTCTGTCCTCTATGACCGGGGACATGGTGCGTTCAAGGGCACTACGTAAACTCAGAAATCTGTACCAGAGACGGCTGCAGAGGTTTTTAAAACAATGTATTTCTTATTTTCCTTAGTTTGAATACACAGGTTTCTATCTGTCATCCACACCTTGTTCTTTCACCACAGAATTCTTGATAAGTCGATGCTAAACTCATATCAACGTCCCGTTCATTTCTACACAGGCAGATTAGAAACATTTTGAATTCACCACTTGCTGTGTTTTGTACAGTACGCAGCTCTGTCCTCTTGGTCCAAGTCAAAAGACTGAATAGAAATACAGCTGAGGTTTGACGGCGCTGAAGGAAAACTAACCCACCCTAACCATGTTGTGTCGGGTAGATGAGCATGTTTTAAACGGTGTGTGTCTTTTTCTGTAGTCATGGTTTTGTTAATGCGTGTGTGTGTGTGTGTGTCACACTCAGGAGTCAGCAACAGGTGATCTGCAGTCACCTTTGACCTCAGAGAGCATCAACGGAACAGACGACGAGAGAGTCACGCCGGACACACCTCAGCCCCCTGAACCGAGAGCAGAGCCTTCCCAGAATGCACTGCCCTTCTCCCACAGGTATGATGTCATCAACTGGCGGCCCGTGGGCCACATCGAGTCCACCGAAGCCCCTCCGTCCGGTCCGCACAATATCAATAAATGTCAGGAAGAAGGAATGTTTTTTGGTATTGAGGATATGTTTTTTTTTTTTTCTTTCTCTACTGAAGTAACTCAAAACAAATGACATGGAAGTAATAGAGAGCCTAAGTCCTGTCGCCAGTTACACGTGATGTTTGTCCATTTAAAAGATCATTTCTGCAACGTAGCAAGCGGTGCACGGCAAAGCAGACGGGTGGTGACAGTACGTTGATGGTGTGTTTGAGTGCACCTCGAACGCACCACGACTCATTACTTAAATGGCCACGAAGGCTGTTTAAAGCAGAAAACGCTTTCACCAGAAACAAGTTAAAAAAACAAAAAACCTTTCTGAGGCTGTTTTTAACCCCACGTAGATCATTAACCCTTGAATGTAAAAGTGACTCGTTGAGATCGGTTAAAACATTATAGTCCATTTCGTCCCCATTTGCTCGTATGTGTTTAAAGGTCCAATGTGGCGCCGACGTAGACGTATGATCCGGTGAACAGCGAGTCTTCGTACATGCGTCTGTGAATTAACCCCCAGATAAGGAGTGAAGTAAACGCTGGCCTCACTCTCGGTTTACGGTTTGGTTTTTGAAAAGGCATGAATAATATCAGTCAGTTTCCCCTCTTTTAAAATAAATGTTTAATAGTTAACACATGGTGATCATGGATTTCTCACTTTCCGCTGTGTAAATGAGTGTTACTTGTCTGTTTGCGACTCTGGGGAGCGCTGATTTATAACAGAAGTAGAGCAGGGAGCAGCGCAGCGTGCACACACCGGTTATGTCGATTCATTCATTCATTTTTAATCTGCTCCCCAGGCCCCTGAACAGCATTAAAGCATTACATTAAAACACTATGCATGCTTCCTATTAATTATACAAGTACTAAATGAGTGGAGATGGTTTAGTGCTTCACATGGTCTGATCACACTCTCTGAGGTTTCAGCTGAGCTTTAGGGCATGTGAATGCATTATTGACTATTGTAGAGGTCAGCACAAAAAACTTTAAAAGTATGAGCAGGAAGTAGAAGAAGGAAAGTATTACAATGCATGACTTTAAGCTACGCGGCCCGTCGACGGAAAAAGAAAAAGAATCGACAATTTGGCGATTCGTTAAAAAAGGGACGTGCGCATTTTCTGTCATGAGAAGATGTTGCAACGTCCAGTTAAACATGGAAGGGATGTAAAAAAAAAAAACAAAGCTCCCTGTGAGTCAAAACCTCAGGCTTTTTTTTTTTTTTCGTGTCATTTCTTCTACTTTCACAACAAGCCAACGTCGGTTTGTGAAGTTTCCATCTCAAACAAAGCAGCAGAAAAACACTAAGTGTTCTCAGACACAGGGCTGCGCAGTTCGGTGAAAAAGTCACGCTGTGGTCATTGTCGACCACGTTGTGTTTTTGGGCCTGTTTGCTTGGTCGCAGCGAACAGATCACTGGTCTTTCTGAAATATGTATTTTTACACTTCAGACGTACAAACATGGATTAGTATTAAAAAAAAAAAAAAAAACTTCAAAGTATTCTTACCCAGTATACCTCCCTGCTCGTCTTTGTTGAATCCACAATATCACCAGACACACATTGAAGCTTTAAATTGCAGCCTTTTGCAGTGATATGAGCGCACAGGACGACGTGGCGATCGCGTGCGTCTCACCGACGCCGTGTTAAAGCGAGCGGATCGGAACAGAGCAGAGACTTCCGACTGAACGTCCTGTTTCCCACCGAGGCTGAGCTAAGGGACAGAGTTGGATAACTAAGGAGATGTCTGATCTGTGAATCATGTGAAGCTAGTCTAGAAGACACCCAGAATACGTTACCTTTAGGCGTTTGAACGTAGAACAGAAACGGACACTGGGTTTTTGGACGTCGACGGGCATTTACCACCATCTCTAAACAATTACAAGCACGGTCTATATGTATCACAACATGTGGCTCGGCAGATCTGAAGAGCTTTGTTTGGTGTCGCGTTACAGTAAACGGCCTCTGAAGGCAAAGGGTTATGGGTAGAAGACATGTGATAGGTAGCGGTTTCTCATGTGTGGAAAGCCTCACGTACCACCAAGCGGGCCTGAGTTTAGTTTAGCTGCTGAACTTTTTACAGTCTCGCATGATGACAGGTTACCAAAACTGGCTTGTGCTGAATGCATCAAAAAAAAACCCAACAACTGTGATTTACTTGTTATTGGTCAGAACTTGCATGAAACAGAACACAAAGCAAACCTGAGTGATTGCCTTCAGTGTTTTCATGGTTTTTTTTTAAAGAACAACAACAGAAACGGGCGTCTTTTGTGTCCTCACTTTCCCTCCAGTTCATCCAGCATCAATAAGCACTGGGAGGCGGAGCTGGCGGCTCTCAAGGGGAACAACGCCAAGCTGACGGCGGCTCTCCTGGAGTCCACGGCCAACGTCAAACAGTGGAAACAGCAGCTGGCAGCCTATCAGGAAGAAGCTGAGAGGCTACACAAACGGGTACCGACTCGGTTTAACCGCGTGTATGTCGGCGCTGGTGAGGACGCGTCGGGGTTTTGTCTTTTTTTAATTTCACATCTGTTTGGTTTCTCTGCAGGTGACAGAGCTGGAGTGTGTGAGCGGTCAAACGACGGCGATCAAATCTCAAAAGACGGAGCTCAACCAGACAATAGAAGAGCTGGAGTTGGCTCTGAAGGCCAAGGAGGAGGTACGGGAAGCTCAGACGTGAACTTTGAGCTCTTAACATGCACTGCACCTTCTGTTTTTAATGTTTGCTGTTTTTCTGTAATTGCTCCTAGGAGTTGGAGAGACTCAAAGCCGAGGTGGAGAGTGCCAATGAGTTTCAGTCTCAAAAAGACTCCCTTACAGAGAAACTAGAGGTGTGTGATACAGTAACAGTATGAGCGTCTGATGAGGCTATGATCACATCGTTTCACTTCTTCTTCATCTTCAATAAATAATAGTAATACGTAGTAATAATATAATATCCCTAGTGTGTGTGTGTGTGTGGTGGGGGGGGGAAGCAACCAGCAATCAGCAATTAGTTATCAAAATTATCAAAAACCAGTTCCAAAATAGGTGTAAAGATCCATCTCCAGCAGGTCACTACAAAACCCAAACACTAACACAATAAATACTGCTGTGTTTAAAGTATGTAGGCTGACAGGGATTTCCATCTGCTTTAACCTGCTACCTCTTCACAAAAACGAGGTGATAAACATTGAAACAGGTTTTTTTAAAATTGAATTGTATGACCCCCCCCCCACAGCAATGAACGACGTCAGTGCCGGTGTTAATATTTGTTTGAAAGGATTTGCACATTTCTAAAAGTTGTAAAAATGGCTCAACACGCCTCCTACGCTGACGTACAGTCCAGTGTTTGGGATTACCCTGCGTCACGATACGCCGGTTCTGTCGGGGGTACAGTAAAACTAACCCTTTCAGACCCTCACAGGATTCTCCGTCCTGTGGATGTCCCTGAACTACACCCGTCTCCACGCCCGTCCTCCCCGTCTTGGACAGTGTGGAAAATTCTGTTCAAAAGATTAGATTCTTACTTTGCTTGTTTTCATTTTAAGAAGAAGCGGTAGAGCATGCGTCATGTAAAAAAATTTTTTTTTTTCTTTCCCAGACGGAAAAGTCACATACACTTGCGCTTTGCTTTCAGGAAACAGAGTCTCGGAACCAGACTTTAGAGGCCCAGCTGAGCGATCTGGAGCAGCGTCTGGAGAGCACCCAGCTGGAGAGAGAAGCCTTCCGCAAGAGCCTGCGCTCCCTGCTGGAGCTGCTGGACAGCAAGATCTTCGAGCTGACCGAGCTGCGGGACACGCTGGCCAAGCTCATCGAGGGCAGCTAGACAGACGAGCGCACACGCAAAACACTTCTGTTCACACCACGGGAACCCATCACTGCCGTCACCACCACCACCGCGCCTCGGCGAAGCAGCCGGAGCTCAGAGCTAAAGAGAAAATCACCTCCATTTACTGCATGTTGGCACTCGCACTGTCACTGACACGTACGACTTGAATCCTCTTTGGTTTTTGTTCCTCTCGACATGTATGTGATACGTGTAAAAAAAAACAAAAAAAAAACGACAACAACAAAAAAGAGTATGTTTACACTCAACTTTATGCATTTAACGGTACACACATTTTTGCTACGTCCACGTACTCATGTTCGGATCAGCACACGTTTACAACCTCCCAAGTAACGAGGCTTTGCTTGGACCATGCCTTCCCTCTGCTTCTCGACACACTCTGGAATATTCTCGACTGAGAGACTGAACCATCGAGCGGGTTTTGTGTTGTTTTTTTTGTGTGTCTGTTGCATTCCGTTTGAGGGGACATCCGACTTCCTTTTTAAATGATTCGTTTTAGAAAAGCCCCTTTTCTGCAGTCTGGTGGCATCTCGTTTTTGGTTTGTTTTTTTGTTTGTTTTTTTTCCCACTTCTTCCGATTTCCACAGTTTGCATTATTGCGTTATTAAAAGCCACATCGAGACGGATGTCATTGTCAGCCAAACCAACCCCTTTGAGTCAGACGAGGTCGTTCTTTCCGGCTTATCTTTTTCTCTTTTCCTTCACTCCGAGATTCATTTTTGAGAGTTCTTTGAACTCTGGAGGGTGACGGGGGTTGGAACGTCGTGAAGAGTTAACTTCCTGGTGATCGGTACCAATGTGATCCTCTGAGGGACTGCCAAATACGCTGCCGGGGGGAGGACATCTTATATTCTTATACAAATATACGAGCAATACAAAACAAAAAAACAAAAAAAAACAAAAAAAATGGGAGCATCAGAGGGAAAACACTTTCCAGTCTCACTTTCAGGTAATTTACTCCTCTCTCTGATATGTTCGAGACCACAAGCTTAGTGGGATTTTATTCAGCCGCGGCTACAATACTTTTTTTCTTTCTATACACTTTTTTTAAGAATACTATTATGACGAAAATCATAGTGCACTTGTATAAATGGAGTTTGTGTGTGTGTGTGTGTGAATCAGATTTTCTTTCCCCTCTTGTTTCTGTTGCAACTTGAAGTGCAATGATTGAATCCTTTGTTTTTGTGTGTGCGTGTGTTAATTTATTACTGTAACTCAAGTTGATTATCACAAGAGTTGTACAAAACAAAGATCTTTATTTACATCATAATCTTTTTTTTTTTTTTTTTTTTTTTTTAAATCGTCTGGTACATGGGTGTCGAGATTTTTTTTTTTTTTTTCTTTCTTCCGTTGTCGTTTTGGAAGAACCTGGCAATATTTTTGAACTATTTATGGACGGAAGTTGAAGCGGAGCAGGTGAACGTTGGATTTGCAGAGAATCGTTTGTTTTCTTTTGCCAAATAACGTTTTTTTTTTTCTTTCGTGTACAGATATGAATTTTGCTGATGTTGCCTTTGGTACAGAGATGCATCAATGGTAGCTACAACTGCGGTACTTTAGTTTTGTGGGATTTACTATTGCCAAAAATTCAGCAATGTTTAGAGGAATACAGTACGTCTACCTGAAGAACACTATTTAAGGGCTTGTCGTTGGTTCTGGTACGTTCGGGAGACTCGAGTGACTTTATCACAGTGAAAAATTACGAATATTAACAGCTTGAAAGGGAATTACGTTTGAATAAGAATTTTAAATGTTGATTATACCACATGCTTAAAACACAAATTGTAATTTTGAGTTTATAGTAAAACAAAACTAAACAGAAATCTCATGTCGTGTCGTTTTTTGGGGGTTATTTTCCCCCTTCATCAGTTCTTCCAGACGGACTCCTGGACACTCTTCAACAAACAACATCCTACAAAAGGATAAAAGTCAGAAAACACTTAGAAGCTTCATTTTATTTTTAAAGGAAAAAAAATAATATATAGTTGGGATATAGAAAGCAGGACAGGAATGTCATGATAGGAAACGATGCAAAATGAAACAAAACCTTATAAAGTACATTTACATTTGTAATGCTTTAAAAATTTCTTTAAAATATGAAGTTTCAATAAATACTTCCATACATTTAGGCATGCGGATATATTTTCAGGATTTACATTTCATTACAGTATAATTCATATGACTTTTTTTTCTTCTTCTTAATTATTGCACTTACGTTGTGATGGGTTTGTCCTCAAACCGGTCACATGCATAAGGTCATACAGGTCAGAATAGAGTCACGGTCTACAAGAAACAATCTGGGGTCTACGCATGGTTAATAAAAAGAGGTTTTAAAAAGCACAATGGTATAATAAGTAATAAGCCCGGGTACAAAGAGACTGAGAGCGGTGACTGATGGAGTCCAGACATCTGCTGCTAAGGTCTACGAGTTACAGAACACGATCAAGGTGATCCCTGAAGATCACCTGAGCCGGATGTCCTCGTACTGCATGCAAAACACCGAGTATCACAATGGTTTTTACACTTAGCGACTGGCTTTTCAGATGGCAGCTGTAACTCCATTTGTTTGGTTTTTGTTTTTTTTTTTGTGGGTAAAGACAGGTTCGACGGTTCATACAAGGTAAGAGACTTCTATTAAAAAAAAAATAAATCACACACACACACACACAAAACAAACTCAAACAACTCCAGTAAGTAGGTAAGTAAGTAGGCATGGGAGGGGGGGGGAAAGGCAGTGGAAAAGAGACGCAAAATAAATACAAACATCACAGATATGATCCACGTGTTGTTGGCGGTGGAAGACAGAAGGCTGCGTGTGTTACCAGCAGGGGGCGACGACGCGCCTCACTCAGCGGAACCCATCCCACCAACGGGCTTCAACATGCTGCACTTTTAAGCATTTTTAAATAAGAGGTTCACTGCTTCTAAACGCTGATCAGGAGCCATATTAAACATTTCCATGGTCAAATCCCATTAAATAACCATAATATTTAAGAATAACAGCCCTGAATCCTTTTCTAATGCTCAGATAGTAGCCATCACAGACCCACCAGAGTGATTCAACCTTCAGCTGATGGCCCCATCACAGAGCTCATTAATCATCAAGCAGCAGATCCCATACAGATATTACAAACTATATTTTCATCCATCTGTTGTTACGTCTTGTGACAGCAAGAGCAGCCAATCGCAGAAAACAACCAAAGATAGATTCAAGTAATCATATACACTCTCAACACGTGTTGAAAATGTAAACGGTAAGTTTTGTCAAAATACTGACCCGGTCATAAGGGCATCCTTAGAACGCAACGAGTAGAGGACGCACAAGTCAACGGACAAAGCAGTTGGTGATAAGGATGATCGGCCGTTTGTGAGCGACGCCTGTCAAGGTTTGGTTCATACCCGACGATGGTAATGCATCTCCGGAAATACCGTTTGCGTGCTCTGTGTCTTAGCATTTTAACACGACACTTTTAAGCACTAATGGATGCTAACAAAGCCACCTTTAATTCCTCTAAAGCTCACCGCGTCAGGAGGCTCTCGAAGTAGCTGTGAATGAGCAAATATAGAGGTTTACTTTGTATTTCTCGTCCAGCTGGGCTGAACTGCTGCTAGTCTGATCCTGTGTGGGCTGAACTTATATGTGGGCTGCATGTAAACACTTTATTTGGATCATGTCCTAACTTGAACCTCTTCACTTTTACTGAATGCTGCGCTTCTATTAGAGATTCAAAACTCCTTCTTCTCGTTGTATAATATTCTCCTCTATATTTAGCCTTTCCTGGCATATGTATTTACTTTCTCAGCAAAATAAGGAAAACGGTTAATTGTCCTATTCGACATGCATGTTTAGGCAGTTTACTGTACCGAAGTATACGGTACAAATGGTTCTTACAAAGTACAATGTTCAAGTGTACAACAAGAATTTTGGATGTTGGCTGAGAGGAACAAAAGCAAAAAAAAAAAAAAAGCCCTAAAACAAACCCATCACAGCAAGCTACAGTACAACTGACATGTAGACTGACATAATGAGAGGTTAGAGGTTGTATCCTCGCCTAGAATGCCACAGCAATGACATAAAAAAAAAATAGTGGTCCATTTTTACAAACATACAGAAGTAGGAAAATGTACTTCTGAGCTGTTTTCTATAAAAAATGAATGGTGTTTGTTCAAATTGTACCAAGGTTCCTCCAAAGTGATGCAACCCTGGCTTGTCCGCTTGACTTGGGCCATGTTTTTCTCTTCATATAGGCCCCATATTTGCAAGAAATATTCTTCCATTAAGCCTAGTAAACTAGTTTTCCCAGTCAGTGCATGGAAGGCCTTCGTCCTCGGACTCGGACTCCGGTGAAGCCTCCTTGATTCTCCTCAGAGCCTCGTGGATGCTGCGGGTGAGAGCGTCAGCCGAGTGGGGGAAGCTCTTAGGGTGGCACTGCTGCTCCGGCCGGGTCCGCACCTTCCTCAGCCTGACGCCCTGCCTGATCTGGGCCAGGATGTTGTTGCTGTCGTCATCCGGGTCGGGGGCCAGGACTCGCAGCTCAGCCTTCCTCAGGTGGAAGCTGCCTCTTTTGAGAGAGGCCAGCACTTCATCCATAGGGGAGCTCGCTGCAGAAACACATAAAACCATAAACAAATGTTAGTTTTTGTCACAAATGTCTAATGCTTATGGATGTCAGGTGTTTTCGAGTTTCCTCCTGACCTCTTCTCCACTGCGAGGAGTCCAGAGATGCCGTCTTCCTCAGCTTCTTCCTCGCCGTCAGCAGCTGGCTGCTGTCAAAGAATCGAGGGGAAAAAGGAGCCAGGGATAGCGAAGGGGATTCAGACTCACACCTATGCTGATGCACCGGGCTGCCTGGGGAATTCTTCTCCCTCCCTTCACCCTGCTGCTCCTCTGAAGGAGGAGGTGGCGGAGGAGGAGGGGGTGGCGGCGGAGGAGGGGGAGGGGGAGGAGGGCCCAGTGACACGATGGATGGAGAGGCTGAGAGAGGTGGCAGCGAGAGGAAGGGAGGCGAAGAGTCCAGGTTTTCGAGTTCAGCCGGACCGACTGGCGGTAAAGACGCGCTGTCGCAGCCGCAGGTGTCCGTCAGAGGAGGAGCTGAGAGTTCTGGGAGATCGGAGATGCATTCGGTCTGAACGCTGGCGGCCTGGGTGCTGGGCTGCTGTCCTGCTCTCCTCCGGCTGTGAGTCTGATTCAGACGCAAGCGGCTGGACTTCAGAGTCACCTGACCTGGGTAACGCTGTGTCGACAAGAGCGAGTCAGAAACGCTGAAGCTGGGACACACAGATCAGTCAGACCAAGACAGAGGGCGTTCTCACCTGTTTGAGGCTGCGGAGTCTATCCAGAGTTCTCTGCCGCTCTTGACTCATTCTGGCATTTCTCTGGGCTTCATCGTCTTCCTCAGCTTCTTCCTTTACAAGGAAACAACAAACAAGCAATGTCATTAAACCAGTGGGACAAAGGGCTCTTGTCATTTCTATTTTGTGCACCTGCGTCTCCACCCTATGACCTTGAAATCAATCTAGGCATGCCGTCTTGAAGGATGTCTCAGTTCCTAAAACGCATCTCAAGGAGAGAGGAAGCTTGTTGGAGCTATGAACGCTAAGCTTTTTGAGTGATTACAACCCGTGTCTTATTAAAGAGTTGTGATGCACAGCTGGAACATATAAACCATGGCAGGAGTACGCACAATCAAACTTGTATGTTTTAAGTAAAAAAAAAAATTTTTTAAGTACAAATGTGTGATGTGGCTGTAACAGGACATTTGTGTCTTTGAGAGTGAAGCAGCTGACAGCCTCGTCGTCTTCTATAATAATGGATACATTTGATTTCAGGTTGTGCCGCAGAGGACTGAAAAAAGGAGAAACGTGAATAGTAAAAACTGGTTGTCATTCTTTCATCAACCTAGGTCTGTTAGTGAAATATTTGATTTGAATTAAAGTAAAATAAATGATTTTTTCCTCATAGCAGAGACCCTGGTCTTTATGTGTCAAAGTGGGGTTAATCTTGCAGTCACAACAGACACTCACAAACACCGTCCATCCACCAACGTGTAAATCATATCATACCTGTTGCAGTACCTGCATGGAATTGCTGTCACCGTGGCTACCTTGACGCTGTTGTATCTTCTGATTGTGGTTGACAATACAAATTTCCTATTAAAAAAAAAATGAAAAAAAAATAAAATACTACATTTTGTAGAAACCAAAGGCACATTTCACACGACCACCACCACAGACCTG
>JAPQRN010000005.1:25074265-25094403 GCA_037367275.1 Coranthus polyacanthus
CACCATCACCATCATCATGTCATAAACTGAAATGGGGATTATTATTCCAATCATTAAATGTGCCGTTAGTGGCTAAAGAGGAGCGGCAGATTGAGCGATGATATGTCCTGATAATGTCATTTAAAGCCAGTCCACAAATAAGGATCAGGCTCAGTTAATCATCACTAACGCACAGAGCAAAAGGCTTTGAGACCCTTTGGTCACGAAACGTGTCAGTCACCAAAAAAAAAGTTAAATATGTGCAGTTTTAATATGAGACGTACAGATTTGAGTTCTGAATAGTGATGCCTAAATGTGAGAATTATTGACACGGCCTATCACACACAACATTCTTCTTTTCTTTAGGTAATTGAATTGTATAATTTGTAAGGCTGGCAGTCACTTCACATTCGTGCCAATTGAGCATATTGATTACAGTGCGTATAGCCCACCTCTGCAATCAAGAAATCGACGTTTTTCTTGACAAAGACGTCAAGCTGTTTCTTGAAGATGGCCTTGACATCATCCTCGCTCTTGCAGCTGAGGTAAGAGGGGGTCTGGGAGACTCCACCTGCCACCAAAGCATCACCTTCATCGGCCACCTCCCGGGCCAGGTCGCAAGCTGCTTCGTTTATTTGCTGCCCCTGCGGTTAAAGAAAACACATTTTTTTTAAAAAAACAACAACAACAAAAAAAAACAGAATACATGGAAGTGGTGGTTTAACTTTTCAGGTCAGGAGATTTCAGCTCCTTGGGTTTATGCCAATTCTCTTGAGGTTCTGCCAAGCTGCCATCCCCTCTTCATGGCTGGAGATGAGATGCGTGAGCAGCTGCAGTCACCCCGATTACAACACACCGCTCTACTCACAGTGAAAGACTGAGTGTGGCCCCTGTTCTCCAGTTTATCATCGCTTGCGTAGAAAGTAAATGTCTGCATGACATTGGAGCCTGCTCTCAGGAACTCCCTGTGCAGCTGCCGCACTGAAAACAAGAGGAGCGGTTTGTTCTTATCTTCACAAAAACCAGATTTACAGGATCTTAAAAAAAAAAAAGGGGTAAAAGGTCACGAATGCGGAACAATGAGATGGAACCGTACCAGCTTCGGGGTTCTCTGCAGCAGCCTCAGGTGTCCACGGTCCTGCTTTGACATAGCCTCTCTTCTCAAGGGCGAAGACAAAGCCCCCGTCCCCGATGACGATCTCCCCTGCATCCAGGCGCTCCAAAATACCCTGCGTAAAATTCACACGCGCAAGAGAGGAGAAGCAGCGAGTCAGTAGCGCAAAGTAAAGCCACTTCTTTGCACAGATACACAGACGGAGTGCAAGTAGTTTCAGGACCTTAACCATGCAACAGGTTCAACTCAAAAATGCGTCCGTGCATGTTGATCATCTTGATTTCTGCGTGTGCGCTTACCTTCTTTGTTCCAGCTGGTGCCATGATTTCTGCAGCAGTGACCGGCCCTCTTGTCTCAGCTACAGAGTGCTTCTGAGTTTGGAAAGGGCTTTGTGCAGGCATCCATGCTGCATTTATAATCCGAGAGGCGTGCGGTGCTCCTGATGTCACTAGAAGAACCGCCTGCTTCTCACATAGCTCATCTCACTCCCCTCTCCTAACACTTCCAAGTTTGAACAAGACCTCATTGTGTGTGGTAGCCCGCAGACTGAAACACAGCAGGTCTCCTGCTCTGTTGATACTATCATTGATAATGTGACACTTTGTTTAGATGCATTTCTTCTAGAAAACAGGAGTAGGTGAATAGAGTTCAGAGTGTTTAGGCCTTACTCAAGGTGCGTTTGATTTAAACTGCCTTTGTTCAATTAAGTTAAGTTCAGTTAGTCCCGATTGTGCCATGTTCGAGTAAATCTGAATTTATCAGAGTAAACAGAATAAATGATAATAGAGATCCAACTTCCTCTGATTTCTAATGGGCATCAAAAAAAGGCATTTGGTAATCATCTTTCAAGAAAAAAGCAGCCCAAAGTTAACAATGACGTTCAAAAGTAGGAACAACGTTTATTGTGAACTATGCTTGTGATGCATTCAAGGTAACTTGTGCAGATATAGAGAAAAAAAATCACAAAAATTCCTACATTTTTGTACATCACAGAATCAAAGAGACCAGAATTATGAACATAATAATTTTAATTACAAAACCTGCAATGTAGGCCTACAACAAGTGAAAGGAGTAACAGAACTGATGCGTCAGTTCACGAGGCCACTGCTGTTGTTTTACTCAGATTCCAAACCACAACACAGAACAAACTATTTTGACTTTGGTGACTGTCAGCACTGAGCTGTTTAACGGTTGTGATATCGAAGCCTCATCCGCTGTACTCCAAAAGCCCATACCGTAACCATACGTCTACAGAATATACGGACATATACGAACCACCCAGTGCCACAAAGCAGTGGGATACAGCACAAACACACCCCTCACAGTTCAGATTACCATGGCAATCCAGCCAAGATTAACACAGAGTCCAGGCAACCACTGGTATGTTAGACTGAAGGGAGGCGAGAGGATGGTGGCCTCAAAAGCAGGGCGACGCCAAAAGACAAAACATACTTTAGAGAGACATTGTGCAAGAATTGGCAAAGAACGTGTGCATGGTGATCTTACGCAATGTTTTCAAAGATGATGAGAATAGTTCATCACGAAGGAAAAGGCAAAATACACGATGAGCGCAGTGTTTTAAGACTCATTGTAAGGCCTGCGGGTCAAAGCAGGTCAAAGCAGGTCTACTACGGTAGCGTGTGATGGGGCCTCTTGAACAGTTTCTAATTCACAATGAAAACTAGAAAAGCAGTGTGAGAGCGCAGACCTCCGTCCAGCAGCTCACTCCTCCACATGTTGTGACTTACACCCAGAACTAATACTCCAACATTCACGTTATCTACTTTATTGGACTCGTTGATCATAAAACATTCCTTTTGCCTTTGGAATAGTCTTGGTATCATGTTTAGTTTAATAGTTTAATTTCCCTCATGGTGGTTTTCTTCTGGATGTAGCTCCGTAACTATTGAAGATACAACAAATCTACTGATTCAACAGACTCAGCTACACGTTGGTACTAGTCTCATGTCTTTATCTTCATCCGTTGCCTGAAAATCCACCACGAGCACCGTCGTTTTACCTGTTCTGGATCATTTAACCAGGATCGGGATCAGACTGTGATATATTAGAGAACCTGCAGCCAATGTATCCTGTATTTTTTTTGTTTGTTTTGCCAAACAATCTGACCGTTTATTGTGGAGTTATCGACACATTTGCTGAAAATGGCCCATATTTCACAATGATAAAGAATGCTTCAAAACATTCCTGGATGCAGATGGTAATCCAGAACAACCACCAACATTTAATGATCTCTTCTTTGTCCCATTATCAACATTTCCTGAAAGTTTCATTAAAATCTGCTCATAACTTTTCGAGGTGTCTTGCTAACAAACAAACAAACAAACGACGGCAAAAACATAACCTCCTTGGCGGAGGTAATAAATAGATTTCACATTGGGTTTTTTTGTTTTTTTTAACTCCAAAGAACTTCCAGCTAAAATGCAGTTGCAGCTATTAGATACAGATACTAGGTCGCATTGTAGGCTACTCTCTCACACAATATATATCAAACACCCTGAACTCCCAGATGAAGATTTCAGCCTAGAAGCGTTTACAGCAATGATTATCACAGGCAGAAGCAGCATTTGACAGCAGGTGACGTCTGACCCTCAGAACTGTGCAGCTGGACAGAGGAAAGTGTTTGATGACTGGTCTGTGTTACAGACAGTACAACTATTCCCAACGGGCAACTGTTGCAAACTGTACAGATCAAGTGTTAGTATAGTTACACTTCTGAACGGACCAGGAAATAAACCGGCTTCAACGTAACTTCAGATTTAACAATTGGATTTTTCATTTCTCTCTTTCACACAAGCAAATGATCGTGAGCAATGAAATATTTAACCTGGCGTTCAGTCAATTATTGAGCTGATTAATACAATCAGTCTTTTTGTGAAACCAGAGACTTTTGAGAGACCCGTATGTGCATTTTTTTTCCCCCATGCATGTATTAATGTATTCCTTTTCCCATGTTTGTATAAGCCGCCAACCCACAAAGATAACCCTCCTCTCCAAACCTGCTGCAGCTGTTCCAGGTGGCTTCAGGGGCACAGTGTTGCAACAAAAGGCTCAAGGACCAAACTGAGATAATGTGTCCGTGATTGTATGTGAAATGTTGATTTGTTGAATTGATTCTATACTTTAATAGCTACCGTTCATATTAATAATCACACCTGTAGACGCAAAGAGCGAGTCGTTCATGGTGTATTTCAGAGAAACAGCAACGTTGCTACTGATCTACATACCGCAGTCGTGTTTCATATAATACACACATGCTTCAAAAACAGTATCAGCCACTCACATGTTTTGAGCAGTCCATGTGACCTACATTTAAAATGTCGGCATAGAAAGTGTTAATTTAGCTGAGGGTTGAGCTGGGTTAAGTTTCGTCCAGCTCAAACTGACTCAGTTCTCGACTTGTGGGCGTGTCAAAGTGCGTGTCAGCCCAGAAGTGGGATATTTGTAACTATACACGACCCGTACTGGGCTGGAGTGAGAGGGGGGCTGGTTATGCTTTGAGTTAAACATATATTGTTTCTTTAAACACTGCGTCCATAATGTCTCGATTATTGAATCTAATCAACATCCATTTGCGGAGAGATTTATCTGCGTGTCGTGGGATTGCTCGTCTGCCTTTGAGAACCATTAGCTGCACTTCAAGAAAACAAGCCGAAGAAAGGTGAGGTGGTTTGGTTTTATTTGAAGACGGTATGCATCATACATGGGCTTTTATTAAACACGGTTTAAATGCAAACGTTTAATGCGTAATGTGCCCGTGTGCGCAAAAGACGCGCGTCTGATTTCATGCAACCGAACTTTGGGACTTGCAGTTTGCTGCAGCTGTTGCACTTAAAATCCACGGAGGTATGTGGGTATACCATATACATATAGCAAGCAAAACATCATCCGTGTTGGCAGATGTCCATTGAAATTCGTACCCCGATTAATGTCCATAAGGACACCATGCATCATGGTGTCCTTATGGACATGAACCATGAGCCATGCGTGGATCATCATGCATGCATCATCATGCGTCCTTACTGAATTAATCACCTTTTTCTTTTTCCCTTTCAGCGATACATCCTCAGTTTTAGGAAAGCGATGGAAGGACACTGCGGAGACTGTCATCATTGGTGGCGGATGCGTGGGGACCAGCGTGGCCTACCACCTGGCCAAAGCTGGCATGAAGGATGTGGTGCTGCTGGAAAAGTCTGAGCTGACCGCTGGGTCCACCTGGCATGCTGTATGTCAATCAGAGTCTGTCGTTTTTTTGTAAGGCCTGGTTTAAAAATGCATATTAATAAACATTTTTCACTAGCTGCTTTATTTTCCTGACAGCTGGCAATGCTCTTTGTACATGGATCATCTTTAGAGCCACACATTTAGCTGAATAGTTAAAAAAAAATACGTGTTTAGTTAGTTTAGAACCCCTAGTAATGAATACGGATATGTTCTTCCTGGAAAGTCAAGGGCAGCTGTCACTGCTAAGTTTTCAAGGTATCTGAGGTCTTGACCCACTTAATATTTTACACTGTAACTCATTGACTGCCATGCACTGCCATGCACTACCCTGCGAATACTATAAATACACATTTGACGTGACAGTTGTAGGGTTAATCTTACTCTTTGTCGTTCATCCGCAGGGCTAGAACCTATCCCAGCATGCACTGGGTGAAAAGGGGGGTTACACTTAACAGGTTTGCAGGTTAACGTTGGAGTGACATAGACTTCCTAGTTAATCTATCCTGTGTGATGTGTTTGCAAACCCAGCGTGGCTTACTATTATTATTTTAGAATACGTAGCTAATACTGTGTGGTTTGTGTTTCAGGCTGGTTTGACGACTTATTACCATCCGGGCATCAACCTCAAGAAAGTCCACTATGACAGCATTAAACTGTACGAGTCCCTGGAGGCTGAGACTGGGCAGGTGACGCGTCCCCTCTCATCTTTAGTATCTATGATGTGCATCTGCGTTTGTGTGCGTGTACGTTTCATATGTGCCGTGTTTTTGCGTAGGCCGTGGGCTTTCACAACCCAGGCAGCGTCCGCATTGCTTCGACTGCAGCTCGGGTGGATGAGATGAAGTACCAGATGACCCGGACGCACTGGCATGTGACAGAGCAGTACTTTATCGGACCAGAGAAAGTCCATGAACTTTTCCCTCTGATCAATGTGGACAAGGTCTGTACAAGCCAAGGCAACGTGAAACAGATCGATCCAAAGTGTGTTTCATTTTCAACAGAAAATTGCATACATCTCGCAATAGATTGATTGGCATTAAAATGTGCTTAACCGATCAATAAATCAGTGACAGTAACCCAGCAAGTAAATGCTAGAGATTATATCAAATGTTGTATTGTCATTCTTCTGTGTGTATCTGCATCTTATAGGACTGCAGCATTACTCTATCCTGTTTTTTACTGTGCATAATTTCCAGATAACAAATTTTCCAAAAATCCTTTTTATTTCAGCAGGAATTTGCAGAGGACTTCGATTCTCATAATACAAATAAACCCCTAATGACCCCATAAGATTATTTTTTTTACTTCATGTATGTGGTGACTCCACCAAGTTAAATCACGTTTGATGTCCTGAATATTGCAGCCAATGGAATTTGAGCCACATTTAAATGTTTGACTGTCACAAAATTGGCATTTTAGTTGACGATTAACCGTCACTGATATAATTGGAATTAACAATATAGTTGAATTTGTTGATTTTATAGTATAAGCCTAACAACAGTTTGTTTATTTATACACATACAGTCCACCCGACGAAGAAGATGAAGAAGAAGAGACGTTCATTGGCATTGAACACTGGAACACATAATAAAAATGTTTTGTTGAGGCTTCATATATGCAAAGCTTGTTCCTGAACTATACAAAGAAATTACTGATATCGCCAATGATGTGGAAATAGTCATTGAAATATGACACTTCTGTCAGTTTTATCGTCAGTTTTTGTCATAATTGTGACAGGTCTAGCGACTAAATGTGCAACAAGTGACAAATTCAAGATGGATCTCAAACAGTTACTGATGATAAACCTGTTCTATTTGCTATATGAAAGTTTTTGAATACTTTTAGGTGCTGGCGGGTCTGTACACCCCAGGAGACGGACACATCGACCCTTACTCTCTGACGATGGCTCTGGCTGCTGGGGCTCGTATGTACGGTGCTCAGATCTACAACCCGGCCCCAGTGAGCGGCCTAAACCCCACCGCTGATGGCAAATGGGACGTCCAGACTCCTCACGGAACCATCCGTGCAAATCGTATTGTTAATGCCACAGGTTTGTCCTTCAAAGTTCGTATTTCGTGTTCACATCTACTCTCAGAGTAAAGATGTGGGGTCGTGCTATGTGCGTTTTCTGAAACGTGGTAGGTAGATGTGTGATTTCATCTCCTGTTTCAGCTTGTGACAGGCTTTACATGTTCAGTTTTAGCTTCACTTCAGCTTTAGTTACAGTGTGTATGAGAAATCCGCTTCGAGATCCTGCAGGCTGAGATGCGTCTGGGCATTCCTGGAAAGAAAGAAGTTTTCTTCACCCACCTTTCACTAATTGAATCATAACTGTCTTGTGATTAGGACGTGACTTTGATGCAAAATATGTTATAGGTTTCACGAGTAACCACTACAGTAAAGGCCCCTTCTCTTGCCACTGGCCTATAAAATAGTTTTATCTGTTGACAGTACAACGGGAGACCTTTGATCACACAGACCATTGCTTGCAGAGTTCACTGAAAAGAGTTTTTGGCTTGAACTGGGACATACCAGTTCAGGGGGGATTTTGCCAGCAACGTCTCCTTTCTGCCTGCTGTGTTTGCTTGTCGAGAAAAGGTTCAGGTTCAGGAATTTGCTTCTTTTCTCCCTTTTCTTTCCTCTTATTTTAGAGAAGATTATCTAACCGTGTATGCCGTATAAGTAATGCACTTATACGGCATACACATGACTTTTTTGTATTGACAGTCAGCCAGAAAACAAATGACTGTAAACTAGAGGGATCAGTACCCGACATGTGTGCGTGGAAAAAATACTGCTTTGAGAGTTTCCGCCCACAAATGTTCTAGCGCATGTATGGGCATCAAGCTGTAAGTGGCACCAAAGAACAGGTTTTTTGCAGCTGCATTCACCTCATATGCCTCTATATTTTCTCCCCTGAATGTGCACATTTTGTACTCCAGATGAAACCAGTTATGTTGTGGGCCTGCTGGCCTTTTGCCCTCGCTGTGTCCGAGAGCCAATCCTAACAGGCCAACAGTTTAGATTTTATCCAATCTTAAAGCAGGAGCACATGCACGCCTTCTGCCAGATTTTCCCTTTTTTTTTTTTTTTTTGCTGCAGATGTTCCTTTTGGATTCGCAAACCTTATGTTAAACTGATGGTCATGAGTTTGCAGATTAGATTGACCCACTTTTGTGTGCATTCTTGTCCTAAATACATTTTCTACTCATGCGTGGGTAAATCTTGTACAAAACTCTGTGCGGCTGCTTGTCCCTTTTTGTATGTGAGCTGGGAGCTTGTTTGCGATTTAAAAGACATGTGCAACAGATGTCACTGCTTTGTGGGCTGCGCACATAACCAACATGAGATAGCATATGTTTCAAATTTCATCCATGAAATTCCTACATAGTGAAGAAGAATCAACAGCAGCCTCAGTCTTTTTTTAACGCATTGTGTGCGTAAAACCCACAAACGGCTATTTTTTTTCAGCTTGCAAACCACGACCCGTCATCAATTATACTTTCTCCTCCTCCTCCTTTAGTGCTTTTAACACCTGCTTTCATCTCCTTTCTCTACTTCCTTGATGGCTTCACTACTTCTTTTGTCCAGCAACATCTTCACCTCCACATCCACTTATTTTGTGAATTCTTTTCTATCACAGCCTACCTCCTGTTCCCAATGAAGTTCACTCCTATGACCAGTGATATCCCAAATTCAGGGAAAAGGGTCATGTTCCCATGAATGTTCCCTACAGGATCCATTTCACGGATATAGGTCAGGAATGTTTTGACCACTGAGTCTACGGTAACAGCTAACTTTTGAACAAAGACGCTCGATTATTCTAACTGCAAATTCATTAACAGAGGAACATGTAGTTCCTGTCGTTGTGGGTGTGAACATAGCAGAGCTTATTTCAAAGGTTATTTATGTGAGCTTGTTGACTCCATTCATCAGTGCACTATTTCAGGATAACCCAGTGAATAAGCCCTGTGTGCAGGCGCCTGGTAAACAAACTCCTCTACCGCCCAGCTATTGCCTAAACTGCCTGGGATCCTTATCTGAATGTTGAGTATATGCTCAACTTCCCATCCCCCGTCATAGGATAAAGTTCACATATCGAGTATGTACAGAATAAATACACTAATATGCTTGCATCTAATTACACAACTTAAACTAGTTTTAAATACACATTGCAAAATGGACTCTATTAAATGTTCGGCTGAGTTTGTCAAGCAGCGTTTGAGATGTTTGAGAGATAGCTGAAGATAGCAGCACACATCGACAGGTTTCACTGCTCCAGCTGGCTGTGGTTTCACGCTGCAGGTCACTGAGCTGCCACAAGGTCCACGCTGATCTATGTTGAAGATGCATGTCCATTTACAGACTCTAAACCGAGCATATTTGTCATGCTGCTGCTAAAGCTGTTAGGGTACAAAGTATCTGACTTTATGCTGAATGTGTGGAGTTAATAACACATTTTGTTTAAGACTCATGCAGACACATTTGACAAGAATGATGTGTCAGAGCTATATGTGAAGCCTGAGGGCATTCGGTCTTCACAGAGATAGAGGTCTGCAACAAAAAGAGAGGTTAATTACTCTGAGGGGAAGATTGCTGCATAGTATTCTGTTACGTAATATACACAACTGTCAGACATGTCCGGTGTCTTTGGAAAAGACTCTGCAGTTTTCTTTATACTGTGGCTTATGGAACAGAATGTACCAGGTGTACACGCTGTAGTGCACACATATCATATATAACTCTTTGACATCCATCAAATATTCTATTTTATAAATAGTTTTCATTCCCTGTGGTTGAGACTAACTCAGTAGCGTAGTATTCTCATTTACATATGTATAAACATTTCTGAATGTTTGTCCATCTGTCTTGGGTTGGGTCAGGGGCTGACATTTGTTTTATATATAATTCTGTTTGATCTTCTGCTAAAAACACAGGTGTTTTCACCGAAGTTACAAAAAAGAGAAGAAACGGACACAAAAGTTTTAACAAAAGTAAATGAGAAGCTTCTGTGTCGAGCCGCAGAGCAGGTGAATCACGTCTCCCTGAATCTGATCCGGGATCGTAATTACAGCTGTCCGATCACGTAATCAACCTCCCTCTCTGTCTGATAACGCCAGTCTGTGTCACGAGGTCGATTTTCTACAGCCCCAACAAAAACCTATTAAAGACTGCAACTTTAAATCATAATCTCAATTGCAACCAGCATTTGAGATTCGTCAATGCTTTATCGTGCATAGGAAATAGTAAATGGATCAAATCAAATGAAAAGTTACAGGAATGAACTGCCCGTGTTTTGTGCCGTGCTGCAGAGTAGAATATAGCAAAAGATTACGAAGGTATTTGCACGATACTTATTGAAAACTCTGGTCTTGGGACAAGGAACAAATGATTCACTTTTCTACCAAATAGGGGCGTTTTGAGGGGCGTAGTTTGTCACTAACAAACATTTATTCATCAAACATTGTCTACCGGGAGACATAAACTCTATGTTCCTGGCCCAGTGAAACACAGGAGCTTTTCACTAATGATATAATAACCCTGCCAGTTCTCTCACAGCTTCAACGGGTGCTGAACAATATGTACACTATATGTTGTTCATCCTAAATGGCTAGTACAATATGATCAACGTATCTGTCTCTTTTTTTTTTAGGTTTCTGGGCCAGGGAGGTGGGTGAGATGATTGGGTTCAAACACCCCACCATCCCAGTGCATCACCAGTACGTAGTGACCGCCACAGTGCCAGAAGTCAAGGCTCTGAAGAAGGAGCTGGCTGTCATCAGAGACCTGGAGGGCTCGTACTACCTGCGTCAGGAGAGAGATGGCCTGTTGTTTGGCCCATATGAGAAGATGGAGAAGATGGTGCTGCAGGACTCCTGGGTCCGAGATGGAGTGCCACCAGGTTGGTCTGCGTCGATAAAAGTGCAAACACTTTCTGCGTAATTTGCAACTTTTTGCGACAAAGTTTTACTTCTGTCTCTTTGGTGTGGTCGCTGCAGGTTTCGGAAAGGAGCTGTTCGAGTCGGACCTCGACAGGATAATGGAGCACATAGAAATGGCTATGGAGATGGTCCCCGTGTTGAAGAAAGCAGACATCATCAACGTTGTGTCTGGGCCGATCACATACACCCCTGACCTGCTGCCCATGGTCGGACCACACCAGGCAGTTTGCAACTACTGGACTGCCATTGGATTTGGGTACGTTTGTGAAAGTAGGGATTAAATAGCATATTTCCTCAAATAGTGGAAGACGCCCTTCTTTACATCGACCGCACAAGGTATCAGGCCTTTTTATGAAACTGATTTGTATTAGAGGCAGGCCTTTATTTCTAATTCTCTCAGTTTGATAAGTAGATTTGATCCACTCCATTAGCCCTGTTAAAGTTACTAAAACAAACTCAACGTGTCCTGCGAAACCATTCATTTCTTTTATCACCGTCTTGTAACGCTTATACATTACAACAAACTACAGTGTGGCTTAGACATTAACACATATACACTTGCAGTGACAGTGAATAACGAATGCTGTCATCGCGTCTTTGAATGAGCACAAATTCAGTATTACAAAATGTATTAAATAAACTTTCATATAACACAACAGATAAAAATGTGCCATTGGTAAAATGACATCTTATTTGTCGGCACATCCCTACAGCAAAGTGTTGAAAATGACATGATTGCATTATTGAATTTATTAAATTAAAGCACTAGAAATGTACATTATGCTTAACTGGCATGCACATTATAGGACAGGCACCAGGAGTTTATCCACCTTTGCTTTTTCCCCAGATATTATATATTGTACTTGACAATACAGTAAGCTCTTTAGTAGGCGGTATTTCTCATCGATTGCCTTGCATTTGGACTTGGTGTGTGCAGGTACGGAGTCATTCATGCAGGCGGTATTGGTAAATTCCTGAGTGACTGGATTATGAATGGAGAGCCTCCTTACGACCTGATTGAATGTGATCCCAACCGCTATGGCAAATGGTCAGATGTGCCTTTTATGTGTGCCAAAGCTAGAGAATCATATGGCTTCAACAACGTGGGTAAGAACAGTAGAAGGTAACTGGACGTTGACTGGACAGAGCTTTCTGTTCATCCTGGTGCTGAAACTCTTCCTCATTCCATCAACCTCCATAGTGGGCTACCCCAAGGAGGAGCGTTTCGCAGGCCGACCAACCAGCCGGATGAGCGGTGTTTATGAGCTGCTGAAAGACAAAGGATCCATGGGCTTTCACGCCGGCTGGGAGCAGCCTCACTGGTTCTACAAACCTGGGGACGACACTAGATACAAGTAAGGCATTCAGACAGAGGGTGTGCTTCATGCATTGATAACAACAGCTTGTTTGTTTGGTGAACATTGGAGGTTGTTTGACATGTAACCTGAAGTTTTCACGCATTATTATCTTGCAAGCACGATCAGAATTGTTAGTGATTTTAGACTCGCTATCAATGCTACAAAACAACAATGTAGATCATTTAGTGGCTGCTATTGTGAGAAGTAAACATTTGTACAAAATGTTCCCTCACTCTTGTTCTAGCTTTAGTTTAGTAAGTGCTTTTAATTTATTTCTAACTGCTGTTGGAGTCCTCTAATTAGCCACACATTAGCATTGTTGTAGTAGAGCCACACCGCATCTCTTTCCCTTTTATACAATACCCTGTCATCACTGACGGAAAAACATCGTGCTGAGGCAGAGCGGCAGTGGACAAACACAACAACTACGCAACGACAGAACGACTATATTTCTTTCTGATTGCACCATACACCTATTATATAGTGTAGATAGAAATGATGGTTACGCAGAGGAAAAAACACTGGCTGGTGTACCACATATGCAGGTTTGTCAGAGTAAATGTATGTGGGCAGTGTCCATGAGATGCGATTTGCACACACATGCAAAAATCCTCACAGCCCTGAGAAGCAGTAGAATTAAGATAAAAAAAAAAACAGCTGCTGAAGTTCAGTAGCACATGCAGACAACTGTCAAGAGCAACTGACTCTGCTTTTGCAGTTGTTGCATACTTGGTTTATAGCTGTGACATGGCTAATGCTCCTTCGCACAAATGTTACAGCCAGAAAACTGTGCATTCACCACAGTGGCAGTAGCACACCGGTTTTGGATTATGCACTAAATCCAATAAAAGGAAACACTTTGTAAAAAGCTGCTCATTAAAATAATGACACAGAAAAATAAACCTGTCATTGTTCTTATGCTGTGCTCAGGCCCAGTTTCCGACGCACGAACTGGTTTGGGCCAGTTGGCAGAGAGTGTAAGCTGGTGATGGAAAAGGTGGGAGTGATCGACCTGACACCTTTTGGCAAGTTCGTAGTGAAGGGGAAGGACTCGCACAAGCTGCTGGACCGCCTGTTTGCTAACACCATGCCCAAGGTAGAACTCCTAAATACTGTATTAACATGTGTGTGAAATGCCTTCTGTCGCTGTGGTGCTTGGACTGGAGCTCCAAAGTGATGCCAGTGCTTGTGTCTCTATACGAAGTCAGGACTCCTGGTCTAATTCGTTTCATTTGAGCCCTCTAATAAGTGGTCCATCTTTAAATTATTCCTCTAATATGATTTTCAGGGCTTGCTCGCCTGCTCCTGTTAAATGTATAAAACACATTTTTTCCTGACAGACAGCTCGACTGTAGTTGTAGTTAATGCACTAACGACACCGTCTTTGCTACACACTTGATGAAGGTTACCACTGTACCGTGTCAGTACAGTACAAGATTAGCATTAGCTCACCATTCACACCTCATGTTCCTGCAGCTCTGCCCTTTTGTCCAAATATGGTCACTTGGACATGTCACAGTAGCTCCATCTACTTCTTATATACAGTCCATGGGCAAAGTTGACAAAGCAAAAGATTTTCTGATGAATAAATCCAGTGTAGATGCATATATAGCCTAGCTTAAAAAGACAAAGTAATAATAATGCCAGCCTGTTGGTCACACGCCACTTTTATCTGGACTGAAATATCCAATAACACCTAGCTTTATAACACAATAAACATGTTACAGACACGATGTTCCTCACAGGATGAAGATTGAGTTGACTGATTATTAGCCGGTTATTCAACATTTTTACGATTATTGGCTGATATTTAAAAATGTAAAAGTGCGTTACTTTGGCTCCTGTGGAACGCTGAGCAACTCTGCTTTCAGCGCCACAACCTGGTGCTGCTGAACTGGGGCTGTAAATTGTAAATTCTCATACTGTCCTTTGACCTGTGTTTGTTTCAGGTGGGCTACACTAATATCAGCCACATGTTGACACCCACCGGGAGAGTGTATGCAGAGGTCACGATCACGCAGCTGACACCAGGGGAGTTCCTGCTCATCACAGGCTCCGGGTCAGAGCTGCACGACCTCAGGTAAAATGCATCCACAAAGACACGCTGAATAATACTGAAAAGCAAGTGCAACGTAAGGTTATTAAGATTCTGAGTGGGATTTTTGTGTGCATTGCAGTCACACGCTGCATTCATAAGAAAAGTGAGATTTAAGTATCATTTATTATCAGAAGTAGTAAATGCAATAAACATAAAACTACACATAGAGATACACAAGAATTAGCAGACATTTCATTTTTGAGTCTCAATCTGTGCTGAGTAAAACTCTCTCATAATCTGTTTTATACAGTAGTAATCTAAGTCATTTAACAGCTGTTAACACAGCGCCCCTCCATTTGCTTCAATGGGGATGCAGTACATTTTAACATTCCTTTCTGTTCCCTCACCGGTCAGCTCTTTACCGCAGCCCAAGAGTTATGCAACAAAGCGAACTCTAGTGGCAATGAGAACAAACTGCAGAGTTCAGAGAGTTCACTTTGGTTTCTGAAACGTGGCTGTGACGTGACAGTGCAGGGGAATAGGGGAAATAATTAATGCAATAAAGAAGTCGGTGATTTAAAAAATGGCATATACTGCATTTGTCACGTGCAGATAGGCTTAATGTTTGGTTAAAATGTTTGAAATCAAACCCAGGTGGATCGAGACAGAAGCCGTAAATGGTGGATATGACGTCGACATCAGCAACGTAACCGATGACATAGGCGTGCTGGGCATCGCGGGACCCAATTCTCGTAAGGTTCTTCAAAAACTGACAGATGAGGATATGAGTGATACTGGATTCAGATTTCTCCACTGCAAGTCAATCCAGTTAGCCGGCCTCCCTGTCCGGGCCATCAGGATCTCCTACACAGGTACTGCACGCCCTTTGAAGCCACATTCTGATTGTATCTGTCCTTTGTTGTTAAAACAGTAGAAGCAGCTGAAAGAAAGAGGTACCATCATCTAATGCAACGCAATACACAATAAATACTAAACTTTTAGTTTAGTTTGCATTGCAGTGTCTCCTGTGCAGGCCTACTGTGTTTGCACAGTGCATACATATTAAAACTTTGAAATTAGACACAAAATGCAGATTAATAAATAACAAAGCGTCCTCTCCTAGAGGTTGTTTTAACGTAACACTCATGAAATCATTTTTTTGTTGACTGGAAGCCATCCACGCACATACGTTTTGTATGTATAGAGGAACAGAACTGCAAAAGTGAGTCGTGACACTGTGGTGAAACTGTGCTTGCGTGTTCTTGTGCGCGTTTAGGTGAGCTTGGCTGGGAGCTTTACATTGAACAGAAGAACATGGCCGCTGTGTATCAGGCCATCATGGAAGCAGGAAAAGATGAGGGCATCGACAATTTTGGCACCTACGCCATGTCCTCCCTCAGGCTGGAAAAGGGATTCAGAGGCTGGGGAGCCGAGGTAAAATGACACACTATAGTCACAAATATTATGAATGACATACAATATGAAGCTTTTTTTAGTATTGACCTTTTTGTTCTTCACAGATGAACTGTGATACCAATCCTCTGGAGGCTGGATTGGACTATTTCATCAAACTGAACAAGGTAACCACCTATCTTTATTTGTCCTTTTATCTAAATACATTTTAAGCTTGAAGTCACTGTTTGTCAATGATGTATCTCTTCACTATCCAGAACAAACATTACGTCTGTGTTTTTCCAGCCTGCTGAATTCATTGGAAAAGCAGCTCTTCAGGAGATCAAAGCCAAGGGCCTGAAGAGGAAACTGTCCTACATCACGGTGGAAACAGACGACGTCGATCCAGAGGGAAACGAGACCATCTGGTGCAATGGCAAGGTAAGCGGCACTTAATACACGCTAAAGTCCCCGAGTGGTATCTGTTTTATGGTCGCCGTCATTTTTTAAATGGCTGTTTCTCCTCAGGTGGTCGGGAACACCACATCCGGAGCGTACAGCTACAGCGCCCAGCAGAGCCTGGCGTTCGCCTACCTGCCTGTGGAGCTGACCTCCGTGGGCCAGAAGGTGGAGGTAGAGCTGCTGGGGAGGAAATACCCCGCCATGGTCATCCAGGAGCCTTTAGTCCTCACTGAGCCCACGCGGACCCGGCTCCAGAAGAAAGCGAAGAGCAAATCGTAAGGACCGTCACCGGCCAAAGAAGAACTTTAATGAAAGAAAAAGTGAAGGAATTTTGTGACTTATGATGACGGTCTGAGACTTTGATGAAGGATGAAAATTTTATAGGAAAAAAAAGAAATCATGTGTGGTCCATATTCTGAACTGTTTGTGTCCTGAGTAAAGTGGCCAGTTTCTGGACAAAGAATCTGTCTCCGATTGTGCCACATCTGTCACCACAAAATTTCCTCTTGCTCTTGACAAAGAGGAAGTGGAAATGAGGTGCTTACTGCATCACGCAAGGTTTTTTTTGACCACAGTGTTGAAAAGAGTAATTGACTTTTTGTAATTCCATGATTGTGAATGGATGCTAATGGTTTACACTTCAGCACTTGAACCTTTTCATGAGGAATGTTTAATTTAAGATTCATTTCCAGACATAAGGGTGACGTTAAGGTGCTTTTTGTGTTTGTTGTGATTTTGGGGCTGTGACACATGTAAAACACACAAAGAAGATCAATAGCCAAAAGTCAAATCCTTTGCAAACCTGTATATTTTTTTATGAGTCTGTTTTTTACCAATACTGTAAAAAATGAATTCCAAGTACATTAATACCTCGATAAACGAATCTACTCACTGCCTTATATCAGCTGTTTTGTGTTTTTTTTTATTTTATTTTGTCACATTGTCATCATGGTTGACCTGTCAAATGAGATGAGATATGAACAAGATATTTCAGTACAATACTGTAGACTAGTGTTTCTCAGTGGGGGGCGTTCAGAGATCAAAGGAGGCCTTTTGTTTAAATCAAGATTACACCACAAATTTGCCGTCAGAAGATATGTAAAACTTTAACTATTTGCAAAAGAATGTGGTTTGCCACATCCTAAAACCTGCTAGTTCAGCCCTTTCGTGTGACTAGATGTGACGCCGTATTGTTTTCTGTCAGCTCTTTGTAGCACAGGTCTACGCTGCCTTCACGGGCATGGGACGTCAGAGCATCATCTGTAGAATTTGACCAACATGATGCTTAATGCAACAGCTCAGAAAAACTGAA
This sequence comes from Coranthus polyacanthus, assembly GCA_037367275.1. Lineage (NCBI taxonomy): Eukaryota > Metazoa > Chordata > Actinopteri > Kurtiformes > Apogonidae > Coranthus > Coranthus polyacanthus. Next base: position 25,092,105 of record JAPQRN010000005.1, read on the forward strand.
GCTCTCCTCCTCGGCGTTCCCCGTGGAGGAAATAAAGAGTTCCTGTCGTTTGAAAGTTTAAATTTTTCCAGAGGATGCACAGTGTTATCGCTGTAATTCCAAATTTACATGAGGGATGTTCTGTTATCAGACCTCAGAGTCTTACATTTGACATTTGGGTTTAAGTTTGTATTGGATGTGAGGGTTCCCAAGTGTCACAGTCAATATCTCCACCTAAGGATTAAACCGAAGATAACCTAAGGATTAAACAGTTTCAAAATGAAGGTGACTGGAGAATCTTTCATTCTAGACACTCTTCGGTGTTCAACAAGTTGAAAGGTTGAAAGCGGCTTACTCTCCATCAAAGACAGCTGCCATCTGACCGGCTGAGTTAAAGCATTGCCATCAGCCTTGTGTCCAGGTTATATCATCACGGAGCCGCAAATAAATATTCCCACTCAATCTGGGCCTTTTCAACATCTAGTGAGATATCTGCATAATGAAATGCCTGCGAATGAAAATGAGTGATGCCCTTTTATGAAACCAGTTTGATCTTCAGAAATAATTAAAGGCACGATAGTTAGCAGGAACATTATTTCGCCCAGTATTCCAGATTGAATAAATGGTATGAAAGCTCTATCAATGAAAAAGTCAATCAGTTCGAGAGAAGTGATGGACAAGAGGATAAAAAAAAGAAAAAAACATCATGTTTGGATTTAGAAATCTCCATTTTGTAGATGATTTTTGAACTTGAGTGGTCCAGGCCAGGGTACAGTGCACAATTTAAATAATCTCCAAATATCAGTCCATGTGTATTTGTATTTAACATTCTACAACTTTGCTTTCATCTCTTTGAAGATGTGATGAATCTCTCTTGATGTCATGACCCTAGTTCATAAATAGACAGTTCTCAGCGTTTGAAAACAGGCTTTCACCTGAATGGACCAACCAGAGGGTTTTAACAAGTTGAAAGCCACTTCAACACGGTAGAAAACAACACAAGAACAAAGACCATCCACTAATGGCAGCCAGATAACAAGCACCGTGCTGGAGACAGACAGGTTTCTGAGGCTCGTGGGCAGAATCGGTCTGTCAGTAATGCACACAAACAATCTGCAAAAAAGGAGCAAAAAAACAGAAACAGAAAGTTGAATCAGACGGTGGGAAACAGGACAGAGACCAAGAAAAATGACAGGCCAAGGAACAGGTGAGGATACCAGCTCCACATCCTGCTGTGAATCCTTGTGTGAAGACCAGTCACATCCAGGAGAAACACAGCAGCGTCCACACCCAGGGACTCGGGGAGTATCATGAGAGTTTCTCAAGAAAGGCACAGAGTCGCAGGAGTCTCGATCAAGGTAGATTTAATTCTTGCAGCAAGTAGTCAAGTCAGCACAACAGCACAATAGTTGTCTAAGCTAAGCTCCAGAAACAGTTTCCAATGTGGACAAGTGATACATTTTCGTGGCTCATCACACAGAAGAAAGAAATTCTCCTTTTTTTTTTTTACAGCAGTCAGGTGAGTTCACTGGTCACTTTAATGATCGGTGGGAATTTATCTGGAGCTGTCCAACTGCAGCTCCCACAGCAGCAGTCTGGAGAAACCAGGGAGTCACAATCTGATGGGGTCTCAAACCCAGAGGGACCACAGGTGGATGGGGACCCTGGAGAAGAAGAAAAAAAGCAACGTTCTCCAGCATCCACCAGCTGAGGCAGGCTCGATACAATACAGTACAATACAAGACTGTCCAACTTGTCAGAACGACAAAGAGCAGAAAGTGGAACGGCTATTGAAAACAGAAGAAACAAGGACAAAGAAATCGTCATCAAGGAGGTGCAATCTGTCTATTGCAGTTCTTGGGAAAGACGGGTTTGTGCTCTTCGTAGGTGGAACGAGTCTGTAATTTATGCAGACTCGATCGAGCAGAATGACAACAAAACACTTGACAGCAGAGGCTACGCCACCTGCTGCCGCTTCAAAGATGAAACCCCGTAGAAACAATGCGGACTGCAAACAGACTGCTACGAAAAAGACTGACAGGATTCAGCAGTCTAGGTCCAAAAACAGACAGAAAAATGATCCTGCAAGCACCAAGATGATGAAGAAAACGTCAAAGAAAGAAGTCAGAACACCAGCTCCACCACCTGCTGTCAGAAAAATAAGACAACCATCCAGACTGTTTACAGCCAAGGGTTGAATGAGGAGGATTTCGCTTCTCTTCTCTTTCGATAAATCGCTTATGTCATGGAAAAAAAGTCATGGTCATAGTACATTCAAGATAGATCAGAGCCACAAATATATCCAGGAGTGTTACTATTG
>JAPQRN010000005.1:25115566-25135421 GCA_037367275.1 Coranthus polyacanthus
CTCCGTTTAGTTACAACCCGTCCGCTGTCCCCCCCCCCCCCAAAAAAAAAAAAAAAAGAAAAGAAAAAAAAACTGGCAACATGTTAACATTTTTTAGACTCACCACACTTCTGGTCGAGATGGAGGCGAGGGTGACGCGGAGAGCAGAGCAGAAGGAGATATCCTGGAGGTTTAAACTTGTCCCGTTAGTAAAGACACAGCAGTGGTGTAAGGAAAGCTTAGTGTGTATGAGTGTGTGTGTGTGTGTGTGTGTGTGTGTGACTGTGTAGGAGTGTGTGTCTGCAGAGTCCCTCTCTCTTCTCCCAACAACCAAGTCACTCCTTGAAGGCGGAGCTGGAGCGGGAGGAGGAGACTGAAGCGCGGTGCAGGCTCAGTGGACGGCAGGGCCGGAAAGAAGAGACCCCGGGACCGACAGGGACCGACAGGGACCCCCACCACCACCACCGAAACCAGCACAGAATCAATCCTTCTTATGTAAGCAATTCAGTCAAAATCCTTTTTAAATTACAGTTTAAATTAACGTAGCCTGCGCTATGAATGTTGTGAATAAAAAATCATTTAACCAGTGTAGAATATTAATCCATCCAAAAATGATGGTTCTGTAACATCGGCCATATAAAGATAGGCAATGTGAGAGCTCCTTAAAAGTGAGCACAAAACATCTCGCCCCCTGGTGGCTGGTTGAAGTATAGGTCTTAAACCACGCCCCCTTAATGTTAGTAAAGAGGACATAAACAAACTAAAACTGCACATCGAGACTACACGATAAAAAGGTGATTCCTGTCTTTTTAGGTAGATTTCATCATTTGTCAACCAATTACGATCTCCAAATTGCGTCACAGAAGGACAGTTCCTGTAATCCTGTGAGAAGGAAATGTATTCAAAGGCTTCGACAAACTGTGAAAGAGTTTTGAGCACTGTTATGTGATCCAGACCAGCGGTTCAGATCGTTTCAGATCGGTTCAGTCCAGGAGGCAACAGCTGTCAGCTTTCTGAAAGCACAATTAATGAGTATAAAATTTTACATTTAACAAGCAAACTTTCAAACCGTAATGATGATAATGATGTAAAATCAGCTCTTAATATTTGCATGACAGTTGTGCATGGAAACGTGCATATATGTGCATTTTCTTTTGCCAATTTTCTGAAACTCTGGTTAAAAATCCGCGATACATTTGGAAGGAAGCCCACTTACTGACTTACTGAAAACACACTGACTAACAGTGTCGTATTAAACAGCACCAAGCAATTTCAGCTACTTAGTTATTAATACTCAGTTGTGTTTGATAATAGTAAGGGTCAACTTTGTATAGCTAATGTATAAACATAAACATACTAATTGGCGCTAGCTGGCCTAATTAGCTGGCTAGCTGACAGACCATATAGTCCAATACAAATTAATATTAACATTAGCTAATGTAGCTAAGATTAGTGCCGGTAAACTTTATGACAGGATCCTCTGACGGTTTTGTTAGTGTAACTCCTTAACCATAACTACGACAGAACTGCCTGGTTATTCAATAAACAGAAGCTCATAATGTCCGACCCAGCAGCCGAGACACCTGTCAATCAAAGCCCACACAGCACAGACAACACTCACCTGTCACTCAAAGCAGTCACGCCCCTAAATAACTTTAATATAATTTAAATAGGTTAGTTATAAAAAAAATACCCCCTGTACAGTTGTCACAAAGGGGGAAATTACTTAGAGACTGAAACAGTTTTTGTACCAGGCTCTAAACATGTTCATTGTTGTTGTAAAGTTGGGCATTTTAACATGGGGGGGGTCTGTAGGGATTGACTCACTTTTGGAGCTAGCCCCCAGTGGACATTCAAGGAATTGCAGTTTTTGACACTTGTTGCCTCTTGAATTTAACCCACATATTTAACTAATCATTGTAGCTCCAATACTTTTGTCCTGGAGATATTAAAAAAACAACAACATATTATTCAGTTACTAATCACCAGTAGTCTACATTTAACAATAAAAATAATGCTCTTATAGAACAGTTGTACGTTCATCCATTAAAATTCTATATAGCAAATAGCTGAACTAACTCTAAACATTGTTTGCAGAACTTAAGCTTGAGCAGGATAGTCTTATCTTGTGTTTCAAACTCTTTTTTTCCCCTCACTGTTATCCCTGGACGTCATCTAATTCATATTTTCTGATTTCTGAATTTTAAAAAAAATTGTCTTAAGACTTAAGACACTGAGAGAATATTTTCTGCGGCTGGTAAACCTTGGACATCTGCTTTAAAGGAGTGTAGCATTGTTGTCTCTTGACATTTAAATAACAGGCATTCCCTTGATTAGCGTTTTTTCATCTGAGCGTACATTTTAAAACTATATTTTTTACAGACTTGGCATTATTCTCAGTTTTATTAATTCAATATTTAGCAGCATTTGTACTCGTCCTGATGCTCATGAGGCGTCAAAAAGTAGACTGAAGCTGAAAATAACTTGAGTACATTGTTTGCACTGTCCCTGGTGGTGAGAGAGTAAACTTTGGAAGAAAATCATTACAAATTAAAATTTAAAGCAGTTTCTGAGATTTCTCTCCCACTCATTGGGATGTCCTCTCTTTCTCTCCGTGTCTTTCGTCTCTGACATGACTTGTAAGTTCTCTCCGATCCCTCGTAAAGTTTCATTTGCTTGATCCTAGTAAATATTCCACTATAATATGTTCCACTCGTTTCAAGAAGTATGTTATCTCTTTGTTTTTAGAATTTTTTTAATTAAAGCAGATAATGCTTTAAACACAGTTGCAGTTAGAGGAAAATTCTCATTAATAGAATCTAGATTCTTTCTCAGGATGAAATATCTTAAATTTTTCACCTTTGTGTTTCAGTAGGAGCTCCAAAACGTCAGGTTCAGTGTGCCTCAAGCCTTTTAGTGCCTTTAGTGTAAAATGAAATATGCAAAAGTCAAAAGTTTAATGTCTCAGGGATTTCTCTTCCAATCTTTTGGGATTTCCTCTCCTTCTTTCTGTATCTTTTTTTTGTTTCTGACTGAACTTGTAAATTCTCTCCAATCCCTGGTAAAGTTTCATTTTCTCAATCCTAGTGCAGACTTATTTCACTTGCTTTAAGAAACTGGCTATTTTTTTCTAGAATTGTTGTAATTTCTCGTCTAAACAGTTTGTTAAACACCAGAAAATGTCCAGCTTTAGTTGAAAGAGAGAGAAGCTGTCTTTTCTGTAACTTCTTGGATATTTGTCAGCTGAGATATCTTCATTTGCCAACTTTGTTTTTTCATTTCATAGGAGCTCCAAGATATTAGGTACAATGTGCTTCAAAGCCTTTTAGTGCCTTTAGTATAAAATTAGTAGTCGGTGAGGATAAAAATCCACAAAAGTCATAATAAGGACCGTCATGAGACTCATAATGATCATTACAGTTTATTGGCACATTTGTACCTCAGTAAGTTAGTATGTACTAAAAATCTTGGTAGGTATTAATTTGAAAAAAGAGTCGTGGATAAAATTGGGAAATATAATATCATAAGACACACACACTGGTGTAAGGATTTGGGTCAGCTTTAAAAGAGTATTTGTGCATACGCCGCCCTTTTCTCCTCTTAACCCCAATCTTCGTGGTCCCATGGCAGCTGAAATAGTGGGGAGGCTTAAGACTTAACTCTTTACATATTTCATGGATTTGCACTTGCCCCACTTTTCTCAAGGAGCAGAGAGGAGTGGTTGTTGTGCAGGGAGTGGCACAAAATAATACACAAAGCAAGCACAAGTGACAGCTAAGACTGACAATCAGTTTGCGACCCATGTCAAGTAATTCGGTCTGTAACACACACACAGAAAATATGAAATACCTCAGTAGAACCATGTCCATTTACTGCAGTTTTTGTGGAGTGAGTACAAGTAAACGTAAACCTGAGCGATCCACTAGCCAGCGTGATAGCATTCTGGTGTGGCTTATATTACTAAAATGGAAGGAAGCACTGCCCCACTCATGTATGGATGTGTGAAGGAGGTTATGTTCTACATCCAACTAGAAATGGGTCAGTTCACAAAAGTTATGATGTCTGGCAACAGTTGTTTAAGGTACCTTGAAAATGTGAAGACACACTGATAAATTGGACTAAATCTAATATATCATCTACTACTTCTACTTTATGTATTTTGGTTTTTTGTCTTTCTTCTTCTTCTCTCCATTTACTGATTTACTGCTATTCAGAGTCATCTGTTCTAATGTCTGACTGATGTGTTCTCGTTGTAATGGAGTGGGATAATAAATGAAAGGGGAAGAGTAGGAGGGGAAATGTCTTATGTCTATTTTATTATTCCCATTGCTTTAATAACATAGAAGTGCACTCAGAGAGCACAGATCTCTGCCAAGGCCAGTAGTCCACGCTCCTTCTCATTCCACAATATTATTAAACCACAAACAAACCACTAACTATATTATGTTTTCTTCCTTCAGTCGGTGCCACTGGTTAGTGTAACTGACCAGTGAAAAATAAGACAAATGATAGTCATATCAGCTTTCCTAGCGCCAGTTTTCTCAAGTGATGTAAAAAAAATATATATTTTAAATGCTTAACATGTGCATGAAAAATGTGCAGTTGTCTGGCTGTTGCCCTGGCAAAGCAAATATTTGACTGAAAGGTGACTAAGTGGTTTACGTTGTTGTCTGCAGACAAGATGCTGAAGTGCGAATGTGACCGTGAGTGTGCTGAATATGGATTTATGTATAATGACAATGAGGAGGGACTGAAGCCACAGTGTGTGAGAAGTAGCAAAGGGCTCGTACAACAGAGCATGAAACCATCAAATACTGAAACACCATCTGGATTTGAAACAGTTTCAACATTGTGTGTTAGGTGAAAGCAGCCTGTTTTGCAAGCCTTCATTTGTAAATACAGTGATGCAGTTACGATGTTAATTTTATTCTTTTTCATAACAATCAGCAGCATCCAGATGTGATGTTCACACAGTTTATTATTTGTAATGTGCTCTGAATGAAGTCATGGAAATATGTGCATATTCTATATTATAAAAGCTCATGATGATGTTATATTACGTGCTTTCCATCCTGTTTTTGGAAAATCAATTTGCTTGGTTTGAATTTTGTAAAAGTGGGCGCGTGACCTAATGACCATGTGAAAATTCACACGGTGAGACCAGTTGAGAACCACTGATCTAGAGGACGTACACGGCACCACGTCCAGAATAAAGGCGAAAATAAATGAATACACAAATAGATAAATAAATAAAATAAAAAGATTAAATAATAATATGTCTCTATTTCCATGAAGTCGAGGGTAGAGTTGTAATGCACTTCACACAGTGACATTTGGGCAATACGAAAGTATGTCAGAAAGGGCTCCTAGTCTTATGGAACTTCTTCTCAGAACCACTGACTGAAGAGCGTAGCATTTCCAATATGTGGCAGGACATTTATATCTCAAAGCCACTGACTAAGTGTGAGAAGAGCAGTGTCCTTTCATCAGATTAAGACAATACGTCTGGCCAGGAGTGAGGTAACCAAGGTAACCGTACGGCGTTCGGCAGCTGTCAGAGGAGGACAATGTGTATCAGTAAAGCCAGGCAGGTATGAAACACATCTTTCCAGAATCTTTGTGAGGACACAGCGAGTACATGTAAGTAAGGGTAGCATCGCTGTTTGTTGTTTGTCGGTGGGGCTGGTATCAGGGTGAATGCTGGACAATTAAGTGTCCGCAGCGATACATTTTTGTTTTAAAACACGTAACTTTTGCTGCGTTACGTATGGCGTCCACACCACTGGCATTTTAGCATCCCTAAAACGGAGGCTTTTGGAAACGCTGCCGACCCTGCTGGAGACTTTTAGAAACGACACCCATATTGGCAGCCTGACTGGACTGAGTCTTGTCAGTCACTATGTATCCTTTCCTGATTCATTGCGCTCCTGTCATGTGACGTCCAGCTGTAATTCAACATGGATACTGAATTACAGGCGATTCTGTTCTTGTTGTCTCTTTTAGCAGTCAATTTCTGCGTTTTATTATGCTACTAACTTAATTCACGGCAGGCGACCTGTTAATTGAGCAATTTGTGATAATTCCCATGTCCAGCAGCGCTGTCAGCCCCCTGGTCATGTGACATGCATTTCAGATGTGTTAGTGTTGTTAATTGTGAATGTTTGGAGTTTATTTCTGAAACTTTGCCTAAACGCTTGTGTGGAAGGAGATTGTTTTCCGTTGTTGTAAAATGAAAACATAGTTTTCTTAGTTGTTTAACTGATTGTTACCATGGTAACATCTAAGTTAGCAGGGTTTCTCCCATGTTCAAAGAAGTGAAAAAAAACGCACCCAGCCTCTGCCATCTGCTTCAAAATTTAAGGGGTTTGCCATTGGTTCATGTCCTACTCTTTCAACAAGTTTCTTGAGAATCCGTGTGGTAATTTTTGTGTAATCCTGCTGACAGACAGATAGCCAGACAGATGGGAGTGATCATAAAACCTCCTTAGTGAAGTTCATCCTGCAGTCGTTTAGCTTAACCAAAAGAGACTGCAGACGCAATTAACCTGATCATTAAGCACTGAGGCAAATTGAAAGTGAGTTTTCAAGCAAGAAGCTTTCCATCATCAGTGTTATGGTTTTAAAGTAGGCAGACAAAGAAACAGATGACTAATGACACAGACGGAAAAGACTAATGCTTCCTGCAGGATCTTCCTTTGTGTGATGTTATTAAAAACTGTTTTATAAATCTTCTCCACAGCATGTCTGTCTGCTCTGCATTGATCCACCCTCTCCTTTATGTATCTATCTGCGCCTCTCGTTTCTCATGGTGTAGACTGGATCAGTGCCAAATGAGCAATGGTGTTGTCAAATCTGCCCTTTAATGAATTAGCACTCCAATGCTGTTATTAACAGCCATTTTAAACTTATATGCAATCAGACGGTTATTTATCTCAGTGTAGTGTAAATATTCATGCGGGCCCGTTCTTGACCTGCCTCTTGCGGTTAGTAGCACTGAGTGAACAGATAGAGCTGTCAATACAATAACTGACTTTACACTGACAATCCTTGAGGACTGGAGTGGGGGTAATTTTTCTCCTGTTTCTACACTTCTTCACATTTCGAGCCTATGGTGAACCAGTTTTGGAAGAAACAGCCTCTCAGTGTGACAGGCTCAACACTTCTCATAAGGTTACAGGATAGTTTCCGTCATGGGCAAATGAAAATGACACATCATCTCCTCATCGCTGTATACTTATAAGAGTTACTGTGGTTTTCTTTCCCTTCTTTTTGCTTGCTCCGCAAAATGATCATCAAACCACCAATTATGAACCATGGTGGAAATCGCACAGCCAGCAAGTTACACGTAAGTACTCCGCTTAAGAGAAACTAAAGGCTCACCTCCAGCGTGACTGGTCTTCACACAACGACACAAAGTGCTCGTGGATTAGTCTCAACAAAGGAAGTGACTTGTGAAAGTTTTTTTTTGTTCTTCCATATTTCAGTAGTAGTTTTTTTTGTGTTTTTTTTGTTCTCATAGAGCTCTGAGGGGAAACTCATGGCAGGAAAGCTGAGCAGACTGATGCTTTGCTGAGCCTCATTTTATTGATGACAGCCTCAACAATGACTTTTTGTCACGCATTGTGTCCACTGCCGCACTCCTTCATGCGTCTTTTCAACTCTAATAAGACATTTTCCCCCTTAAACGCATAATACAGAGAACCTGAAGCATAGACAGGGAGACAGACAAGCATAGGTAATTAATAATAAATCAAGTAATAGAGTATCCTCCTCATCAAAAGCATCACTTAACCCAAACACCTGATCCTGGCATGGCTTTGTGCTCTGTGTCAGTGGATATATCGCAGGTCTAAGGTCGATACTCTGTAATGTACTGTAATGTACTGTAATGATGTACTGTAATTTTGAAGATGTGTCAGTGCAGCCTCGACAAAGTGCGACACAGATTCTCGTCTTGTTTTTTTTCGCCTTGTGTTTCAACAGTAAACCTGAGAACAGGTCCCACCCGTAAACCAGTGTTTGTTGGTGAAAGAGAAAGGGCTCCTGAGGGCAGACACCTCTGTGTTTCAACTCCACTGTGTAACCGGAGTCACAAACACTCTCACATTTTACACATTGGAAAGCCCTACTTTTTCAACACGGGTCATTTCTTTTTTCCACGTGATGCTCTTTGTGGCGGTTGTAACAGACACAGTGATCATAATAGATGTGCCAGTGTTGTTTCAAGTCTCTGTCACTGGTTTATTGTGGTAGGAAAGATCAGAGCCACGTGTTTCCACACGGAGTTTGATTTCTCCGCCGCTTCACCGGCGGATTAACATGATGACCGTAACTATTGCTTTTTGTGTTTTGACATTACTTACGCATACGAATATGCTGAATCGCTGTACTTCAGTGTATTGTTGTCACTTTATCACCAGCTGTTAAGTTATAGCAGCGCAGCCACTGTGTGGTCTCGGTCGTGACTCTACATTCTGTAATTAGCTTGAGCCATTTCTTTGTAATTTCACTTTTTTTTTTTTTTTAAATGGCCACAACCGAGCTTCAGATGTTTAATGATGCTTAGGTCATCACTAAATGAGTGACTACTAAACATGCAGATCGGTCGGAGGGCGCTGCAGCGTGGTTGCCAGTGGTTTGAACTTGTTTGCCAGTGCACGTGGTCCCTCAGGGCTCCGTGTTTGGCCCATTAAAAAAAGCCTGGCCGTCAGTCATTACGACCCCGCAGAATGCTCCTTTCCTCTGTTTCGGCCACAAGAAAAGCAAAACTACATGCGTGTCTCTCCCCTGGCAGCCTGGCAGTGCAGTTTCTTTGGGGAAGTCCTTTAATGTTTTGTTTTTTTTTCTTCTTCTATTTGCCTCCGTAGAATAGTAGCATGGAGAAAATATCACCAGCCTGCTTTTTGCCCGGTGCAGATGATGTATACTTAAAAAAAAAAAATAAAAAAATACAACGCAAGTTTAACTGCTTACCCATTTATACAGACCACATCATCTGCCTTTCGTGCTTTCCTGAGCTTTGATGGCTGCGCTTTTGTCATTAGTCCAGGATGCTGGTCATAGTTTATGGGATTGGTCAGTTTATTTCTCCTGTAATGAGGACTATTTTCAGTGGAGGATTTGATCTACATCCTCTCCACGCCTTTGGATCCTTAATGAACTCCTATGCATTCACATGAGTGTAAATATGACTGAATGGTCTGCTGATGGAAATCAGACCTGAGCACTATCAGTGTTTGCATGAAACCATAGACAAGACCGTAGTGTCACCATGACCGGAGTGTGAAATCCACTAATTGAATGGCTGCTCCTGTGTCAGAGGTTAAACCCGATGACTCCGACTAGCTGAGACTAACATCTGGAATACAGTTTGTTACGGAGAGGCCCCACTCTGGATATCTTCCAGTGCGGATTGCCCTGATAACAAGGCTGTTTTATTTGCATCTGTTGCACTTGTACACAGAGTTAAAATATTCACTTCTCCAGCAACATCTGTTTTTGACAATCAGTGCTGTTTTGGGGTCATTATTTCACCCCACAATATCCCTTTGTGTCTCGGTAAATGTGGTCCATAAAACTTTCGACAGAAGCATCCAGGAAGTGCTCTAATGAAACCGACACATTACAAAGTGTTTTTTTTTTCTACATTTTTTTTAATACATGTCTTGTTGCTCAAAAGATTGTTTATTTGACTATAAAAATTGACGTAATGCTTAAGAGGACAGTCTTAAAATTCAGACCGATCTAAACTGGGTCACATTACGTTATAAGCTTTTCCATTCCGGGCTTCTTGAAGTAGTGTTCTGAGTGAATTAAAAGCAGCCGTGTGTCCGAGTTTGTTTCGTTTTTTTGGGTTTTTTTTTTATAGAGCCAGTTCAGAGATGAGCCGGTTGACCGGTTCTGGAAAAGTCTGTCTCATCGTCTGGTACAGCACAAAAAGAATTTCTTCTGTGATGTTTTACATTTTTTTTGTCAACCTTAGTGATAAAACAACTTGAACTAACAGGTGATTCATTCGGATTAATTCAAAAGCAGCGTAGCTAGCCTCATCCCGAACAGCAACAACATTATGCAGCTTACGTGGCAAGTAGCGCTACTGTAAAGTGGTGCTTTACAAAATCAGAAAAAAACAGCCTTACCTGTGCTCACAGGTGTTTATCAAAAACCTTACAGGCAATACATCTCCTATGCTTTGGTGTCACAGTTATCCATTAGCAAAGAAAGCAACAATAGCCTAGTTTAATAGGACGACAGTGCGTGCGATTGGTCTGATGGAAAGTGATTTTTAATTGCTGAACACCCCTCATGACTCCATGTTTTAGCGGTTGCTCAGAAAGCCCCAGTTTGTATTTCCTTGATCACGTTGGTGCATTTCTGTTTAGGATCAACCTCCCTGACTTTTCTCGGCAGCTGCACTGAGTTACAGTCGTTTTACGATCTGTCAGAAAACGTCCATGTGAAATGCGACGATGTCCAGCAGCCCTTTACGCCATGACCTCTTCGCTGAAAAACCATTGTAGCTCTCTGAATGATACTTATCTTTGCTCTCTACATACAGTATACCCCCTCCTCTATGCTGCACTGTGGGGCAGTCATGCAAACTGATTAGATTAGGCAGCACTGGAGCTAATCACCCTTCTCTCTCCTGCTATTCTTCTCTCCCCTGGTCACTCTTTTTAGTCCGATTCTCTGTCCCCTGTGGCTCCAGGAGATGAGCCTCTCCTGGGGGTACATCTGCTTCCAGTAACTCTCCTGCCCACTGTTTACTGGGAAACTAGCAGGGTGGGGTCCTCAAAATAACAAAGCCCTCACCCTGCTTGTCCTCTTTGTCAATAGAGGGCTAGCTGTGGGCTGGTGTGGAACGTCACCCTCCCCTTGAGAGAAAGAGACATCGAAAGAAGTGAAGGGAGACTGAAGCAGGGGGCAGGACCCTCCTGTCGGGTGAAATGAGGAGAAAATGTCAGCAGTGGGTTTTGTTCCTTTGTGGCAAGCAGGGGGTCAGTCTCGGGGGAACGCACAGCAGACAGACGGTGGGTTCTGCAGCTGCGTGGCCTCCAGCGTTTTATCACAGTCCCTCGGCAACTGTTAAACTCTGCTGCTTGCGCTCAACATTCACTTCAGTTCGTATTCGAGTCGGCGTTGCATCATCCATCCTTTTTCTATGTCAGCTAATGTTGTGGCAGACATGTCTGTATATTGATGAAGCTGGAAGTGGAGTCAGTCTCGGTTTCAGCCTCGCAGCTGTATTCTAATGTTCAAAGGTTATGACCTGCCACAATAGGCAGCCTGTGTGTAATCTGCGATAAGGCTCAATCATATGTTTAGGGTGGCTTATGTCATGGAAAAACCTTAGAGCAGAATGAAAGAGATAACAGATTGCGCATTGTATTTCTGTCATGGCTGAAATTCATAATTTGCTTTCATGTTCTGATTGGTTCTCTGTTTATTTAAAAACAAGAGACGGCAGTAAATACAAAGACCTATTCAAGCAAGACCTTCAATTGAGATAAAGCTTTCATTTTGATAGACTACTATACTATACTACTACTGTTCTACTGTATTTAAAGTGATAGAAAACAAAGATGAGCAACACATTTACAAATTTGAGAAGCCAGAGCCCTGAAAGCAGTAAATGTATTTGGTAAATGAATGACTGAGAATCTTTAGAGTTCATTCTGACCTTTGTAACATGATTAAATGTTGTTGTTTTTTTCACAAGGGGCAACTGCAGCATGAATGTGAAGACAATGCAGGAGTATCTTAAACTGTAATACCACCAACGGCCTCTAGAAGCTGGCTCTAAAAAAGCCTGACTCCCGTAGACTCACACTGAATTTCTCTCTCGAATTTTTTTTCATTCTGGTATGATTTGGACCCTGTGTGTTCTGGTGGTCCATTTTTAAATTACTAAATTAAATTAGGGGTGAATAGAAGGCTTTGATGTCTGCTGTGTCGGGTTTTGATTGACAGATGCGATTGACAGAAAATACATTTCAGAACTTCTGTTTATTGAATAAAATATATTTTTACCCTGACACACAGCTATAGTTGCGGGTAATAAGTTACACTAACAAAACAGTCAGACAAGTCAGTTTGTTACGCAAATATTTCTTAAACTCCGCCCTTTTGTCCAAATATGGTCACTTCTTGCTTCAAAAAGTCAATGTGGCGACGGCCAAAATGCAAACTCAAGGCTTCGTCAGGGTCTCTGCATCCACTTCTTTTATACAGTCTGGTTTTTCATCCTAAATCACTGCAACATATTAGAAGAATGGCAGCGGAGCAGCCTGTGCCAGAGCTGGACCCACTGGTCGACAGAGATTCTATTTCTTCTTCCTAGAGTCCTGTCTTATCCGCATTTCGTTTTCGGTAATGCTGTATTTACTCCAAAATGTCATGTTCCTCGAGCTGAGTCACTTCTACTTGCTTCCCCTGTTGGATACAGTGAAGATGTAAAAATCCTTTTGCTCACAACCAGAGATCTGATTCCCTCTGTTTGGGGCCTGGTTACACCCGCACCATGGAAACCCTATTTGGGTTTGGACTGGCACGCTGTCACCGGTCATTATCACCACTGCAGCCTGGTAGCCAAAGCGCAGCAGCAGCACCGACAACCCTAGTGTTGGCTCTGCCCCCTCTGCGTCGTGCCATAGCAGTTTTAATAGAGATGAGTCACACTAAATATAGGGCAGGTCACTGGTTTGACCTAATCCTGTTTCTTCTTACTGTAGTTACAGTAACTGTAACTGCTCGTTTCTTTTTTTTCTTTTTTTTTTGGTAGAGTTTTAGGAACCTCTGAGTGAACGTCTTCGCTAATGTTCAGTCAGCGAGAGCCAGAGGTCCAGTGGTCACTAAACGGGGATCTGCCTAATGGTCTATGCAGCTGTGAGTTGATTTGTATTGTGAGTGCATGCTCTCCAGGTGAGGGTGACTTCTCCTTTAGCCTGGCCTGGATACTATTACAGCACCTGTGGGACCACACAGACGCACACAAAACGCCACTAAGGAAATTAACCTGCTGCAATATCAGCCACAATCTTTCTGTTGAAATCAAAGCTTTTGTACAACAACAAGAACACGGTCAGGCTTTATTCACTGCTGCGACTTTAAATGAGATCAAACAATACACCCCAAAGCTGCGGCCGTTGTACCCGGCTGATATGAACAGGCTTAATTGAATTTTAAGCGGAATTTGCCAGTCTGGTTTTCCCAGAGCCACAGGCTTGTCAACAGATGCATCCTGTTTGAGTCAATCTCAGGTATGATCAGCTCCGACATGGCTCCGGTTAAATAAACACCGAAGCAGTTTCAGGTTCACCTCAGAGTCAACTCTCCCTCCTGTAACTTTTCCTCTGACTGAACTTCATTTATTTTTATAAGAAAAGCATCCCCTGCAACTGTAGTTCAATGTGGTTTTGAAGCTTTTGCTGCAGTCAAAGTGGTTATACCTTTTAAACTAGAAAGAGCGCTACTGTTTCATTCTTTCCCATCTTTGTCGTCATTTGATTATCTTTCTTTTGCTCTTTTCTTTGACTCATTTATCTCCAAATCCACCCTCTAAGTAACATACTTGCTCTAGGTCAGCTTTTGGAGAAAAAAAAAAAGAATGCAGGGAATGGAGGCATTTCTTTGTTTGCTGTTGTCATTTGGGCCGGCCCGCGGCAGCTAAGTGGTATTTGCCATTTGAGGACGGCGGGGATTACGCCGAGAAGGAGAGTAAACACAGGCACGAGAAAAGAAAGTCACATAGGGTAATAATAGTGGAGGGAGACAGGGAGCAGGCATAAAGGGAAATACGTTTTAAAGAGAAAAAGATTAAAAGGGAGAGAGCAAAGAGTAAAGCAAGACGCAGAGAGACGGAGAAGGTAAGGCTTTTGTTTTACAATTAACTGAAGTGACCCCTGGTTCAGACATCTGTGATCCATCTCTCAGGGGCCGGTGTCTCCAGCTGCCTTTGTAGCCTCTTCTATAACTTCTTCTTGTACTGCTTTTTCCGAGCTGCCTCTATTCTCCACCCGTCAATTTATTTACAGGAATGGATGAATTACGGCCTACGTGACATCATGTCCACACTGCTGTGAGTTTTAAAATCATCTCATTTCCTGTTTTTCCATCCAAGTAGGTTTGTATTGATCCCCTGATACTGTGCGTGTTGTGTATGTATCCTGTTGCCTTTAAGTGACCATCAAGTAAAGTGCACACAGCATGCGGCACACCAAACTTCATTATATTTTTGCCCAAAGCCTGCCCCATCTTTTCTGGGTCATTTGTTTAGTTAAATTGATTAGGCAGACAAATTTACTTATGCCTCATTTAGTCTCATAATCTGCATTCGCACATGTCTGTGTGGTTCTAGACAACATGTCAAAGGAATTGCACACAGCGAACCTGAGGCTTCGGGGGCCTCTGATGGTCTGGGGCCCGAGGGCAACTGTCCACTTTCCCCGATTATTAACCGAGCCTTGAGAAAGCAGAGCTATTTTGACTGTGGATACAGTGAAATGTACTGTTGAAGTGTGGTTGAAGGAGGTGAGCTTTAATTATGACTTATGTGCGTCATGTGATGTTAAAACTGCCCGACATAAGCATGTGATGGCTTATGTGATCGCAAGTGTTTTGTTTTCACAGATCACACAATACGGGTATTTACTGCACTACGAATAAAAACTAGAGAAAGAGAAATAAATGTTAGTTTTCCAAAGTATGATCAACGTCATCGGGGTTACACAATACGGGCTTGGAGAATACAAAGTCTGCAAACTGTAGGCACGGGGTTGTAGAGACACGGGAACCAAGGAATTGCATTTTGGGAAATGTACGATCCAGTGTTTCTGTAGCTTGACCTGCAGTATATTGGGGCAAAAAGTCAGGACACATTAGTTTTGCTTCACTGATTTTGACCATTATTTTCTTAATCTGACTTCTTTTTTTTTTTTTTAGGAAAAACATGAGGTTGCAAATGTTTACCGTCCTGACAGCTTTTTCACATTTTGACTAAGTTAACACATGGCCTAATTCAGGCCATTAAATTGCAGACTTGCAGTCACCAGATCATACAAACGCTATCCTATCTTCTTCTCTTAGGAGAGTTAGGCACATTAAAGGAAGCTTTATGGTCTTGTTACTGCAGAGATATTGGATTCCTGGTGACCAATGGGCTGTGAATGAGTGGGAATCTTTATCACCACAGGTTCACAGGTTCAGAGAAGATGATGCCTTTTAAACAGACTTAACACAATTTGGCAAACGTGAGGCTGCTGCAAAAGTGAAATCCTGAGACGACCACTGTGTGTGTGTGTGTGTGTGTGTGTGTGTGTGTGTGTGTGTGTGTGTGTGTGTGTGAACTCACATGAAACTCCTGTGTCCATTATGTCTGTCATCATGTCTGGGAGCGACTTGGCTTGACTCCAATCCAGAGAAATTACCCTCCTATCCATTTTAGACGGCACTTAATCCACCTGCGTACATCATGCACAGAGACCGCAGAGATGACTTCACTGCATCTTAAATAAAAGAAAACAAGCGACATATAAACTAAAACCTAGTTAAAGGTTGTTTTTTTTGCTGCTGTCTACTTCCTCTATTATTCCATGTCTGGTGTTTTCCCATTTAGACACTTTAATAAAAGTAATAAAACAGTCTCGCTGAATGATGCTCTGCAGCCATCTGTTGTGTTTCAGTTTGAGCTAACAGACTAATCACTGTAAGGTGATGTCATCTCTGTGTGCTGTGTGCGGTCTGTGGTTTACAGGCCTAGCGCACACACACACACACACATATATACACACACACACATGTATACATGCAGGCACACACAAGAGGAAATTGGATAGAGTGTGGATAATCATTGCATTAGTGCAGAGTGTGTAATCAGCGTACGCCTGAGGGAGTAAAACACACCTTGTGTTTTTACTTTACAGATGGGGTGATTTTTTTTTTTTGTAATGGCCAGCTTGTGCTGCAGTGTTAAGTGTTTTTGTGGAAGTGGAAAGGGGTGTGTGTTTGTGTCAGAGGGAATTAAGGGCTAAGTGAGGAGATAGAGCTGGATGTTAGCGCTGTGATGTCATTGAAAAAGAGTGAAGTATTGCATTTGATTGATTTCCACGAACAGATAATCACTTTAAAGTTTCGTAGCTAGGGATAAATGATCTCTTTCAGAAGTGCATCCGAAGCAAAATCTCTCTGTTTGTTGTTTCCAATTGACAGTCTGACGTTGAACATGCACATTAGCAAATCATAAACTATTTTTATGAGACTCATCGTGGCTTTAAAACAGCCCCCTTTTTGTCTCCAAGTCGCCACCAACAATCCCAGCTCGCACCCGAACCCAAAGCGGAAGCTGAACAGGCACCAGAAACCCAACGGTTTTTCCTCTCCTCTTTGAAGAGCTCCTGGCAAGGCTTTCAAAGCCCCTCTGTCTCAGCACTGGCTCCTAAAATAATGTGTGGTAAATGTAACACAGCTGCCCAGCTGAGCGGGAACAGGCAACACTTATTATTCTCAACAGCAATAATTGCTTTTATACCGTTTTTATGTTTCTCCATTGTCTCATACATTCCTTACATTTTGAGCGACAGTTTCAGGATCAGTTGGATTTTGCTTTAACAGAACTGAAAAATATTAGCCTTTTAGTCCCACATGTATGATACTGAATCCACTGTGCTGCCACCGAGCGGTTTCTGTGGTGCTGATGCAGCAACACTTTTCTGGGTCCTATAAAAATGTTCCAGTGACACGGAGGAAACACAAACACACAGACACACACAGCTGTGTACTATGATCAATGATGAGGTCACTATTACTCAAGTCTGTTTGGTATTGTATGAATAGACAGCAGCTGTAATACCCATTCACTTTGAGTCTCGAGATTGAGGGCCTTATATAACCCAGTTTACAGTGATGGCTTGTCTTGTGTTTCTGTAAACTCCAGAAACAGATGTTCCCACATGGTGAACAATGGCAAATGCAGTTTTTACTGTTCAGCTACATTGTAGATCAGACAGGTGAGGCCCGCACCTTTTAAAAAAAAAAAAAAACTGAAAAGGTGCGAGCGAGGGCCCTTAATAAAATAGTACTAAAGCAGAACTACTTGGATGTGGACCTTGTATTGTGTTATGTGTCGCGCACAACTTAGTCCTGGGTTCATCTGGGAAAGCTAGCAAAGCTCTGCATCTCAGGTGTTATTATCTTGTGTATCATTTCAAATGAAATGTGACTGATACTAATAGTTGTTTTTCTTATTACATAATAGTTTCCTGAACTGGCCCTATTGTCTTTTTACTTTTGCCATCTGTTTTCTTCAGCGCTGGTTTTGTGTTTTTGTTCTCCTCTTCACACAAGTTAGCGTTAGCTAAAGAGCAGCCGTTAGCTCGGGACCATGTTCATTGGCGTTTTCTCTCTTGTTTATTGATTTATGTATTTATTTATTGCGCTGCATCTGTCTTTCATAGTGGCCCGACTCTCCCTGATTCATTTAGAACAAATTTCAATGTCTTTATCATTTCTTTGGAGAATTTTTTTCCTGCACTGGAAGTCAGAAGAAGTCTGGGATACATTGTTCCTCGGTGGTTTTCAAGACTTTACATGTTAAATACTTTCTTGAACGTTGTAAATGGTTTGTCATGCGCGGCGCAGAAGCAGTGCAGTATTTTGCTGATCGGTGTTAGCGGAGCTGGGGTCTGGCTGCCTCCTAACACCTGTGTTGTGTATGTTAGCCTGAGGGATGGGGCTCGGCGCTGGTTATTTTAATGAGAGTGCTCTTTGCTCAGCCTCACATGCCTCTTATTACTACCCAGAGAGACAGAGGGCGGACAAGTAGGGACGATCGAGGGAAGGAATAGAAAACAGAGGCAGGCAGCAAGCGAAGATGTGTTTAATCATCGCCATCTTTCCTTTCTCGACTGCCGCTTTAATAAAAAAGTATTGCAACTTGATCCTACACGATTGCCTTGAGTTGAGCTACACTGCATTCACACCTTGCCAACTGTGGCCCCTGCATGTGCAGCAAAAGCAACACTCAAATGTTGACAACCCACATACTTCCTTTCCATCATCTCCCCTGTTCCCAAAGCCCCTAAATACTATAAGAAACACCCTTTTGTGGTGGGTCTGGCCGCAGTGAACATACCTACAGACGTCCCTTGGTCCCCACATAATAGCCTACCCCCAACTGTGGAGGGGTTTCAACAACTCTGCACCAAACACCAGCATGTAACACCGCCTTAACCAAGAGAAGTCCCAATGTTTAATGCACAGAGGGGCATTTTTGCAGCACTTTTGATGATTAAAAATGTCATTCGACACTCGTGGTGTTTTGTCCTAAATTGTCGTCTCTTTAAAACTCAGCTCAAAGCATCAGTCTGCTTTATTATAAGCAGGAGAACATGCCATGCGCTGCAACTGTATCATTCTTCATTCACAAGTTACACCTAAGTTGTTCTCACCCTTATCTCTGTTATTGTGAATTTCATGGCACTTACGTGTCAAATTGCGTTTGTCGTTTTCATCTACCCTCCTCTATCTCCAGATCTTCTCATGAGAAAAAAAGCGGAGAGAAGTCGTGCGGAAAGACTTTCCTGTAGGTCAGCTGCAACTCTTTTGACCACAAATTGAATTGTAGCATGTGTTATGTATGAAAATGTAATTCAGTGAGACAGCGTTGATTTGGAGACTCGGTGTATGATTGGTATGGTGTATATTAGTACAGTAACAGTCAGTGTTATCCCACTGAAGCTCTGTGTGAATCGTCTGTTGTCTTAGGGTTATTGCAGGGTTTTTGTTGCAAAATGCTGCTTGTTTTTACGCTGTTCATAAACGATGAACCAAACCTGATTGCACCATGTCTGCTTAGATCATATTTCCTCAATTTAGGTAAAAATAAAGCATGGAGGCTTTTGACTTCTGCTGTCAGTGTGATGTCAGCGCAGGGGTTATTCAGGTTATTTGTCAGCGGTGATGAGCATTGCTGGTGATCGGCTCTGACTCCTGAAGCTAGTGGTCACTTAGAGGGACCTAATGTTAATCGTACTGTCGGTCAAACTGCGCTCTTCATTGTCAGCTGTCATTCCTTTAACTGGTCCACATATTCTCTTAGAGGTGGTTTTAAGCAGTATTCGCGGAAAGTTCTACTGACGTTGTGACCATAGAGGCCGGACCGTCAAGGTGACCGTTAACTGACATTATCCATTAAAAGGCCTCAGTAGTGCTGACTAAAAGGGAAGTGAATAGGCCATTAGTTAATTATCTACAGCCTTGTGTAACGTTGAGGAGAACAGCGTATCCTGAATGTGCTGCCGACAGCAGGACCATACCTATTTGATAAATGCGTTGTACTATTGATTTTTAGTGACTAGGTCTAAGAGGATTGATTTCTTTGTCACATAGACTGTATTTATACAGCACTGTAATGATTTTATTAATGGTAGTGTTTAGTAGAAGCACTGCTATGGTTTATATAGAAGAGGTGGATTGCTTTGCCTGAGCTAAGATTGCCTCTGCATTATCAAAATAAACGTTTTAATTCCAGTATCAAAGCATCATGAGCGTCTGCTGGGGAAACAAGAGGAACTATAAACATTGACATATTGTGGAAATATGAGCAAACAGTGACTTATTTACTCATCCAACAGTTGGTGTTGAAGCTGCAGTTCCTTATCTGATCTACTGTTTATATAAAAATATTGTTAAGTGCAGGTTTAACCTTGCAGTGTAAAGACCACACAACAAATGCCACCATTTTAACCCTTGTACGGTACTCGGGTCAAATTGACCCGTTTGAAATTTTTACAAAAATTAAAAGTGTACAAGTATACATTTTTTCTACGTGAAACTCAATGGCCTTAGCTTATTTTCTGTGATAAACATGTACAAAAAAAAT
>JAPQRN010000005.1:25135521-25147874 GCA_037367275.1 Coranthus polyacanthus
GTACAAGTATACATTTTTTCTACGTGAAACTCAATGGCCTTAGCTTATTTTCTGTGATAAACATGTACAAAAAAAATAAATTCAAATGTGATCACACATGCTACTATACTGTACGTCACACATTTCCATCCTTCATATGGTCTTCAGACAGAGTGGGCTAAAGATTTAAAGGTTCAATGTGTAATATTTAGTGACATCTAGTGGTGTAGTTGCAGATTGTAACTAACTGATGGCCGCTAAAAAAAACGGCCTTATTAGAGCCACTGTTTGTTTTGTCTGTTGTAGGCTTTTTGGTTAAAGTTGACTAAGGTCTACACTCATATGTAGTTGGTGACAGTAATGCACCTTCGCACTGGATTCCACCAACTATTAAACGGAGAAAAGGCAAAAAGGAAGTCCATTCTGAGCTACTATAGAAACACGGCGGAATCTATGAAATGCAACCTGCTTCTACTGCAGATATAAACGACGAGTCTTATGTTCGCGTGATTATACACTAAAGAACACCATTATGAATAGTATATTCCATTTCTTCAATTAGACCCTCCTCCTAAACCCCACACAGGACCATTTAGCACCAGGCTGCATTTAACAGTTTGATCATCAGCAGAACAGGCACGACCATAAGCAACGATTTGAAGTTAGTTCAAAGTTAGATGAAGGTTTTTGTTTTTTTATATTCTCCTACCATATAGTGATCTGCTTTGGATTATGTCATGCACACACAATGTGTTATGTTGTGCTAAACATTATGTAATATTACCACAGGGACCACTGTCAGATGCGGGATGCAGCAGTAGTTTTCACTTTTCTTTCATTTTTTATGACCATGTGAAACAGTTTAAGGCTTCTTTCTCCAGGTGCAGTTGCTCCTCAGTCTTAGGTTAAGATGGAAAATACCAAAGTGGAAAAGCCAACAATGACTAAACTGTTGTTCTCTGGAGACGGTCTGGTTTTGTAATTTGGACTCATCGTCTCCTTATTGGTGACATTGTTCCTGCTCTCCCCACAGGTTGTGAAGAGCAAATGAGAAGACTTTCAGCGCTTGAGCTCATCTGACGAAACCGTCTCTGCTTCCACCGCGAGAGTCCACACAAGACGGTTGGTGTTATCACGTCTGTATATACTACAGGCCTACACTCTGACATGTGACTCCAGTGCATCCATCACTCTTTGGAGTTGCGCAGACTAACAAAACAAATACAAACATGGCTTCCTGCTTTTCTTGCATTGCGGTTCCTGGCACCTGTTTGTTATTAGTGGATATACCAGCTGTTCCCATGGCTCCTATTGTCCCGGCCAGGTGTTATGAAAAATCACTCCTTAAAACCAGCAATCATCAGCTCCCCAGTGTACGGTTGCATACTGTGTGAGAAATGACCAACGTAATCTCCCTTTTTCTTCTTACTGTAGATTTATATACGTGCAGAATTTGTAGAGGCCTCAGTAAGAATTTAAGCTTGTGAAATTGATGTTCGGACATAATATCTGCCGATTCTTCTTGAGAGGTTTTATGTTTTTGAATGTGCAGAGAAGATTTGCAGATGTAGGGGGGAAAAAATGGCATCAAAAAGGGTGGGAACTCACACATCTTTATTTTTTGTATTTTTTTAGGGACAACCTCAAATCTGTTGTACACCTTCACGAACGTGGAAATTTGTTTTGCAGGTCTTCTAGGAATGATATAAAACCACAGAATTTTGAATTATTGCTTATGTAATTATTGAAGCTTGTGAAGAATATACCTGATGTTTTGTTACTGAAGTGTATGTTTTCAGCTTTCCTCATCGTGTTCAGCGTCACGAACGGCACGAATCTGTTTCAGAGAGTTCACTGGGCAGTATCTTCAGCAGCATCTTTTAATCATCCATTGTCTGCCGTGTTGAATCTTGCGGTATATTTATCTGGACGATGTAGGAAGCGAGGGGTGTATGGGGGCGGCCTGTTTTTCCAATATGAAGGAAAACAATGGAGCAGGAGATATTGAGCCGGGACCACCTGCGAAGGTCATTTCAAAGTGGAAAACCCCCCCGTTGTGATAATAAACAGAATAATAGTTTGTCACATTGCTCCTGAAATAGATCGACTTCTTGTCAGCGGCCCCTCTTCCTGTTATCTCGTGATTGTTTTTGACTGAACCTCCATGAGGTATGAAAAAAAAAAACAAAAAAAAAAAAACATGTCGGTTTTGTTTCCTTTCATATGTTCTCATCTTTTAACCAAGCATGTCTCCGCTCATTTAGTCTTGAAATATGAGACACGTCTGTTTTTACGTATCTTGGCCATGGCAGCTCGAAATTCCCACAGATTTGAACCATTGTGTCTGCGGGATACTGTGGTGGTGTCTATATCTGCTGTATTTTGGTCTAATGTGACATGGACAGGTTTTTATAAGAAAGGCATGA
Source organism: Coranthus polyacanthus (assembly GCA_037367275.1). Classification (NCBI taxonomy): domain Eukaryota; kingdom Metazoa; phylum Chordata; class Actinopteri; order Kurtiformes; family Apogonidae; genus Coranthus; species Coranthus polyacanthus. The sequence goes on from JAPQRN010000005.1 coordinate 25,137,927, forward strand.
CTCCTTAACACTCATCTCTTTGTCTGCAAGTGAAAGCACTTCCACATCTCACTTTACTCCCCCGAAACCAACCAGCACGCTTCTTCATCTCTCAGTTTCCCACCTTTTCTTTCTGTCCTCGGTGTCTCCTCGTTGCTCATCATTTGTCTCCATTTCTCGTCTCGTTGCCTCCCACACATGCCGTTAGCGTGTTTTGCCAAAAGGCGACACCGACTTGATACTTCTATTGTCTGAAACATGAGAGAGGGAGAGAGAGAGTCTGATACCAGTGTGCTACTCCCCCATCATTCCTCAGCGGTGCTTACTTTTGACTTTGAGCGCAGTATCAGGTTAAGCTTGGAGTGCCCACACAGCTACATGGCTCTGCCCCCAGGGGCGCGTGGATAAAGCAGCCAGCGAGGTCTCAACTTGCAGGGGAGTTTGTATTGTTTTGTGCTATAGTGGGAAACTCGGTTGGGAGCAGCAGGTCAGAGCCACAGGGAAGTTAGGATTAAACTGCACTCATCCCAAGCACAAAACACAGGGAGAACAATGCTTTTAACCCTCCAGAGGAGAAGGCCAAATACCATCCACCCAGCTCAGCGGAGTGAGACCCACTGATTTCCTGAGTCTGGCCTGGAAAACAGAAGCATGGGGATTTGTAGTGGAAGGACTTTCTCTCCTGCAACCCCCTGCATTTATGGACCCCCGGGGCTATTGGCAGGGCTAAGGTGGGGCTGGAAATGGTTAAGCATAATGGAGACAGTGTTAGGCCTCAGGGCCCCCGAACTCTGCAGCTCCAACGGTCGGAAACAGAGGAGAAGTGCTGGGACTCTTCAAACTGCCAGTCCATCAGCAGAGAGGCCTGAGTAGGTGTGAAGAATGTGGCCCTTAATTTCTCAAAAGGATATGTCACTTTGTTGAATATTTTCACTTTTGAGCACGCATGCCCTGATTACACGCACGAAATGCAGTTTTTCTTGTTTAAAAAATCTTGCAGGTGGTTTGGCCTGCTAATTTGCAACTAAATGTGTGAAAGATTTTAGGCAGCCAGTGGTATCCAGTTCAAGTGTGTTTCAAGGGACAATATAAAGGACTAGAAGGACACCTCAGTCAAATCCAACAGTCCACTCTTCTTCTCGTTCCTCAGTATTATTCAACCACAAATTATGCTTCCTCCTTGTTGTCAGATTGTACCACTGGTTAGTTTAATTGGCTGTTACCGTGGCAACAAAGAAACACCGGCGCTTCCTTGACAACAGCTTTCAGTCCAACGTGGCAGACGCGCTGATGTTGCCGTGGAGCAAAAAAATAGGTTTCACTTGTTATCAGTATAAGTAGCAAAGAGATAAGAGGAACGAGATGAAACTGTGGTGCTTTCTGAGAAGCACTTTCAGTGCAAAATAGTGGAAAAGTAGCTCTGTTGCTGCGGAATTTTGTTGCTTTCGGTACCTGTCAATACAAGTGGTCACGTAACCTCTCTGAAGTAAGAAGAATATACAATATAAAAGAGAATAAAACTTGTACGTTACTCATAACTGTAAAATGCACTGATTTTCATTTCTACATTTTCTACTCAAGTTGCACACTGAGTCTCAGGCCTGTTGGTAGAGGTCGTGCGAATCTGTATTTGTTGTCGTGGTTTCCACACACAGTCAGCAGGAGTGATTGTTGCCGTGCCGTTAACGCTCTGTAAGAACTTTGTGCCACTGAAGTGGAACTTATCTGTGTTTTGTAGCTGTTCCTCGGCCTCTTTAATCCTCAGCTCAGACGGCATGTGCTGATACTGTATCTACCAGTTCAGAGATGCTGTACCGATGGACTCGTGCAAGTACAGATTAAAAGAAAGTTCTTTGGTGGCAAACAGCACAAAACAATCTTTTCACAAGATGGCTATCCAGTGAAATCCGCCTGCTCCGTGGCGGTCTACTTGGCCACCCACTTTGAAGCCACACTGTGATATGTCAGATGGTCTTTGTTTTCCATCACCCTCTTAACCTTCATGGCATGGGCTCACCACTGCCAGGGCTGTTATGGTCAATATGAGAAGATGAGGGATTGTTGACCTCCGCCTCCCACCCCAGACGCACAGCTGAAGAATTATCCGGCCCCTCCCACCAAAATGAGTGCTGCTCCACCTCACCACCCGAACCAGACTGACACCCAGTTACTCAGATTGTATAAACAGATGTTTCTAAAGGGAAACTTTTGACCACTCAAACCAAGATCAAATAGAGGTGCGGGTGTTTTTGTTCCGAGATCCACGTGTTCATGCGTACAACTTTGCACTGTGTCCTACTTAAGTATTTAGACTGAAAACGACTCCTGGAAATAGTGGAGATTGATTTTTCCCCACACACCGCTCTCTCCTCTGCTGCGGACGGTGTTAGAGGTCCTCGACCGACAACTCCGCTCCTCTTGCAGGTGTACTCCCTGCTGACTGCGAGCCTTGGTTTCTGTAAAACACACGGGTTTCTACACTGTTATTCCTTTTCCCTCCGTCCTTGTTTCCCACGCTCCCGTCTTGCTTCCCCTGGAGCTCAGTGTTGGGATTTCCTCACCTTCAACACATCCGTGTGTTTATGCCCCAGCGGTACTCCCCAGTAAGTTCATAAATTAGCGAATATGCCGCAGAGATAACACTCCCACACTGAGATATCTGAACTACAACCACAGCTGACAAGAGCACAATGGATAAAACGATGTGGCGTGACCACGCAGGGGAAATTTATTTGTCTCTTGACCTCAACTGTCGTATTAAATAAATGCATAGAGGTTGAGGCTGTCAGCAAATAAGTACACGATCAGATACATCCTGATTGAAAGAGTTGAAAAAAGTTGTTTACGTTTTTATCGTTGAAACTGTACTTCAGAAATTCAGGTATTGTTTTCAGGGCAGGGATCAAAATGACCCAGCCCCGCCCAGACCGAACTGTGGGTTAGAAAATATATGTGCTCAGTAGAAGCAGGCCTTTCCCCTGTGCATGCTAAACATCTGTCTCCATGTGCCTGTTGATGGGCCTTATGCATTCGTGGCCTTGAAGTGGCCAGATGGTCGTAGCTGCTCCCTCTGTGGGACTCAAACTGAGCTTCTCTGATTGCACGGAGAAGTAAACGTACAGCAGTGAAGACATCCCAGGATCTTTAGAGACGTTTCTGAAAGATTAAAAGTGAAGGATATACTGTCTACACACATATGTTGCTTTCAGGTATTCTCTACTTGTCTAGATATTTGTTTTGCAATCTGCATTTCACCATACACCGAGCTGTCTCATTACTTTCCGCAACTGGAAACCCCATAATCTACAATCGGAGCCAAACATTCCATCTGTCCATCCCTTGCCTCCATCTTTTTCCATATGTCTGTCGTTCGCTGGCATCTCTTTCCACGGGAACGTTTAAAGAGTGAACCCTGCTTCGCCTCTCCAGGGTGGCTGCTGGTCTGTGGAGTGACGTAACGTGTGCAGGCGCAGCTTGAAAACACATGAAGATAAAAACCTCATTGAGATATCTGAGGCACGTCCGGGATTCATGGGTTGACACGGGCCAAAGTAAAGCATTTGGTTTCTGTAGTATGAAATCAGTTCCTTCCTGACTCAGTCCAGGTGGCTTTATACAGCTTTGGCACAATATCCAGGTCACATATGTCTCAACACAAAATTGGTATGTGTTATGGTTATCTTGCTCCTGCAATTTGTTTTACATTATCAAGATGAGCGTATAAACTCCACACTCCGTGGTGTGTTCACTCTGTCCCAAATGTGCAGTGCCTCACCCGGTTGTAAGGTTTACACCTGGCTTAAAATTTTACAGAAATAAAGCCACTTTTACAAGTTTCCATGGAGTAGCTCGTCACAGAAGCCACTTGAATTACAATATCCTGAAAGGTCATTAATGCCCAATGATGGCAACAAAAAAACAACAGTTGGGCACTGCAGCTTTATGTTAAAAATGAGAAGAAATAAATGCGTCATTAACTTCAATGAGATAAATGAGTTTTAACAATAATTTCTGCCTCTTCGGGACTGTTCGGGTGTAGTTTGATCTCATTTGACTGACAGTCTTCCCAGCGACTAGTGATTCTGTTTTCTGTGTTTAATTCTGATTTGTTGATGGAAATAGGCAACGTCACTTTTTCTTCACGTCAAACCAGTGAGAAGACAAATCTCTAAAACAGAAATCTCTTGGGAAATAATAAGTACAAATGTAACTTAAAACTAAACCAAAAAAATGTCAAATAATGCCCATATTTTAGCGAGATTTCATAGTATATTTCTTTTACTCAAGCCTTACTGTACTTACTTACTATCAGTTTTCAACCTGCTGTGCTTCAAGCCCTGCTTCATCCTCGTTCTTCAGATCTTCATGACACCGCTGAACCGGGTGTAAAAGGAAAGATGAATGACCAGCGGGGTTCTTTGTCGAATGTGTGTGAGTGATTCCTTTGGCTGGCATGTGTCTGGTGCATACATGTGTGCAGATGTGTGTTGCTGAGGATCTTTCCTCCTCTTGTCTCGTCTGATCCTCTGGTCTTTGATGTGAGGGGCCTGCGCTGTGTCTCCCAGAGCGTCTTCAGCAACGCTGCTGCTTTTCCATTAGGCTGTAAGATAATATGTGTCGGTTCCTGTCTGATCCGTATTAGCACCTCCACATCACAAACAAGATGCAGCTGGAAGTTTACAAATGTTTTATCCAAACGTGTTCAAACTCAGTTTTTCACAGTTCCCATTCCCTCTGTTAGTTCAGGTAGCCGTACTACTTTATCTCAGTGAAAGCATCTGAAAATAACTAAGCCCATGATATATATTTTGTTGCCTTTTCCACTTAGGTTACATCAAACATTTCCGACAGTGTTAACGGCCTGTTTGATTTGGTCGCCTTTGAATGGCTCCGTATTTCCTTCACTAACATTAACATTTAACGTTACTGGCAGAATTTACGTTAGAATGAAATAACGTAATGTGCACATATGTCGCTAAACATATTGTGATTAAAGGTTAATGCGTTACCTCGTCTGTAAACGTGATTTCTTCGCATCGGATAGATTTTCATCAGCAGTGGTGGTGAAAGTCCCATGATCCCATGCAGAAAGACGCAGTGAACTTGTGTATGCAAGCATTTTACCCCCCTGAGAAATGTGATAAATAACAGCTAAAGAAACGCAGAGATTAAAAAGCATCTCTACTGTTATTATGAAATTTCGCATCGTCAAAATAAAGTATCTGGGCTAACTGAACTAACAGAGAGAAGATGTATTGAAATGAAATGTTGGGAATTCTGAAAATAATGCGAATGCATTTAGCTACGGTGTATGTAAACGTTTAATCTCAACGTGTGTGAGAGCAGGGTTTTGATTTTGATCTGATTGGACTGTTAACAATACAATGAAAAGGGGAGCTCACTGAAGTATTTGCTCTTTTGCTGAGAAATGGTAATTGTGTGATATTCTAGACATTAAATGTGTGGCTTTAAAGGCCCCGTTAACCTCTTCGCAAACACAGTGTGAGGACCAGCCACCAGGATTTATTGAAAATGGGGTTAAAAGAGACATTTTATTTGGTTTGGAAAACAGGCAGCTGCATTGTAAGGGACTATTTTTGAACAGTTTTGTCTTAACTTCCATCAAAACTGATAAGAAAGGCCTCTTCCTCAAGCTTTCCACGCTGTGTTCAAGTGCCCGGCCTTTCTGCTTTTCTTCCTGTTTGAGTCTGCCCCTTTTTTCCGTCTTCATATGGAACTCATTTGTCTCCCCTGTGTGAGTGAACACAAAAGTCAGACGAACGCTGTAGCTGACTGCAGCGTTGGCTGGAGTGAAGCGGTGCTGCTGTAAGCAATCTCAGGCTACTTTGCTCCCATCAGCCAGAAAGGTAATCCGTAGGTGAGACGCCGAACCATCCGCTTTGACAGTCAGTTAACCGCGCATCCAGGCAGTGATCTAATGTGACAGTCGGATGTTTGACGAAACAGGGATTTAACAGGATCTGTGAGTGTTGTGGTTTGCGTAGTTATTAGGGGCAGCCGTCAGACGAGTCGCTGTGTGCACGTTTTACTGCACTAAGTGAAGATGCAATCCTCTTTTAGGCTGATAATAACACGTTGGCTGATTGAAAGGCTGCAGAGAGCAATGAAAACAAAGTGAGAAGGTGAGAGAAACTGAGATTCAGAGAAACAGACAAAGAGAGAAGAAGACAGAGAGAGAGAGAGAGAGAGAGAGAGAGAGAGAGACCCTGTGCAGCTCCAACTCTTGTTATTTTAACCCAGATTCAGCACTGAAATATGGCCACCATGTGGACCCTCTCAAGAAGCGTGGCCCCCAAAATCAGCCCGGCCAATCAGATTGGACGTTGCAGCTCAGGAGGAGGGACGTGGGGAGGGTCTAGGAGTCACAGTCCGAGAGAGGCATTAAGTGTGAGAGCAGGAGGAGGAGAGCCAGGGCACAGGAGCCTCATCTCCAGGAGAGCTGGACTATCCACAGACCGATGGAGACAGGTTGGACATTTGAATTGTTTTAGAGTCATTTTCTTATTTAATCGACAGGGCGGACACTTCAGTTGCGGCGGAGGAGTTTTAATAGGCTGTGAAGATGATGTTTTTGGTCCGAATTACAACCTTGCAGTGGTGTCACAGAGCTGCAGGATGCTGAGCAGATGTGCTGAAGTGTTAGGAAAGACTGGCTCGTTTTGCTGTGGAAAAGCTGACTGTGGAGTCTTTTGTTATGAAATGCTAACACACAGTCTGCAATTTTCCTTAAATAATGACAAGGATAAGAGTGATCGTGTCCTCTAAAGCATACACAGGAGCTGCAAAATAAAAGAGACCAGATGTTTGCACTATAATAACAAATTATTCTCCATTGTGCTTTGGTTGCTGATTTATCGGGTTACCACTGATCTAGTGTTTTTAATGTCCAAGATTGCTCTCAGGTTTTTGCAGTTTGTCATGAGTAAAGTTGATATTAGACAAGAGAGTGTGACCAGACTAGTACGTGGCCGGTCATCTCCTGCATTCGTGTCTATTATATCTGCGGGGACTTCTCATTCGAAACAGATCCTCACTGATTATAAGCGCTGTCTGTGTTTGAAAAGGTCACGTAAGGCAAGAGAGGTGTTGGCTGGAAATGTCAGGAATCCCAAAATGTTCCTCGTCGGATAATATTTAACAGAGTAATTCCACTGAGCTGTCATATTTTATGTTATCGGTAGATTGTAGACTTTCACCTGACCTGCTTTTAGCACTTTCTCCGCACATACTCTGTGCATAGAGTAACTCCCCTCTTAACCCTTCATTCAGCTCTAAACAAACGCTCTCCATGGTGACGCTTTACTCCAGTCGTGGCATGTCCATAGATATGCAGATTGTTTCCTGTCAGTGGCAGCGTGGAAAGGCGTTTCCTGCTGTTTTGTTGATGTGATAAGAGAAAGGCTGAGTGGGCGCTTTGAATGGCAATTGTGTATTCTTAGTGTGCACGTTTGCATACGTGTAAATAAGTGCAGTTTTACTCCTGAGGCCTGCTGGGTATTAAACAGACCATTGATCATTAGTTAACCCCCGTGTTTTAGTTTAACCGTCTCAATTAAACGAGTTAGTCTGCACAGATACAGAGGTCCCGAGGCTTGTAGCTCACAGTTTGGGGCGAGCCTGTGCCAGATTGCAGGGAGTCTTGTAAGTGAGTACGCACATGGGGGGTTAGTGTTGGGGGGTAAGTGGGGGAGTGGATGCAGACTATAAACTCTTCTGTGTATGTAAACTGAGCCTGAAATAATCCTCAGTCTCCCTCTGGGTTACTCACAGAGCATAAAAGACATCATAAATCCACCTCAAGCCTCATATATACAGACTACCGTGCTCCACTCTATCTTGGGAAACTTCTCTTCGTGTTAACGGCTCAAATCTGTGTCTGGGAACAGCGAGGAGACGTCTGGGCATATGTTTGTGACAAATTCCACGTTCGTTAATAGAATCACACTCGCCCAGACTCGTCAGAGCCACGTTCAAGCCGACATTAGACAAATTAAGATCTTTTAGGTACTGCGTAACGAGCATGCACGTGACACAAAGACCCTCGACTCAAGCTGCCCCTGCCGGGTCGAAGGTTAAATGTCCAAGTCTTCAAAGCAGTTCCTTTAGCTCCATAGTAATCTCCCCAGATGGTTCAAATTGTTTCAGGTCCAAAGTGTTTTCCAGCAATATTCCTGTCAGTGAGGAATTAGTCTTTGCAACTGGCCAACAAATGCTTGACCCTAAAACACAGAGCTGTCTCATGCCTAAAAAAAAAAAGAAAAAACAAACGTTAAACCGTCAAACGTCAGCCTCATCAAAGGGCCGTTGGGATTTGCATCAACGGTCTCTGTCTGAGGGTGGAGAGAGTTTTTCAAAAGTCGGCATCTGTTCCTGCATCTGCTCATGGTGAGGCAATGAGAACGTTTGTGATTCATAAAATTAATTTTGGTCCAAATCCACAGGGGCGGCTGTCTGTGCCTGCTCTTATGATCTCATCTGTTTTACACAGTCCAAACATACAGTACAAAAACCGACACACACACACACACAAAAACACACATCACCCAGCAAAAGACTACAGATCTGGGTCATTTTTTTTCTGTTGGAATAGAAGGACGGAGGGGAAAGAAAGAGTTGTTGATATCTCAACAGGATGACAAAGATCAAAGTTTGTGTAATACTCTTGAACACACATGCACCGAGTCCCTCGTGCTGGGATGCGACCACAAGGGGACAACTGTGCCTCTTGCCCTTTGCTCTAAGGGCACAATGGGGGCTGAGTGAGTGATGGAAACCTCACAGTGAGCGCGGCACACGTGTCAACGCCGGCCCCCTGCTCCCTCTGCCGCCCTGCCAAACGCTGGTCGGAGAACGACTAGCAGACTCCCGAGAGGCAGCGGGGAAACCGGGGGAACAAAAAAGGACTCAAAGAAAAGAAACAACCGTCAACTCTGGCTTTGAGATGTGTTTATAACATGAGCAGCACAAAGGCGTAATCTGGCTCTCAAGCTCCTGTGATCGAGTGAATCGTCCACGCTTCGCTGTTAAGCGTAAACCTGTTACTGTCCGCTACAGATTAAATCTCAAACTTCATTATTACTTACAGAGAGCCAGTGTTTGAAATGAAATCACCCTTAGATACTGTAGGGACTGTGTCATAAAAACACTAACAGTTCATGGTCCCGTCATCAGGGAGGATTATAATGATTACTTCATATAAAACATCTGAAAATGATGCTATTTTTGATACGTTTTTGTGTTAAGCAAAATAGGCTGTTGCAGTTCAGACCATTATAGCAAATGGTTGCAGCTAATTGAGTTGATGCTAGAAATAGTCCCTGCACTGGAAAAAAGTACGAAAGAGTGTTTATTTGTGTTCGAAAAGGAGAGAAACAGCTAGTTTAAAAAGAATATACAAAAACTCAAAATGTATGGGATTAAAACCAGCAAGGTAATTATTGAGCTTTAGAGGTGTTGTTAAGGCTGACCTAAACACCTAGCCACGTTACAAATTCTCGTCTTCTTTCTTTCAAACTGGGCTTATCACCTACTGGCTCAAGGAAATACAAATTGTGAGACTTTTCTTGTTACAAACACAGTAACAGACTAGATTTAAAGTCAACCGTTCGGTCAAATCATCTCGGCGCTTTAGTCATGGTGGCTGTTGCAGCTAATGCTAACATATCAACTAAACTGTCAGTGAAAGGCGTCAGGGTAGATTATGAATTATATATTTTTTTATATTCATTTTTTTTTTTTTTTTGTACATTTCTGATCAGTTGGTAGCCAAATAATTGATGAATAATAAAGTTATTGTAAAACAACGATGAACAAGGCTAGCTAGTAGCAGTTAGCTAGCTACTATTTTTTGCTAGTAGCGTATCTGATATTTGTGCTAGTTAAAGCCACTCAGTCTTTTGCTACTGAGCGTTGACTGGACGTCATCTTGGAACACAAATGAACAGTGGC
>JAPQRN010000005.1:25154066-25199508 GCA_037367275.1 Coranthus polyacanthus
ACAATTAAAAGAAATCGTGTTGCCTATTTATCTGCCTGACTATTATATAGCCTAACCCTCTGTTTCCCTGGTGGTCACCTGCTGTGCTGTGTTACAGGGTGGAGGCTGTGGGATCAGAGGTTAGAGAGGGAGGTGGGGAGGCACCTATCAGAGGTGGATTGATGGCGGAGAATTGACAGTTTGGAAGTTAACAGAGACAAGAGCCAGTGCAGAGGGAATAGTGAGGCTGGAAGGGCGGAGTGCAGTGGGATATTAGGTTAGAAGGTCCAGCTTCGTGTGTGTGTGTGTGTGTGTGTGTGTGTGTGTGTGTGGAGGGGGGGTCTTAGAAGGGGTTGAGAATTAAAACCATACCTTCAATCCATCAGTGGAGCCGGTCTGGACGTCAGGGCAATGCAGCAACATGTGGAAAGAATTTATGACCTAGTTTTCATTTCCTTGTTTAATACAATATTGGGTGCTTTAAGAGCGAGAGAATGGGAGGAGAAAGAAAGGAAGTAGAAAGAGAGAGAGAGAGAGAGATTAGGAGAGAATGAAAGGAGAGAATGAAAGGAGAGAATGAAAGGAGAGAGGTGCTTTCAGCGCCACACACTTGTTTTTATGAAGGCGCAGGACCTGCCTGTTGAAGGAAAGCTTGTCGGATGAAGACATTAAAACTGGAACTCCCGGTTATTTAACGGCGCACTCATTATCTGTAATGTTGTTACTGAAAATCCTGAGATTTGATCGGTGGCAGGCCTGTCGTCTGGAGCGGCGATCCGTCCGCTTCCACGGGAGACCTCATGAAATCAAATTACTTGAAGTGGCAGATTTGTATTTAGGGGATGTGCTGTACATGTTTTACAGAATTGCCTACGTTCATAGAGCGGAACGTGTGTGTCTGCAATGGTATTAAGATGTTGAAGCCCACTCAGCAAGGTAGTGGAAGTAGGTCACAGTTACTCAGGAAGTGACCCCGTCCTTCCACCGAGAAGCAGGACGTCAGAGGGTCAGCCAGTGACTGGGTCGTTTGGAAAACTCTTCAGCTACCTTTTCCTGTTGTTCTCTGCGCTTTCTGACCTCACAAGCTTGCGTGTCACGATTCAGGTTCGGGTCTCTCTTTCCGGTGCTGGCAGTTGCCAACGCTTGGTGTCTTTTTGTGATCGTCTTCAGTCGCATTTCAGACGGTCGTCGGGAAGTCATTTCTGCCTCGTGTAACATTTTTTTTGGTCCTGATGGGATGTTTTCAGTGCCAGGATGGCACTTTGGCAGGAAATGTTTTTGTAGCAAATACTTGTAGCGTTTACAGAAATAATGTGCTGCGGTCATCAATAACAAACTGGAACATGCTTGTTCTTCTTTTGTGTCTTTAAAGCTATAATATGTCATTTCCGCATTGAAATATCTAATAATAACAAGGCCTGTGTCATCTGGTTTGTTAGATTAGATTCAGGGAAATTCGTGATTTCATTCAATGTAAGGGTTGTTTGTATTTTATTTGGTAAGTGGTATCATATCCCCTTCACAACACTTCACATTTAACATTACTTGCCGCTATTTCATATATATATATATATAATAAAAACATAATGGAATTAACGTTTTAATACATTAACTCTTCCGTAAATCTGATTTCTGCCTGACTTGTCACATTTTTATTGCCAGTGGTGGTGAAAACAACTCCCATGATCCAACGCTACCACAGTGTGATCTACCACTACATCTTTTACTGTTTTGATTGAAACCCCGTAGTGTCGGCCGCGTTGTCATATAATGTACAGCACCTCTGTCAGATCAAAATTCCGAGTTTGCACAAAATTTAAAGCTGCCCTGTGGTGTTTTCCTCCACTAGTAGTGCTGTGGAGCTATGCATTTAAGAGTGGGTGAGCAGTAGATGCTGATGTTGTACAGTAAAATGCAGAAAATCTGTCACTGCAAGTTCTACAGTTGTTTTATGTTTAAGGAAACACATTTAAGGATCCGCTGTGAAAGATTTAGGGGGATTAAGGAGGATCCTAATGCAGAACTGGAATGAGAATTGGAGCTTTACCACGGTCATTAGGACTCAAGGATACCGACCGTGCATTTTAAGAATCACCAAATGTTTGCTTACAGGCCTCTACAGTGAGGTTTGCTGTGAGCCCTGCAGCCTTTAGACACTGCTCTCTGAAAACTGTTTTTTTTTTTTTTTTTTTTTTTTACTAAGATACCATCACCTCTCTTAACAATCATTTTCCTTGTTTCCCCACTTCCAGGTCTGTTTCTGATCCTCGGGCTCATGCTGTACCCTGCTGGCTGGGGTTCAGACAAGGTTCAGCTGTACTGCGGTCCTGACGCGGCTCCGTACCGGGCCGGCCTCTGCTCCATGGGCTGGGCTTTCTACACTGCCATGGGCGGCACGGTGCTCACCTTCATCTGCGCCGTCTTCTCCGCTCAGGCCGAAATCGCCACCTCCAGCGACAAGGTTCAGGAGGAGATCGAGGAGGGCAAGAGCCTGATCTGCCTCCTCTGAGGGCTCGCGGAGTTCTGTCCCGTGTAGGAAAAGAAAAGAAAAGGAAGAGAGAGAGAGAGAGAGAGAGAGATCGACACCTGCCCTCCTGCCTTTTCCCACGAGGCCCCTGTTTACCACTAAGACTGACTCTTTTTGTTTCTGTTTTGTCTTCATGTGGGAGAAATCTCCGAGTGCCAATTGTTTTTTTCAGTGTGTCCTTGTCTTTCTGCCACTAGAGGTGCTGTGTCTGTGTTATTGTATTCATGTTAACCATGTGGATGCCCAGAGAGGCTTTGTCTGTCGCCACATGTTGTGTAAATAAGTGTGATTATATATTATATTGTACATAGTTATAGTTGCAGAATGATGGTCAGCTTGATCCAGGCTGGGCTGATGAAGTCACTCTTGCCTTAAAAACACTGGTGTTTTTCTTTGTCACCAGATCACAACCAGCAAACCTGGATCTTTTCTCCTTTTGCCACGTGTGAGTAATAACTCAACAAGGGAACCACTACTCAGTCAGAATAAACTACTCACAGAATAAACAGCTTCGTTTAGAGTGGATGTCCTTTAAAGCTTACAGAATGTACTGTCTTTTGAATGACTAATGTGTTTGCAGACCCTTGAAATGTATCGACGGAAATGATTCTTCACACGGACTGCACAAGGACAAGCAAAGCAAGCTCTGTGGTGCATTTTGTTTGTTCTTCATTTTAAAAAAAAAATCTTAATATGAAGTGAGCTTAATCCTAGCCTAAGCTAAAAAGGTGACCTGTGAAGGGTCTCAGTCTGGTCCTCATTTAGCAGACTTCCTTGTATCTGTGCACAAATACATGGACTGAGCGGCGAGGACACGTGTAATGAAGTATTGCTGTTATTATTAATGTCTGGTTTCAGGGAGAGTCCTCCAGCCAGAGAACTGGAGTCTGTCTTGTCATAGATAGTGTCCTGTCTATTCCAGTTTGTTTCTGCCAAACGAAAAAATAAAGAGAAGGGAAAAATACGGTTTTGGTTTCAGTTTGTACGCAGTGAAAACTTGAAAGGGAAGGAGGGGGAGATGGAGCAAGTGGAGAAGCCAGCTTGGTGCTGAGACCTCGGTTTGGGTCTTGAGGTGGGGGTGGATACGTTTTCCAGCCAGTGGGTGATCAGTTTTTCCACTGATGCAGAACTCTAACTCACCATGCGCGTGCGCGTGCGTCTGTGTGTGTGTGCGCGCGCCTCATTTTTTAAAAAAAATTAACAAGCATACATTTCCCACCTTCCCCATTTGTTTGTGCTCCTTTTCTCCAGCTGTCAGACGAGTTGCTGTAACTTTGGGAACTACCTGTGAGTGAGTGAGTGTGTGTGAATGTGTGATCACGTAACAGCGAGTCGCTTCCCAGATGTTCCTCCCTCCATGTGGACTACAGAGAAGCCTCTGGCACAACCCTGTGGCTCCCTTTCTCCACCAGAGCACTCAAACTAAACACAGCGCTTGATGACTTCCAGATTAGGCACATGACAAATCATGCAATCTGAAGAGTGCTGCAGAAATTCAGGCCTGTTTCAGCGCCAGAGGCTTTTAGTTTTGCCCTATTTTCCTTTCCTAGAAGCCGTCAGAGAGGACACGAATGAGGAAATACAGTCTGTGAGTTTTGCTTCCTTTTACACCTGACAAAGAAAGAGTGTGTTTTACACAGTGATGGACAGTTACCGTCGACAGAGGGAAACAAATGTACATTTCCAGAAATGAGGCTGAAAAGTTCAAGCTGACGTCTCCAGTGTTTAATCTTGTACGTGATGAATGTTCAAGAGGGTGCCGTTTGACCTTTAAAGTACAACTGTGGAGCAGCACTAATCAATATTCAACTTTAACATCAGTTACTATGCATGTATTGGTAAGCTGTTGAACTCCATTTTGCAGGAGCTTGCTGGTAGTTCAACCACAAACATTTACTAAAACTACACTTTTGGGCCCTAAAAATAAAAGAATGCTTCCTTGATTTTTATTTTACCACTGCTTGATCGCAAACACAAATATTTCACTATCGTTGTAACGTTTTGAAACGGAATTTTCGTAAACTACACTTGAGTTTATCAGATATCAATTAGTCACGAGTATAAATGTTCAGAGAAGTTGCTGCATGTCTCATTTGTAGACTCCACCCTCTGGAAAGAAGGAGTCTGACTGATGGACAATGGATACAAAACCAAAGACCAAACGTTCCTGACACTTTCCCATGATTATTTAAGTAGGGCCCGTGAAGAGGTGGCACTGTTGGTGCAAAAAAAGTGGCATTTCTGACTGACATGTGAGTCCTTATTGCAGGACTCTCACTGTCATGACAAACCTGGAAAAGTCATGAAATGAAGTAAAAGTGGCTATTTTGAAAAGCTCATGCATCTGTTTTGTCTAAATTCACATCAGAGAAGGAGGAGTGGACCTCAAGGTCTGTGGAGAGCTTAGGCTCTGTGAGGGCTTTTTTATTGACTAAACTCAATGCATTTTTGCATAATTTTACATCTGTATATTACAATATTTAGAAACAAATCTGTTCATTGATGAGTACAACTCAAATTTCCAACTTTGTGAATAACAGATGACCTCCACTGTTGTTCTCTCTTTTCTCTGGTTCTTCAGTTTAAATGCTGCATCAAAGTCTGATAAGTAAGGAAAGCCCTGGACATAGCGTTCAAACCATGATGGCTGAATGTTAGTTACTGTGTAATTAAATGAGGCTGGAGAGACTTTGTCTTCCTCGGTGCCTGTAAAGGTATTTCTGTAGCACACGGCGACGTGACCGCCTGTTTTCTGAGGATCTGAAACAAAAATGAAAATAACCTGCAATTACAGTTCAATCTTCTCACAATACTTCATGAAAGCACACTTCTCGTCGCATAAAAGGTCACATTAAAGGTTGTGAATTGTCGTGGAAAACAATCGGTTCTTGAAAAGTCATGGAGAAGTTTTGAAATTTTGTCTGTAATAATGTGCGTGAACCCTGGTCGGTGTTACTAGTTCATATCTCATGTACATCGTCACGTTGACCGTTTCTGCTTCACTTTACCGAGCTTCGCTGTAGTTCATCTTCTTCCAGTGTGAAGCCAATGGTAGAGTATCTCGCGCCGGGTCAGCTAACCACCCACGATCACATCCCCACCTCTCCCCCCAGCACCGCTTCCTCTGTCGGCCAAGCGCTGCAGGTTTTCACCTCCATCAACACTTGAATAATGTGAGGCATCTCGACTGAATGAGTCCGGTGACAGCTGTGAGAGGAGCAGCTGAGGGGAGGACCTGCAGCTGCCCGCGTAGACCGCTAACAGCCAGGGTGAAGGCTGGTGCTGTTTTCACACACCTCCAGAATGTATGAGGAGGCATTAGACGAGAGCGGCCCTTGAGCCTGTGAGAGGCTGTTATTCCTCCTTTGTGCCCCTTCCCCGTTGGCAGCGAATTCGGTGTGCAGCCAGCTTCCTCTTCTGTGTGAGTGTTGCTTTACTTGATTTCACACGGGTTTATTTGAGCAGAGACCACGGACTCGGCGCTTGGCCTTTAATAGTGTGCGAGTGTGTATATTTTATACTGCTTATTTAACAAGTCCATTATTGGTCTAGTGAAAGGAATACAGCCACTAAAGCGGCCAGCTTTACATTTACCCAGTTTAAGAAATACGTTTGAAATCTGCCACTAAATTCCAAGATAAATACTCGGAACATGGCCATAGTGTCACTGGTCCACTGGGCTTTCACCTTGTCTCGTCAAAAAAAACTACAAAGAAATGTAAAACATACTCTTGGTGATGAGTCGGTAGACGTTCAATGGATGCACTTCGCATCTAAGTCTTTCTAAGTCGCAAACTTTGATAGTGAAGAATCCTTAGATTCTTCACTATCACTACATATTCACTACATATTTGCAACCAGGGAGTGAGAAAGTGCATCCCTGCCACCTGAATATTTCAATGATATTTACATTTCAATGACCCTGACATGAAGGCGAATCTAATGTTTGAGAACTGCTGACCTCTACTGGTCGTCACCTGCTAGTGCACGTCTAGACTTATCATAACACATTTTGCTGCGTGAAGGCACATACTTCAAGAGAAACCACAAAAGGCATACAGAAGAAGAACTTTATTCAGTTAATACAATAAATATACAAAACTCAAACTAGCCAACATGCGACTGAAGGTGAAACCAGAGTGCATCTAGAAATTACACTGAAACTTACAGCAACAGCTGACCATCTGGAAATTGTACAAAATATACAAACATCCCTTAATAGTTTCGATTATTTCGTGAGATGTAATTAACAGAGATGCCTATGAAAGTGTTTGTTTGATTCTCAGTGTTTCTACCACATGACATGTTGATTAGAAAGCACAGTTTAAAGCCACAGTCCATCTACAGTACATCACACAGTTCACATCGCAGTGCCTTTTTCACATTTATCGTGTTTATTACAGAAGTCAAAAACAGCAAAAATTCTCCAAGTGCCACCCGGTCGGATTCTTTTTCCACGGAGAAGAAAATCTCGCGTTATGTATCTACACGTTGTACTGTCGACTCAAATGAAGCCAGTGGGAAATAAAACGGGAAAAGTGAGCAAAGGGCTAATAATAAAAGGCATCTTCAGGAAGCCGCGACAGATTCAATTAAAAAGAAAATCTCCAGTAAATCAGAAGGGTCCCACACTCCGCCCTGCACACGGTTAAGACTTAAAGGACCAGTTCAAGCTTTTTACACTCCTACGCAACACATACATATAAAGGCTTAACTGGCTTAATCATGAAACCGTAACAGTGTGATCAGACACATTCAGTCAGTGCAAACTGCTTTGCAGCTCCCACTGAGGCACACGAGTATCATACAATTTATAGAAAAGACACATTCGAGGACGTCTTGGAAGGAAAATGCATTTTTAAACGATTGATCACCACAATATGGAAATTAAAAAACGCCGAGCATGATTTTAATAGTGCATCTGATCATGGTGTTGCTGGAGTTCAGTGATGCTCAATCCCAATATTGAATAATATGCAAGCAATTATCAGCATTCAGAACATTAAAATCAGCATTACTGGCCTATTTCGTATTTTTAAAAGTCACTTTTATTGCAATAGATTGACTTACAGCATATATTTTAAAAACAGGCCAGTCAATTTTGTACTGTACAATCTCGTATAGTTTTTTTTTTTTGTTGTTTTTTTTTTTTTACCTCGTCATGCAAGAGTACATCCTGAGTAAAGCTGAGGTAAATCTCCAGTACACAAAGAAGAAGAGCTGGAGACGAGTTAGACGTTGCTCTTCAAAATGATCGACTGTATAAACATGCAGCTGTATATACAGAATAGTGGATCTCATGTCAACAGTGTCATTCGTTTCATCTGTTTCTTAAGAAAATGACACGAGGAGATAGGCTTCAGGTGAAATATATGCTGAACTCAGCTGGTGCATTTATGTGTATGAAAATGTAATAATTGGTCTAAATCTACACTAATGAGCAGGAAGGCATGAGAGAATTATAAATATCCAGTGCAGTGTTAGGACAAAGAATGGAATAACCAGATTAAAGTGCAACTTGGCATGATTTCACTATGGATATGTCGATTAATAGAGGCAAAAAACTTAAAGAAAACAGGTATTTGAAGCAGGTTTTAAAGTGATAATCTAGCCAAAGGAAAAGCAAAGTTTGAGTATCAAACACTTCGTTCCTGTATGCTGAATAGAGGGCTAAAAAGTCTTTTCTTGGTTGAAATTGTTAATAGTGGAGAAAAAAAAACTTCCCACACCACTTTTGCAGCATTATGTACTTCTCCACAGTTCGTTAATCTGGTCGCTGTGTTGTGTTGAAACACCACTTCTGACCAAACCTTGTGGACAGTGAACGCTTACAGGGGTCTGTATTTGAAACACAACGAATACAATTTTGGCTAAACTATCACTTTAAGGAAATCTGACCACATCATTTCAATAATCCTATTTTGTGGGAAGGAAAAAAGCAGAAGGCAAGGCAGTGATCTGGAATGCACAGCATTCATCTTCAGCAACACAATGTCACTCCACCAGGGGGCAGCAGCGTTAAGTTATGCATGTATTCCAGGACAACAGCAGATGCTCGGGGAGTACAGTATGTTATCTAACAACTACAGGGTAGATGATTTCCGTTTGTCAAATAATAAGTTAGAAAGTAGTGATTGAGGTTGATAAATTACAGAGTAATACTCAGTCGTACAGGAGGCCGATGGAGGGGGGTAAATGAATCACTGCGAAGTGTGTTCAGCTACATAAAACTGTCTACAGAGAACACATAGGCCTCGAGGTGACACCAGAATGTAAAGAGAGACACAAACATTCATGTAGTTGGCCACACTCACACAGAAAATAAAGTAGAGCACGCTGGTTGAATGGTGGGAGTGCAGCGCCAGAGTGGGGTCCCAGAGTCAGAGATGAGGGTGCACAATGTTGCCGGGGCAGGCAGAGTAGGGTCAGTAAGTGTGTGGGCAAGAAGGAGCCGCGGCCCTGTTTGAATGTTCCCAGCAGCTAATTTCTCACTGGGTGACTGGGTGGGCAAAAGCGACGTGCTAACTGCAGTGCCCACGCATAAACCAAGCAGTCAGGAGGCTATGGGGATTCTCTGTGTGTTCAAACAGGGCACATAGCTCACTGGAGGCAGGGGGGTCGCAAACAGGGGGGTGTGAGGGCTGGACAAAGGGATGAGCAGGGGGGGTTTTTTTTGTGCCAATCAGACCTGCTCCTTGAAAGCTCCTTCTGCAGCCCTAGAGGCGGCGGTAGCAGCGGCCGTCTGAACTGTCTTGTTGGACATGACGCCTGTGGCAAATTCCTGCTGCGCCTTCTCAAAGCTGGCACCGGTGGTGCGGTACATCGCATGGACCTGGTGGAGAAGAAAGGGAAGAAAAGATGGCTTTAGCACAGAACGGTTCGTGACAGAGGCTATGCGAGTTATCCGTTTATCGTGGCTTTACCTTTTTGAACATGATGAGCGACATGACAGCCAGTGCGGTAAAGAGAGCAGCAATGAGGATCATTATAATGCCCACTGGGATGTTCGTATTTAGGCATGTCAGAGCTGAGATCCAGCCGCTGAGGAAAAGGATGGAAACCAATGGGAAAATTACAAAACAGGACCCAAAGTCCACAACAAGAGTGCAATAATAAGCTACACACATGATGTACCGTATCACGGTTTATTTATGTTATTATTCTTACAGGTACAAAAACCCTCTTTTTATTATTTATTACAATTCTAAGGATTCCAGAAACGCCAAATGCTCATTCAGCCTTTTAGTTGAGTTTATTTTATTTTCTGTAAACTAGTCAAAACATAGGATGCCCCATTTCAGTGGTTTGTTCAATGTGCAGTAAATGTATGTTTTCGTCCTGTTGTCTCACCTGGTGCCCCAACTAGCGATGCCAATGGACTGGATAACGTAAATGCCAAACTGACAAATGTACACAAAGAAGAAAATAAAAAACCTGAATGAGCTGTCACTCCTGCAGAAAGAAGAAAAGGACATTATCATGAATAACACAATAAGCATAAACAGCCAGGTGATTAAGCATTTGTGCAGTGTCCTTTACCTGAACGCTCCATAAAGTGGTCTGTACCAACACACAAAAGAGCAGGGTGTAAAGAGTATGAACCAGAGGATGGACAGGCCAAAGTCCACCCCGCGTGACGCGTCCACACAGAACCAGGCCAGGCAGCCGACCATGTTCACGAGCAGCGTCCCGGTATGAACTAAAGGATACAGCAGAAGCAGAAAGAGGAAAACAGTAGTGAGCTGTAGTGAAAGTGGGACAGTGAGGCAGCCGTGGCATGTCACTGTATATGTCAGAGCATTGAAGGCAGGCTGGAGGACGGCAGTGTCCAGTATCCTGCCAAGTCAGACTAACTGAGTTCAGGATGGAAAAGGACGAAACACTGACGTTTAATATTTCAACATGTAACACCGTGCAGGACTGAGAACAGCAACGCGCGCGCGCTCATTTATAATTCATCATTACAGTTTGTTCTCAGGGTCCTCACGGTGACTGCATGGACAGAGGTACTGCTCTACACTTTTATACCACAGTGTGAAATATCGCATCAGTCCGCTGTTTGGCATTCCAGAGCTACCAACGTCACCGAGTAGAACATTCATTGCTCGGTTCTTTTAAACAAAAAAAAAAAAAAAATTAAAATCTCTTCTTTCATTAGACACTAATCTGAGAATAAAGTAGCAAAGAGGAGGGAGGGAACCATGTTGCCTCTGAAGGCTGTCTCAACACCAACCTTTTAGCGATCATCTGACTAAGTCACTTCTAATGTCTAACCACATGACTGCACCATGTGCCCAGTCTTATCATGTGGCTCCCTTGGAAGCCGTTCATTCTTTGTTTCTCAGATCCAAACGGTCATTTTTAACACTGTGACGGCCCTGCTCTTCGAGGGAGGGTGGGCTTGAGGGTCACATGTCAAAGAAATACGATCATTTAACTTTGTGATTTAATTAGTAGCATTTTCTAAATTGTTTTGTGCCGTAAAAAGGCAGTGATGGCATGCTTTATCCAGCGAACTGCTCCTGTTCTGATTCTTGAAAACAGTAATAATAACTGTCTTTGAAAAATACAGTTACTCAAAAGTAAAAGAAATTTCAAAAACAGCTTCATCTGCAGGTATGCACTTCAGCAGAGACTACAAAATACCAGCCGCATCCAGTCCAATTATTTCATTTAATCCAATGAAAGGAAGTCAAAGACGGCAGAAATGTGAAGTTACTTAAGAGTGCAGAGTTGGGCGTCTTTTTCCAAAACACCAAAGGACCCAGAGCTACATTAATGATTAAAAGAAAACATAAAAGAATGAAAATGTGTAGGTGGCTTCGTGTTGACCTGATTTATGTGTAATAAGAGTGTAACAAGAAACCTGCTGTAGATGATTTGAGACCTTCAAGCCTTCGGGAGGCTCAACTGAGATTCTTTGACGACTGTAAGCGGATTATTTAGGTAAACCCAGGTGATATCTGAACAGGGAACTCACCTCATCTGCATTTTAATTCACTGTCTTGGATTAACACAGTTCAACAGTCCTCAATATTGGTGACCAACATTAGAAAAAACTAAAAGACTTACACATCCAGAGGTAGTACATGATCTTGACGGTCTTCTGAAACTCTACAGGAATGTCCACTGTAATATCATGGTAGAAACAGGGGCCCACGGGGAACTTCTCCGGGAGCGGAGGCCAGTTGTTTTTCCTGCCTGGAAGGGGACAAGTAAAGATTGGGAGTTCATATATAACATTTTTAAGAAATACAAGTTTATATTTTACTCGATGGCCCAAAAAGGAAAATCTTCTGGAAGCAGCGTCTTATATCACTAACGACCTACATTTAACAACAGCCGCAGGCTTTGACCATCTCATGGAACCGCATCCTCTATTCGTTCTGCCTAGTTACTAGTGTAGTGAAAGTAGTCACAGAAAAAAACATAGAAACTTGCAATGTACATACGGTTGGCACAGATATATGAAGGCGATGGTGTATTTGGTGCCTAGTGCAGTTTAAAACGGACACCTCAAGTATTATCAATAGTTTTGCCAGCAGTGATGTTTTAGCTTGGTCTGGTTCTGACCTCCTGAAGCACTGAGTGACTGCATTTCTCTCTCCCGGCGGTCCAGCTCTGCGGCCTTCCTTTCCAGCTCCTCCTGCCTCTTCAACAGCTCCGAGGCTGCTCGTGTCTGCTCCTAGTCACACACACACAGACAACACAGATGTCAACGCGGCGGTGGAGGCACAGGAGATTGTGCTTTCTGTCAAGCAGACTGACTATTTTGGCGGCCCCCGAAGGTGCTTTTGTCCCTGTGGGACTGTGGCGTATTCGGAAATGCTCTCTTTCTACATTTGGAAGAAATCCAGATTCGCTACGGGGGCAACACCAGCAGGAGGAGAGACATCACACTAACACGTTCCCAGGAACCTGCCTATAAATGAGAAAAAGTGATTTTTTGTGCCTGCATTAATTTCTCTCCAACGTGGTGTACTCCTCTGCTAGAGAGCCCAGGCAGCCTCCTGGAGGGCGGCTTTTTTGTCCCCAGTCTCAGCATGAAACCGAGACTCAATGTTTATGCATTTTCTGCCGTCGGTACAGTCAGACTCTCTGCTGATGATGCCGGAATAAACCAACAGAGGTGTCAAAGTCTGATTATTTATGTGTATATATATGTTTACGATAATATTAGCATGGTGGTTATGCAAACTGGACCACAGAACAAAAAAAAAAGATGAATGATTTGTTTTTGGCTGTATGTAGTGGTCAGTAATACCTGTGCTTGAGGCTGTGAGTAGGCTGGAGGCTCCTCTGTGGGCTTCATGATGGCGGGCTGTGTGCTGAAAGTGGGGGCTGCAGTCTTGGCTGCCATACCCGCAGATGTCTTTGGAGGAGACATATAGACATTTATTCTTAAACCAGCTGACATTTAGGTCTTTCCTGACTCAGTACCAGAGACTCTTCCTGCTGTGACGCTGCAAAAATCTAGATATCACAAACAGCCCGCGTATATTGTCAGAAAAGAGGAAGCTACGTCTCAAACTGATGAATAGCTCTTACAGCTGTGACCTCTTAATCAATAACAACCATGTAAAAACGACAGTAGATGTGAGAGAAACAGAATAAGCACTGTTTGCATCAGTGTTGTGCCGCTGTAAAAAATAAGCAATATGTCTAGTGCACCTTAGATGAAATCAAATAGAGTTAGCTGAGGAATTTATGCTATTTCCAGGGAAAGATGCACTTAATAAAATCTGCCTGGTACAAAATAAAAAAATAAAAGAGCTACCATAATGCTATTATGGTGGTGTTATTTCAAGGAGCTCAGTGCTTGTATATCTACTAGAGAATCAAGTTTAAACCATCTAACCCTAGTTATTATGCAAATCCTGTTAGTTTTTTACCTGATCAATGTAGTTGAGCCCACTAACTTTGTATAAAAGGTAAAAGTACTCACTGGTTTGGCATCTGTGAAGGGATTGTACTCCTCTAACCCTGGAGGAGCAGCCTGTCTCACTTGAGTCACCGATGGATCCTGAGAAAACACATAAAACAGGTCTCATGTAAAATATACGCTTTATGAACTGTAGAGGAAAACCTAGTATCTGTAGACACTGTATATTTTTGCAATACAATATAACAGTCTATCCTTGTATTTTTTATTTTTTTTTGCCAAAGACAGCAGTGGAAATCTCTACAGTAAGAGGAAAATGGCCTATGTGAGTGTAAAAACCCTCCATTATTCTGCCAGAGCAAGGCCAAACAGCCCTCTTTATTCAACAGGCCTATAATTCAATATGTGCAAAGACGGGATGATTCCAATAATCCTCACGGGAAGACGTTTATAAATAGCCCATCAGGGTGCATGCATTTCACAAAGGGGGGCAAATGCCGCTGACTGTTCTCAAAGAAGATATGAAATTAAATATAATGGAGACTTTGGATTTTTTTTTTGCCAAGCTGTGCAAAAACACTCTATGATCCTTTGAACCACATTCCTGACTTGCAAGACAAGCACATTTAAACAACCTTCTCCAAACAGACTAGTGAAGGACAGTTTTACAATGTACTGTGTAAACACGAAAGTCACATCTCAAACACTTTGAAACAAAACAAGCCAGTCTGCACTAGATTTTAGGGGTGGGCTATAACATTCATGTGCAGCTCCGTGGATGTTTTGTATCCACTGGCTGCTACTGCAACAGATCAAACTTTAAAAGTACATAGTTTCGTGTCTTCTGCCTCTAACTGCATGCAAAAATAATAAGCTTACCATCAGCTGTGGCCAGTCATGCACTACTTTCATTCAAACTGCCACCGATGATTACCATCCAATCTGGGTTTTCCTGACGTACTATCCTTATCCAGTCTCAGTGCTGTCCTCCTGTTGTCTCACTGACTCTTAAATTTCTACGAGCATCTCTTTCACTGCCACACACACACACACAGCCTGCAACTTGTCACCAGACCAGGGCCATGAATATTTCAGGGAATGTTGTGTTTAAAGTTTAATATTGCCCTATTGAAGAGCCAAACAAACACATGCATATTCACACACTGTAAAGCTGTGAGGTCTATAGATCCATGAAGCTAAGAAAATCAAATGACCAGTGCCGGTCCACCTGTTGCATGGCTGTGTGAAAGCTAATTCAAAGGTTATGGATTTTCTGTCAAAGTAGCAAGCGTGTATGTGCCAGAGAGCTGGTGTGGCTGAAACTAACACATGCATTGTTTTGCATGAGCAGGTCCAGAAATCTGACTGATTGAAGACTATTTATCCAACACTTTTCCTACTGTGCTGTGTTTGAAGGACCCGCAGTGTGTAACATAAAGGTACTGAAATGATACAATCCCATATCTATCTATATCTTATATCCTTGGTTTCTGTAATTAGCCTACATCCAGGAAACTAGGCCGAAACACAGAGAACAATCTGATGCATGACTGGGAATGATGAAATTTAGCAGGAAAGATGCCAGCGGGGATCCTTGCACCAAATGTCACCATGACAGCACCATATGATTTCATGAACTATTGAAAATAGCTCAGAGATGGATACAAAGCTCCATCTCTCCTCGGGCAAAAATGTGAGCCAACAAATGACAGAAAATGGCAGAACAGCAGGGGCTCACTAGTCATGTCAGTATGTTAATGGGGCCCCATGAATAATTCACTTTTCATGCGGCTGCATGGCCAAACTGTGCCGTCAGCATCTTTCACCATCACACACTGATAGAGAAAGATGGTGGAATGATGTTTAGGTAAGTTTCTGGAAAGGATGAGAGAACATATTTATTGTAGCCATGTACAGATGCCCAAGATAATCTGCGGTTTGCTTTTTCCTTTGTTATCTTTAGACAATGATAACTTTGGTGGACAAAGTAAACAATCGCCAGTCAAGTGTCACTGAAAGAATTACACATAATAATCAATCAACATAATCAATAACAAATAAGTGCTAATTAGTAGCTGCTCTAAAACCCATGTTTGGTACATGCGAGATGTAGTGAAGGAGTGAGAGAGGAAGTGAACATTGCAGTCTTGCAAAGGGAGGAATCCACTGAAGGAGTGAAAATCACATGACCAAATGCATGCTTTCACCATGACGAGACACTGTTAACAGTGTTTGCAGATGACGCCTAATAAAGCAAACAGCATAAAGAAACCATGACAGAGACGAAACATTACACCCAGGTAACAACAATGCTCTTTTAGTTCTAAAGCAAATCAGAGAAAGACCGACTCTGCTTTAAAAGTGTCCCTCAAGTGTACCTCAAATCCTGAGCCTAAAGTTTGGTGAAGTTGAAGGAATTAAATATAATTCAAGGCTTTCACTGAAAAAAAAACCTCATTTGATGTCAGGTGTACTAGTCCACTTGGGCAGTGAGCTCACATACACTTTTGGAACAGCTGAGCAGCAGTTTCACTCGACTCAGTCACCAATGTGTACATAATGTAATGTCTGTACAGTGAAGGGCAGGTGTGAGACAGGTGGCAAATTAAAACTGAAAGGTGCAAATCGGGGTCGTTTCATGGCTCACACAATGAGGTTTAAAAGAAACGCCATCTAATCAGTCTGCTGAAGTCAGAGCTAGTTAGAGATACCACCGGCTCTGTCATCAAGAATGCTAATCATGCTAGCTGCAACAACACTGCCCGTTACCTTTACATGCTGTGAGACCCCAAAAAGGAAATGTATACCAACATTAACTGGAAATAATAGCAATAATCTGCCAACAAGTGACTGGGCGTTTTGTCAGGTGCCGTTACAGACATTAAACCGACGTACATTTTGGAAGCTGTTTAATACGTAACAGCCGGAAAGTGACTTTCAAGGTTAGCGTCAACATGTTATTAATGTGACATAATACAAAAGCTAACGCTAATGTGGCTAACATAGCTAACATTACCTGGAATGGGTTGCTCAAGTCCGGGTCCGCGAAGGGGTTACTGTCGAAATCTGACATTGTGCCGACAGGGTGGCTTTAGACGTTCAATGTAATGCTGTCTGTAAAGTAAAAGCTGTCACAAAACTTAAAAGTAGCTACTCGAAGGAAGCCTCGCTTTGTGACAGCCGCTAAAGATGACACGGACGGAGGTGAAGTGTTGACTGTGGACTGTGACCAGAGATACTATCGGGACAGATTGGCTCCCAGCACAGGATCAAATGTCACACAACGACACGCCACGCGGAAGTACCGAAACGTCACGTCCTAACCTGAAGAAAACAGCCGTGTCTGAACATAACTTTATTACAAGCATGTGTGAATATTCTAAAAAAATAAACTGTTTGGGAGAAATGATGTTCCGGGCCATTGTTTACTGTTAGATGTTAGCTAACAGCTACATCTGTTGTTAAAATAAAGCCTTTATGTTAAAAGTCGACAGCGACGCCGATTGGTTGATTTTTTATTTTTTTATTTTTGCCATTATTTTTAACTTTTGTGCCACGGGGAACCTATGAGGTTTTTGTTGTACTAATTACTACAGTATTACTTTAATATAGCGAACTGTGTCTATCTTTCAGACGTTACGGGCGCATTTTAAGCGTTTCTTCCTCTTTGATAAGAACCGATGTACCGCTGCTACCTTGGCAACAAGCAGGCCCTGGGTGGTGTTCTAACCATAGATCTAAGCCTTCTAAACAAGACGTACCTGGTACCTTGCCAGGCATTATTAAAAACAAGCAAGGCAGTCCGTTCTAGGTATTTTGCATCTATGCTCCCTCTGCTGCTGAAGCCCTGTCATGTGATACCAACTTGTCCAACTCACACTTCCGCTACTGCGTGTAAAAAGTTGGTTGAAATCTCGGAGAAGTTTGGCTTTGCTGGAACGATACACACTACGCTACGCTGCGATTTTCGTGATTTTTTTGGGAACAGTTTTTAGCACGAAAGAAGGGGCGAAAAGTATATCTGTCGGGGAATCATTTAAATACCGAGCATGTCGACCGGAGCATTGTACAATGACCAAGGAGGAGCGGAGACTGCGCTGGAAGCGGGGCAGGAGAGTGCCCCGACCTCCTCCAGCGCCGGAGCTGCCTTCGGACTTTTCAGTGCTGACTTTAAAAAGTAAGCCATCAAACGCTACGTTTGGTATCAACACTGTTACTTACGAACGCGACAGCTACGGTGAACTTAATGCGGCTAAGTCTCAGCGTAGCTAACTTTAAATAGACCAGCGAGACCCCGCCTGCAGCATCAACAAGCTAGGCAGTGATGGCGACTGACAGCTAGCTCTTTTCTCTGTCTTAACTACAATAAATGCACTAGCTTTAGACGGCTTCTAAAGATGTATTTGTGCACTAGTGTTTCCCATTGACAAACAGCCACTACCGCAATTACCATATGGAGTAGTTTTTGCATAATGCGAAGCGACTGTAGTAAAGGTACGACTTAATCTTACCAGCGAATATCAATTAGGTTTTGAAATCATCAACATCACCAAGTAAACCTGCTCAGAAAGTCTCAAGAGCAAACACGGTGTAAGTGTAGAGTCTAGATTATACAACGAAGTCAGGAGAAAACACTACACGTTTTACATTTCCATACACTATTGATAAGCAGCTGTAAAGTGCTGTCATTTCCTCATTATGTGCTTTGTCTGAAATACTACAGTGTATCTACACTGTGCACAACAGTCAAATTATTGTCACCTTATCGTGCCTTATTGTTGTCAAACGTGTAAAAATGGCCTGAAAAAGTAGTGGAGAGATGAAAAGTCCTTGTGCTTGTCGTACCTTATGCTAATATCCTAACACATCAGCCGAAAAAGCAAATAACTTAAAAATGTAAAGTCAACCTGCTGTGAACATGGGAGCTGTGAGGTTGTGTGTGTGTTTTTTTTAATTTTTCTTTTATTTTTAGCTTCATCTCAGCAGCCTGACACTAGAGGGCAGCCAGTCATCAGTGTAACCAGCCTTTGCATTTTGTAAATCTTTGTCAAATCTGTCCTTCTGCTCATTGGGTGAAATGCAACAACACCAGCTCTACAGGTGTAATCTACTAATAGCTTTGGATTTGAGCCGCTCATTGGCTTTCGAGATGTACGTTTTGTGTGCTTGTTCCAGGAAGGAATGTTTTTTCATGTTTTACCTATTTTTCTTTGTTCTGGCATACGGTCAGGAGAGGTTACGTTGCAGCAGCTCATTTTCTTATTGGGAAACATATTCCCTGCGAAGTTTTAGATGGCTGTTTGCCGTATCAAAGTTTTTCTTCTGAAATATTTAATATTGTTTAGCATGCTATGTGAACCTCTAAGCTGTCTCACATGACAGTCTACCCAGTTTGGGAAGACTAGGTCATATGTTTGGCTACCTCTTGGCCAAAAAAAAAAAATACAAAACCATGAATGATGCTTCTGTTTGCATATATCCATCTGACATAATTCACAATGCCTGAGCCCATGCATCTAATGAATGTCCTGTGGTAGTTTGAATATCTCTCTGGCACATCCCACCCCCTCATCTGTCAATAATAATTAGCCCAAACAAATTACAAATTAATTTAAGTTCCATTTTGCCGTTTGAAACTCCCCTTGTCATGTGGTAAGAGTGCAGCCACATTCCTGTGATGTTCTGTAGAGTGTAATTCTTCTATGTCTATGTCGGGCCCAAGTGAGACATGGAGTCATGTGACTGTGAGACCTTATTTATTATCTGTAGCTAACGAGAGATTTCACTTTGACCGAGTGGTTTAGTTGCATGTATTTGTTGGGGTTTTTTTGAGCCGCATTAAAGATGAGGTTTTAAACCTGAGCTTTTTATTCATTAGTCCGGTGAACGTTGGCCTTGTTCATATCCTGACTAGGGCACATCAGGCATGAAGAAAAGTCATCAAGAAGCTCCAAGGCTTAATATTAAAGACAAGAGTATGCAAGTAGACTAAACTGGAGTGTTGCTGTGTCTCTGACAGTGAACAAAAATGTGTCGCATTGTCCAGAAGTGTTGTCAACTGTGTGCGCAGGAAAACACTGCAAGTTAGATGCTGCAAGGTTCCAGTACGTGTGATTAGCAAGTGAGAACCTCACTGAGCTCTAATTTCTGCATGTTTATCCTATTTTCTGTGTATGTTCCGCTGCTTACCGTTACTTTATTGTGCTGGTCTCAAACCCTCCATCTGCTGCTAACCAAATTAGAGAGATTATTTCTATATAATCGCACAGTAGCTGAATGAATGAACGATTCCAGTAAAATGTTCAAATCACACTTTGTCTTCATTTCGAAACTTACTGTGCTGCTAAGGAAAACTATCATTTATTAACTCAGTTTATTAGATCAAGGTATAAAATGTGAGATCACAAGAGTTTGAACAATAGCCTTTGATGTTTTTCATAAAATCCCTGGTAATGAAGTTATGTATGAGTTTGCAGTGAACATATTTGAGGTTGTTCACTCCCTTCTAGCTGTGGCATTTTGTGTTCAGTCTTGGCAGTGAACTACAGATTATTTCCAGTGACAAAAGTCAGCCTTTTCAGAAGAAGAAATACTAAATATGTAAAAAAGAATACATGCATCGTCTGTGCAAAACCCAGCTCTAATGCCATCTGTCTTGAAAGTCTGTTTTAAAATAAAATGACATTATTTTATTAAAATAAGATATTTGATCATAAATCTAAACTAATTGCTAATATATCTGACAACCACATAGAGGCACTAATCGCTCACCATCCATCTGTCCATCAATCCCACTGGAAATAAAGAGGCCTGTATGGTTGTAATTAACACTAAATCTGTGTGAAGTGAGAAATTTGAATACACAAAATGCAAACTGTATTCAACTGGAAACTGAACTTAAACAGTATTTAAAAAAAATAAAAAATAAATTAAAAAAATTCTTAGCCCGAGTGTGGACACACACTGTGACGTGATCTCCTGCAATCCAACTTGTGTGTTCAGATCCTAACAATCACACGGAAACAGAGAGTTGAAGTAATGGCAGACCATGTCCATATAATCAGAGGTATTTTGTGTTCACTCGCAACAACATGACATTAAATGAGATGGATACACGTGTGGTCCATTTGTGATAAATATTCATTAGGGAACTGCCATGGGTAAATAATATTATAATCAATCTCTGCACTGATGGAAAAAATATCATAATCAGCCAGACGTGCCAAATTTTTGCCTTTTTAGATGAAAAGCACAGACTGAAAGCAGTGCAGCGGTGTACTGTATTTTATACTTAAAGGAGGTCTAAACACAAAGGTGGAATATAATACATATACATATATATATATAAATATAAAAAAGCTTGGAGGGCCCTTCATGTCTTTTTTGGTCACCATAGAGGAGGGTGAGGCCAGGGGTATTCAGTTACTTACAGTCTGCAACTTCACTGCTAGATGCCATTAAATCTTCCAGACTGACCCTTTAAACACGCAGAATGTATTTTCTGCAGCTAAGCATCTCTCAATCTGCTAACAATAGCAGATGATATCAGTTGCCGCACATTGCAGATCCAACACTTCTGTTATTACCTTTTGCAATAAAAGATGTAAACGTATACACTGTGTGACGGCACTTAGACACTCAGAGCATTTCACCAAGAGATAAGTTAATAAAATAGCTTACAGTTTTATTCACGCCTCATTTAGTGATGTATATTCGTGTGGTATCAGTATCTCCATATATAACTGCAAGTAACATTAAATGTTAATGTTAGCTTAATATAGGGGATACGCCATCATTCATAGGAGACCAAATGAAGTGTACCATTACAGTTAAACTAAATAAATGTATATTATATATGTATTATATGTATTTCTCAGAGTATTAACATTATTGGAGACATCCGATATAATGTAAGTACACAATTTAAGAAAATATAGAACATAGGCCCAGCTGTTTTTAGATGTTCTAATGTGTAAAACTGTGGTGGGTTTAAATAAATTTAGTATTGTACATCTAGCTCAGAGAGGAGTAACCACTGGCTCTGCAGAGGTGATTTTGCGTTCTTATGTCAGAGTGAGAACTGCCGTACTCTCACACTTGGAAAGGGAGGGACTGATTCAGTTGGTTGCAATCTGCAGCCTCTAGATGCCACCAAATCCTACACATGGGACCTTTAAGTTTTCTTATTTAAATGAAGTACTCACTGATTTAAAAAAAAAAAAAGAAAAAAAGAAACATATAAATATATATATATATTGTATAGTGATGGCAGACATTAATAGTGTGATGTATATTCAGGCATGTAAAAGTGAAGTTGTTCGTCATTCCATCACTCCATACTCTCCAAAGAAAAGTGTAGGAGACACATTTTGCCTGCACCACAATCGTCCTATAACGTAAACAACTTAAAGGGTACTTCCTGCCATTCACTGGGGTGCTGTTATCTTTGATTTAGGCTTGTCCTGTTGGCCTTGTCAGACAAACTTGGCAGCCTGTGTACTCTCGGTGGTGTCAAGCTAAAGTGGAATTATTGTGTAGTGGAGGTGATGAAAAGTACCTCAGTGTTTACCCACCAGTGTAGATAAGGCCCTCCTTTTTCCCCTAGAGGGAAGTTGCCACACAGAAGTCACACAGAGCCAGAGCCACACATGCAGCCAGAAGGCAGGTGAGATAGTCTGCTTTCCAGGGGAAACTCTGTACTGTATGTATCAGAACAGAGCAGGGACAAGTTAACGGGACTGGAACGTGAGCTCGTGAGCTGGTACTCTCAAGGGAATGTGGACTACAGGAGCAGAAGAGAGGCTGGACCAGAAAGAACAGGCGCTACCCTCCAGCATAAGGATGACTGGTCATTAAGGAGCTGACAGGGCATCTTGTGACTTTTTTGCCCGAGAGAAGAGGAAGGGAATGGTGAATGACAGGAACCAAGTCAGAGGAGCCCGTGCTGCTTTTCATCTGTTTCCAGCTTTGACAGTTATGAACACGAACAAGACAAGAAGACAACTGCAAATAAAGCCGACAGACCAGGGTAAATAGCCTAAAGGAAAGTAATTACACTGCTCTGTTTTACTCTCGAGTCACTGGTTGAATTGTAGACTCTTCTTTAGAGAGAACGCACACATACTCTGAGGAACCACTGAGTGGACTATCTGTGGAGCTGAAGTGTCTCTGTGGATTAAAGCCACTATGGAAGTCGGTTTCTCGGTGGGAGCCGTGAGGACAGCGCTGGCATCGGCTGAAAACTTACAGCTCACTCTGAAGACTGAGCTCAGCCAGGAGGAACAGGCCCTCACGCACACCAACAGTAACCCCAAGGATGCAGAGAAAGCCGGGTACTGATCACCCAACAGCACTAGAGTGGACACGTTCTGTAAACTAAGTTTTCAGTGATATTGATACGTCTCAGGTCAGGGTATTTGTTTTTTTTTTCCATCTTAATATACTTGTCAAAAAAGAAAACCTTGAGACTGTTGATTGATTCATTCGAAAGATTGATAATTTACAA
Organism: Coranthus polyacanthus; assembly: GCA_037367275.1. Taxonomy (NCBI): domain Eukaryota; kingdom Metazoa; phylum Chordata; class Actinopteri; order Kurtiformes; family Apogonidae; genus Coranthus; species Coranthus polyacanthus. The sequence continues at coordinate 25,176,960 of JAPQRN010000005.1, forward strand.
TCAATTACAATACGGTAAGATAGCACACATGTACTGGATTTTTAAGTCAAATCTTGTACCTTTTTGAAAGGAAATCTAACCAACTGCATAAATTACATTACTTAAAATTTGCATTTAACAATGAATATAGTAATTCTCTTTACTGAAGACTGATAGCAGCATTGGTTGCTCGTTCTCTTACGTGTTTCCATCTTGACATGACCTCTGTCTCTGTGTAGCCCTCTGTGTGCAACAAACATCCTGCTTTACAATGACATTTTGTGTTGACATTAGCATTTAGCAAATAGTCAGCATTGTCACATCATGTGAGTGAAATGCATTTTTTGCACGAATGAGCGAAATGCGGTTGAGTTCGTAAAGACAACATTCTGTTTGTGTCGGCAGTGGCTCCTATAGGCTGATACGTGACTCTTGCATGTGAACCCTGTAATCTGTGAAACTGACACAGATGTCGAAGGCATGGAGCTTTCACAGTACCTTTGGTCAAGCGCTAACATCTGAAACTGATTACTTTAGTCACCTCAGCAGTGCTCGTCTTCTCCAAACTTGAGACTAATTGTGTTTTCTGGCCTCAGGAATGAAGACCTCAAAGAGATGTTGGAGAGCAACAAGGAGTCACACAAATTGGAGGCCATGAAAAGGATCGTTGGGGTGAGTGCACGATGGGTATTCACGCACTAGATTTCAAATCCTGTAATACAATACAATGCAATAAAGAAATATTTCAATTTTGTGGTCATAATAATTGAATCTTTTATAATTTGGTTTCTTTCCAGCTGATTGCCAAAGGAAAAAATGCATCTGAGCTCTTCCCTGCTGTTGTGAAAAATGTCGCCAGCAAGAACATTGAGGTATGAGACACAGAAAAAAATCTCCATCAGTTTTCATCATTAGTTCATGACTGAGACAAATGTGACACAGCATGTGAGTGTTTTGCATGACATTAAGTAGGAAGCATCTTGCCGCAGAACTTCCTTTGACCTTTTTTGGGCTTAATCTAGTCTTTTTCCATTTTCCATCAGAGAAAACATTTCAAGACATTTTGCTACTGGGTCGCATATGAAGTGCTAATTGATCGAGTATCACACTTCAGTAAAGTCGTGAGACGGTTCAAAAAATGGTCAAAATTGAATCAACATGAGCTGAGATATTTTGAGTTTTGAGACACTGGGTCCTGCGTTTCTCACAAGGCAAACCCTGTTCACACCTGGCAGGTATTAACGTACGTTTGGAGATCGATCACAGTGGACAGCTCGAATGCCGGGTGTGAACACATTGAGGACGCATTGAGATCCGATCACTCAGAACACATTTGGCCACATTCTTTAAAGAGTGTGAACACAAATGTGTCCTGGGTCACATCGAAGGGCCATCTACTCAGCTGATGTTCTCTGTGTAAGCTGTGTTAGTCTCTGCTCGAGGTGGCTTTTGTCCACAGTGTCTGAATTTTGCAAAGCCCGTAGATATATATTACGAGTGCATCAAACATCTTGGGAGATTTGTTTACCAGAAACATACCAAGGAATAGACCCAGTCTGTGTTATTTTAATGTCTTCTTCTTCTTCTTCTTCTTCTTGGAATTTGACCGCATTTGGTCTTTGGAAACGGGAATGATCTGTGTGTTTGTGGAGACACATTCTAATGCTAGGTGTGACCTAACGTACGACGTGGACGAGCTGTCCATTTTAATCCGATCTCCCAAAATGCACAGTAATGCCAGGTGTCAACAAGGCCACTGTAGAGTATTTAGACAAACACACATTGCATAACTGTTTTCACAAGCCGAGGAGAACTGTGTTTGCTGGATAACCTGAACTTCTTGAGTAAAATTAGTGAAGTGCCGCTTGAACTTATAAATTGTTTTCAGCAGCATCATAAGATACTGAGTTTTTTTTTTTTTATAGTGCAATAAACCATGCCATGCACAAGCCAGTCTTAGCAGACCTTTGCAGTGAATGACCAAACACTAAACAACAACAGCTCAAAAGGGGGTTTCCATACCCAGAGCCTGTGAATATTGATTAGCAGCAGCAGAATAATCAGGTAGCGTGAGGGGCAGCGTGTGAGCGGGGGGCCTGAAGCTGGGCGCTGTGTGCAAGGCATGCAGCCGAAGCAGCTCATGGCAGGGAAGGGGGAGCAGGTGGGTGGATGTAATTGGCAGAAGAAAGCCCACAGTCACGTTTCGTCTCTCCCACCTCACACACACCAGCTGCTAAGGTAGTGTGAGGTCTGGGTCTATGTTTTTTTTTTTTTTTTTTTTTTGTCTCTTCTCCTAGCTCTCCTCATCTTTACTCACCTATAGTGTACTTCACTCCAAATGGCCTCTCCTCCCGTTTCCTCGTCCCGTCTCTCCTCGTCACTGTCCCTCAAAGGTGCAAGCCTCTGCTAGCTGACATCGATCGGCACTAATTAGAAAAGAGCACAAGAGCACGCAGGTTATTGACAGCGTTACGTGATTTTTTATCAGCGCACTGTATTTTCTGTAACAAGCGCCGCACTTCATTTCGGGACCACTTGTGATACATTCTTTTCAGTAGTTTTATGTTTGGGACACATGTTTGCAGTGAAGTGCATCTTAAAGAGAACTTTGTGGCCACAGGATCCGGAGGCTTGAGGGCAGATGGGTTGTGTCTCCTTTTATAGCGAGTAATGCCATTAATTCCTGCAGTAATGACCGGAATGATGATTGAGAATGGTGGTGCGCTGCTGCAGGTCAATACTCACTGCATTAGAAAGCATGATGCTGATTACTGGACACGTTCTGGGCAATTGTACCTACATTAAAATGCAACCTTATGTCCCATCTTAAATCAGTGCTAAAATGAAATAATAGTTTCTAAATAATCTTTTTTTTTTTTTTTATAACCACCTTCATTCCACTTCCATTCTTTATAAATTCATAGACTCTCTCTGTATCGCTGACACGAATCAGCACAGGAACAACCTTTGACCACCAGTTTAACTTGTCAGAAAGCAGTACAAATATTATCTCAAGCCTTCCTGTGAGAAAAGAAGAAGGAGACGCCGAATCACAGGACGGCGGCAAATAATTCACAGGCAATTCCTGGACAAAAATACATAACCTTGTTCTGCCTGAAACAACACTGGCTTGAGTGTGCAGCTAGTGATATATCAAGACAGGAAGGCTTTCATTACTAACTTTTTTTTTTTTTTTCCATCCCTTGAAATAATAAACTAGATTTCCCTCAGAATAACCTATCTAGAAGAAACCTCTTCCGGTTGAGTACTGCATCATTGTTCTTTTCATTCCTAAATAAACCCGACTAACTTTTAGAACACAGCTGGTTTCCTAGATGGTTTTCCCCATGTGCTGCATTATTCCCCCTTTGCAGCTTGTTTACTGTTTGATTGGACTGTCTTTTGCAGCTAAAGAAGCTTGTGTATGTGTACCTTGTGAGGTATGCAGAGGAGCAACAGGACCTGGCTTTGCTATCCATCAGCACCTTCCAGCGGGCCCTCAAGGTACCGTTTCCTTCTCTCTTTATTACAACTAACCTGATAAAGAAGCTGTAACATTTTAATCATGAATGACAAAAAAAAGCAATCTCTCTCACACTGACTGATGCTAGTTTCATCTCCTTGTGGCAGGATCCAAACCAGTTTATCCGTGCCAGCGCACTAAGGGTCTTGTCCAGCATCCGTGTCCCTATTATTGTTCCAATTATGATGTTAGCCATCAAGGAGGCTGCAGCTGACCTGTCCCCATATGTCAGGAAGACGTCTGCACATGCTATTCAGAAACTCTACAGGTACAGTTGTGCTGTGTTGAAGTTACTTTACGTACTGCTACATTCAGCAGATTTGGTTGTATAGAGCCTGTAGGTAATGGCTGCTATTTCTGGGCAGTGACTGAGCAGTTCACTGTTTAGTAATGTTGATATAAGGGGTTTTGCCCAGCAGTTATTATGCTCTTATCAGCGGAGTCCTCCTAGACTGGCATGGATCAAAGAGCGAAAGATTTAAGTATAAGTGTGACCAGATGAGGGGCATATTTGCTATAGCAGTATCAGTATCAGGTGATAGGTCTTTATCAGACTGAATATGAAATAAAACTAGTAAAACCTCCACCAAGGCAGATAAAGCCGCAACAACATACCATCCTCAGCGATCACGTGGAGCTTCATGGAGACGACGTATAATACTGTCCAAAAAGACAAGCCACTGTAGACGCAGAAGGGCTAATCTGAATACTGAGTTGTGTTGGGAATTGATAGTATTTCATTGATACCAGTGCCTTACTGATTCTACTTATCAGCCCGACTCTTTACCACTACCATTACCGATTGCAGTCAGTTTTCTGTGTGGAAAAACAAGGCCAACACTGGTTTTTAACATGTACGCAACGGTTTTATTGTCTCTGAATCTGAACACAGTGTAGAAACACGGTGCAAAAAGACATGTGGCATGTGACTCAGGTGTGTGACACTAGTAGCGCCTGCCAGTTAAACATGGCGGCATCAATAAAGGGAATTGATAAGCTCAGAGGCATACCATACTGAACCGGTTTCGATTCCCGTCCCTAATTCTGAGCACATAATCTAATTTGTAAAGCCGTCACGTTCCCGATGTGAATAAACGCTGTTCCTCAGGAGGCATTTGTTTAAATCTCTTTAAATGTTTCGTCTTCAGCCTTGATCCAGACCAAAAGGAGCAGCTGATCGAAGTGATTGAGAAACTATTGAAAGACAAAAGCACAGTAAGTGACATACAGTACTTTTTCTTTCCCATGTTAATGAAAGCCAACCACTGGAGGGCGCCCCAGTCAAACGATTCTCCTTTTAGCTCTGTATCCCACAGCTCATTCAGCAATGCCATGGTTTGTTAACACCCACTTAAAGCCACACATCTTCAGATGCTCCTTGTTAAGTGTCCATTTGGAAGGAATTTTCGCACTGATGCTAGTGTCAGCTTAATTTTCTCAAAGGCCAACTTCTCTTTTTTTCCCTAAAATGGACCGCAAATGGGGTGGATTCTGAAATTCTATGTTTAGGCCAGTCACAGACACAATGCACACAGCCCATTAGGAGTCAGCAGGCAGCACATTAATTTGAAGAGGTCACACTGAATACTAAGGTGTTTAAATGCCAATTTCAGATATGTAGATGTTGGCTACAGAATGCAGAGTATGTTGCGTCTCCATACGCAGGTCATGCACAGTTTGTTATAATTATGTATTCATAGCGTACACCTATCATTATACAAACAAAACAAAGCAGCTTAGGCCAAGGGGGATGGAAAGCCCAGTACCAGATGCATAGCATATTTAGCCCCAGACGCTAACGAAGACAGATGACTTCTCCCTGTTGGAGCCCACATTGTGATGTTGGGGACAGAGAGAGAGGGCACTATCATCACACAGACACACAAGCACTATCAGTCGCTGATGAATGGTGAAAAACCTCAACACAGTGGATACTTGATAGCTGTCAAACCATGCATTTTATGATGCTAGGACAACAGCATGCACCATAACAATAGTCTTGTGCATTGGCAGATGCTACATATCTTTGAATTCAGCTGTTTCTGTCAGATATGAGTGAACACTGCTCACTGTGAGCACCACTGGCCTGAAGACGTAGACGTGAAGGTGGTAACTAAATAAATGGATTAGGATGAGTTAGTCTGTATTACAGCTGCACAATTAATTGCAATTGCAGTGTCAACCTGTGCAATTGTATCGTTGTGTGTCTGGTGATATTTTGGTGTAAAACACGCAAGTGAAAGTTACTACATTTTTCAACAAGGTTTTGGATTTTTTTTTTATACCAGTTTGAGTTGGGGAAAAAAAATCCACATTTCAAATGGTCAACGATCTGCGAATTTTCCTTGATAACCAAGCAAATAGACAATAATTACAATACTACATTATGTAGCCCGAGTCTACATTTTCCAAACAAAAAGACTAAAACAGACAATGTTACTCTTCTATGCTTTTCAACTTTCCTCCATTAGTAGAGAATCTTTGGGGGATGAATACCAGCAAAACAGAGTATAGATGGACTTGACTAATAAACTGCAGTAGCCATATTTCTAATAATCCAGAAACATGTCACCTAGTGTGGCTCACTGATGTATTTTAATATGTTTTTTTGAACAACAGTTGAAGCACAGAGGAATAAGCGTCTGGATAGACTACTTTGTTGAATTTATTGACTCATTTATTGCCAATAAAGGACATTTAAACAATCAAAAGCCTTTAAAATCATTAGCCAGGATTGATTTGATACACACTGACACTCACACATAAGAGCAACTTAGGTTTAGTGTACTTAGTTTAGTTTCAGTATACATAAACGGTTTGACTTTGGTTAGTGCAATTGTCATAAGGCTGGTATAAGGGGAGCTCTTACCTGCCTTTTTTATGGTGACATGTTGATTTGTATCAGCAGGAATATGTCCACATTCATTACACCTTTGCTTGTGAAAGATCCAAATGCCTACAGTAAATAAGAGCCTTCTTTTCAGGCTTAAAGTAATGACATTTTGTCTGCATAAAGAACATTCACCATTTACCGCAGATCAGTGGATCAGTTAGTTAAATGCTAATAAGCTGATGTCACTTTGCTGCCTGTCTGAAAAGGAAACATTTGGTTATTGTTCCAGTCTGTGGCATTGTCCGGGCCTCCTGACATTTACCTTTACAGATGTGCTGCTTGGTTAAATGCTTGTGACACATGGGGGCCTGCTTATACGCAGGATGGTTTAAAGAGAAAATGGGAAGGCCTGATGACAGAGACAACATAGGAGTTTGTGCAGCTGTTTTACTGTGATGGATCTATTATCCAGCCATTACAAGATAAATGATCGATCCCGCCCAGCGTCCCCCTCCTGCACCTTCTGCAAAATTGAAATGAGAACAGAAAGGAGGGGCATGGGGCGGAGGGTACTATGATTACGGGCTAGGTGAGATGCCCATTAATTTAAGAGAAAGGGAGAGGAGAGGAGAGGAGCGAGTGAAGGGAGGATAGGCCGACCCCACACCAGGCCATCAATCAAAAAGGCGAACGTTGTCTCTGGCGTGATGACCCAGCACTCTCTGCCTCTCTGGCACCCTAATTAGAATTCATAGCAAAATAGATGCAAGGAAACGGTTTGGGCCCTTCATAATTTTATAGGAAATTTATTGTTATTAGAAGAACCATTTGCTTAGTGTGATTTTTCCATTACCGGCTTGTCACGCAGGGTAGATAATATGGTCGAGAAGGGGGAGGAGGTGTATGAACTCCATAGATTGGGGTGTCAGTTTTGTTGATGGTGCATGTAGTTTACCTTGGAGCTGTGTCTAATGGGGGAAGTTGGTAGAGAATGCACAAAACCTCACAGGATCCACATAGTCAGAGACAGTGCTGCCTGTAATAGCCTAAGAGACAGAAGAGGCCTGGGGAAAAAGGCAGGCGGGGATGACACATATACACCTCTCCCTGATGTAAGTATATGTACTGCTATGTACTAAATGACCGCTTTGAGCAACAGTAGAGTTTAAGTCGCAGAGATATTAACATAAATAATATTAAGTTTACTTCTTGATATAACAAAAAATACAAGAACACAATCTTCACATGTTAGAAGATGAAACCTGTTTCACTTCTGTGTGAAAAATGTCGTAATAGTTTCCAGCAATTTTTTTTTTTCCAGTCTCCTAACCATCGCAGTTCTACATACTGTACTGCGCAAAAGTCTAGGTCACCATCACGTTCGTCATTTTGACAGATGCAACTGAATATACAGGAAATATATAAATGACATAAAAAAAAAAAAAAAACAGTTTCTACAGAACAAAGTGTCAAGTATTTAGTGTGACCTCCCTCTGTACTTAACATGTCTTGAACTCTTTTGTTCAGACAATATGAGATTTATTGCACTAATTTTCTGCTGTTTTACACCAGGTTTCAGCTCCTTAAACATTTCTTATTGTTTGGGCTACTTTTTGTCAAGGGAACAGAGGTCACACTAAATACTGAACCATTTAGTTATGATGTGTTTGTGTTTTTAATCCTGTGCACATATTTCCCGTTTCTTTTTTTTGTTGTTGTACCTTTTGTAAAAAGACTGAGAAACAAACACATTAAGACAAGCAAATACAGTATGTACGCAGTATAATACAGTTACACTGTACCTATATTGTAACTGCACGTATGCAATGTTGGGGCGTATACAGCACAACCTTATTTTCTTTTTAATTAACTTCTGAATTTTTAAGAGAATAGCTGTTACAGATATCACATATTGAACTGTTCATTTTTAAAGATAGATTTCGCAGTTTTTCCCCTAAAATATAAGTTCTCCCCTAGAGCTGGGTCAAAAATAATTAATGGAATTACGAAATCATTAATTAGAGGATTAGATCAATGTGAAGTTTGAACTCTTCAAGACGCGTGCTTCCATCACTGAATTGTCACTGTATGTACGGCTCAGACAGTTACACATCTTTGGTCCTCAGGGTCTGTGCTTCAGAGCGTTCGGTTTGAAAGATAAAACGGATGGAAGTCTCAAATTAATTTTTTTTACGTTAATATATAAATTGTCTACTTCCTCCTGTGCTGTGTCGTTATTGCTGAGATGTACTGGTTTTCCCTGTTAGTCACTCAGTGAATGCATTTTCATGCATCAGTGTGATAACATATAATGTAGTTATTTGATCCTGTAGTGATTTATTCTTCTGTGAATGACACAAAAGGCTGGATTCAAGGTCCAGAAAATCCACAGGCATCAGCCAGCACACATGCACATTTCATACACACGTGTACTCGTGCACACACATGTGCACACACGATCAATGCAGGCTCATGACAATACTGATGGGTAAATGCACTGAGTTCCCACAGGGCCACCAGGGGCCAGAAAGCTTTAATTGGGAAGACCAGATTCGGCTCCCTTTCTCTTCTTCTTCACCCTCGCCTGCCCGTGATAATGCTGTTTGCATATTAATACACTGCTATGTCACTCACTCAGCCTCTCAGTCAGTCAGTGAGCCAGCAGGCGTTTGGGTGATGGCGGCGGCGGCGGCGGCGGTGGGGGGACTGCGCGCTACAGCCAAATGGGTTTTTTCCTCCAACCAATAAAACACAGTTGATTATTGGCTCTCTCAGGCGCTCCTTCCTCCTTGTCCTCCTTTCCCTTTGAATTGAACATAAAATGAGTTTTGTACCTGAGAAACAATATAATTGATGGGTGAAGAATTGAGAAACACACTCATTGATGGATTTCTTTCACATGGTTGCGTCAAATAAATTAGCAAAAACCTAAAGTAAAAACATTTTCCATTTAATTATCAACTAACTACATAGAGACTGAATAGTGTATATTGTAATCAAAGTCGTAAATTGATAGTTTTTTTTTTTGTCCAAGTGCTTTAGACCAGGGTCATATCAGTTAAGTGTTTTATTTCTCACGAGACTGTATATTATGTCTTGTGTAAGAGATGAAGTATTTGTTCTGTTTGTTGTGAAGAAACTCCTACACATCTTTACAACTTTTGTTAATCTACTTTCTCTCTGTTCAACTTCTTTGTTCTGTAGCTGGTGGCTGGTAGCGTGGTGATGGCCTTTGAGGAAGTCTGTCCAGATCGCATTGATCTCATACATAAAAACTACAGAAAGCTGTGTAACCTGCTGGTGGATGTGGAGGAGTGGGGTCAGGTGGTCATCATCTCTATGTTGACACGCTACGCCAGGACGCAGTTCACCAGTCCCTGGAAGGAGGTGAGACGCTCGTCTTGTTTGGAACCTCAAATAATACAAGTTCAGCGCACATTTCTTTTACTTTAATGGCATTTCATTGACAGACACAATTTAGACACAATTGTTTAAATTGTGTCTAAATTGACACAATTTAGACACTTTAATGAACTTTCATTTTCTTATGAGTTATACTGTTTCTAAAAAGACGTCTTGATAGCATAACAAACACCAAAATATATATGCGAACATCGATGCATGTGTACGTAAAACCCCACCAGCGTATGGTGGCAATGTTTATTTGAGAGTTAAAAAAGAACTCAAAGCGGTTCTGTAAATCAAACACTGTAATACTCATTGTGTTAATTTCCAAAAGATGAAAGGAAGGGGCTGGGATCGTACATCATGAAGACTGTCGCTCCACTCTTCTGTTCTTTAAATGTATCTGCTTTGTGTTCAGTATGTCGACTTTCGCAAACTTAATATTTGTATTAAAAACACCAATGTGTCAAACCAAATGAAGTCGTGAAATAGAGTACTGATGTATTAACTGGATCGACCAGATTAAATTAAAACACGTATTCAAAAAGAAAATCAACCCACACTGAAAGTACTTCAGTGAAGACGTCTCATGTCAGAATCAGGTTTTGTGTAAACTGTGCTTAAGTAGGAATACAGTAAAAATATCTGACGTTAAGCTTAAGATTTACACCTCTTGAAATGGTCATATTTTGCTCTTTTTTTTTTTGGTGTTTCAGGATGCTGTTTTTGATGAGAATAATGATAAGGCGTTCTACGACTCTGACTCTGAGGAGAAAAAAGGCCAGACTGAGGACAAGCCTTATATCATGGATCCAGATCACAGACTGCTGCTCAGGAACACCAAACCTCTACTGCAGAGCAGGAACACTGCTGTGAGTGGGCTGGACGCTTAGACACAAAGATAAGCAGCAAATCTCAAGACTAAGACACTACCAGAGTGGAATGACCAAAGTACTTATTATTTTGTTACAAGCGTCGTGCAAGTAAATGTTTTGGTAGCGCTTATGACGTCTACAACTTAGCTTTTATCTCAACATTGTCTCCGACCTATACGACATATACGGCTACTTGTATAGTCACTTTCCAGCAATAATGAGTTCCAAGACGCACATTTGCTACATAAATACGACACACATACTACAGAGAGAAGTAGGAAAGCACAGGCATACCTGCTTTAGTGTACCCACAAGCCTGGAAAAAAAAAAAAGAAAGAGAAAAAAAACACGGGGAGTTCAGATCTCCATCACCCAGGAGTCTCAAGGTCTCTGTCGCTGTGTAGCAGCGGGAGGAAAAATGCTCCCAAATGAAAGTGTTGATTAAAATGTGACATGCTGTGTCTTTACTTGCCACAACACAGTGACATCCTCCATCTTCATTGATGCCTGAACCCTTTCATTCTGCCTGCAACGATGGACACACGTCTTCCTGCTCTTTAAAGCTCAGCTGAAAAATTACCTTTTATAGAGTGTTGTCATGAGTGCCTTTGTAGAACATGTGAAGGAAATTGGTTTTATTTTAGCATTGGTAGACAGATGGCAAAACACTGTTGGTGGTGAAATGATAATAAAACATATGCAAATTGTGCCAAGTATTAAAAAGCTAAAAATCTGGGAATAGTAGCAGATATGGTTTCAGAGTTAGAACTGGGATGCAGACCCAGCGAAGTGAATATTAAAACAATCACAAGATTAAAACGTAAGCGGCACATTTGTTTTGAGAAGGATCAAAACGGGACGTTTCTGAGTCCATTTAAAATCTGACTCGACTATCCCCTATGTGTGAATGTATTTGTAGGTGGTGATGTCCGTCGCTCAGCTCTACTGGCATTTGGCTCCTAAGCATGAAGTCAGCATCGTCACCAAGTCACTGGTTCGGCTGCTAAGAAGTCACAGGTAATTCAAAAATATGCTGTGACGTCTGGCTCTCTGTGTATCTCTGCCTCCTTGTTGTTTTGAGTCATCCATCAGTTTCATAATGTGTAATTTTCTTGTTTCCTCTGCGCAGAGAGGTGCAGTACATTGTGCTTCAGAACATTGCCACCATGTCAATTCAGAGGAAGGTAAGTCTGCTTGTGGACAGCAGAGCTAGATCGATTACTTGCATTAATGTGGGTTAATGACGTCAGTTATCTCCAAACAGGGGATGTTTGAGCCCTTCATGAAAAGCTTCTATGTGAGATCCACAGATGCAACACACATTAAAACACTAAAGGTAACAGCATGTTTTTTTTTTTTTTTGTCCGTTATTTTTTCTAGCCCATCATCTACGCTGGCAGACATTAAAACATCTCTCTTTTTATTTTCAGCTTGAGATTCTAACCAACCTGGCCAACGAAGCCAACATCTCCACTATTCTGAGAGAATTTCAGGTCTGTCTCTAGTTTCTAATTGCCTTTAACAGACTTCATCATGTGCTTGCTAAGCTTTCTAAACAACTATCTACTCTTTCCTTGCTTCCATTTATACGTTACACATTTTTTTTAGACCTATGTGAAGAGCCAGGACAAGGCATTTGCAGCAGCCACCATTCAGGCCATTGGCAGATGTGCCACCAACATCTCCGAGGTGACCGACACCTGTCTGAACGGTCTGGTGCTGCTGCTTTCCAACAGAGATGGTAAAAGCTTCAGGAGTGTAGATACTGTATCTACTGTAATCTTTTGTCATGTCTTTAATTGCTGCAGTATAACAAGGTGCTGTTCTACGTAAACTCACTGTTGTGTCTTCACAGAAACTGTGGTAGCTGAGAGTGTGGTGGTGATCAAGAAGCTGCTTCAGACCCAGCCAACCCAGCACAGTGAGATCATCAAACACATGGCCAAGCTCTTTGACAACATCACTGTACGGTTCAGGTTTTATTTGATCAACATGGAAGTCAAGAGAGGAAAGATTTTAAACATGTTGTACTTGGGGTTATTTTAGGTATCTCTCTGATTTGGTATCCAATATGCAGGTTCCCATGGCCCGAGCCAGCATCCTGTGGTTGATGGGAGAGTACTGCGAGAGGGTGCCAAAGATTGCGCCTGATTTGCTCCGCAAAATGGCAAAGACGTTCACAACAGAGGAGGACATTGTCAAGCTGCAGACAGTCAACCTGGCAGCCAAACTCTACCTGACCAACTCCAAGCAGGTACAGAAAACCTGTACATGAATATGGTGCTGATTAATAAATAATATCTATATTGTAAGTATTAGAAAAGACATGAATCAAGGACTCATGAATCATTTGTGTTTTCTTTACGTTTTTTTTTTGTGTGCAAGAAGCAGTAATTGAACACTTCTGCTCCTCAAAGCTAAACGCCCGGTTTAAACACAGAGCTGTGAATGAGACAGCTTTAACGTAATGGTGCATTTCTTACTGCAGCTTGGTGTCTACAGGCCCATTCGGTTAGATGGGGTGATTCTGGCCTCTGAGCTAGGTTTATGAGCCCAGACGCTGCCTCCTCAAACGAGCACAATCATTACACCTCTCCCTCATCGTAATGTGTCACCGAGGATAGAGACGGAGCGAGGGAGAGACAAAGACGATCTAGGGGAGGATACGGATTCAGTTGCTGCCTTCATAGCAGTAGTTTTTTTTTTTTAATGCCAGCTTAAAAAATACATACAATACAAGCTTATGTGCTTTATTGGCCTGAATTAAGGATCAAGGCTGCTAGGGAAAGAACATACCTGATGATGATAATGTTTTATGAATTGAGATTAATGGGCAGGGACTATTTACTTTGCATCTGCGTTTTGCCCTAGTTCAGTCGGTCGAACCTGTGTTTTTTGGTTACCTGTTTTCACTACTACTTGTCGCGACCCTGTGTCTCTTGTTCCACTGACACGCCATCCTCATGTACCGATGCTCCCTCTGTCTCCAGACCAAGCTGCTGACCCAGTACATCCTGAACCTCGGCAAATACGACCAGAACTACGATATCAGAGACAGAACACGCTTCATAAGACAGCTCATAGTGCCCAATGAGAAAAGCGGTGCTCTGAACAAGTACGCCCGACGAATCCTACTGGCCCCCAAACCAGCCCCGGTCCTTGAATCTGCCTTTAAAGGTACTTGAAGCATGTTTAACATCAACATCTCTCTCATTTTCCAATATATTAAATAACTCGCGTATTTAAGATTAGAGGAGAGTACAGTCCCTCCCTCGTCTGTTAATATATCCGGGAATCGGTTATTTGTGTTTTAATTGGACCTTTATTTCCCATCTAGAGTGTATATTTTCCTGTGGTATGCAAAATGGGTTTTATTATTCTGGTGTGTCTGTCTCTCTGAAGGGCAGTTAGGTCAGACCCCTTTACCTAGGACTAATGAGATGGGTAAATTATGGAGCTAATGCTAACCTTTTTCAGACACTGAGAGGGGGAAAAAAAATCTCTCATTTAGCTGTCTCTTCTCTCTCTCTCTCGCTCTGACAAAAGGGACAGAAACGGCCTCTTACAGCATTAAAATTCAGAGGCAGTTTGCACCTATTGGATGTTTATGGAAAGCGTTAACCACCCCTGTCATTCTTAATATTCACAACTAAAGTATTTTTCTCTCTTTTGTTAGCAAAGAACAGTTTTTAGAGCACATCTCCCAAGAGACAGACACTGATTACCTTCCTGTGTTGACCTCAAGGGAGAGAGAAGAGTGTACTTCATATGTGTGTAAAGACGGAGAACTGATATTAAATGCATGTGTGTGACGACAGAGACTCCATTTACACGGGGACATTTTGCCATTTGCTCCCTCATTAATAGACTGAGGTGACCTTGAACCCCTCTCTATCTATAAACCTCCCCTATTTCCACCACTTCCTTTAGTTTTTGGTCTTTTATTTTATTTTCTATTCCCTTGATATAACCGCTGCCCCTCCTCCTCTCGCCACTCTCATCTTCTCAACTCAGTTGGTTTTTTTTTTGTTTTTGTTTTTTCCCCCCATTTGGTTTCATTTCTCTGTTCTCATCCTCCAGATCGAGACCGATTCCAGCTCGGCACTCTCTCTCACAGCCTCAATATTAAAGCTACTGGATACCAGGAGCTGTCGGACTGGCCATCTGTTGCTCCTGACCAGTCTGTGAGGAACGTGGAGGTCATTGAGCCAGTAAGAAATGCCTGCCTTCCTCACACACGGCTTATCAAAGTTTCAGAATTATTTTAATTTACTTATATTAAAATGGGGTTTTTGCACATGCTGTAAACCTTTTAACTGTGTGATCTTCAGTTTTTAAAGCGACTTATCGATGATCATGTTTGTGGCTCTACTGAAAAATAACCTGTTACTAAAACTGAAGCACAAAGTCAGAAGGAGGAATGTTTTGTTTTGTGGGACGTATTGATTTGTGTTGCAGAAATTAGCATGCATATCTGCACCACTAAGCATAGTGATAACAGCTAACAGACATCTGTTTCTTTATTTTTTTCTCTGCACCAGCTCAAGATTTGTCACTGTTAGTTCGAGTAATAATGGGGATTCTACTAAAACCATAAACAACGACAATAAAGCAGAAATGAAGCAGTTTTTTCAACAAACTTTCTCTGTAGTTTTACAGAGAAAGCAGCTTTAACTGATTAATTTGTTGTTACCTAATAGAGACACGAGCAGATGTCAGATCTATAAACACAATTCGTGTTAATAGATCATTTGTGTCAATTTTTCAGTGACAGGTATCTTAAACTCTCTTCATTTAAGTAAGTGAAAGGCGTGTTGTGTTCAGTTCACCTCCAGTGACACACAGGCGTGTGTGTATGTATGTGGTATGATTAGCTCATCTCACAAAAAACACATAGACAATTAAGATGAATAATAGTTCATTAATTAAAAAAACACGTCCTCTGAATAAAGCATTTAAGTTACTATAAAAGATAGCCTGTTTGTATTTTTTTTTCCACCTCATCTGTTTAGGTGAAAGAGTGGGCTCCATTAGTTGGAAAGTCCAAGCAACCCAAATCTGATGACAAGTTTTACTCGGATGAAGAGGATGAGAAGGATGAGGAAGAATCTGAAAGCAGTGGCAGTGAAGGCAGCAGCAGCAGCAGCAGCAGCAGCAGCAGCAGTGAAGGTTTGTTTTATGACTTTGTGTTACAGCACGTCATTGTCGTCCTTGTATTTATTTATTAGAATGAACCTGTGTTTGTCTGTGCAGAGTCAGGCACTGAAAGTGAGGACGAGAGCAGTGAAGAGTCAGAGAAGAGCTCCAGTGATTCAGGAAAGAGTTCGACTGAGTCTGAAAAAAGCTCCAGTGAATCGGAATCCGACAAAAAACTAAATAAGAAGTCCAAGAAGGCACCGCAGAAGAAAGTGAAGCCACCTGCTCCCGACAGGTACAGTAAAGTTGCTGCTGCTGAGTACAGATGTTATCCGTTTCTGTCATTTTTTTTTTTTCCTCTTCCTCGCTTAGCTAATTAAACAGGTGTGTTCGAGAGAAGCACTGGAGTCAAAGTCGATGTGATGAGAGCTTTGCCGCATCAATAAGCTGAACCCCCATCTGTTCACAACTTTAGCGTTCTTATCATTTATATGACAACCCACCTCCTGACACAACATACTCCTTCTGTTCAGTTTATTTCCTCTTCCCCAGTGTTCACTCATCTAATGCCAGAAAAGTCTAAAATGTAACAGAAGTACATTTTAGACCCAAATGTTCCCTTTTGTAAGTAAAGAAGAATCACATGGGCTTGATAGAAATAGATGGAACATAGAAGAGCTCACAAAAGTGATTAATTCTTCTTAAGAGGGACATTAAAGTCCAGAAGTAAGTAACTAATTATTATTTTCATTAGCATTTAAACTGCTGATTATCTTAATGATTAATCAATTAAATCAATGGCAAAAATGCCTTTTAGAAATAAATTAAATTAAGAGCTTATTTATTTGACCAGCGATAGATACCTCTATTTAGTTTAGAAAATACAGGTATTTTCTAAACTAAACACCTAATCTTCCTTTTTGTGAAGCTGCAACCAGCAAAGGTTGATGAAAAATGGCAAATAAAAATAGCTGAGGAATATTTTTTGATCAGCTAATTGATCAGTCACTGCAGCTTATGTTTGAAATACACCGTCGTCCATCTAGTAGTTAGATAGTTATATCTAGTAGTTATTAAGTCTAAGACATTTCACTTGAATCACAGGAATTAAGACAGTCAGTCAGGGACTTTTTTTTGTGTTTGTTTTGCATCCCCTACCCCTCTCCTCCTTTTCCTGTCACCAAAATAGATTCTCCTACAAAATTCTGTGCCAATCCTTCAATTAGATCTACTAAAACTTTGACCCTCTGGGAAATCAGGATCACCAGCGTCAGTAGGATGGCAGTCCATCTAATAGCTGTTGAGATATTTCAGTGTGGACCAAAGTGACAGACAGACCAACAATGCCAAGTAATTTAAACAATCAGTGCTGTGTGTCCACTGGGAGATGAAAAGCTAATATCCACAACAGTTGTTCAGTCAACACTGACCTGGACCAAATGCTCGCTGTCATCCAGATTTATTACAAATCTTTGTTTTCAGACAGAAAAAAAACTTGATATAAAGTGTATTAGAGAACATAACAGTATAGTCTATTAGCCATACACATATTTTGTACTGTACATACACCTTCTGGTCTCTCTTTCACACACACACAGACACACAGACACACACAGACACACATCAGGCTGGCAGAGCTGTTAGAATATCGTTAGTGTGAGTTCCATTAACAAGCTAATCAGGGAGAATTTTCCTCCAGTAGCGTAACCCACATTTACATGGCTAATGGATAATGACTTTTGATTGGTCATTTAGCAGCCTGGTGTTACCAATGAATGAGATTTGAGTCATTACTGCTGAATATGCTCACGCACTCTCTTACACACTGGCAAATTTAGTTTCTTATGCACTCGACTTCATTTGCTCACAGACACACAAACTCACACAGAATGTACCTGATTTTGCTGTGTGACAGGCCGCCGGCTGACCCTGTTCTCTCCATTAGAGAATATAATTAGAGCAACTCACCCCAGTGCTCAAACACACACAAACACGCACACACACACATACACACAGTAATTAGAGCAGCTCACCCCAGTGCTTCCACAACAAACACAGCATAATGCCCTCATTATGGCCCAGTCATTTCAGGCAGGGCCTAATCAGGCCCACAGTGATTTATATCACTTTTTCCTGTTCGCAGCAAATGAAATCTGTAGGCCAAATTAATACTGGCTTTTCATCATCGCCCAAGTTAAAAAGCCAGTTACCGTCACAATTCCCCTCATTAATTTAACGGCTGAAAGTCGCAGGCAGGAGGAGTAAACACTCATTATAGGGACAAATTGAAGAGGGACAGAGCAAGTGAAAGAGAGAGGAGAAAGATGGGAAAAATCTTTTTGAGTGAATGCAACACTAAATTAACTGCACAGACAAAAACAGATTGATCTGTGTTGTTTTGACCGGGCCAAGCTTCAGCTTTCAGTTTGGAGTTAAAGAAAGATCCCCCAAATCTCCCAAGTTTGCTTTGCCTAATGGTACCATCACGAACTTGTTCAAACTAAGACTGCATGGAAGCTGTGCATAGCGTATGTGAACGATACAGTAAAAAGCGTGAAGGTAAACAACACTGGAGCGTTGGTTTCGCTGCATTTAGGCAGTTACTGTAGTTTTGTGTTCTGTGTGTTTCAGCGACTCCGATGAAAACGGTAACGGCCCCGTAGCCCAAGCTAGCGGCTCGTCAGCTGAAAGCTCATCGGCGTCTGAGACGGACTCGGAGGACGATTCGGATTCAGACTCACAGTCAGCACGGAAGAAGAAAAGTGATGCAAAAACCAAACCCAAGGTGACGTCATGGGTTAATTTAGGTCAGAAAACCGGGTAATTTGGTATTGGAGATGCCATATACTATATTATTACTCTACAGCTAAACTGATAATTAAAAGTCTTCATCGTTCTGTCTGTACAACTTTATATTTCCATTTTTTTTTCTCACAAGATGGGATTTTTTTAAAGGGTTTTTTTTTTTTTTTTTTGATGGAAACTTCAATCTGCCTTTTTCATTATATACAACATCACAGTGCATCTTGACTTTCATTTCAGAGCCATGTGGATGTCCAATAAAGCCTAAACTGAAATCTGTTAAATAAAATTACAAATTTAAAAAAAAAAAAAAATGCATCCATTTACACGAAACCTACAAAAAGCAGTAGCTGACAATGTACCCAGAGTAATGATATTACAGTGATGTTTGAGCTTCCTTCCATTCAGCTCTATTGACACCGTGCTCTCTGGGGGACTTGTTCTCCAGATGCATGCGGTGAGAGCTTAGAAATCACACTTTATCCTGTGGGAAATCTTTTTTGCTTTCCTGCCATTAGCTTTACTTTCTCTGTGCCTCTCATTCGCTCCCTCTACAGCCTTCACCAGGCTTTTCTTACCTGTTATGCTCATCACACTATTTTGTGCCCTCCCTCCTCTTTTCTGCACTATGAAATTCTCATTTCATACAGTTTGTCATTTGGCCATGGCCTATGAATTATGCATCTTGTCTCTCTCTCTCCCTCTCTCTCTCCATACCTCTCTCGCTTGCTCTTTCAGACCTCCATTTACTAACAAGGGTTCCGTCTCTATTACCACCACCAAGCGTCAATCAGAGAAGATCTGATAAGATACGGCCTCCAACTTTATTTCGTTTGTTTTCACTCTCACTCACTCCCTGCTCCTGTTTTTTTTTTTTTCCCTTCCTGTCTGCTCAGGCTGGAGTATGCAGAGTGGAATTTTATGGTTCTTTATGGGACGTGAGTGGAGCCTTGGTTGGTTAGGAGGGTGTGGAGAAAGGGTGATAAAAGACCTCGTATGTTTAAATGCCTTTTTATTATTGCCTGTTGTGGTGCCAGCTAGAGGCGTGTGTTGTAATTCCCACAAGTCAACACCTGACAAGCCCGCCTCAATCGTGCGAGGTGGCTTGTATGAGTTGTGACGCGACACTCTGCATGACCGGTCATTGAAAAATCCAGACATGTTTCAAATATATGCAGAGTACCTGTTTTTGGTGTGTGAATGTGTCGTGTCTTGAAAGACACCGTCAGTGAAATTGAAGCATTTCAGCCACTGAATTGCACTTTAACACATCCAGCACTTTGCCAGTATATTCATTTTCCCCTTTGTTTTCCCTAATGGTGCTTTATTTTTTCTTCAGGTGCAAGTGAAGTCCAAGAAGGAAGTGTCTTTACTGGATTTAGATGACTGTGAGTATTCACTCAGTATCGAAGATTTATCAATTTAACCAACCGAATGTTTGTCTTTTAGGGTAAAAGTGCCAATAATCAGTGTTGTATATGGACAGCGTGTTACATGCTTCAGACCAGTCTATGGTGTTAATGCAAGTTGGACAGTTTTGCAAAAAGAAAAGCTGGTAGTTTGCATTTGCCCAAGACACTCGTCCTGAACCGGGATGTTATCAGTACTAAGCCCAGTAACACAAGATCTTTCTTTGAAATATCCTTCTAACTGTTAAAATAATCCAGAAGGCAAAAACTTTCTGGTGCAGTTAGAGGACCTGGGCAGTTTGAACTAGTGGCATGATCAGTCACATGTTTTTACTTAGATACATTTTAAGTGTAGCTTTAAAACTGCTCTACTTGGGGTTTAAAAATCCTTCTTTTTGACCCTGGAGCTGTCAAACAAAAACCCGAATCATTTGAAAGATGCTACGATTACGTAACAGTCCCGCATATTGTACTGGCTTCGATGAGCTTGAAGTGATCCTCTCCTCTCGGTTGTGTTTTGTCTCGCGTCCCCCAGTTTCTCCTGCACCCGCAAACGCGCCAAAGTCTTCGGTCCTCTCCCCGAGCCTCCTCTCCGACCTCGAAGGCCTTTCTCTCTCCAACGTCTCCACCACCATGCAGGTTAGTATGCCTGTGTGTGCGTCTGCATTAGTAACACACGGGGCAGCATTTCCTCCATCAACTTCAGCTGAGAGTCAATTGTTCCTTTGTGTCTGACACTGACAGAACAGCAGAGCCGCATATGAGATGTTGAAATGAGCCTCTCTCCCTTGTGGAACATTTCTGCTCCAGACGCCAACTATTGACCTTTTCTGCCTTCTTATATTTATAGCCAGTCAGGACGCTACAACTGCTCTCCCTGTTTCCTGTATCTCTTATAGTCTGTCTTTCTCACCCTCGCTGTCTTTTGCTCTTCCACACCCTTGAACTCTATTTCTGTCTCATCTATAAGTCCACCCACTCTGTTTCTCTCTCTCTCTCTCTCTCTCCCCCTCTCTCTCATCTCTCTCCTCCTCTCTGTCACCTTCCATCTCTCTCTGTCAGATGTTGTGTCCCTTGTGTCTCCATGTTGTGTATATCTGATGGTTGACCTTTCTTAGTGTGACGGCTCCTTTCTCTCCTCAGTTTGTGAGCGGCTCTGTGTATTTTGTATCTTGTCTCCCCCCTGGGAGGAAAATGTCCAGACCATTCTTTGTGCTGTTGCTGTGTCTATTTTGTGCCTCAGAGACAGGCCGGTGGTAACTGCTGTTTGTGGTAAAAGTGTTAAAATCAGAATATTCGTAATGTGAAACTATTTTTGATAGCTATACCGGCGTGGACAATTATTTTCATTATGGATTAATTTGTTTTATGTAATTGGAAAAAGAATAACAAATTAAATTTTTATAAAAGAAATCGATTCTCAAAATCCACTAAAAATATTTAAATAACTACTATAGATGATGCTCGTGTTCTCCAAAGGATTAATTGGAGTGACTTTGGTCTGTTTTTCTGTCCGACACCAGGACGGCAAAGTCTTTATTTGTCCTATGAAACATCTTAACTGGATTGAATGGTACAAAGTTGTGACATTCTTGGTTCCCAGATGATTTGTCCTGATGATCGAATAATTTAAATCTGCGGTGCATTGATCCCCACAGGCTTTATATTGATTAGTGATCCCCTGACATTTGAGCATGTTAACAGTTGTGTTGCTTCACAGAGACGTGCATGGCAAAGGCTTCATGCTAGATGGTGAATTCAGTGTTTTTCCTTTTTGAATAAAACTCCAAATTGCAACTCTGTTTAAGAGGGCTTATCAGTCTTAAACACAGAAAACACCCCCTATCTTTACACCTAAAACAATATATCTCCACCTCCAAAAATAAACATGTTCAAAAACCAAAAAAGGGCAAACGTGCAGTAGGCTCTTTGCATACAGATGTGGAATATTCACTGGAAGATTTGTAAAGAATGTATTCCAGTTGTGAGCTGCACTGTTTATTGTAGAGTCATTTATAAACACTAGCGGGTGTTAGAGTTTGCGTAAAAGGGGCTTTAGAAATGTCTCATTTCTCAACTCGGTATTAACTTTGTATGTTTATAACTGTTTGGCCCTATGTGTGAGCAGCCGTTTAAACCTCCTCTACATTGTCCCATCTCTGGTTCCTGCGTGGTGAGTTACTCTATATTCTAAGTCCGCCCGTCAGACCTGCCCGCCTGTCAGTCAGCATGATTGACAGCTGCTCTCAGACCAGCGTTTATGCTGCACGAGTCTTGTTAGTCGGTCTCTCCTCCTCAGGTGAAGGCCAGGGAGTAATAGAGAATAGAAATGCAGATTAGAACAGGGAACTTTTCGCACATCAACATCTGATTTAGAGTCAATTCTATGCATAAATACATGATGGGCATCGGGATTCATAAACAAGGGTAAATAACCTCACCTTTATTCACACATGCCCCTCCCCTTAGGTTCGGAGACATGCATGCACACGCTTACGTATCAGCTCCCTCGCGCATACACACACACACACACACACACACACACACACACACACACACACACACACACACACACACACACACACAC
>JAPQRN010000005.1:25199608-25221468 GCA_037367275.1 Coranthus polyacanthus
ACACACACACACACACACACACACACACACACACACACACACACACACACACACACACACACACACACACACTGGCCCCAGTGTCATTTCTATTTCTCAGCAATCTGCCCACAGAGGCAGCGAGTCTGTCTCAGCTGAGCGCTCGGGCCCTTTTAGAGAATTACTGCATGGTTATCAAAGGCATTTAGATTAACCCTGGTCACTGTCTTTGACCCACCTCCTCTTCTGTCTCCTCCCCCTCTCCCCAGTTTCTGCATGCTACCGCTCTCTCTAATAACATTTTGACATTAGAATCTCTCACAAATGCCTCTTAAATCCCCCACACCACTCCCTCCCACCCTAAACCTCTTCCGACCGCTGTCCGTGTGTGCGGCGGGGTGGCTCAGGCTGATAACTTTTCATTCATAATTAGCAGTCAGCGAATGGGGCTGCGTTGGGGGGAAATTGAACTGTCAGCGGCCGGGCGCAGGGCGTTTGACCCCATCACGCCCAGAGGGGGCCATCATAATTTGTTCATTTGGTGTCCATCAGGCGGGCGCCAAGTCGCTCCCTCCTCCTCCCTCGTCTCCCTCCTCACCCTCCTGACCTCCCCGTAGTGGGCGCTCTGGGTTCACGTCTAATTATGAATCAGCAGGAGGACCCCGAGCGCCACGAATATAGCAGCCTCTGCCCTCCAAACCTCCTGCTGCCACTCAAACTGTGGAGATTGCCTCTTAAATAGGAATAAATGTCCTCACGGAAATAGCCAGTCAGTGCATCAGCCTACGCAGATGTGTGGTAGTTTGTCAAATTTTTGTATTTTAATGCAGCTGTTGCTCAAATTTTGTCCGTGTATATATTTCTGTACGGACATTTAACCAAACCTTTATTCAATCTGTTCACCTTTTCACCTTTAAATATTATTTTCCTGTGTCTGGAAAATACGGCCGTTAGTCACAACTACACTAAAATTGTGACTTTATGATGTTTTCTTCGTCTGTTGCAGAACTGAGACTTGAACTTGTCTCAACATGCACTTAGCAATTTAATTATTCTAAGCACAGTAAATGAATTGGATTCTTAGCCCTGGATTTTGAGATTTGTAAATACAAATATTCTGCCATTTCTTTTTGTAAATGAACTCGTATATGCATTGCATTATAAAAGACCTGCTTGGTTATTGTGCAACATACAGTACATTATTTTTACCTCACTCTGTAGACAGTGGACTTGTATGCATCGTGTCCTGCGTCAATTGCAACTGATGTGTCATATATATATATATATATACATATATATACATATATATATATACATATATATATATGTATATATATATATGTATGTATGTGTGCAAGAACCCAGCAAGTATTAAAAGAATCTCATACCAAAATTTCGCTAAACATCAATATTTCAGATATTGTAGTATTCGTTAAGTCTTGTACGTGGAGTTTGATCAGTCCCTAAATTTCAAGTTTTCTTTTTTGTTTCTGCACTTGGTTCTGTTGAATTTCTTCAAATATTTTAGACTCAGCGCAAAGTGTCGGCAGTTATTAATGATACTTACAAAGCTACATGAAGGACACTACTGTTGTTGAATATTAGTCTTCCATTATTGCTAATGTTCTTTAATGAAAAATATTCAAAATTAATCATTTTAGAATAGCTAATTTACTGACAAATTGGCATAAATGAACTAACCTCTGTCTATATGCGCTGGAGAGACTTCTTGTTACATTAAAGTAGTTTTAGATGGTGTAGTAACATTTACTTAATTCAATTTGCAGTCAAGGTCTTTCTGACGCCCCTCAATTAATTGTCATCTCCTGACTGAAGGGAACAATTAGGCCCTAAAGTCAAACACATGTCCCTTACTTTAATCTTCACAACTGTTGTATAGCATAATGAAATCCTGTCGCTGATGTTGGAGACAGACGGTGTCTGAAAAACAGAAATGGATTTTCAATATATGCCCACACATCTCTGTGCTCTCCACACCACTTTCTTTTAAATTGGCCTTCTTATGCACACGGCACAGGGCTGCCCGGCTCCGGTTAGCCCTTTTGAATATGTCAGCGGGATTTTCAGGTCATTTGCCAGAGAGGATGCTGGGAGCGTAGCGTCCGGGCTCTGAAGGTGACTGGTGTCTGTGTCATCCATCACAGGAGCTTCCTTTAAGTTGATGCATAATAGAGCCTCTCAATCAACTTCCTCCCTTATTGTCACCTCCCTCGCTCCTGTCCAGGATGGAGAATGGGAGCCAAAGGAGAAAAAAAAGCAGACTGTCAGAGAAGTCAAGGTTACATCCCTCTTCTTCTCTTATTTACACTTGAGGTGTTATGGGCTTATGCTGTATAACAGGACAACAATGAATGGAAGGGTGAAGGGGTTGTGTGGGCACTCGTGTCAGGCTGTAACTGTCCACTGTGTCAAATTGGTGATAATAAGTAGTTTGAAGACCTGTCCTGTCTCGGTTCCTCCCTCCTGCCTGCTCACGGCGAGGCGACAGACAGGACCTTGAAGTAGGATGTGTCTGTCAGGGAGGTAAATCTCTGTTGTGATGGGGTGGCAAACATTACGGCCAGCTTTATCGACATGGACTGCTCTGACACATCCAAAAGTGGCCCAATAAATTTGCAGGCTGGCGGTGGCGTGACGGGCGCTTGTGAGGGCACCGCAGCGTTACATCGTAGAAACAAATGTTTGTTTGACCTCCTTTACAGATGCTCAGGCGGTTCAGGCACAGGAGGCGCTGCTAGGCCGTCAAGGGGAAGAGTGGATAGTGTTGTTGACCGGGGAGTTTATTCTACAGCCACGTGACCGGGGCTGGGCATGGTTTGACAGTCTATATACAGTTGATAACAACATAAAATCATACTTAGTGTCGTGATATCTTTTGTTTTGTTTTTCAAAATACCATTTTTATAATTGACAAATTCTGCCATACTACTAGTGCTTTTGCCATTAATATTGTCTAATACATATATTGTGTTTTTTTTTTTGTTCTCTCAAACAAAACGATATTAAAAGATGTCGTAGGTGACGTGGAGTAAAGTTGGGAGTTGATGTGATTTTTAAGACAGAAATCCTGTTTACTGACGAGTTAAAGGTTCATTCACGTTACATTACATTTTAACATTAACGCTCGGCATACGATGCCATTGAAGCAAATGAAACGGTCCGTTACAATTTACGGATTTCTCTGAATTTGAACATTGTCCGCAAACATTTGGCACAAACTAAGTACACGAGTCTGTAAAATACATAACATAGATGTTGTAATGGGGAAATGTTAAATTCTAACTTGGCTTAAGCTGAGTAATTCATTTGTTAAGTGGCTCCCAAACCTAGGGGTCGAAACAACTGAAGTATGAAACCTGTAGCTTATTTGTGTCTTGCTGCTGTAATAGACTGATAGTAAGTGATTTCTACTGAACGACCTCAGCCTCTAAAGTGAACACGTTGAAACCCCTCTCAACAGCTCCTGTTATATGTCAAACCAATTCTTCATACTCACACCCTGCTCGACAAGTCGGGCGACTCCACATACATTTCTCACCCAAGTCAGAACAGTCCAGCTCCATGACCAGCTTCAACAAAACAATGTACACTGACACCACTCACACCGTGCGCTGCATGTTTCCACAGTGTTTCTTCCTATCATATTTTTTGTCATATTCAATTAGCATAATTAGTTCACACGCTCTCCTTAATCATTTTAGTCTGTTATTTACAGTACCTCTGTTTATATCACTAATGGTTGCTTTTCTGTGTAATTTCTCAAGATATCTTTTACACAGATTGCCCTAAACTTCGTTGAGAGTACTCTGTTGCCTTAAGGTTTTAAATAGAAAGCGCTTCAATCGCTGAGCTCATTTGCACTAGGGTGACATACATCTGTTCTAGTTTTGCCTTTGCTTCCGTGTACGAATGCCTTCATGTGCTAAGTGTTTTAAAAGGTGTGAAAAGGCTGTACCCATCTCATAATGTGTGCTGTCACTCACACTAGAAGAGTCCTCTTTCACTTTTACTGATGACTGAAGACACGACTGCCAAGTTTTTAGAGTTTGTATGATGTTTTTAATCACTTCGTGTTGTTGGCCAAGCTGCAGCACAAGTGAATATCCTCATATTTGACAGAATGTCTGGCTTGTGGTTTGGCATCGCGTGGGTCCTCAGACCTTATCTTTCTGACAGTCTCCCACACCACATCCACCTCCTTTTCCTCCATCTCTCACTTCAAGGTAATGCAATTTCCTGCCTCTGAAAAAAGCCCTTTTAAAATGCCTGTGAATTGTAGGCCTAGCCCATGCAGGCACTTGTGTTTCTATTCATTAGGGGTTGTTTTTATTCAGCCTGGTTTGACCAAGCATCCAGTCCATTTCCATCTCCCCGGGCTGATTGAGGACATTTCTTAAATGGCTTCTCTTTACCCTCCAGAGTTAATGAAGGGAGGAGTGGGGGAAGTTATCAGCCAAACCTCAGCCCCACTCAGAAGCAGTGCGTTCTGGCTGCTGATTGGATACGGCAAATTGCAAGAATAAAAGTGATTCTTGTATTAATCTGTGCTCTTGTGTGGATGCATTTGCACTGTAATGTGCAAGGCTTCCCTGGCTGATGTTGACGAGGAGAGCTTTCAGCGTCTGTCCAATGGTCTGTATGTTCTCGTCCTACTTCTGCTTTTAGGCTGTCGAATCCAGCGGCATTTAGGAGTTCATGAATCGACCCGGTGCAATCGTTCATGTTTTTTTTCTCTTTGAAAATTATAAATATAACAGCGACAATAAACATTTTGCTCAAAGCAACCAAACTAAACTTGATTTAATCCTCACTGCTCTCTCTTGTCTAAAATGTCCTTTCAGGTTACCACTCCATCTTTCAGCCCTGTGAAAACCTATGAGCTGCTTCACCATATGTCAGGGAAAGGTCTGGCAGCTAAGTACCATTTCCCCAGACAGCCCTGTTTGTACCAGCCCAGTATGGTGGCAGTGCAGGTCATACTGACCAACTGCTCGGACCACAGCCTGGAAGAGATCCATATAGGGGACCGAAGCCCTGCTAGCCTAGACCTCCACTGCTTTAACACCCTTGGTGAGTGTCACGCATCTAAAACACTTTACTTTAGCCCATCACAACACACCATGAACTAAGAATACGCTATTAACATAGAAAATCCCCCCAAACCGTTCAGTACTGTGCTGCTCCACATCAGTGGTCGTCGTTAAAACATGTTATCATAGGATATGTAGTTTTGGTAACACTTTATATTAAGTTGCACATATTCACCATTAACTAGCGGCTTATTAGTGTACATACTTGTAGCATATTGGCTCTTTATTAGTCCTTACAATGCCTTATTCTGCATTGCCATATTTTACAACTACTAAGCCATATCAGTTTTCATTCAGTGTTCTCTTAATTACTGCTTATTGATAGTGAGTCAGTTAGTTGTTGCGCATGAATTATGATCTTAATATGCAATGTGGGCAATAGTGATTCTCATATTAGGACTGTAATTCATGTACAACACCTTCTTTACTTACCAATAAGCAGTAACATGGTGAATGTGTTACCTTGATATGAAGTGTTACCTATACATACTATAGTAGTATCTTTTGTGATATGATAAAATGTCCAGAAAGTCACTTTGCAAACTGTTAGAATATAAATGATAACCAGGTTTACTGCTGCAAAGTAATCCCGCTCATTCATTTGCAAAACAGTATTTGAATGTAAATGCAGACAGATTAAAATCAAGATAAACAAAAATAAACTCAAATGGCTTAGTAAGCGTCTCCAGGACTGAGTTTTGTCTTTGCACATTGTAATGTGTTATTCTGTATTGTCAATAGCGTAAACGGCTTCATTCCTTTCAATTTTCGCAGTATTTGCTGTTGCTTCTGGTCATTCAGGACTTGTGAAAGGTGTATCTGTACGATTGTTTTCCCAGACAGATATTATATGATCACTATGTCATCAAAAACCCATAAGCCCATTTGCTATTATTTCAGCAAATAGCCCATTCCCCCCCAACGCTGAACACAGCCGATATGACTTCAACTAATCCCTGTTCATTAGTATTGATCGGAACAAACACACACACTATCTCCATATTTCTTGTCGTTTGTTGTATGTTTGCTACACTCTGTATAAGGCTGAGAATAGTAGTCCCTCAAGATTTTCTTTTTCATGCGCACACACAAGTGGTGTGCGGTGGAGCACATTAAAACTGTCAATTGCAGGGGATTGATTGGGCATTGAAGGAACTCAAGCAGCCAAACAGTGGGTAATTTGGATCGATTGAGCCTGGCTGCTGTGAGCGGGCGGCTGCGGCTGCTTTGGAGAAGTTGCAGAGGATGAATACAGACAGTGCTTTATGTAGTGCTGTTTGTGTACGTTAGATAATTGATAAAACTTTAAACTGTATGTTTAGATGTGGAATAGTGCAGAATAAAATACTGTTTAATGCTGCTCATATCCAAGTAAACTGTTGCTCAACCCAATATTTGCCCGTTTAAAATTACAAATGGCGCAGTCACTGCTTAGGTCCGCTGACATTGTTCCTAAATCAATTGGCCTTTTTTGTTGCTAACTAATTGGAAACTTCTTGTTACTGCCTTACACAGTGCATTCACCAAAATATGAATGTCAAATGGAACACAAACAACTGTGTGGGCTTTATGCAATTTATAAGATAACAGTTATTTATGTCAAAGTTGGGTCTTATTTTTGTGGTTTGGGCCATCGCTCATACTCGTCAAGGTAAAGCAATCCGTTGGTTAATCCTCTAAGACCTTGTAGGCTCATCACTGAGTTTCAAATGCCAAATGTAAAGAAAATTATGTATAAATGTATACGATCAGGTGTCATGTAAACAGCATATTTCATTTGGATATTTTGAATTGGGACTTTTTCTTAATGGAGCTTTTTGTGTTTAAGACATGTGGGATATGCAGATATTATTCCGGTTTTATGAGCGTTCTTTATAGGCGCACGCTCAAAAGAAAACGGAGAAACACACCTACTTGTAAACATTATGAACGAGTATATTAGCAGGTTTTGGGATATGCGCAAATATCAAAAAGATGAACTTTTCAAGAAGATGTTTGAAGGAAAGAAGGCAGACTCTGACAAACATCTGCCAGTGAAAAACGTCTTCTAAAATCCTATTTTTAATCAGGATATGCATGACTGCATCATAGTGGAATAGTCTTCAGCTTTTCATTATCCTTCTCACTCTGTTTTAACTGCTGTTGGTATTTCAACTGACTAGATTGGTTAGATAGATTAGTTGATAGTGAGGCGCTCAGAAAAAAAACACAGTTAAAAAAACCAAAGTACATTAAAAACTGAAAAAGCGAGAGGCCGTAACAGAGGCGGTGAAGGCTGGTTTGTGAGTCCATGATGGCTCTGTTTCCAAAGGCTTTCCTCTGGAGCCTCTACTCTACTCTCCTCTGTCTGTGGAAAGAGTTATACAGTAACACGGCCCTGCTCCGTGGAGGGAGAAACACAGGCTGGCTTGGGGAGCGTGGAGGATGCTTCTGTCTGTCTGCGTTCTTCTCATCCTTAGCCTCCCCCTCCTCCACTTTCAGCTGTCCACACTCGCTCTTCCTGACTTTAGTTAACTCTCTTCGCAGCTCATATTTTGCCCGCTCGTAACCCATCTCTCTTGATGCTTGATGCTCTCTTTGACAAGCCTGTTGTTTTGGAAATATGCTAGTCCTTCATGTGTTTTTTTTTTCCCTGTGGCTAGAGGTGTAGGGAATGAGATTGAAGGATAGATTTCTCACACACGGTGGCCTTGCTTTGTGAAGTAGAAAACACAAGTGGTGTGGATGCCTGTCTGTTCCACTCTGCTGCCCCCTCCTCCTCCTCCTCCACCTCCACCACCTCCTCCTCCTCCTCCTCCTCTCCATCCCTCCCCACACTGCACACTGTGCCCTTGTCACTCACTCTTCCTCTTCTCCTCTTGTCTTTCCTCTCCTCTTTTCCATTCTCAGAGCGACTGGAGCCAGAGGCCTCGGTGACGGTTTCCATGGGTATTGACTTCAGCGACTCGACACAAGCAGCCAACTTCCAGTTGTGGTAAGACAACCTGACATCCACTCATATCTAGTCAGGCTCTTATTTTCCCCCCTCCAGTTATACATCTTTTTCACTGCCTTGTTTCTGCTAGGATTTTCTCATTTAGTCTCTCTTTTCATCATGATTTTTTTTTTTTCTGGTTCAATTCACTTGCGTCTTACCCTTTACCTGTTTCTCTCTCTCCCCTATTCTTTGTTAATTCTTCTCTTCCTACCCCTCCTGTGTTAACAGTCCCAGATGATACATCAGCCACAATTGATCTCGGTTCACTGAGATAACAATTATTCCTCCAGTAATCAGCCCCTGCACAAATCAACTTGCTGAATGCCATTGGCACCACTGCTCAGACAATCAATAACTTTATCAGAAAATCTGTTTTGGAAGGGAGAATCAGTCCAATTCGAAATGCCATGCATCAAGCATGGTTTGCATGACAGTCAGTGGAGAAACATTTAATGCACAGCTGCATTTCATCTTCCATTCTTATACATTAGGATGAATTTAAATTGAGAGAAAGGAGCACAGTTTTAGATTTTTAGCTGGACGTTTCTCTTGTAACAATTCTCAATTTACAAGAAAGTCCTCACATCCTTATATTAAGCACTCAGTATATCATTTACTATTCCTCTGATGCTATTTTCCATCCTCAGCACCAAGACCGACCAGTTCAGTGTGTCCATCCAGCCTGCTGTAGGAGAGCTGTTAATGCCCAGTACCATGACAGAACAGGACTTCTGCAAGGAGCAAGGTAAGCCGACTGAACAATCGGGATCTGGTCCGTTTTAAAGTTTGGGTGAAATTAAAACTTCACTGTCCAAAGAATGTTTAAGGCCCGATATAAACATTTAATTCTCATCATCAACTCTATGGTCTAACATCAGGGGTGACAGAAGTAGAAGTGCACAGTCCTAGCTCAGTATCTCTGTTCGCTGAGCCACGCCCACTTTTTGTCCAATCACATAACTCCGCCCACTGCATTATTCTGAAAGTTTCTACAAAGTCGGAAAAGAGGCCGAGTCCCACGGGGAACTGAAGCCCTGAAGCCTCTTAAACCCACCAGAGTTCACCGACAAAAAGAGCAGTTCTGTAGCTTGTGTTGTTGTGTCACTGAGGTGTTTCAACACTTATTTTGGATTCAAGACAAATAAATTCGATACAGAATCGCTCCCCTCACGCGAGTCCGGTGGTTCAGAATAGAGCGATGAAACGGGTTCAGTTCGACCCGTTGGAAAATGTACGAGGTTTGACAGAATCTGACTGAAGGACAGGTGGACTGAACACTTCTGATTGGAGGCGGTAACGCTGATTTGTTTTTGTTTCTGAAGACATCTTTCTTGATGTGGAGTCGTACTCTACAGTAGTACTAATGCTCGACTGTACCTCATCATCAAGGCGGGAAGGCTCAAGGAGATTTTCAAACAGGAAATGACAAGTTTTTGTTTTTTTTACATATTTGTCGATTTTTATGCTCATTATCACCAGCATTGATACGTTTCCTCACAACGGATGCATATGATTCTGTTTACAGCTCAAAAAACATGTTTTAGTGTTAGTATTACCTTAAATCCCTCTTGCAAACACCGCCTCCAGTCTCCATTCCGCTAATAAATATGTCACATGCCTGGAGATTAAGACACTACAACTTCCGCTTCATTTTGACTGTAAAGCACCAAACAAATCCTTTCCTTTTATCGTAAACGAACAGCTAGTTCTTCTAAAATGTCGCCGTAACATTAAGGCAGCAAATAAAGAGCAGCTGCATTATTTGCTGAAGGTTTACATATTGACTAAATAAAGCGGTACTGCGTTTTTTTAATGTGTAGAATTAAACCAGCTACAGTGAAAAACCGCTTTGCTTTTGTTGTCTGTAAATACATTTTGTAAAGATGCTCTGATATTTGCCTGAGGGACAATCTCTTTAAATAAACAAGCTGAAGGATTGTAATTAAAGGCAATAAAATTGCCTTAAAAATATTAATCAATCGCAAACATACAAAATTTCTTATGTAATATATTCAGCGTTTTTAATGATATTTTGTTTATACTCGAAAATAAAATACAGTCCCCGTCACCTGCCTGTAATAAACATCTGCTCTGCTTTGTCACGGCAGCATTTAAAAGCCCTTATGAAACACTTAATGGCGTTTCCTACGCAAACACACATGCACGCACACCTGTAGAGCTGCAGCAGCTATAGAGAGCTGAGAGCGTCCTCATATCCAAGCCATCAGTGCGCTCTTAAGTGCTCGCTGAATGCTGCCTCCGCCTTAATTAATCTTCATTCGCTGCTTTTTGAGCTCTACTGAATACACCTTACACTCAGGATTGAACAGAGTAGAACAAGTTGCTTTGCTGGACCCTTTTCTCTCTAGCAAATTGCTGCTTTATACCAATTGAGTGAAGTTAATTAATTCTTGCAGCTAACAGGCTTTCATTATATTTGCCTTTAAGACCTCTTTTATTTCTGTCTAACTTGCGTGCATATTTATCTCCATTCTTTCTTTCAAATCCTCACTCATTACTAAGTGAACATGAACTGGCCCATTGCCTTCGGTCTTTTTTTTTTTTCTCCAACTCTATTTGCATTATTGAAGGAGGCACCATTTTATTGTTCAGCTCCTATTGTTTTAGGAATCATTAGCGTCTGTTTTTCCGTGTCGTTCTATCACAGCCTGATACCGGCTGACTTGGATTGCATGTCAGTACAAAGTAAACTGTGTTTGAATCATTCATCTATTATTCACTGTAAGGTAATGAACAATGAATCCCCAGCCATAGAATCCTAACATTTACAGAGTATAGTAACTCTATTTAAGGTGTTAACTTGGCAAATTAAGTGAATTAAATGACATAATTTCACTCGTGTGTGTGTGTGTGTGTGTGTGCAGTTTCTTTCTTTAAGATCACAAACATTGCGCTTCTGTGCAGGTAAGCTCCTCGGCATGAATGAGACCTCGGCAACCATCACCATGGCAACAGCAAACACCTCCAGCCTGGCCATCAACAAGCAGATCCTGTCTGTGGCCAACGTCGGAGTGGTTTCAACCAGTCAAAACAACTTCCACAGGTAAAACGTTGTCCTTCAGTACATCTTCTATCTCTAAACTAGGCTTGGTTTTCTTATTCTCTACCATCAAGACTTACGCCAATATTAGGTTTAGATAAAAGGATGTTCATGCATTATGTCGCAGCGTTTTTACATTTTTTTTTTAAGTGTTCAACTTGTACGGTTCACACATTTATGACAATAGAAACCAATGAGGAAATGGCTGATTTTTGAATGCGTTTCAGTTCCCTGCGTGGTGCGATTTATAAATGTTCGCTGTGCCTTATTTTGCTTTCGCGGCAGTGGAACTATTTAGAGATCTGAAATACAGTGTTACGTAATATAAAGGGTCGTGTGGACGCAAGTTCCCAGTCCACATGGATGAAACTAAAAAGAGACAAACAAACTGTCCCAACATACAAATAACCGCCATGAACTGAATTTCCTTACATTTTTTGATGAGAAAAGGAACACCTCTGTTATTTTCTAATCAGCCACTCTTCAGAAATGGACCCTCATGTAATACTCATTCAGATATGTAGATGTTTTTCATCTTACCTAAATCAGAAGACAAATAAAACCTTCTCTCTTCAGGGAGACAATTAAATGTACCTTCTTCTGTGACTAATGGTATTTGTTCTGTAATTCTGCACGCAGAGATCTTTGACTTTGGGCTAAATGTGATTCACGTAGTAAAGCTTTTCAGTGTGGTTGTATTTAATGAGACAATATGTTGGTAAATTAGGCTGCTTCTCATAACACTTATAAATGTCTCCTGGTTCCTTCACTTGTATCTTAGACCCTCCCACGTAGGACGCAAGGGAGAGATGTAAGGGGAGAGGAAATGAGAAAAGATTATAAAAATGAAACGTCCTTTCCTCTGAACTGTCGTCTGAAGCAGTCGGCTTTAACTGTTCACAATAAAGGGATGTGTTGTTCCAGTAAAAGACCTGTGAAGGACAGGCTTGTGTCATTTCAACGTGTCTGTGTTAAACTCGTTGCGTAGTCTGAACTATATGTTTAAGCCATACACTCTGAAACATACGTGTGTTCAGGGCAGTGTTCGTATGACTTTGCAGGTCACGTTGAAATGTAAAAGTGGAGCCCGTTTTTTTTGTTTTTTTTCCCGCCAGAGAGCGAGGAGACGGATTTACATGCTCATTAAAGTCGTGTTTTAGGTAGAGTTTAGTTATATAGTGTGTGTGCATGCATATCAGATAGTGAACAGTGCGTCCATGTCCCCGGCAGCCTCACACAGACATGCCAGGGGAATGCCCCGAGAAGCCTGGCTGTGTAATTGGTGTACACAGAGTGTGCTAATGAGCTTCCTCTTCTGTCACGCACACCCGAACACCTGATAGATAATTACACCTCCCTCTCTCCCTCTGTTTCCTGCTCAGTCTCTCTTTCACTTCATCTCTGCACCCCCATCTGTCTCTCCTTCCACACCGCTGTCTCTCCTTCACTTCCTCTTTGTCTTTCACTCCATCCCCCCAGCGCCATGCTCTGTCCTCTTCCTGCCCGACTCTCGCTCTGTCTTTTATCGGCTTTTACCGCGTAGACATCTCTCCGGGCCTCGTCTTTTTCTTCCTCTTCTTTTTTTCTAATAATTTCTTGACGGGTCCACCCCCGAAATAGGATTGCCGTTAAGTGAATAAAAGAAAAACGCAGGAGACACCGGATAAATAAAGGACAGTGAGGAAGTCGAAGGGGGGGAAAAAAAAAATAAGAAGCCACTAGCACAAGGGCACAGAGAGCTGAAAGAGTGAGTGGAAATCAATGTTAGCCAGTGGGAGAGGCCTGCGTCCAATAAGCCCATACCTCATTCAGAATAACCAATAGTTCAAATGACTCCACGCTATCAATCTCTCTGCTGCTTCTGCGAGGGCTCAAGAGAAAGCCAGGCCTCCAATGTTTCCCTGTGGTCTTATAATGAAGACACTCCCTCCCATATTGTCCACTGCTTTACTAATGACGTCCCACTTTGTCCTTACCTCCCTTTTTATATTGTGAGTTCCTCTCTGACAAAGTCCTCACCTCTTCAAACTTACAGAAGCAGGCGGGTTCGACAGCCCTGTCGCTGGAGGAGTGGGACTCCTGCAACCATTTATCGATCATTGAATTAGATAATAGAAACAAATTATTCAGCAACTCTTCTAATAATCATATAATCGTCAGCTTTCAGCAAGAAAATTCACAAGTTGCAGCTTCTCAGATAAGAAGATATGACACAATCCTATATCGCATCTAAGAGCAAATGTAATATCTTAGTGTTTCGACGGTCTCTTAAAAAAAAGTGTTTGTACACGCACACGGGCTAGAATGTGTAAATGAAACGGTAATCGACGATCTGTCAGTATAACCAGCAGATTCAACTGCTTTGTAAGTAAACATGAGCCCTATTTTTTTGTGTCATTTACAAAAAAGATCCTGAATTCATTCTGGACTTAATCTTAAACTCGTCTATTTATGTTTCTAATTTGGCTGCAGTCAATGCACAAAAATAAATAAATGTAATGTAATAAAAGTGGCAGAATTATTCTCTTCTAGCTTCCAATGGAAAGTGCTTCTCTTAATTAAGGTTAGGGTCCAGTCTTCTATTTGTTAACAGCTTTCTCCTCTTACATCTTTTTTTATTTAGCACCTGTTTGTTTCTTTAATATGCGTGTTTTTATCATCTGGTGCACCAAGTGGAACAGCGCTCCTAATTTCCTTGTACGCTGTGAAACAATGACTTAAGTGTAATTTTCTTAATACTACATCCCAAATTTGAAATTCAAACCCTGACAAAGACCAGTGTTGTAGTAATTCTAGGCACGCGTTTTCTTGTGGAGTAATGTCGGGAATACTTTGAATAACACAAAGCAGAGAGATCGATCCAATCGGATACACCTACTGAGAGCTTATTGTGTAGGTCACTCGACATTAAATGTGATGCGTGAGGTGACCTCCATCCAGGACTCTCCTTTTTCCCCTGTGATCTGCCCGGAGAAAGGCCTCTCTGATCCAGGTAAAGAATCTGCCCTCCGAGCGGGCGGAGTTCGGGTTAATGGAGAAATAATGAATGAGATTTCAGTGTGAAGCTCATCCATAATGCAGCTCATGACACATATTGCATGTGCTTTAAAGTGACCTGTTATAGGAGGCACTACAGGAGTTAACGCATGCACTGTTTAACAAAGCAGCAGCCTGCCTTTCCCTCGGAGTCCCTGCATTCCCCCTGTTTACCAGCAGGGTGCAGCACTGCTTTTCCCAAACAGGGCGTCGAGGCCGAGTGGAGGGGGATGCCACTGAAACACAGAAATTGATTGCTGGAAAGGAGGATGGCAATAAATCAAGCAGGAAAGCAAATGTAGAAAACGCTGTTCTTGTTTATGTCTAAACAGGCGGAATAGAATAAATGTGCTCTATTTTTCAGTCCGTTTGAAAGCAAATTTGATCGAATTTTGCATGTATTGCCAATCCTTCTGGTTAGAGCCTAATTTTCTAAAAAACTAAACCCTTTGATTTATAAGCTATGCTTTCTCTTTACTTTACACTCGCATATAATTAATTTACATTTGTCTAAACACTGTGTTGTCGTCGTTACAGTGAAGCTGAATTCCTGTTCATTGATCGTTAATTGACTATCATTTATAACCTGACTAATTGCATGTTTGTTTTTTGCATTATAGATTATGGATGTTCACTTGTACCATCTAACTATTGCAATGTGGATTATTAACCGACAGCAAGGCTGTATCACGCACTCTTCATTTTATTCTGTTTGCTCATTTTCCTTAAATCCCAGTTGTCTCCTCTTTTCATCTTGACTGTTTCTTCTTCTTCTTCAGCCCATGTTGTCTGTTTGTCCTACCTCTCATGTCCGTCCACCCTCTGCCCTTCGAGCGCAGTGCTGCCGTGTGTCCGTATGGCCGAGCTCTGGAGATGCGTGGAGGGTTCCTGGTTCTAATTGGGGCTAATAGCTCTGGCCATCTGCCTGGTCTGAGTCTGTTCGCCTGCGTCTGGCTCTGGTCTGGCCTCACTGACCACTCAGTTGAAGGACAATCCTCTACTTGTCCACCTGGCCAAAACCCAGGACGGAACAATAGCATCCAGCTGCAGCCACCACACATTTGGCCTCAGCTTTTTGAGTTTAAAACTGATCTGATTTTGGTGAAGACATGATTCAATCTGGACAGTTTCTTCTCCCGAGCAGCCCGTTTCGAAGTAAAACCT
Source organism: Coranthus polyacanthus (assembly GCA_037367275.1). NCBI lineage: Eukaryota > Metazoa > Chordata > Actinopteri > Kurtiformes > Apogonidae > Coranthus > Coranthus polyacanthus. The sequence continues at coordinate 25,214,937 of JAPQRN010000005.1, forward strand.
GGCCCAGTGTTTATTTACGATGCAGGGGGGGTTGTGTGTTGCTAGCTGTAGGTTAAGTCCCGCATTCTTGGTTGTTGAGCTGAATCCTCGGCTGCGTGAGGGTGAATGTAAAGGTGAAGCCCACTTTGTGTTTGCAGTGGCAGGGTGGAGGGGAGGCAGATGGCACACACAGGCTCTCTGCACTGAGGAGAATCACAGATAATTGGAGAGTGATGCTTAGCCGCAGCCCTGCCGATCGATGCCAATCCGCCTGCTCTAAGTCCAGGGGTTATGCTTTGCTTTTCTTTCCATACATTGCAATTAATCCAGTGTTTAGCCCAGTATGTGAAGAGTGCAGGAGAATACCAATGACCCGTTTAAGGCCTGCTTGTCCTTAATCTTTCCCTTCTAGTCCTTAAAAATGCACTGATGTTATGTTAGATGTTCTAAAGGCAATGTAGATTTGGTCTTTGCACCTGAACATGCACACAAGCACCAAGAGCAAAGTGAGAATATTCAAAGCAAGCACGCCTGGAAATCAAACACAATCAAAACACACTCCTATTTCTTTCACTCGCGCTTATTACCACACATGAACAAAGGCCCACAGCAGCGTCTCCTGAGACGAAATGAAAGCAGCCTCAGGGTAGTGTTAACTGGCTGAGTAAATGATAGATTTATATCCTAAATCCATTAGCAAAGCCACAGGGACACATAGACACCTCAGGCTGCTGACACAAGGGGCAGAAGCAGGGCTGAGGGAACTGGACGCCGGGTCGGCACGTGTCCTTACATGTGGTCATCAGTGTATGTGTTTCAATTTTACACAAGACTCGGAGATGAAGTGAGAAGAATGGCAAAAAGTAGTAGTAGGAGTATTTAAGTTGTGCTTTTAAACGTGACAAAAGAAAACGTCTTGAATTTTCACAATAAATGATTTAGATTAATATGCAGCCCTTGAATTATTTAGAGCAGAGCCCAGCAGAGAGCTTGGTATTTCTGAGAGAAATTAATCCTCTTCTTGAATGGCTTGTGTTTCCTGCTGAAGTGGCTAATATTTTAATTAAGCCTAAAGAGGACTCTCTCTCCCCTCCCTGAGAGCTCCCTGATAAACTCCCTCTCCTCTGTTGATGGTAATTTAGCAGCTCCCCAGAGACGCACCCAGACACACACTGCGTTTGTGAGCCAGCACCGTTTCATTGTGCATCACGCATATCCCCTTAGTACCCCCCTTCCACATCTTTAACGTGTGCGTGCTAATTGGTAGATGTGCTCGTCACTCCTGCCGCGCAGCCCGACCTCATGGGCTCCGTGACAGCGCTTGTCCACAGGGTGTCCTGCGGGGGCTCTTCACAGGCTTTAGTCAGGCCTAAGTGGAGCTCTTTGTAGGCTGTTTGTCAGGCCTAAGCGGGCTGCCACGGGGGGTCTTTGTTGCAGGGATGTAGTGCTAAATGGAGGCAGATGGCTGGGAGTTAGCCACGTGAGGCTCTGAGATGCAGAGGACCAGAGAGGGGGGCCCAGCTCTGCTCCGCTGCCCTCAAAGAGGGTCACAGTGGGTCACAGCCCCTGTCTGCCTCTTGTTAGCACTCTCAATGGGGACCATGTGCGCCCAGATTTGCCTGTAGTCTGCGGGGACGGTATCCAAGGAAACAGTGGACTGAGAATTCTCCCAATGTCCCAGAGGGAGCGGGTGGGACGGGGCATCCCCCATAGGCTCCCACACACTCATAGACACCCACAGTCCATAAAAACAGACTGATTTCTGTTTGACTGGCAGGAAGGGCGTGTCTCAGTCTAATGGCTCTTTAGTCAGCTGGGATAATGGACTATCTGTTGCTGCGCTGTCTATATTTTCTGTCACATCATTTTTGTTGTATTACTCACTAATTTAGGGTAATTACAGTGTTTGTCGTTAGAGAAGTTTCTAATGCGAGGATTTATGGGATGCGAGTTAAGTGTGCAGGCTTCCTGAAGTGTGTTACACATTAGCTGTTCATTGATGTAGTCATTAGAATGTGAATATAACACGAATGTGAAGCAAGACAATCTTTAGGTAAATTTGGGTTATCATATTGGAAAAAATACAATAATGAGAAAATAAAAACATTAACACAATAATTGTTTCACTAAAACTAAATAGATGAGACAGTTTCATTATTATATATTATGATTATTATAGAGTAAACACAGTCATGATAAACAGTACAAACGTGGTAGATAATGCTATAGGTTTTGCACTAGGCACAACTTAGTCTAATTCTGCTCCAGTAAAAACTAGATAAATTGTTATGAGATTAAAGAGAGCAAGAAGCAGCAGACAACAGTACAGGCTCGATCACCCTGCACGATAACGATCAATTCTGGAAACACTTTATATTTATTTGACTTGTTTGCTCACTACAAACAAACACATGCACCGCTTTCATGTTTTTAGTTTTGTCGAAATTTCAGAAATGAGCATAATATTCAAACGTCTTTTTATAATCACTTTGTTTTTGACCGTTTCACCGTGTCCTTTTTGGTCATCTGTAAGGGTTGCTCAACAAAAATTACAAAACTCGTGGTGGTATCTAAATGTTGCTCACGTTTGTCTCCAGACACCCTGCCCATATTTCTGTATCAATAATCCATATCATCGGGTTTTATGTCGATGCTGTCTTCGGTAGAATCTGGTTCTTGAAACGTTTGGATGAACCGGTCCTTTAAGGTCCTACTCTCTGGTCTCTCCCGGCGGTGCTGACCCCTGTGCCGTGTCTCTCCTCCAGGTTTGCTGGGAGGACGGTCAGCAGCGGAGCCCTGGTCCTGGTCTCTCTGGAGCTGAGGGAGTCCTCCGCCGCCCTGCTCACCATCAACACAGAGAAGAGCGTCATGGCGTCCATGTTGCTCCGAGACCTCAAACAAGCCCTCGCCAAGGCATAGAGCCACCCACCCCCCGCCCCTCATCCCGCCAACCCCCGTATTTGTAAAGGTAAAGGGGGCCAACACTTTAATTAAATGATTCTTTATTTCTGTGGTTTTGGACAATCCAGGCAGTACTCGCAAACACAAGCACTTTTACATGAACTCCAGAAACCGAAGAACCCTGATCGACATCTTGATCACACATGAAGACTGGGAGAGCTCCACAGAGAGTGAACTGGAAACCAGAGCACTCAATGCAGTGTTTTTTTTTTATTATTATTTTATTTTATGGTCAATGGCTTTGCAAGGATTGTCCTAAACCACAGGAATAACATAGTGAAAGGCTTGAATAAAGTGATGATCACACACAGGAGGCATCACAGTGTCGTCATACAGTTTAAAATGTGAAAAACAAATTGTGGACCTATCGGGAGTTCATCTCAATTCTTGTATCGTCAATAGCTAAACATGTCGCGCAAAAAGTGTCAGCCTTTGCTGTACACGACTTCAGTGATGTGCAAATACATACATACGTTGTGGGAGGAACAGTGCACCGCTGCTTTAAACCCGGTGTTCATACAAATCAAACTGCTCCTCTTTGAGTCACTGACAGTCCTTTGTATTTTACTGGCCAAACGACGCCGCATTTGCATTGATGGACTTTGTTACTCAGTGCCAAGAAAAGGATCACAAAAGATTTCTCCACACCACTTAGACCCATCCAGACTCTGCCACTGAGTCGGGGAGCTTTTGCAAACACAGCACCAGTCTGTGTCCTCGGTGTAGCTGGATTTTCCCTGTTCGTAACACAGCCCATGTTTATCAAAGTGCCTTCTACGTGAAAATAATGTTAATCAAAAGACCAAATGTATACGGTAGACTCAAATCAACAAGTCTTTTATCTTTACCGCTTTTGTTGAAGAATAAAAAGTGAAGTTATTAAACAAAACCCTTTTTTTTCGTGTCTTTAATTTGGTCTTATTTCAGTGAAGTGATCTACTGTCATTTAGCTCAACGAAGCTCCAACACACAGTCAGTGATGGCGAGCATCATGCCATGTACTCAGGACATCATGTATCTGTCACACGTCCTTCTCCCTCCTCTCCCATACTCCCATCTTTTACTGCGTGTTTATACAGTGTTTTATAGAACCCAGTCAAGCTTTTAGAGTACAGTCAAACACAAACACCTTACAGTGGCTGCAGAACAGTTTTTAAGAGCAGTAATTTGTTTTATCCTCTACATGGACCGTGTGCAGGAAGAGTAATGAGACGGCTCCAGCTCTTCCGTTGAGTAAAGATGCTTTTAGAGGAACTAAAGTGTACCCGCCGCCTCATGAAGACAGTTCTGCTGTGTGGCTCATTGTCGAGTAAAGTTGTGCAGATGTACGTGATGTATTTTAGCATTGAGTAGGCCGGTGGCGTAGTGTGCTTTGCGTCTGGCTGTCTTTTCCGGCTCATAAATAGCATCTCTCTGAGGGCTGTGGTGAACACCTGTTAGCTCATCTGTCACAGGAGCTCCACTCGCATCCATCACCTCTCCCTCTGTACTCATTCCCTCAGCCAGCTGTTCCCATTACACACACACACGGGCTGCGTCAGGCCTGCCAGATACAGACACACACACACACACACACACACACACACCGCTCGCTTTTCTCAACATCATACGAATCCGCCGCCACGGAGAAGATTTCATGACGCATCTGCACATTTTGCAAGTTATTTACCAAACGGGGGCAAACGCAGAGGCAGTAGGACTTTGAAGCTCACACACATTCATGCAATTTTCCATCATCACACACACAGATTGTTCCACCAGCACAATGAATTAAAGTTTATTCAGTCTGGGTTTGTTTTTTTTTTCTTACGGGGGGGTAAATTACATTCTGACTGTACCAGACAATAAGAAAAAAAATCAATAAATTCAAGGTAAAATGATCTCCCAAACACCAGAACCTCAACCCAGCGCAAAAAAAAAAGCGTAGAAAGTCCACTTTGAAAACTTTGTAAATGACACCGATGATGCTAATGATGCCACTCTTCAGAGCAGCTTCTTTACATAGATAATCCCACCCAGGCCAGAGGGGAGACGGTGCTTCTTCCATCCACCCGCATTACACCCACGCTGAACATGAAAACACTGTGCAATGCCCCACATTCTCGTGGTTTTAATTAATTATGAGCTAAACAGAAGAAAAGAGCAGCAAGTGGTGGACAGGTTTGAATAAATAATGAAACCTCCTTTCTGTGTTCACTGATACGAGCTGATTACCATTCACTTAATGATCTCCTTCCCAAAAACACTAATTCATCTTTCTCTCATTAACTCAGCCTTCTTTACATTTGTAGTTGCAGCTTGTAGCTAATTTAGTAACATACTGACAAACGAGTGTTTTCTGTACTTCAACGTGCAATAGCTGTGCAGATGCAGACGTCGGTCATCGTTTCGGAGACGTTGTGAGCAGAATTATCAGGTTGTTATTTTCTTGTTTGTAGCTGCAAACAATATCACCGTGGAAACGTGACTGCCACGTACCAAGTATAAAAAAAGATTTTTAAAAAAACTGAAGTGTTGAAGAAGAATTCTGCAGTAGCACAATGGTGTCGTGTCTTCAAAACACACCTTACGTGATCCCTTTTTTTTTTTTTTTTTTTTTTTTTTTTTTTGCGAGTTGACTGTAGAGACATTACACTGAGATGTGAAATGACATACACTGACAGGGAATTAAACCAGGGATGTGGTGGGTTTGTGAATTTAAGTCGAATATTTTTCTTTTTTTTTTTCCTCTGTTGTGATCTCAACCAACCCCCGGAGGAAAATGTCTGGCTCTTTAACAATGAAATACACCACTATATTCACCTTAAGCCACTTTACTAAAACCGGTTACCTGCTGCTGCTCGAAACGGCTCTGGTGAGAGCAGAGAGACGGAGACAGAACAGTAACAAAAACCAAAACTGAGACGCAAAAGAGTCGGACGATGCTAGAGTCAGGCCATGGTTTGTTCAGTTCTACGCTTTGAGTTGCCTTTCACCTGTTTCATCGTCATCAATCAAGAATATTTTTAGGAGAACAGGTGCAAGATTTTAGACCATGATGAACGTTGGTTCATTTTGTGTTACAATCATCCCAGTTGCCGCTGTTTGTCTCATGTAATCACAGCATTTCTGAACAAAAAAATGTCATCTCATGACAACGTTTCTATATTTCAACAAACATCACCACACCAGTATTGCATAAAGACAGTTTACTCCCCCCTCCACCCACCCCTCCATCATCCAGAGTACGTACACGGGACCAAATCCAGAACCAAAGACAAATGCTTCATTTTCTTTTCTTTTCTTTTTTTAACCAATCTTTGGACTTTTCAACCATCCTCGAAACATTATTGTATGTTCACATGTAGTCTGGTTCATCCGCCGACAGCAGAGCTGGGGTGAAGACAGAAAAAGTTGTCAAAGACGTGATTTAAAAAAAAAAAAAAAAAGTCTCGCATTTGCTTCATGTTTAAACCAAACCACTCTTTTTCATTCTTTCCTCTTCTACCAAAAAAAACTAGTTAGTTACAATTTGGCTCTATGTTTATGTTCAAAGCTTAATTTCGATGAAGCAGTAAGTCAAAAATGACTTTGAAGGTTAGGGAAGCCCCCC
>JAPQRN010000005.1:25224055-25234065 GCA_037367275.1 Coranthus polyacanthus
GAGGGGGGTGGAAGGGGGTGGGTCAGAGGATCCCAGCTGAGGAAACGCCTGTCTGACCTTACCACACAGAGCAACTTCTCATTAGCCAGCGTGTCTCTGATCAGCGCTGCTTTTATCTGGCTGGGAGCCACAGACGTGCAGCCAACATGCAGTCGGTTCGCCGTTTATTACTAAGGATTTAAGGCTCTGTCAAATATTAATATTCATTTACATTCGATGTCGCACGCTTGGTTATATCTTTGCTCCGTTTTGTGTTTAACCACAGCGAGGTTCTCAGGGTTTATGGCTGAATAAAGGAACCGCTGTGCTCTTGATTGACGGGTCATTATTCACCCTGCTTCCTGTCATCACATGTAAATAATCAACAACAAACAATACTTAACAAACTACATTATGTCATCTTTTTTCTTTTTTTAATTTAAAGGTCCCGTGTGTAAGATTTGGAGGGATTTAGATTAATTGCAGAAATGGAATGGAATGTTTCCAATGATGTTTTCATTAGTGTGTAATCACATGGCAATAAGAATTGTTGCGTTTTAGTCTGATTAATCGATCTGGCTGATCAATTGGCACCAACAGGGCCAGTATTGGTGGGACTTGGCTCTGAAAGTGGTTGATGGATAACGTCAAGCTGCTGGAATTGTTGACTTTGAGGGAAATGAATAGCTCGAAAAATACAAATCGCACCTAGAATTACTTGGATTTTTTGATGTCCTGATTGATTTATTGATTGATTTATTGGTTGTTGAATGTTTTCAGGGGAGGGGGTGGTCTGCCTATACTTTTTTTCTGTGACTGTTTTCTCTTCACGGTCTTTAAAAATCCACACTCTTGAGTGGGTCACCGTCCACCACATCGTGCCGCCACGTTTCTAACGGCAGCTCCAAACTGACTTCATCTTCTTTTTTTCCATTCTACAGCAGGCGGTATCCAGCATTGAGGTGCATCACCATCACCTGCTACGTCTGAACGCAAACCAGAGTGAATATCCTCTTAACTTCAAAAAAACAAAAAACAAACCCAGAAGGGACAAAACAAACACTGGCTCCGACGAGGAACCTTCTTTTGTGGAGCTTCGGTTACTCAGCGGCGTCTCTCATTCGGGGCTTCGTTCACTCATCTTTCTTAAAAAAAAATAAAAGTATTCCTTTATATTCATCCTGTACATGGACGTCTTGGAGCTCAGACTGAGTGTTACGTGGAGTAATAGTGATCGGTCAATAAAATGTCAGGAAACTGAAGCTGAAGTCTTGACTTGAGCTTTGTTAGTAGATAGAAGATATTCAGCAAACTATCAACTATTACTAGAATAAAGATCATCTCTAACAGTCTGAGGTGAGTTATTTTTTATTTTGTTAGAATCTGAAATCCATTTTTGATCTTTTACAGCAAGAAGGAAAAGAAAAAAATCCTTTACTACTTGGGTTTGATGTTTGTAACTTGTAAATCCAACATCTGAGACACGTTAAAGTTATGATCTCACTAAGAATAGGTCCACCAGGATAAATAACACAATGGTGAGACAAACCTGGAGAGTGTAGTTTTCCTGTTAACACAGATTCCTTTGTGATTAGATTAGATTAGATTAGACTAGACTGTCACTGCACAAGTACTCAATGACTAAAGTTTGACATTCAATCCCAAGTGCAAGATGAGAAGTAAACAACAGATAAAAGAAAAAGTGCTAAGATTAAATATAGATGTATGTAAATGTAAACAGAGGTGTGAATAAAGACGGTTAGATGTGTGTGACTACGGGCACGAGGCATCTTCCGTATGTTAACATACATAACGTACACAAGGCGCGTGGTTTCATAAGTTCTACAGCAGAGTTTAAAAGACAAACCCACTGGGCCCGGCGGCTGCTGCACCTCTTTACCCTTTTTCATTAATATTCAAAAAGAAAAAAGTGATATCACACAGAGAAAAGGAGTGATGTTGGTGACTAGAGACAGACAGATTAATGGGTTTGGCCGATTGACAGAAGTTACAGCCAATAGTTAATCAACTGGAATAACGGGAAAATAATAACTCTAAAGATAAAAAATCACTCCCACGTAGATTTTTTTTTCTGGGTAGTTTGATGTTCAGTTCCACATTTATTGATGAATAACGTTGATTTATGCAGGTATTTATTGCTTTATATACGGTGTTTCTGCCACTAAACGAACAGTCATGTTTTATGTTTCTGTAACGGTTAATACTGTAGAAGATCTTTGACTGGAATGATATTTTTAATGCTATAAATATAATTATTATTGTTAGCCATGAATTTTCAAATTCACTGTTTTACAAAGCGCACAAATCACATTATTATTTCTTGATTTAGATTCAAATTATAGTTATTTACTTGGATTCGTGAACAGACAAATGAGTTTTAGTGGTTGAATGTTTGATTCGTTTGTGACTTCTTGGAGAAGCCCAGTGAGTCGGATCAAACCTGGGAATAAAAAGGTGAATTCAGTTTGAAATTCCTCATCCCTGTTCAGAACGGTAAAACGCAGAGAGCTCAGTGAGTGTCCGCATTAAAGCACTTCGTCATGACATGTTTTCTCCTTTTTATGACCGCTGCTCTAATACATTTGTTAAGCGCTGTATATATTATATATATATATATATATGTATATATATATATGTAAACTCTTTTAAAAAGTAGCTGAAAACCTTTTTATTCAGACAAGCCTTTAGTTACATCAGGACTTTTACGCTTTATGTTACACTCTTTTAAATAGTTTCTATTGATTTTATGTCATTGTAATTTTATCTCTTCTGAAGCACTTTGTGAGTTTATGTGTGAAAAGCGCTGACGTACTTTGACTTACATGTCCAGTTCAACGCTTATCCAGGCTCTACTGAAGTGAAAGATTGTGAATAGTTCATTCCAAACGTGCATGATGTGTTTTCGTCGTCAAACTGTTTGGGGACTGGCCCTTTACGCCGTAATGAGACAAGAAACTGAAGTTTCCGATTTCTGTTTGTGCTGAGACGCTCGTGTCTTTTCTAGGACTAATTGTTTGAGGCTAAATAGATTGCAGGATGTGGAGCTGATCATTTCACAAGTCGCTAACGCAGTTAATCCTCTGGAAACACACACAAAAAATGATGTTGTAGACGCAGTCTGAAAAGAAGAACCTGAAAACCAACACCTGATCATGATCGGAAGATGAATGAAATCTGAGGAAAAGGTGTCATATCCACACAAATACAATTTCTCCCCCAGAACAATCACTGTGTAACTCCCGCAGACCCACTGGAACAGTAATTGTGGTGATTATGCTTAAATTGATGCTTCACAGCTATTTCTGTGTCTCCTGTATTGTAATTACATTTTTTTTTTCCTTTACTGAAGTTTCTTTTTAATGCTTCTTTGGAGCATGGAGAGTAATGACTGCATGTTTCCCCACTGAAATGTTCAATCACTGGCTCATTAAGGGGACAGATACACTCAGCTTTGCTGATTTGATTTTTCACTTTTCCCTTTTGGTGTCCCACATTTATCAATCTACAGTCCAGAGGAGATGACGAGTGAGGGCTTTCTGTCAGGCTGCCGGACTTGCAATGAAATATGCTTTATGATTTAGACCCTGACACACGACAAGAACATGTATGAAACTCGCCACTGTCTTTTTCCAGGGGTTTGAAAACGGGTCACGTTGTTTCATTACTGACGGTCCACTGTAGGTTTATGCACTGTCACTCAAAGACCAAGGAAAAACTCATCACTGCAAAAATTCTTTGAAAGGCTGCACTTTCGTTACATTGTTTGCCTCCCATTTCTGTGTCCTTAAAAAAGAAAAAAGAAAAAAGAAAAGAAAAGCACAGTTGACCGAGGGCCGTCTTGCAGGTGCATTTAACAATTGACTCATGCTTCTGTTCCTCCTGTGGGTTCCGTAGTGAAAGCGTGCACAAAAGAGAGCACAGAGAAAGAGCATTTATGGCCCCGCGGTAAGAAAAAAAACCCACCAGCCTTTAATTAGCATTTGATTGCACTTTCAAACCACTCAAGTGCATTAAAAAGTGATCACACAGTCAGAATGGAGATTGGCTTCATTAATAGTGACGAGGAGGCAAAAAGCTGGAGCGTGTGGATTTGCACAGTGGTAAACACATTTCGCACCCAGCTACACACTCTCATATACCCACTACTGTGATTTATTTGTGATCCAGACACAGCGCTGTTGACAGGTTAAAATGAGTTAATATAAGTTAATAAGTTAAAAGGGGTGAGGAGAAGGTGAGTGCTGTTAAAGTGCTCCACTGTCCTATTCCGCACCAATTTGCCCCCATAAAGGCTTGCACTAAAGCAGACTCCATCTGACACAGTGGCATATTAGTGGTGCAAAACACACATAAACCACAGTGATTCATGCACACAAAAGCCCCTCACCTAGTCTCCAGGCGCTCCTAATGAAGACCTGTATGTGACAGCAAATCACACAATAAAGCACAGCGAGCAGAGTGCCAGGCCTCCCCGCCTGCACGCACTTTGCATCCGCATCAGCCTCCGTCCCTTCAATGATTATAAAAGCCGGAGCGTGGAGTCTGAAAAATCAGCGCAGAAGTGCCTGTGTGTCTTGAGCGTTTGTGCATTTCTGTTTCGAGTGAACGCATTGTTCATTCAAGGAATTTACTCCCGTTTAGAAAATTGAATCAGCCTTTTTCATGATTTGCATACTTGCCACAGTTGTATTTGCTCATTTGCTTCTTGTTACATAGAACATTGTGTTTCCTTTCAAACGCATTGCATTGATACATTCTGGGCTGAGGTTAACAATAATAGGACGAGGACATGAATAATAAAAGACACTGGACGTTTCTTCCCAAAAGCCGCATTTAAAAAAACCAAAAAAACACTCTTAATCTTATCTAGAGTATATTTAGCGAATCTGAAATTAAACTGACTAATACTGAGAGGCTGGAAAGCTGCATTATGCCAGAACGTAACTGGTTTAAAAGTTCATATTGGATCAGATGCATCTTTCCAAAGTGTTGTTTGTGAGAGGATGACATGCAGCTTCCAGTTTTAATGAGCACTTTGAGGTTGTAAACTGTACTTTTTCAACGCTGCCCCGGAGTAAGATCTACTGTGTTTCATCTTTTTCCACACTGTAACATTTTTCGTTGTAAATTTACAGTAAATTACCGGCTACTAATTGCATTACTTTCACAGTAATTTGCTGTAAATATTTTTTACAGTGACTTACTGTAAATATTTCACAACAAATTACAATAAAACTACAACTGTATACTGTAAATTCACAGTTGCTGTGACTTTGACTTTACTGTGATATAGCAGCACTTACCTGTGAAATCGCAGTACTTTGTCACTGTGAAAGTATGGCAGTTTGGTAGCCAGTAATTTACTGTGAAATGACAATTTAAATAATACTGTAACATATTGTAAATTTTACTTGTTAACTGTGATTTGAAAGTTTTTTATTCTTACAATAACTAACAATAAAAGCACTTGAAAGTGTACTTTTAAAATCATTTTAAAACATTTTTGATCATTACAGAACAATCAGATTTTTTTCATTTGACAGCCATTCAAAGTCCACAAGTTTTTTCAACACAGTGGGTTGACACCACTCCGCTTCTTGCCCTTGGAGTCGGTCTCAGGGTTAATTCCCAAGAAGCCCCTGTAAACAATAGGAAAAGAAAACAACTTTAAGTTTTACACAGATTTTTGCATAATTTATCCAAGGCGCATGCAGTGGTGTCCCTTTCCCTTTAGGTAAACCTACACCAAGGCAAGAAATAAGTGTGATACAAGCAAGTAGAAAGAGACACGCGGAAACACTGAAAAACACCAAAAAAAAAGAAAGAATTAACAAAGAAAGAATTAACAAAAGTAATGACATTTACTTATGTAACTGTAATTGAGTACGCACATTACATGTTACCTATACGCAGCGCGTCAAATAAAGTGACTATTATTACACCTGGGAGAAAAAAAGATGTAGATTTAGACAGATGATAATTCACATGTCGCAACTTTTCAGCACACTTCAATCAACACCTCGGTTACGAGCAGGTGTCAAAAAGTAAAACTTTTGTTTGTCAAAGCAACCGAGCTGTTGTTTGTTCTTACACTCGGAGCTTGTGGATGAATTAAATCGTAGTCAATCAACTGCGCAGTGTGGTGGTTTGCATCACTTTTTGAACAAGAATCCGTAAAAACCAAAGTGTTGAGAGACATCAGTCCATTCACCATTTAGAGTCGAAGGCGCCATTTATTCATTTGAGAAAGAAATAAACAAGTCAGTATTGCGTTTTAAAGCATAAATCCATACAGGTGCAATGGGAATAGGTAACAGACTTGTTTAACTTGGTTCCACATAATTCTTTACCCTGATTTGACATGAATTTTCAGGAAAAAAAAAAAGAAGAAACAAACAGAAAACACTGATGCGCACTGATCTGGTTTGACTTGAGACCAAATACTCCAATGACTGGTGCACATATAGGAGCTAATATCCTTCTGTTGGGACTGATGAGCGTAACCGTGGTACTCCAGGAGTCTGCCCTGCCATGACGCACTGCGCCCTCATCTGAATGCAAATGTTCTGTTTTAAAATCCTCCCTGTAACGCACAGGGGACACTGGATGAATTTACTAGAAATGACAGATGCGGAGAGCATCAAACCTGGCCGCTGCTTCTCCCGCAGCCCTGAAGGCCGCTTAATTAACCCCGGACCGGCCCGCGGGCCCGGCGGTGGGCGGCCGGACGGGCAGGTTTCCTGGCAGCGCATGGCCACAGGCGGTGGACCCTGCTCTCAGATTTAAATGCGCATCTCATTTCCACGCTGCTGAGCACGCACAGACACAGACAGCCACTCTTTAGCGGAAAGAGAAAAGAAATGGGGCGGTGGGGGGCAAAGGCGGTGTTGCAACCCCAATTCTCCTCCCAAATCCAGCATCTAATCCCCCGAGATGGCCTCTGAGGGGGCGGATCCCGGGTCGGGCCGAGTCACTTTTGGGGAGTTAAATGCTCTGGAAAAGATCCCTTTGTTTGGACCACGCACACGGCGAGGATCTTTTGAGTCGGCTTAAATAGAAAGTGACTGGCCTTTAATTGGAGTGGTCTGTGAGCAGTTGTCATATGGAAATATTTGAATAGAGATCGTGTGCAGCACTTCACCCAAATCCACTCCGGGGTGGAGGGTTTGAAGGCAGCGGTGAAACTGAGGGATTAGATAAATGGACTCAATCAGCCAATTAACACTTTAGCCGCCTTCAGGAACATGCTGGTTAACATTTGAAAGGAGTTTAAGGCCCGGTCCACTTGGGCAGCCACCTTTGTCCCATTTGTTAATAACAGATGTGTCATAATACTGGGGGATTACACCAGAGGAGGCTGTAATCCTGTTAGGTTAAGATTACAACTGCGATCAGAGCCTGGTGGGGTTTGGGGTTTTGCGCTGCGCTGCCAACGAGCGTTTTGCAGCAGCGTTTTAAGTTCACAGAGGCCCGAATGTGGATGCCTTTAACGGCATTTGGATAAGAGTCAATTGTTCCATTTTGTTTCATTTCTCATTGGAGATGATTTCATATCAGCTTGCAGGCTGACAAGGTTACACGCTGCATTTGTTTGAGTTTGGCATCCCTAATCATGGCGTTTCCAATTGTGTGATTTATGTTCACCGTCTAAATGCGGGCAATGATTACGGGCCTGGTGGCGAGTGCAGTTTGGATGTGTGTGGTAGGCGAGCGGGAGTAAATGGGCGTTTTATTTATCACCGGTGCCACAGCCCCCCGGAGCGGAAGAGCGCCCTCCCAAATTGAAATATAGCGGAGTTTACTCTCCTGATTAGGGCTCTCTCCGCCGTGCTCTGCCCAAGGCTATCATCAAACTGAGAACAGCAGCGCTCTGACACCTAATTGCGTCTGGATTAATGTGGCCTGGACTGACAGCAGAGCTTCCCTCCAAACCCCGCTGTCTGAACTCAGCTCACTTTACCAAAAAACAAAAAAAAAAACAAAACACGATCATATCACAAAGGAAATACTCCTCGTTTAAGATGCGTTTGCTCCAAAGCTAATTAAAGCAGCGAACGTGCGCCTCACAGTAAACCGTGTGCGAGACCAAAAGTTTTCCTGCGTGGAGATCAATTGAGAGGACAGATATGAAGTCATCCTGCCTCTGAAATGAATTGATTTTGTTTCATTGCCGTTTATTTGCCTCATAAAACACCCGGAGCTCATTGTTAACTGAAGTCTGCCAGATATAAATACATATCTTACATATTTATCAACTCTTGTTGTTTAGTTTTTCCATTACTTCAGCGCACATTTCCAACTTCATACAGAATAGAAACATGTATCCATCGCATAATAAAACAACAACAAAGAAACATGACCATGACCATTTGCAATTGGTCTTCTGAAAGGATGTAGTTGGACACCAGTTATTTTATCTCCGTATCATTTTCATTATTAGTTCAACATTTTTTTCAGCACAAGCTGCTGCTTTAACAATGTGTGACTTTTACAATTAAACATTCAGCCTAATACCATGCATTTAAGCTCCAGCGATGAATAAAAGCAGACATTTGGTCAAAGTGTATTTACACATCATTAATTTCAGCCTGGGTTATTTGACTGTTTCTCTTCAGAGACACTGAACCTTATGTCAGAGATGAAACTCGAAAGATCCCACAACAATCGTAAAAGGAGATCATGTATTCTAATCGTTAACTGCAGTGTTTTATACATCCTTTTAAATTCGCACATTATCATAAAACAGCCCACTCGTGGGTATTTTGCATTTATTCAAAGGTGCACAGCAGAGACGTGACAGCGACGATGGGACAGAGTGAGCTAATGACATGCAGGTCACTAACGTGAGTCTAACCCCATGTTGTGATCATAAAGTTTGGTGTGTTTGCTACCGACCAGGCGTGACGCCCCACAGCTCTCTGTTGTGACGCACTATGACGTTGTAGTGTTTGGTTATATTCATTCAGGTGAATGTAGGGGCATCACCCTCACAGCCCATCACAAGGGTTACAAAATTGTGACTTTAAGATTTAAGATGTGGCCTCAGGTGTCGTGTTTAGGCTCGTGTCACTTAACTGTGTGTATACAGTGTCATAAAACACATTTATAATCTCTAGCTCCATCAAAGGGGGTTATGTTTGTACCCATGTCTGTTAGGAGTCTGTGTCCACCATTTTTAACTAATCCTCGTGTTGTTTTGCTTTGTGAGTTCCTGATGACAGTGACTGCAGATAATTACATTTTTGGCCGTTCCAGGTCAAAGTTCAAGGTCGGGAACGTTTTCCAAAAATTCCCATTTGTCAACATGGGAAGACATTTTTTACAAATCATATTTCGGTCAAAGCGCGTCTGATTTGATTCTGATTTCACCACATAGTGTCAAGATCTAGTGACGCAAAAAGTTTGACCTTGGAAGGTCAAAGGTCATGGTCACAGAAGACTGTTTTCTAAAAGTCACTATATGGTTTTGTAGACGGATTTCTTTCAAGGTAAATTTGGACCACTGTCTTCCAGAATGTAATAATGAAACCATGAGGGAATTTGCTGAACTTCACATATGGATGGGTGGCAGCTCTCAGGCGTCACGCTGCATATGGGGACAAAGCAGAACAGGAAATTGTTGTGTCATTATCTCCATGAAGCCACTGTGACAGCTGGAGGTGATATGTTGTTGTGGGGACTTTAGGTGTCTTGGCGGAGGTTTGTGCTATAGTTAAAGGTTTTCTAGTTAAAGTTAGCCCAACTGCTTGTTGCCTTAACTCTAATCCTAGAGTGATGCGTGTGTTCAAAGCTTTGGACAAGTGTCTGTGTGAAGACGAGTTCCTCTTACATGTTGATGTAAAGGTAAAGCTATGTTGTGAAGAAAGGTGACCCTCTCCTCCCCCCACACCTCCTCTGATGTGCCTGAACCCCTTAACCTGAACGAATAAGATATGTGTGTGTGTGTGTGTGTGATGCAAACCCTGGCCAGGAGGCGCTCACCTGAGCGGTACCGTACAAACCTCCCATAA
>JAPQRN010000005.1:25251827-25279537 GCA_037367275.1 Coranthus polyacanthus
CCCCAGTTATAAATTAGATGTTTTGTTTGATAATCAAGTCTCTGCGATTCTGCCTTGTTCTTCCGCGCGCACTGAACGAGCCCTCGGATGTGCGTACGCGCACGCATACGCACGCACACGGACGCACACGCGCGCGCGCACAGACGCGTTCGCTTTTTCTTTTTTTTTTTTCCTGTTGGGGAAAATTGCAAAAGTGAATTGATATCCAATTTTTTTTTTTTTTTTTTTTTTTTAGGACTGCAACTACACCTCGAACACACACACACGCACACACACACACACGGGCGAGGCAACGCATTAGAAAACTCCAAAGTCATCCAGTTTGCTCTAATCATTACAATTAGTCGTGAATTATCACCGGACTCTGACAGACGTTCCTTGTAACTCTCTTTTATTTCCACCCCGCGCTAATCAGCGGCTCTCATTACAAACGCTGATTAAACTGCAAATTACCCAGCAGCGGCCCCGTCCGCGCCTACCACTGCCTCGCTCAATATCAATTAAGTCTAGCAGCCCGTCTGTAGTCTCACAGCGCTTCCAAATGCTTGATAGTGCCACTTATTAGTTTGGAAAACTCGGAAAATACCAATAATCAACGGCCATGAAGCTGCAGGGAGAGAGCTCGGGGTTTTCCCAGCACTCAGATGCAATCACACGAGCTTTGCCTGATATAGGATTTCTCTGCTGCAGCTCCTGTGCAGGCCTGGTAGTAGGCATCCAGCCAATGCACACACACACACACACACACACACACACACACACACATTCATACAGAGGTAACCCGCGCCATTCATTACCCACGACCGGTGCGGGAGAGAAATGTGTATTAGACTAGATAATATCTTTTGCGTTGGAGTAATATGTTGAAGTGAATTAATGCATGGCAAATCTGAAATCTAACATCATTAGACAGTTCTGGTGACAGAGAAAATGAACAAATCTCTGCCCTCTTACATTAACCTGTTTAGTCTTGGTAATGTAAATTAATCACAACTTATTAGAATTATTTGGCATCAGAAGGCATGTGTTGATTTATACGTCTAACCCCTCTCAGATCTCCTGGTCCTAAATGCACAAAGTGGTTTTCACGTCTGTTTTACTCAGACACGTCAAATAGGCCCACTCGTTTTGTTTTTTTCACGTCTGTATGTGCCTCCAACAAAACAACAGCTTCTAGGGTGTTTGCAACCAACGTGGACAAATGAGAATCGTCAATGTGGATTATTTGCATTTTAGATCCTCCGTGACACTGTGCGAACCAACGCAGCGTCATATAAAACCATCACTGAACTATCGCCACTTCATCTCCCACTAAAAAAACAAAAACAAAAGATCAATAGATCACGAACAACCACAGAGGCCAACGAGAAAGGCCTCGAATGCATCGTCGTTTTAAATGATAAGAACAATAAATGAACGTGAAGTCGGTTTGTGTTGGAAACGCCGCGGCCCCTTTGCTCTTGTACCCATCCATCTTTGCGGTCATTCGTTGAACTCAAACGTCGCTTTTCAGACAGCGACGAAAAGCTGAAATACAAAGTCAGTCACGTTAATCGCAGTAATACTGCAAATTATATAAAGAGACGAACGACGGACGTGTTCGACAGCGTAATCCTTAGTGGAGTTCTCGCAGGTTCTACTTTGCATGTTTCGAGAAAGAGTTCAATTGCGACGAGAAGAGGTGTACATTTCCTTTCGTTGCACCTTGACTTGACAGATGCTCTAGTTAAATTATTATCGCGAGCAATTAATACCTTTGAGGCAGCATACTGTACAGAACTAGAATCAGATTTTTTTTTTTTTTGCAGAAAAGGAGTAAGTGCAGATCTCAATCTTCCAGTAAAGTTGATGCCATAATTGTCAGAAGTGCATTTGAGTAACATTAACTTTTAATGGTAATGTCAGGCACAAGACTAGATTGTGATGAAATATATATCTCGATACGAGGAGCCTTGAAGAATAGTATGAAATTGATTCTTTTTTCATAGATAACACAAATCAATGCCAGATGCACAAAGATTCAAATGATATTGAATGTGCTGTTGTCTTACTTACACAGCTTTAGAAGCCATGTCAATTGATGTAGTGTGTAAATAAAGAAATGGCTTGAACGTATTCTCAGGCTCATGAAACCTGAACTTACACAGAGTATCAAATATTTGTTTGTATATACTGGTAGCGTGACACTTATTAAAACTAAATGTGAAAAGTCAGTTTAAAGCAAAACTAGATAAATGCACGGCTGTAGATAGATCTATGTTAACTTTAAACACAACAGCTGCATCCAGCTGGCTGCTCTGAGGACGCCTGTGACAAAACAAAAAGCTGCTCTATTATTCTGTTTCTTTATTTTCATTGTTTTACCAGGGCGTCGTTTATTACATTTAAATAAGAAAGAAAAAGAACTATATGTTTGATCATATCGGTGGACACCTTTAGATAATTATTGAAGTATGTTATTACGTTATGCTATGTTACTATAAGAGTGATAGGGTGCAAGACTATACTATAGTATCACATCTGTACCTGCTTTATTTAAGACCCGAGTTCCACAATGAAAAGAAAGTTAAGTTTTTATGTCTAGGTGGGAGCTATCTGTACATTTTTCTTAAAGTTAGGCTACAATAGGCTTACCATTGCAATTTCCCAGTAACCTGTACAGGCCCGTCATTCATTATTTTTAAATTAAAGCTGATATTCAAGAAATAAGACGGATTTGTGGAGAGTGGGAGAAGCCATGCTTCTTTTCTTGCTTTTATTTCTTGGGTGAATGAAGCTGACTAATGTCCCGATTTCAAAATGCATTCATTAAATGTAAATGTGAATGTAAGTGGAGAACAAATGGTTTTAAAGAAAACCTAAATGTACCAGGAGTCAGGAGTGATTTTCCCGCCGGACTTGTCATTCCTTCACCCAAACACCGGACAATGATCCGCTCCCACAGATCGATTTATCCGTGATCGACTCGCCGTCACTGACTTCCACTTCCTCACCGCGCACACGGAGCCACCGGACGCTACTGCTGAGTAACATCCATCACCTACAGCCATGGCAGATCCAAGAATACGGCAAATTAAAATTAAAACGGGCATCGTTAAGAGGTAAGACTGGGTTTCATTCATTTGAGGATTAGTCGACCCGTTAAACAAGACACCACCGCTAGCTAACGTTAACGCTAAACTAAGGCAGTGAGCTAACTAGCTTAGCCGCTCGGACGTCGCTGCTCCGAGCCGACATCGGAGAGTGTTTGTGAGGTTTTACCTGAGTCCGGCGCTTCAGCTGGGCCTGGAATTTGCCGGAAAGATAGCTATGCAGCGCCGTCATACGTTTCGTTTTTAAATATGTAAAGTAGGAAGCCTTACTGGCGTGGCGTAAGCTCGCCTAGTTGCTGTTAGCTAGGTCATATTTTTGTAGTTAATGTTAGCTAGCTGTCAGCGGTTGCTAACGTTGGTTGTCTGTTAGCTGTTAGCTACGCAGCTAATTCACTGCTGAGAACAAGCTGCCTCGTAGCTAGTCACTGTTGTACATTATTCTCACTTCGCTGCCGCTCAGCTGCTATCAGTGCTACTTAGAGGTCGTAGCTGTGGTATAGATGTAGTTATAGTTGAGGTTCATGGTGTTTTAGCCTCAACTGTAGACAATATACATTTCCTCTTGTTGGAACACGTTCAGTTTAAAAAGCAGCTACATATACGGCTGAGTTTCTCAAATACAGCAGTAGCTTTTTGTGATTTTTCTCTTTTGCATTGTGAGCTTTACAAGGCACACATAAGAACATCCCACATTAGTTAAAAAAAGTTTAAAATTGGGCACATTGTTCTTGACTTAACGTGACTGTCCCCTCCAAGCTCCATACATTACAGTATCAACAAAACCTTATATTCTGACAAATACCCGGGCATTTACTGGAGAGCCTATTAACTGCTCATCTCTGGTCTTCTTTCTTCCTGTAGCAGCCCTTTATTCCCACGATGCTCTTGATCTGTTTGAAACCAGAAACCATCATGCCCTGGATGCCAGTAGTGTCTTGTAAAAACCGCCTACATCTCTTAGAAATGTATAGTACTCACGAAGCACTGGCAGATTGTTAATAAAATGAGTGTGTTGTACCAGATGGAGACGGATAGAAATCTTTCAGCCGTCTCAAAGGCACATCACAGACACATCACTTTTATAGATGGCGCAGTTACATAACACTCCATAGTTCCACTGTCATTACATAAAGTTAGGCTTATAGGAACTCTTAAAAGACAAGGTGCCTTCATATGCAGATGGGGAGCATTCTGTTGGACTGTAGTTTGGTTTGTCATATAACACGCCCTGCTCTTATCTGACATTTATCTGTCCTTTGAACCTCACACCCTGTTGTTTCACTACACATATATGTATAAGATGCATATGTAGTTCTGGATACTGTGGAATATGTAGGGAATAGATAATTAAGATATGAATAAATTATAGGATGAATAGTTTACTTTTGCAGGAGTGGACAGTAATCATGTTACACTTTTACATTTTTTTTTTTTTTGCGGATTAAACCGTACATTTGTAGTTAGATGCGAGTGATCATGAGAATAAAATTATTAAACGTAATAACCATGGAAGTGTTTGTGGAAAGGAAAATATTAACATTGATACTGATGCTTAAAATAAATATGATGATGACTTAACTTTAAATTGTTAAAACTGACAAATAATTAATCTCTAATTGTTATCTTGTCTGTCATCCGCTCGTGCCACATTAAGTCGATGACTTTACATGCTACATGTCATGAAGTCCAAACTAATACAGAAAGTAACATACTTAATTTAGTTTTTACAAATGAGCTGCCAGTAAAATCAGTTATCAATGTCCAGTCTGCCAGCTGTTGCCTGTAGAAAAAAGGAACAAGTGATTTAATAAAAAATGTAACCAATGTTAAAAATGTAACAAATGTTCAGTTAGACGCTAACAAAACACGTGGCAAAAGCAGACTTTCCTGTGTTAAAATAAAGGAATACGTAATCTGTGTGCTCCTTAAATATGTACCATTATGTCACAACAATGCCACGATTATAGACCCTCCAAAAATGTTTGTCACAGCCAAACAGGGAAAATGGTCTTTTTTGCTGAAAAAGACTAATAAAAAGGGAACTCAGATCAATACCAAGGTAAATCCTGCATATGGGAAACACAACTCAGTTTGCACATTACGTTTAGACAAATCTGAGTGACCAAACATAAGCCTTTTTGATCTATACAGTGCCTATAAATAGAATAAATAGAAGTTCCCTCTAAATTTGTACAGTGGCCACATTTGTGTTGCTGAAATCGAAAATATTGTAGGTATTATGAGATGTGTTGAGATAATGGGCTCAGGATAGTGGACTGTGTGACAGTCTGAGTGTATCTCTCGTCGATCAGACACTCCCCTAATTCCCTCTGTCAATGGTGTTAGTGTAATGCGGTATCGATTGTGTTTTGATGAGGGTCAGATTACTAACAGGCTCCCTGAGGTGGTAATGATGGTGGCTGGATTTCCCATGGAGGATAATGTCACAGTGTGTCGGGTGTAGGAAAAACAGCAGCGCTAAAGTGCAATAGTGCACTTTATCAACCAGTGTTTAACCTCACCACTGTACGCGATGTTTGTGAAGTTGAGGATTTGGACATAAGGCATGAGATATTGCATCGCAGACCCTCCAGGCCAAAAATATTACCTTAACTCGGACCCTTAATCATGCAGTTGGAGTTAAATGTACAGGCTGTCATTGCTTGCTGTCTCTTCATACTCCTGCATCCCTGTCCTTGTCTCCCTCTCGTCTTGCTCACTCCCTCCTCCCTCAGTATATTGGGGTTTAGAGGAAACCTGCCTGCTCTTTTAGCCGGGTCTATTTCCAGTGGCTTTCGCACATTCCAGTCAGTGCCTTTCTGCCCTAGCGAGGCGGATGCCCTTAATAAAATGACAACAGTAATTTGCCTTTGTCATTCCGGTCCCAGCACAGACTACACCGTGGCTCAAAAATACAGTGCTAGAGAAGGCGGCCGAATGTGTGTGTCGGCTGGTTCTAATTCCCTTTTTTTTCTATTTTCCAGAGAGCTGCCTTTTCCATTAAGCCTGAGGTGGCAGGTCTATTTAAAACCAGCCGCGACCCCACCCCTTATTCACACAGCGCTCCCAAGTCTGAGAGAAATAAGAAATTAACATCAGGACTGGAAGGGGAGGAATGGACATTTTGTTATTAGACTGTCCTTCAGTTTTATTCAAATTATTCCAGCCTTCCTTTCTCCATCTTTCTCCCTCTTTGCCACCTTTTTAAAAAAAATAAATAAATAAAAAAATCTCTAAACAGGTGACATCACTCATTCTGCATCAAGCTCGAGAGTGAAAAGCAGGAGCTGCTTTTGCATATGGTCCCTGTTTAAAAAGCTTCTTGATGGAACTGAATTAGAACGAGTGGTAATTGATGTAAAATATGACAGAGTGCTGTTGGCTTCCATGGCTAAGCAAGGAGCGGTGCAACATGAAGGGAAGGGTCTACAGTAATGTGACTGATTAATGAAGGATCACTCACTTACGCACACGCAGCTGATTTTATGAAAAATGAAATTTGTGTTGTCATTCCGACAAGCAGGCACAGCCGGAAAAAGACTATTAGTTGGGTATCATTATCAGTAGCGATATTTTCAAACTCCATTATGCCAATCAGGGTCAGAATCTGTTTAATAGATTTAGTTCCATTTGGCCCGTAATTGATAAATAATCAAAATTTATCAATGTACTCAAGCCCATTTTCACTAACAATCAAGGAAAAGAGGCCCATTTACCACCTGACTTGGTCCAAATTAGGGACTAAATTGATGATCAATTAATCTCTAAAAAGGACTGGTAGTGTGTGTGTGTTGTGATTTAAAGCCAGTGAAAGTGGATAAAGGAGTCAGATAAGCGTGTGTGGTAAGGTGTGAGCTGGAAGGCATGACACAGTTTATTTTTAATATGATGAGCAACATGACCTGAATCAATATTTATACTTTTATATTTGTATTAGAGCTGCACAATTAATCAGATTGCAATCACAATGCCTTCCTGTGAAATGATGTCCTCACAAAAGGCTGCAGTTTAAAGGTCCTGTGTGCGTTTGGTGATATTGTGAATTCAGTGATCCTGAGAGAGCTGTGGTGTAAAACATGCAAAATGAAAGTCACTACATTTTTAAAAACTTTGTTTTGATGTTTTTGTATTTTTTTTTTTTTTTTTTTTATAGTAGTTCAAGTTTGTATTTTTGAGTTGGAAAAAATTTCACATTTTAAAATGATCAATAATCTGTGGATTTTCATTAATAACCAAGCAAATAGACACAATATTACATACATTACATTACATATTAAATACACAATATTGTCCACAATAATCACAATATGAGTTTTTTCACCACAGTGTGCAGCCATAATTTATCTTTTTGAGGGTGAGGGTTATTTCCACTATAAACTACAGGAAACCGCAAATGTTTTATCTAATTTCAAGTTAACATTTTTTAATTAGAAACATTCTCAGTATTTAAACGTCAAAGAGCTCTGATATTTTGAAGGACAGCTGCATTACGGCCAGTGTTTACGCAGACAGTAAATTACTAAGTAGTTAAATTGATGTTCAGATTACCCGTCAAAGACAGACACTTTGTCTGAATCTTTATATATATATATATGTTACAGGTATATAATCATCTGCTTTGTGTCTACATTGTGAAATTGCAGCATTTGTAAATATTGTTCACAGAAATTTAAAAAATACATGCATTTTGTTTGTTAAATCAGTCTATATGGACCATGTTGCAGTGCTCAGTTAGGTCAAAGAGATAATGAAGTGACAAAGTAAAAACCTGATGGGACTGGTCTGTTCCAGGATCACAATGCCTCCATCAATAGGACACGAGAGGTCACTGAACGCTTTGATGAGGATGAAAGAGATGTGAATCATATGCTGCGAATCATACGCTGTCACCAGATCTCAACCCCGTTGATCACCTACAGGAGATTTTAGAGCCACGTGTTCCCCACCGTCGTTTTGTTAGTGTTGTTCTTCCAGTAGAGTTCTCACACTGCAAAATCAATGCCAAGGAGCTCTGAAGCTGTTCTGGGGCCAGATGTTGGCTAAATACTTTACTAACACACTCTATGCAGGTTTTTCCTTTTAATTTGTCAAATTAATTAAAAAAAATATTTGTAGTGTAGCTATATTGCGTCAAATGCCTCATTTAGGTCGGTTTAAAGAACTTTATTATTACTTGCAGGGCATTTTTGCATAATTTTAGAGCTATATTTTACAATATAGAATCTAGAAACACTCATTAATGAAGTAAACACGTAATACCACTTACACAAAGCTTCTGTTTGGTCTTAATGTGGTATGTTTTCCCTTCAGAGTGGTTGAGAAATCTTTGCAGTTGTTTTGTTTCTTGAGCTTACAGTCTTATAAGAGTAGGGAAAACCCTGACTTGGCCTAAGCAAGTTTAAATCCACGTGTCTGCATCGAATTTCAGCAAGTCTTAGAAAATAATTGTGTTTTTATGGGACATTTTCAAAACATCCTTGCTCTTACTGTTTTTGTTGAGCAGCTGAACCCCCTTTTTAAAAAAAAAAAAAATCCTAAGGCTTTTATAAAAGCAGTACATTTTGACATAAACACGCGTCCATTTAAATACATTTTCCCTATAATATGCACTTATAATCAGCACCGTTTATCCAGTCTAATTTCAATATCTACAAAATAACATTTATTCCATCGATGCGTCTTCACAGATGTTGACTTGCTTTGTCTGGTTACACATAATTAAATAGTTTAAAGGTAGATTTTCTGTTGCGACCTGTCAGACTGAATAGTTATTCCACGTTTGCTTTTAAAGCAGTCAGCCTTTTAAATTCCAGTTAAAGAATGACCCAGATTCTGTTGATTGAACAGGCTTTTGCAGAGACTTGTAGTTTTAAATCATTGTGCAGAGTGTCTGCCCAAATCAGGTACCAAGCAGCCGCTGTGTTTCAGTATTTTCATGGAAGTCAAAGTTGGTTTAAAAATAAAATACCTTTTGTGCCAGATTAGCATATTTCCGATGGTGGAAGCCATCGCTGTCACGAATTCATGCATATTTTTTAAGATTTTAAAATAAATTTGTGCAAGATCACTCATTATAATTAATTGAGTTTCATTTCCAAGCATAATTCAGTACAGATCTCCTCTTACTACCCCAGTGCTGTGTCGCCCTGCAGCAGTGAGGAGGAACGATGTGTTGGCTGGTTGTTATTGAGGTGTGTATCTTGCCATCCTGCGGGAGATGATCTCACTGTGTCCCCTCAGTCACAGGAACGCTGGAGAGAATGAGGATAGATGGCCTTGTCTGAAAAAGGTGACCATCAGAGCCCACCTTTTCATGGTTCAGCCTATATTATCTATCCGGGAGGCTGTGCATTTATGTTCTATGTTTGATGGAACAACACAGTGTCAGTGCTCTCAACTAACAACTGACTTGTTCCTCTGTTCCTGTTCTTAATGTCTGCAGGCTGGCGAAAGAGGAGATCGCGTACATAACTGAGGCAAAGCAGCAGGAGGAGAAGGTCGAGCGAATGAAAGCAGAGGCGGGAGATGATTACGTTATCAAGAAACAGGTAGGTCGCTGAGAGTTGCACTTATACATTTAGTTTTGAAGAGCTTTGCGTTATACAGTAACCACCGTTTATTTCCATGTGGACTGTCGTCACTCTCTCTTTTTTTTTTTTTCTGGTGACCTGAGACAGTCGGTGACGGTAGCTTTGCTTTACTAGAGTAATAAAGAAAATTCTGTGTTGCTTGGTGGTTGAGTAGAGCAGTAGCCCCTCGTTCATGTAATGAGGTCAGTCCGCAGTGATCATGAAGAATTAGGTTTTGAGAGGAGTTTTTTTTTTTTTTATGTGCTCGATGCACATATAATCATATATTACCTCAAAAGAGTTTATTTACTGACACGCTGGTGTGAATAGATCGCTGGTCCGTATCCTGCACATCTGTGTGCAATGAAAACGACAATGTAGGGTTTGTAAATGATGACTTTAACCATCGGAGATATGTGATGGACGTTGACCGAGAGTGGATTTTTAACAGGCCAGTATAATAACCATAGTTTTGAGCAGGAAAAGGGCGCTAGCAGAGTAACCCGCCAATATCCTCCTACTGTGACAAATTGAAGTGAAAGACAAAGTAATCAGTCAATAAATCTGGAACTGAACATCTAGGTGATTGTAGGTCCACTCTTTATTTTTTTGAGCCATTATCTTCCCCCAAAGTCAGTACTGTTGTCAGAGCCAAGTTTTGCCGATACAGATAGTTTGTAAAACCTTAATCGACGATTAATCGGCCAAACCAATTAATAAGCCTGTCTTTAATATTTGATGCATCCGACACGGAGGGGCTCCAAAAACAGGCACCAGTGGTGATTACGTTTACTGGTAACATTAAAATTCAGTGTGTGTTTTGTTTTGTTTGTTCATTCATAGAGCGGCGGCTCCGGCTGAGCAGGAGGCTTGGCTGGTGTTAAATGGGGAGATCGCTAGGCCAGATGGATTATGGTTGGAGATGAGAGGTCTGAGGCAGGATGGATTAGAGGTTTTTATTTTAATGGAATCAATACGCTGTAAGTGTCATCTTTATCCAGCGTTGATGGGATCATTCCACCGCAAAGGGAGGGCACTGTGACTTTTCTTTGTTTCAGCACTCCTCTGCTTAGTCTGCCTCACCTTGTCACATCTAGATGGCAACCAGCACGACTAGTTGTTTGCTGCCTTTCAGCATGTCAGTTAGTCCGCCTGCCTCTGTGTATGAGTTCATCTCTGTGCCTGTCAGTGTGTACGGCCGTGTAATGTACATGTGTGTAACCGCGTCCATGTTTAGACTTTCCAGCTCGACAGAGGGCTAGGTGAGGAAGCATCTGTCATGAGTGAGTGTGTCTGACAGCGTTAGCCAACTCCTCTCTGCTCTTTAGGGTGCCAGCTGGGGGAATTCCACATTAGCCGCGGCTGTGAAAGTTACCCAGGCTGTAACACAGTTTCAGTTCCAGTTCCAGGCGTAGTAATACCTCTTTACGCCTGATCACTGTGCCCTCGGCTCAGGGTTTCTTCATTCATCCAGGTGTGCAGTCAGATCGAGGTGGTCCCCTGCTGCCCAGCTCCCTGCCCGATCGATAACTCAATAACATTTTTCATACCCCGGCTTGTTGGGAGATGTTAACCACAGCAGAGTGTATGTGGGACACTGAAGAACAAGGCGACATCGAAATGCGCTGAGTGAATATGCCTGTATCCAGCTGTTTGCCCTAATTTGCCAGACTTGTAAAATAAATGTTCAACAGTGTGTTGATTTTTTTGGCCATGGGAAATTATAAGGGGCCCTGGCAGGGGGCGTCCACTTTTTTTAAAACATGTTGATGGTGCCGATATATTCTCTGTGTGGTTTCAGACCGAAGTGTTGCAGGAGTCCAGAATGATGATCCCAGACTGCCGCCGCCGGCTGGCAGCAGCACACGCTGACCTGCTTCAGTTACTAGTAAGTAGCGCGTGAACACATCACAAAGTCAAATCATTCTCGACACACACAAAACTACTTTGTGCTAACTCTCTTGTTAGCCCACCTAAAGTCTGTTGGAGCTGAGATTGTTTGATAACGGTAAAACGTTAAAAGATACCGTTATACGCGGAGCGATGTGGTGTCACAGAGCTGCCCCCGCATACACGTCATATTCCCCAAATGAAATGCAAAATATCTATCCCCACTAAAATTGTGACTAGTCTCATAGTCGTCATTGTCAAATTCTTTTTTTTGCCTGTCGTTCAGCCCCATAGACACTGTGACCAAGAAAAAACATTTGTAAATTGGGGAAAATCACTATCTGAAAACGTCTTTTTTCACTTTTTTTCCCTCCGTTGTTCTGCAGATCTGAGCTAGTCCCGTTGTAGACATCACATGACACCAGGTGTATTTCAGCTTTTACCTATAGAGATGCACCTGTTTTGAAATTCAGTGTTTTTTTTTGGTTAGTTTTTTTATTGTTGTTGTTATATGAGCTGTTTTAAAGGCCTTCGTCACACTATCTTTGAATGAGCATAAGTTAAATCATTCAGATTTATGAAACAACCTTTGGTGTAACACGACAGATAAACAACGGCCACTTAAAACGTCGTCTCATTTGCCAGTAGTCGATGTCAGTTTATAAGGCTGACGCATCTGTGCATCCCTACTTTTAACTTGTGATCAGTTTTATTGGTGGATGGATAATAAAAAAACACCGTTTACTGTGAGATGTTTTAAATTCTGAGCAGGTCAGAAGCATCCAAAAGCAGAGGCAAAGCTTCACCATTTTTATTGTTTGGCTTTCACATTAAGTGACAAAAACTAAATTTCATTCAAGTCCATTGATTTGGCGTGGTTTTAGTGCCATACTGCGAAAACCGTGAAGTAGATAAAACTGAAACTACACGGCAAACTGTTATTTTATGGTTTCCATGAACTGAACATTGAACGTTCTGAACTATCACCTGATTTTTTTTTATTTATTTTTTTTCTCCCAGTTACACTGCTTGTGTACAACCCTACAGCGTGTTTGTCCCTTCAGGACTTAAGCAGCTAAAGTGAGAAGCAAACATAAGCATGCATGTCTCAGGGTCATCTCAATTAAAGCAGAGCAGCAGAGAGGCAGCTGCTGGTGTGAGTCACATGAGAGCTGAACGGTAGGCAGAGGGAGGTATCCTGGAATTAGAAACCTGTCCCCTTCCCTATCACTCATCCCTGCTTCTGTCTTTCTTTAGACAGGCACACTCATCGCAGTTCATTAGCAGCGCTGTCACCGCGGTGACCACCACAGGAACTCAAACACACATGATTAGCAAAGGACATGGACGTCACACATTCATGTTACCCCGCGTTTTAACTCCTGAAATACGACTTTAGGCATTAAATTGAACGGTCGCAGTGTAGTGACATCAAAGCAGGTTTGTTAAAATGCTGTTTTACGTACAGCCGCATTAGACAGCGTGGCAACAAAACCAAACTGTGTGTGTTTGTGTCTTTTCAGGAAACAGAAGAGGAATTGGCAGAATTGGAGGAGTACAAAGAGGCCAGAAACGTATTGGGTTCAGTGAAGCTTGAAGGATGATTTCTGATCTGTTTTCTGTTCTCAGTGTTGAGATCCACCGCTTAAATGTCCATTCCTTTCGTCAGCCCTCGCTTTGGAACCGCGGAGGCGAACTGACTCGTTCAGAAGTCTCCGTTCTTGATGTGATTCTTTCTACTGTTTACACTTGACGTGCCACCACATTTTAACATGCCTCTCCTGTGTGTGTACAGTCCCACAAGACTAGGATAATAATACATTCTGTTTATTACAGCATGACGACTAGAGGGTTTTTTTTTTTTTTTTCTCCTTACATTTTCGTTTGTCGTGATCTGGACTTGATTAAATTCACACTCAAGTGTTTGCCGTTTTGTTTTTTTTTTTGTTTTGTTTTTTTTTTTCTCTCTCTTGTCTTTATAAGCATCAGTTTTTAATTGTGACAGTCCACTGCTGGGTGGATTTGAATTAGGAAGTCCCAACAGTTCCTCTTAACATTTGTCAAAATAACCTGTGCATTCCTTTCATCTCAGCTGTGTACCCCCTGTATCACTGATGTTGGCTCTAACATTATAACACTTGTCTGAACTGATGGATTTTAACCGCAGCCGGTTCTCCTGTCCCAGCAGCAGTGAAATGGATTGTGTCTTGATACCTACAATAAAGACGAGAGCACTTTGGGCAACCCTGTCAGTCACATGACAAATGTTGGTTATGGCCACGAATGACAAAATAGACCTGTCTCACGTCCCTGCAGCGCTTCCATCTATTATCCAAATGGGCTGAAATAACGACACCTTGTATTAAGGCTGAGGGAGTCCTTCCTAAATAGTCATACTAATAAATGAACTCAATTGCCAGACAAATTAAGGTTACATTTGACTTGATCCTTATTTTACACATTTCGATAATTATCGGGGATCACCCCAAAGTCTCATTACCGCCCTAATGAGGCGCTGCTACTCCGTGACATCTACCCCGCTCCATCTCGTTAAGGAAATCGCTCTTCAATGCTGATTATTTTATTTGGAGGTATAATTATATTTCTTTCGGATAAATCACGGCCTAATCGAGTCCATACAGAGGGCAGCGGCGCTAATTGAGGCATGAGATGCAGCGGCGGGGCTCCACACCTGTGGTTTATGCGTCCAGAGGAGCCATGAGGCTGCTCACTGCTCTCCACATGGACCGACACATCACACCGGAGCTGGAGTCACTAGGAAACACTCTACACCCTGCTCTATGCACAGCACACCTTCAAACCACTGCATACACCTATAGTTCTCTTCCAAAATATATATATATATATATATAGTTTGTTGAGAATTAAGAATTTAGTTCGAGACTATTATACATTTCCCAAACTATACACTAAACGCTCACTGTGTAATAATATGGGAGTGAGGTAAGGTTGCTGAGTTTTTTAAAAAAAAATTTAAACAAGTTAGTCTGCACGAGACTGATCCAAAGCGCCGCCCATGACTAACGTTTATTATAAGACTTAGAATTAGAAATAAATACGGTGATTTAGCGAAGGATTGCGAGAAATGTCACAAACTGCCCACGTGGCGTGGCCGTAGCCCACAAGCACGTTAAATACGGGCTAAATCTTGACAGTTGACTTCTCCGTTCATCTCAGCGAGACTCGAGACGCACAAGTTGGACTTGCGGTCGAAGTTGTGCGGCAGGACGCAGAGCGGACCGCGGCCGCGGCGGTTGTACGTGCAGCTGCAGAATCAGCGGCATCTCCTCTCCTCTTCAACACATAAACGTATTACTCCTAATCCCCCAGACTGTCACCAAATCAGCTGCATGAAACAAGAATCTCATTTGTTAAACTGGGAGCTTGTGCAGATGGAAGATCGATTGTTTTTCTCTTCAGAAATCTCTAATTGAGTGAATACAAACCGCAGAGGCAGATCAAAGAGAGAGGAAGGCGCTGGAGGAAAAATGAAAAAAATCGGCTTGTTCGGCTGTGGATCGTAGAACCGAGTGGTATTAAAGGTGCGACGTGTAGAAGTTAGAGGCTGACAGCAGGAGGTCACGGGTTCGAGCTCTGAAGGCACCGGCGCGCGCATCAGCAGCAGCAACAACAACAACAACAACAACAACACACATGGACCTGCTCTCACTCCAGTGTCTGAACTCCCCGCTGGACCTTGAACGCAGCTTCAGTACAGCACCGCATACAGCGCTGTTACATTTTTGTTGTTTTGTGTGTGTTTTTTTTTTTTTTTTTTTTTTTTCCAAGCAGTTTTATTAAAAGTGACTCCTCATCTCCACAACGCGTGAAAATGTCTACTTTCCACTCAGATGCACCGCATTAACTTGCAGGCTGCGAATTTCGTTTGTTTATTTTTATTTATATCGTGGGTAAGATTGATGTGAGCGCGTTAGTGGGATCTTCCCGGGAGGAGATGCAACTGTACTTCCGTCCTTATTTACCCTAATTACGTACATATCCTTATCAACTCAGCAAAACCAGAACCACCTTCATTAGGCCCGCACAGTACACCACATGCGCACACACGCCTGTAAGTGAAGATATTCCATTGAACTATATCTAATTTAAAAAAAAAAAAAAAAAAAGGAAACAAGCGCCCTATAACAGAAATAACACAAATAATAATACAATTGATTTAATCTACGGAACAAATCGTTCATTAGAATGTATTAGAGGCAGAGCGTTGTTACCTCTGTCGTTAAAAGCAATCGCAAATCTACTATTTATAAGGAGGGGGGGAAAAAAAAAAGATCCTCATCCTGAAAAGAATAAAACTATTGTCCCCCTTCGCCTTTAAGTGTCCCAGACTGTCCTGGTAGTGGATATTAGCTGTTGATATTTGCAGGGCCCTGTGCCACAGCTCATGCGTCCTGACATCTCATGATCTCCCTCTCGTTGTTTGGGTTAAATATGACCTGCAGCCACGAGCGGAGTCATTCACTTTTGTTTGCACAGCTATAAAAGCAGTGAGCTATTGAAAAGTCGTAAAACGAAGCGCGCAATCCATCATCCCGCAACGGGGACCCAAACAATGTGATGATTTTAAATTATCCTTATGCTTTCAGCGCGACAGGGAAACCAGAAAGCTGACGAAGCGAAAATACTACGGCAACATTTTTATTATTTCTTTTTTTTTTTTTTAACATTGTAAATATTTCAAATCCTAATAGGCACAGCGTCGGTGTATATTGCACACAAGCAAACCCGCGGATGACCATGTGCATTATCCTCAAAAAACACACAGAGAGCTTTGAATTAATAAAGATCAGGTCCAGCCTCCGACCTCCCCAAAGCTCGAGTCCGACTTTTTGAAAAATAAATAAATAAAATAAAATACAAAAATGCAGAAATAACGGAGAGAGGGGGGGAGAAAAAAAAAAAATATATATCTCCAAGTGCGCATCCTCTTCTTCTCGTTCTCTTGAAGACGCAGGCTTTAGCGCAGAGTCAAATCTCCTCCAGATCCGAAAAATAAAAAAAAACAAAAAAGAAAAAAAAACCACAACCCAGACTCCGAGCACACGGAGACTTGCGCTCCATCCATCCCTCCCGGTCTGTCATGCCACCAGATTGCAGACAAATAAAAGATGAGCGGAGGCAATTGAAGCCTTGGATGGATGAAGAAAAGAACCCAAACGAGCCCGGGTTTCACGCTCGGACGCCTCCTTTGTGCCACTTTTCGGCACATAATAAATAAACCTGCTTTCTCTAAACGTCCCGACATCTGTCTAAAGCATGTCTGATTGTTGTTGGTTTTTTTTTTGTTGTTGTTGTGCTTTGGTCCTTATATATTTAGCAGACCGGGGTTTGTAGCCAAATTAAAAAAAAAAAAAAAAAAAAAAAAAAAAAAAAAGGCTGCTGTGATAATTGAGCGTAATGGTGGGTTATGTAGTCAGCTCCGTTTTATTTGATTTCGAGCAACAACTTTTTTTTTTTTTTTCCTCCTTCTTGTTTGACCCAAAAATAAATCTTGGACAGATTAAGAAACTGGCCTCTTGTTTGTTCTCTGATTATGTGTTCGTCCAGGTGTCACATTATCAACAGCCTTTCAGGGATATTAACGGTGTCCCTTTATCAAAGCAGCTCATGTAAAACTCTCCCTCCACTTTCCGCCGAATTATGCATTTAATTTGCTCACACATCATTTACAACAGGCCCCTCCCTTCTTGACAGTTGGGCCTAAATACTCGTAAATTACCTCTAATTTATACTGATTTTACTCTGATATTTGCAATAAAGGCGTATAGATCTGCCTCTAATTACATAAAAGCCTAATGGCCTCGAAAATTAGCCTGGTTAGAATTATATAAAGTTTGTTGTTTGGGTGACTGGGGAATCAAGGATATATTAGAGGAGGTTCTCTTGGTCTACAAGAAGCATTTAGTGTCGTAAACGGGTCCACAATATCACCGCGGAGAAATAAAAGTTCAATAAAAGCGAGAAGGGGCAACGATAATGAACGCAGCCTCACATTCTGCTCTGAAATGTCTCTGTTCAGTGGGATGCTGCTATTTGAGCAGTTGTTCTTACGAATAACCCCAGTCCCTTGTTCGAGGCTGATGGACCTTACTATAAAAACGAGCGCAGAACAGCATGCGCAATTAAACAAATATTGTGGTGATCCAACATTTCTTGAACGGGTCGAAGCTTTCACACAGATATTAAATCAGGTTATTTTATTGGGTGTAATTTGGAAGAGAAATCAAAGCCAATTACAGGAATGAGGAGGAATGAACTTGTGGATGTGAGAGGATGGAGGTGCTCCTTGGTGCACATGCTCTGCCTCCCCGAGCTGACATGCCTCGGGCTTCAACTCTGATTGGTCCTCGTTTGGAGAAGCTCATGGGTTCATTCCGTTGTTAAGCGCCTCCCCATTTCTCTAAACTACATTATAATGCAACGAACCTCCCTTTTAACCACAAACCGAATTTGCTTTCATTTAGGCTATATATATTTCTTAAATAGGTTAAAGTCATAGAGATTTTTTTGGAATAGCATTTCGCCCTGGAGCGGTGCGCAATGCTATCTCACGCCGACCTCCTGGATGCTCGCCTCGGTGAGTTATCATCACCAAACTCCGGTCTTCAACTCTACTGTAAGCTGGAGGCACTTCTAATCTTAAATCAAGTTCAGAAAATTGTCAATTTGCTTCTTATATTATCTTAATTTGACTGAAGTGAACTAAATTCGCTTAATTCATTGGAAAAGTAATTATTATTATTATATTACTGCATAATTTGATTTAACAATTTTCTAAGATATCAGAGTGATCGAATTGAATTAAGAGTATTTAAGGAGCAGATTGTAATGTGCATGCTGTAGTTTTCTCTGTCAAAGAGCTGCTGTCTTTGCCTTTTTAAATGTTTGTGTTTGGAGCTATTTTAACTGGATCGTTTAATGCATGTGAAACATTGGATTAAATGCTTTTCTCTCGTCGTTTCTGCTGCAACAACATAATGCTTCGACCACTAACAGTTTCTTTCTTTTTGCTTTGTAAAGTGTACCGCTTTGCTGCAGTTTAAAATGTCGCTCAACGTGCATAACCGCTTCCCTTTTCCTCCCCGAACAGAAAGTATTTACAGTACAAATCTCATCAGGCGTGCTTTTTCTGTGCAGGGATGAAGGATGCCGCGGCGGAGCTCCTGGGCCACAGGGAGGCTTTAAAGTGCCGGCTTGGCGGAGGGGGACCTGACCCGGGTCACTCCGGGGAGCTCGGCCCGGGTCCGGACGGCGTGGAAGGGGCCACGATGCTCCCCGGTGATGATATCAGCAGCGGCGGAGGATCCAACCCGGTGCAGGTCAACAGCAAAGAGCAGGAAAAGCAGCAGCAGCAACAACAGCAGAACAACAACAACAACCCCAACCAGTCTGGAGGGCAGCAGACCCAGAAACAGAAGCGGCACCGGACCCGCTTCACACCGGCTCAGCTCAACGAGCTGGAGAGGAGCTTCGCCAAAACGCACTACCCAGACATCTTCATGCGGGAGGAGCTGGCTCTGAGGATCGGACTGACAGAGTCCAGAGTGCAGGTAGGACGCCTGGGAGTGACAACGGATCATACTTGTGTTTAAAAACCAACAGAAGCCATTCAACTCCTTTGACTTTGCAGGAAAAATGTCACCGTGATGCGTTGCGTGGCGTCTCACGTTTGCGCATGTTCTCCTTGAAAAAAAAAGAAAAAGCTTTTATTTATGACAATAATTTTGTCTACGAATAAAAGAAAAACATCAAAATCCTCATATAATTATTACCAAATCAGTGCATGACTTCATTACTAAATAACTACAAACCACAGCCTTTAGAAATGAAACCAAATAAAAGACAATGTAGCTGCCGTAATAAATACATCGATAATTAATTGATGATTAATTGTTGTCAACGAAATGAGGCTAAGTCTACCAGCAATCTTTGCATTTCTTCATGTAACTCATCAGTTGAATATATTCCTCTTGTTACTGTAAAACATTAGCAGCTGCTGTCACTGAAATTATTCTGCACGAAGACTAATTGAAATACGACGTTTATTATGATATCCTAAAAGGCCTATTATTGTATCTGAAAAACAAAAACAAAACAACAACAACATATGTAGTTTTATTTTTTATTTTTGCGTTTTTCTTGCAGACGCTAAACAGACGCACAGGTTATTGCTGCTGCATTTTCACTTGACTCAACAGAAGTAAACTGTAAAATCATCACAACAAACAAATACTCAGCTACAACTGAAACGCGATCAGCTGTTGACATTATTTTAATAGAAAAATACAACGATTGACGTGGACCATATATCCCCGAATCCGATGAATGTGGATCAAAGTCTGAATACTTAGTTTATCACAAAAAAAACAAACAAAAAAACATGCTGCCAGTTGACACGTTACTTTAACAAGGTTTCAGTCAAAAAAAAAAAAAACAAGTTACTAATAAAAACAACAGGCGTGGTGTGTGTCTGTGTGTGTGTGTGTGTGTGTGTGTGTGTGTGTGTGTGTTGCAGTTACTGTTGACATATGACAACCTGAGATCAGCTCCTTTCCAAGTTAACCCTAAATATATATATATATATATATATGTATATAATTTTAATAATGGCTTGCGCGTTATTACGCTTTAATACTAGTTTCGGATAAAACACACAACGACCTCACGGCGTTATGTGGACACAAGGTTTCAACACAAAATGCCGCCCGCTCCAAAACTGGCACATACGGTGTTCTATTAACGACCCACCAGGGATCCACATTACGATGGTCTGCGATAAACCTGGCTCCGCTGCTCAGTGATCAGCCTTTTGACGGCCCCGGTGTGTGTGTCTGAGTGTGTGTGTGTGTGTGTGTGTGTGTGCCTCGTTCTCACATCCAGTTTAGGACGTCAGCGAAAATACAAAGCATTGTCACTCCTATAAGACATGGACCACGTTGAGAATCAGCCGCCTTATTAACCGGCGATGGCGAAAAAGACACTCGGCGCGCCCACGTGTGAAATAATACCCTTATAATCGCTATTATTCCGCGGGTCAATCTAGTTTCTGGAGAGTATTTACATAAAATAAGAATTAGTGAAATGATGCTCAGCGGCTATTATGATAGGGTTGAAGAAAGGAGCAGGTCCGGATCTTTTATAGCCGGTTTTACCGATGGGCCTGTCAGCGCTGCATGCGTCTTAATGCCGGAGCCGCCGAGGGTGCACTCTGTCTTTTTAAACGGAATGAGGAATTGCGTTTTCTTTCCTTTGAAGTGTAATGCATTTCAGGCCGGATTTCACGGCTGGCTACACGGAGGAAGAGAGTGAGATTGTCCCGTTCTTATTACTGCGCCCCACTTTCTCAAGCAAATCTCCACATTAATCTTCGACGCCCGCTGCTTTACAAGCGAACCCGCAACCCTCAAGGACTCCCGGAATAAAGTCTGTTTGCCGGCGAGCCTATTTGTCAAAGCGGTAACATTATCTTTATTATCTGTGTGCGTTTTCTCCGGCTCTCTCCAAAGCAAAAAAAATTCTAAAAATCTATATGTTGTCACGGTGCACGTTAAAAATTGTAAAATAATACAGAAAAAATATGTGCCCCTCGTAATAATAATAATAATAATACATTGATATCATTAATATTGTATGAAAATGCATCCTTATATTTAATTTCAATGTTTTCTTTATATTTAAAAAAAATAATAATGGAGTCCCTTTATCCTTTATTCAGTAGATATAAATGTGAACAGACATGTAGGAATGAACCAAAACGATATGATCTGAGCTGATCGGATCCTACAGCGAAACCAGTGATTTATAGTTGATTGTTCGTATTATTATCATCCTGATAACCAATGTCGTAACCTCTTTATGTGCTTTACGGCTCTGATAACTGGCCCGTCCATGCACCAGCAGCTTAAACATGTGCTCCTTCTAACACGTCCCATATCTGTCTGCAGGTTTGGTTTCAGAACCGACGCGCCAAGTGGAAGAAGCGCAAGAAGACCACAAATGTGTTCCGGGCTCCGGGGACTCTGCTGCCGACGCACCACGGCCTGCCGCAGTTCCCGTCCGCGGCGGCAGCAGCTGCGGCCATGGGGGACAGCCTCTGCTCCTTCCACGCCAACGACACCCGTTGGGCCACGGCCGGAATGCCCGGCGTGTCGCAGCTCCAGCTACCGCCGGCTCTGGGCCGCCAGCAGGCCATGGCGCAGTCACTGTCTCAGTGCAGCCTGGGAGCCGGGCCGCCGCCCAACTCCATGGGTCTATCCAACATGTCGTCAAACGGCTCCGGGCTTCAGTCACACCTCTACCAGCCCACTTTCCCCGGGATGGTACCCGCATCCCTTTCGGGCCCTACCAATGTGACCGGCTCGCCTCAGCTGTGTAGTTCCCCGGACAGTGACGTCTGGAGAGGGACAAGCATCGCCTCGCTGCGCCGTAAAGCGCTGGAGCACACAGTATCCATGAGCTTCACCTAGTAACAAGGTGCAACTCACAGAGCTTTTCGTTCACTCACACAGAGATTCTGCGTTCAGTTTTTATGCATCCTGTCCATACAAACCGTGCGCCAGGAAGAATGCTACCAGGATATTTAAAATCACAACGCGCAGAACTGTGCACTTGGCATTTTTCTCCCCTACACAAACCAATCACAAACAAGAAGGACAACTGAAGCTATTTATCAGGCCCGTGGGCCCCTGTGATGAATAGGGCTGGTTCTGTTTTATGCTATAATTTATTGTTTCGCATGTAGCATATGACAATTATTTATTTGTCTATTTAAATTAACTTATTCGTTTGTTCAGTATTTTATTTATTTGGCACATGCAGCCCTCGTCGTTATTGTTGCAGGGCTTTCCGTGACATTTTGCTTGGTGACCGACTGGTTTTTTTTGAAGAAAAATTCTGTGGATACTTTAAAAATGCAAAACTGTAGGTAACAGATCTCTTTTCGACCTGCTGCACAGCATGCAACACAGAAGGGCCAAAGGCATGCACAGTGGACGTGCAGAGAGGAGGCACCTGGAGGTTTAAAAGAAGACATATTCACGAGGAAACAGAGGGATATGACGGGAATCAGGACAACACAGAAAATGACTTGACTGCATGTGCTGTCCAAGGCAAAAAAATAAAAAAAAATAAATAGGGGAAATACTATAAATTAAGACATGGAAACTGACTTTAACTATAATCTGTTATATAGGATGTTTTGTGTAGCGGAAGCACTCTTGTTCCCATTTGGTCAGTTTGTGATAACTTATGTTCCAAATTATGTCTGTGCTTATTATCAGATATGACTTTCTTAAATGTTTGAATCATTTTGTTTTCATGGACATGTTTATATCAATTAAATGTAAATGATCAAATAAAAATCATTTTCAATTATGTCACATCATGAATCAACCCTCCTTTCTTAAACAGAGTCAGCAGCACAAAAGGTTATGGCCACCGAGCTTCTGTGAAAAGCATCCAGACTGATTTAAACCAGGAATCAGCTTTCAAATTTCATCTGTGGTTTATGTTCGCTGTGTAGTTCCCTCGCCTATTTTTGCCTTCAGGTGTGGGTCAGATGATGACTGTGTACGATCGCGTATGAAGACATGACGATGGTTTCCACAAACGAAAGACATTTAAACATTTTAAGCCTGTTTTTAAAACAGCACTGCTCGTCATGCGACCTTTTGACGAATAAAGTGAAGACTGACTGGGAAAAGTGTAACATTCTTCAGCAGCAAAACCATTTGTTTAGTGTTTTCAGTAGAAACCTCAGGAAATTTGGAACGGATCACGTAACGAAGCCTGAAAACAGCTTGTTTAGCCCATAGTATGAAGTTTACATGTATGGCATGGGCATAAAAAACACTGTATAACTAAATGTCTGACTACAGTGGATTGTTGGAGGCATGTTGTGCCTTGGAGCTTTGCCAAAGCTAAAAAAAAAGAAAGAAAGACAACCTTCTCTTCTCCATGGTGCACTCCACGTGAATGATACTCACATCTATTGCTCACTTCTTCTTTTCAGGCTGCATTTAATAAGGAGCTACATGATGCTTGATGTGACTCTCGCATCATTTACACACATCTCTGCTCTGAATATCTCTGCACATTTCTTTGGTGACGAACACCCTGTCAAGTCAGAAAATGTATCCCTTTTGTCGCAGATCCAGGCTCGGCCTCGTTGTTGAAGCTCATTGAGTTATTTTATAGTTAATATTTGCCTCATTTTTATGCCCCGTACTGTACATGACTTGAGTGTTTTGTATTTCTGTCTGTCAGCATCACATGAGTTGCAGAGGGGTGGACGTCTGTGTTGCCCCTTATGTAAGTACATACAGTACAAACTAACACGTAATTACGCAATGATGTGACTCAGCTGCATCTTCACCTAAATAATGTTGTTCCTGCTGCTGTGAAGTTCTCATGGACCCACTGCAGCAGCTACACATTGGTTACTGCTGTCACTGCTGACACTGGTCATGGTTTACACATTCACACATCTTCACAGTGGGTTCAAGGTAAGCAAGGGTCTCCGCGATGCCATGCAATCGCCAGATCCCACTGATCTAGTCGTGATAGGACTGATCATTATTTGCTATAGAGTTTCTGCTCTAAATGGACAAAGTCAGGAGTTTTAGGAACAAAACAACAATGAAATAATGTACTCGTTAAGTCAAGAGATGCTGATGACAGAAAATGAGAGATCAAAGCCTCTTATACAAAGACCATATGTAAAGTTGTGGTAAATTGTTACTCGGCTGCAGTTTGGGAGTCAGACCCTTTTTGTATGTGTTGAAGAATTATATAAACGTGTTTTAGATGATCATATTTAGTCGTTTTTATTATTCATTTGGACGTGTGAATCTGCACATACACAAACTGTAAAACAGTCATAAGTCAAATGCGTCGACCGAGTGTTACCTTTGTTTACTGATTTTGTAGAACGCACATTTTCTTATTAGGAGAATTTGTTCACTTTGTAAATTCGCACCAGGGACAAAGGCACAAAGTTCAAATACAGAAGCCAGTCATTCGAAATGATTCAATTCAAAGCGTTGTCAATATAGAGAAGCTGATAGGCGTAATAGATTTCAGGACCTCTAACCTGGTCTTTGTTGGTACTAAATGTTTACACTGACTGGTGGTTTTCCAGAATCCACTGGGGGGGTTTGCATCACAAAGTCCAACGAGAGTTCATGATAAGATCAAGTTCACCTATGTTTCAAAGTACTGTATCAGGAAAGAAAAAATCAAGAGTCAACTAATCAGCTGTCGATCACAGACAGAAATGAAACAGCATATTAATACCGTAGCAGCGTATAACATGTAAACGCTGGACAATGAGTTTTTCGAGTGTGGACGCCGGCCTTGTGCCGATATAAGTTGTTGTCAAATTACTAAGAAGATGTATATCTCATGTGTAACATGACATTAAATGACATCGAAACCCGGGTGGGGATAAAAGTGAGATTCTTCCAGCTGTTCTGTATCACTCGATCTAAGACGTCCACGTTTTTTTGTAACATAAACTACGCTACACCTGTAAACTCTAAACATCCACCAGTGTTTTATCTCCTCAGGTATTTGTTTCTGCACTTTGAGCAGTCAAAATGTATGTGAAATCTTTGATTCTCTTAACTCAGCAAAATTACTCCCATGGTGAAAAAATGAGACCAATGAGCTTGTGGTAAGTATGTGGCAGTTTTGAAGAATTTTGAATGAATTTTGCACCTTTAACTTCAGGGATAATATTTTACAATCCTCTATCAGTAAAGGTGAATGAACTTGAAAGGATCTGAAGTCTTGTTTCTGATATGTTCTCTTAAGTGGACCTGATTAACCTTAAAAAAAAATCTGAAAAGGTGTATACAGTATACGTACACTTCCGTTCATGTCTGTGTTTACAAAGCAGGCAACATCAGGGGGCGGGGAAGCACGGGGATAAAGATTTTT
This sequence comes from Coranthus polyacanthus, assembly GCA_037367275.1. Taxonomy (NCBI): domain Eukaryota; kingdom Metazoa; phylum Chordata; class Actinopteri; order Kurtiformes; family Apogonidae; genus Coranthus; species Coranthus polyacanthus. The sequence goes on from JAPQRN010000005.1 coordinate 25,277,359, forward strand.
GCAGTCTAGCGACAGATGTGAAATAATATTACATAAATGTAATAATTTGTTTCACTATCACCCAGGTTAATTAGTTTGTGGAAATGGGTAACCTGTTTCTCATTGGGTAATTTGTCACACGCTGACGAGGTAGCCAATCAGTGACCCCGCTGTTGGTGGGATCATTTCTCCCAGAATGCTGTGCAGCGAGTGTGTCGCAGAAAATGTGAGAGCGAGCCAATGTTTACCTCCTATTTATTCCACACAAATAAATGAAATCAGTCAATAAACCATCCAAGGGTGAATATGGCTCTCTCTATCCCGGATTATGAATGAGAGCTCATTAATTTTCCTGTGTGTGACTCTGTGCATGTGTGTGTGTGTGTCTGCAAAGAGAATTTGTGTGTGATTAAATGCATGTTTGGGTGTGCGTGCGTGCGTGCGTGCGTGCGTGCGCGTGTGTGCGTACGTGGTTGTTGCGTTCACGTGCACATGCTTTGTGTATAAGACAGAGAGATAGCATGAGTGTAGTGTGCAAATGTATATTCATAAATATGCAATATTTTTTAATTAGGTATCAAATAAATTGTTGCAAAGGTATATTAACTTCAATATTATAACAAACAAAATAGCAATTTAATAACAAATAACAGTCATCAGTTATGGCGCTAACCTAATCTGAAGCACGAACCTGTCTTTGAATAAAATTAAAAAATCATACAAAGTCTATACCAAAGTCTCTGTCGATCGCTGTCCTTAAATAAATCAAGTTGAAGTTGATGTCTCAAGTCAATTTGGGCCACATCCCGTTATTATGATTAAAAAAAAAAACTCTACCTCTTTGGATTTGTGGGGTTAGTTAGAGGTATGTTGGTGCTTTAACATCCACATTATGACTCCGAATTCATGAGAACTTTAATTTTTTTTGACAGGCAGACTCTAGGAGTGTCTCGCCGATTGTTATTCCAGATGGCGGCAAGAAAATTCCATTTGAAGGTTTTATTAATTTTCGTTAAAACAGAGAGGTTCGCCGATGCTGTCTCTGCCTCCGTCTGACGAGGCTGACTGACATCTCGCTGCTCCCTCCATTTGTCATTGTTTGAAAAGGTCTTAATTGTATTACATGCAAATGAGGAGATTTGATTTTTGCCCATTATCTATTCATAAGAGAAAATGAACAGAACATTAGTGGGTCACCAAATGAGGGAGAGGCGGGGTGAGAGACAGACAGTGACAGAGTAAAAGAGGACAGGCAGCTTTACATCACTGTGCTGTAGTGTCTCCCAACTTTTGGATTTGTGTTAAAACAATCCTTCAACCCTGAACTGATCTGTGTGAGCGTATATATGTGTCAGTGTGTATGTAGTACGTCCAGGCTGGTAATTAACCTATGATGACTGAAACATAGCAATTACAGTCATACTCACGTGACAAATCAAAGTGACAGAAGCTGGAATGCTCAAGCGTCCTCCCTGATCAGCTGTAGACCTCCATTCTCTGGATTATGTGCCATATATATATATTCTAATCACATCCGCATCCTTTTTTTTTTTTCTTTATATTTTCATTTAACTTATGCCATGGGTTGTATGAAAGGTGTAGTTTGCCCCCAAAAAAACAGTTCTTTTGCACCCAGGACGTATTGGAACTACTTTCTACACAAAAACATCCATATTATCTGAATGTATGGATTCTCTTCGCTTACGTTTTTCAGACAACTTTGGACTCCACAAATTAGGGTGAGTAACTCCATCTATGCATCTAAATGACTAACCCTTTAAAGAATGTTCAATTTGTTGTGAAGGTCTACCTCAAAAATGCACAGACGACACTTGATGTGTACAGCAAAGTGTAACGTCATGAATGCATTGTATTAGAGAGGACCATCTCTACCACCGTCCAGTTCATCGCATTTGGTGGGTTTGGTCATCCCGACTCTGTGACCAAAACAACCAAAAAAACAAAACAAAAACAAAACAACAAACAAAAAATAATGGCACTTGACATGTCAGGGTTACAGTCAGACTCGGGATAGTTAGCGCTGACTAAACTACTGTCTTCTCATCACTTTATATTTCCAGTGTTTGCTGTGCTTTTGTCTCATTCTGTAATATTATCAAATCACAAACAATTATGATTATGTGTTTTCTTCCTTTTGTCAGTGGGTGCCACTGGAAACTGACTGTTACCATAGTAACAG
>JAPQRN010000005.1:25290011-25325745 GCA_037367275.1 Coranthus polyacanthus
GTGTGTGTGTGTGTGGCCGTGCCGTCTGTCTTTGATGGTGTGATTGTGGACAGATCTTGGCTGCAGAGTACAGTCAGTCTTCAGATTCTTGTGTGTGTGTGTTTGTGTGTGTTTCTGAAGTGGGTTCTTTAAATGGAGTTGAATTCCTTCTGCGATGATAAACTGTCTTTTTTAACCGTCTCCTCAGGGTTTTTTGGGATGTGGACTTTCGGGCGGTCGAGCAAACAGACCGGCCCGCCCTCAAAGAAGGTTATGGACGTCCCTAACATCAGGATGCTGGAGTTGACAGGCGATCTGATCGGTCACTCAGGGGCAGTTCAGGTAATGACACACAGTCACGTTATGTTCTCCTTTAAAAGTACGTTAGAGGGATGTCGTGACGATGCCTTTTTTGTTTTGTCGTGGCGGTCGTCTGTCAGATGTTCGTGAGCTTCAAGGAGAACGGTTTGGTGACGTGCTCGACAGACCACCTGCTGATTCTGTGGAAGAACGGAGAAAGGCAGTCCCACCTCCGCAGCCTGGCACTTTTCCAAAAACTGGAGGAGAACGGAGGACTCTGACCTCCGACCCCCGAGTTGAGAGTCGTGTGTGGATATCGTTTAATGTTTGTATCAAACCATTTGAACTCACTGTGATGATTGTTGTTTGCATGTGACGATGACGTAAAGATTGGCTCGCTGCCTTTTTAATTCAGAGTATTTAATTTTCTTTTTTTTTGAAAAAAAAAACAAAACAAACAAAATAAATACCTCATCTCGGAAACAAACAAATGTCATTATTTTTAATTTGAATCCTTAAGTGTCAGTCCTCAGGGATCATCATCACACACAAAACATTCCCTTCGTGGGTCAGTCAGCAAACATCTGCAAGCGTTTTAAACTCCTGCAGTGTCCATTGTGTGCAAACTGAATTGCTTTTATTTTCACATGGTTTGATGTGATTCTAGTGTGTGAGCTACATACGGAAAACCTCTTACTTTTATGTCAACGAACTGTTGGTCAAAAATAAAACAGACAGATCTGCATTTTGCATGGAATAAATACACAAAATTAAACATCGTCTAATGGGAGCCAATAAAAGACAGTTCAATTCATTTACTTGACACTTCACCTTCTTATTATATGTATTTGTTTGAGTGAGAGGAGAATATAGACATAAAATAAAATGCAGAAACGGATTTAATGATGAGATCTGAAATAAAAACCCCCTCTAGTACAGGATCACTGCAGTATTTAAGAAATACTGAAGTTTTATGTGTTCAAATTCCCATAAAGCTGTGCAAACACAAGCCCGTCCTTCACAAAGCGTCCAAAAGTACCTTTTCATTCCATTTTGTAACTATTGAAAAAAATATAATATCGTTCTAATGGAAGCAGAACCATTAAATTGAATGTATTTTTCTTACCATAAACAGTTAAATGTAAGGATGTTAGATTTGATATTATATTATTAATTCTTTATAGGTTTAAACACCTACAGCTGTGGTAAAAATGAAGAGACCGCTCCACGTTTCAGACCCGAACCAAGTGAAAACCTCTGACGTGAAGCTGAGCTTTAAGATCCACGAAACACAAACAGTGAAAGAGAGAGCATCGACGTGTCCGTGGAAACCCAGATTATTTGACCAAATATTGATTTGTGAACTCTCACTACATTAAATCATCATCGTGTTGTTTCAAAATGAATCATTCAGGGTCTGAAAACACTTCATTTTTGTTACTTTGAGCAGTTGTTATTTTCTGCAAATAAATGCTTCAGATGACAGATGTTTTTATTTGGAATTTGGGAGAAACACGACCTACCTGTAAATAGTAAAACCAGCGGCCTGGTCGTTTTTTTTTGTGTTTCGTACTTCTGTGACTTAACTGCAGTGCTAGGATGCTTTTCTGTTTGTTTGTGACAAATCTGTCCTTTTTTCCTTTATTTCAGTGAGTGAAGCGTAGACTCTTATTCCACGTGGACTTCACAGCTGCTGACACTGTCCCACATTTACATTAAATACATAACATGACCGTTCAGGAGACTCAACTGTCTGTCGACTGCAGCTGCATTTCAGAACAGCAGCGAGTAACAAACTAGTTGATGGACAGAAAACGTCTGACAATGACTTTGTTTATAACTTCTCCAGCGATTTGGTTTAGAAAGTGTTGTGCTTTTTAAAACCCTTTTTAGTGTTTTATTAAAAACACGAACAACCGATTGAGATTTTTTTTTCTTTTTAAGATTCCAGATCAGAACAAGGTGAACTTTTGACATATCCTTATTCTTCAGTACAAATAAACAATCTAACGTACGTAGTGATTTCCAAAGGAGACAGTTTACAAAATGTGCTCTAATACTACATACTCTGGCACTTTTTTGATGTTTTCATGCTCGTTTTGTGATGTGACACACAGTGTAGCACCATTCATTCGAGTTCATATTTAAAGAAAACTTTAATTGTCTCTCACAGTACATTTCTGTGATTAACAGAGAACATCAAAATAAGACATCATGATCCAGAGAGAGAGCAAAATACATCAAATCTGTCAAAAGACCCCAAGTGACTCTGATGTAAAGCGTTTGTCACTATTACGCATGAAATTGTAAAATCTTTTCAAACACGCATTACACTTCCCGTGGCCGACAATTACAGCTTCTTTTCATTCGAAAAATAGTTCGCACTGTATATATATATATATATATTTCTAACATCGTTCTGGTTATTGTTCTGTTTATAAATGATACAAAACGCCACACGATTGGCACGTTGTCTGCTGCCGTCTGCGTCAGAGATGAGCGAGAGGAAATCACCGGGACCGACGAGGGCGTAAACGAGCAAGTCACGGGAACCCGGTTCTGGCCCTGGTTCCGACTCGGATCGAGCCGCCACCCGCTCTAAGTCAACACCATTCCAGTCGCGTCGCTCACACGAAAAAAAGGCATGTTCGTCCGACGCGTCAATTTGAAATATCTAAATCGTCTTTTGCGAATAGAAATCTTCATCAAAAAAAAAAAAAGAAAAAGAAAGAAAAATCTTCTCGTGATCAGTAAGAGCAGTCGTGAAACATTCAGAGCTGGAGCCACGTTTCAAGTCACTGTAAAAAAAAAAAAAATATTACAAATTCAAATCTTATTATAGAGTTGTTTTTTTTTTTTGTTTTTTGTTTTTTTTTTTGGAAATCATCCCCGCAACATATAACAGAAAAAAAAATAAAATTAAAAACGAGCAAGTTATGTGTAATGCAAAGCGAAATGGTATATTAGCCGAGGATGTACAAGATCAGCAGGTGCATTAGGTAGTTTATGTACAGTGTGTTGCAACAATAGCAGACCTAGACAGTGAAACATGGCAGGATTAAGGCGTCGATTAATACCTGGATCATCAAACAAACAAACAAACAAACAAACAAACAGAAGAGACTACATCACCATAAATACACCGATCAGTGTCTGCGTCTTTAAATCAGGACGTGAAATGAAACCACAGGTGATCAGCGACGACCCGGCTGTACCTGATTCAGTGACTTCTTACAAAAAACAAACAAAACAAAACAACAACAAAAAAGGCGATCGAACGAAACGTCAGGATCACGTCGTGACGCAACAGTCAACACGCCGACTCGTCGTAACTGTAGCGCGCACACGCACGCACACGCACGCACACAACGAAGCAACATCACCGAAATCAAATTAAATTACTCGGAAAAAAAAAAAAAAAGTTTTCCTCAAACACATCGTCTATGGCTTCTCTTGTGGATTGATTTTGTTTGTTGTTTTTCATTAGATGAGGAACCAAAAAAATTAAAAACCAAAAAACTTTCGTTTCTGTGAAGATGACTGAAGAATAAGGCACCTGTAAAGAGCTCCGTGTGCCTTTGGTTAACGCCGCGACGTGCGTTTCCTGGATTAAACACGCACACGCACGCACGCACACGCACATCCTCCTGCTTCACGCGTCCTTCTCGCGACCGCCGTCAGATTGCGCGACGATAACACGCGGCAAGCAGGACATTACCATTTATGTATGTCTTGAATTAAAAACACGATTTCATACTGTTCGATGTGCTCCTTTATTAGTGCTTTCCAACACCGCCTCGCCTTCGTGCGTTAAAAACAACAACAACAACAACAAAAAAAAAAGTGCTCTGAAAGAAATAGGAATGCGTTTAACAGCTGACTTAAAAAGGGCAATAATACTGCATCAGCATCAAAGTGTTGTAATTGCAGGTTAAATAACAGCTGACGTTTGAGAAGTCGTTGTCTTTTGTGCTCCCAGTCACAGGGAGGTCATTCGTTTTCTGCACACGTGACTCATCCTCAGTCACACAGCTTTTCACGCGACACGCCTCCTTTCTGCAACACCCGCGTGTATCCAGCAGAGGGCGAGCGTACTCCACGAAGCTAGACGCCCTGACTGCAAGATGAATGAATCGGAGCTGCTTAGAAGTTCAGTTCAACGAGCCGAGTTAAGAGAGCTGGAGCTGAATGACAGGCCGACGGTGGTCCACGTCTCTCTCAACCAACCCACAGCTACATTTAACGACTGGACCTAAGACTGAAACGCCGTACGAAAAGTCAGCATGGCTTTATGACGACGCTTACACTATACTGTTCAGAACCTCACCTAACGGGTCATACAGGGTCTACAGTTTGTGTTCTGTCTTTGTATTGTCGCTCGGTGAAAATATCACCTAGAACTAAAAAAAAAAAAAAAAAAGAAGAAGCTCTGATACAGTGCAATCTGTTCCATCATTTGTTCTGAAATACACTTGGGTGAGACGCCACCCTTCATGTAGCTACACGATCTTCCCGTCGAGCCCTTTTTTCAGCTGTATCCGTGTATCAGGTCGAAACTTTCTGACCGGTCCCCATTTTCAGGCCTCCTCTCCTTAAATATACAGTATTACAAACAGGTTATGTGTTCGTAGAGGCCGTCAGATCTATCAGAGCCAAGGGTTTCTTCACCATACGCAAATAAGATGATCTCTCATACTGTCACAGCTCATGAGATATTAACTGTAGCTGCGCACCTTCAACGAGTCGGCAATCTGAAAAGGAAAAGGAAAGAGTGCACACGCAACCGTCGCCGAAATGCTTATTTTTCGACTAGCTTTGGTCACTGTCTTTTTTTTTTTTGGTTCTTTTTTTTTTTTTTTTTTTAAACAGTACCTCCAAAAGACAGACGAGTGAATGAAAGGTTGTTTTTAGAGGAAAATTAACAACAGAGGCTAAAAACTGAAAAAGCAAAAAAAGCAAGAGCGAGCTCAGAGTTAAAACATCTTGATGGGCTAAAGTGCAGGTTTGTGGTGTGTTACACTGTACGGTACAGATTGTCAGGTGAGCCGCGAGGTCCACACACAGTTTCACAGAGGTGCTGTTCAGAACGCTTGGAAAGGGCCGTAAAGTGGCGACAGAGAGTCGGCCTCAAATGACAACCTATTCTCCACCTCCGGCTACGGCCGCGCAAAGAAAAGAGGCTGTGATTTGAGATGGAAACAGCGTCTCAGCGTTCGTCAGTCTGCTCTCAGAGTCCCCGATGCCCAGCTTCGGGCTCTCAGTGTGTCCAGGGTGCTTAGGAGGGCGCGGAGCTCCGTCAAATCACAGCTGAAGAGACTAATTGTTCCACCGCAGGGTCGTGTGCGCCGTCCCGTCCCGCTCAGAGTGATAAATGAGAAGAGGTGACCAGGAGTCGGTCAGGAAGGAGGAGGAGGACGCAGGCTCTTGCACTTCATCTCGTCCAAGCTTTTCCAGTACTTGTAATTCTCCGACAGGTGTTCCATGAGACCAGGTAGACTGGCGAAGGCTGGAGGACACACAGACACGATGAGTTAGGTTGTAGGAAAAACAAACAGCAGCACAGACGTCGGGAACTGACGTAGATAATGGTTAAAGTTCTCTTTCAATTTGAGGCATTAACACGATTGAGTTTGTGTTTATTTATATATATATATATATATATAGATTTTTTTTTGTGCCAAATATTTGGTATCGGTCTCCTTGGATCACTAATTGTTATGGGCCACGGAGAACCGAAAAACTGGATTTGCACACTTTGGTGAATTAAGAGGAACGCGCAAAAATGAAAATTCTTAAAAAAGGAATTAGGCGTCGACACAAACACCTCAAACAGACACGCCTGCCGTCACTTCCTGTTGTCACTCGACGTGAGCTGCTATAGAGGAACGTGTTTGATGAAGAGGCGCGTGCGTGTGTGGTTAGTTCATGTACAGTTGCTGATGTTATGTACACTCTGTAATGTTTCTCCCACATTAAAGTGCAGTTGGGGTTGAAAGGTCTCCCCTCCCTCTCGGTCAAACACACAGCTTACAGTCTGCAGTGTGTGTGTGTGTGTTTGTGTGTGTTCTTAGCGCCTGACCCATTCAACCCATGTTGTTTACATCCTCGTTTCCGGCTTGTTGATGACCCACGCCGCATCCGTACTCAGGCCTGGAACTGACAATGACCCCGTTTTGACCTGACCGTGACCCTGCTGCATTAAAAGCGGCTGCGTGTGTGTCTTTCGTGTTCATGTGCAAGTTCTGCTCTGCTGATAGTCCCTCCCTAAACCGAGCGATCGTAAACCCCCATCCCGCTCCTCTTTTTCCCAACTTCCCTCCCCTGACGCCCCTTGCAGTTTCTCTCCATCCCACTGGCATTTGGAAATCTTTCCGTGACATCAGAGCCGTGTTGACAGTAAACAAGTTTCCTCCTGGGGAGACTAAACTAAAGGGAAATTCAGTGGGAATGGGGGAGGTACATGTAAAAACCAAACTACCCCTTTCCACTTCTTTTGAACCCTCCTCTGCTTGCATTTCCTGTAATTCCCTATCCTATGAGAGAAATGAAGGAAAAGGGGGGAATGACAAGAAAGTAGTTAGAGAGCACCATGGAGGAAGTTCTGTTTCTACTTACCTCCTAAATAAAACTAGCGACAGACAAGCTATTAAGTTGTCAACAACAGCCACTAGCTGTGATCTTGGCCAATAAATGCGCACAAGTCAAGTTTAAATACTATCCTGTGCGTTGGAGATTGTTGTTGCTTAGTTTTATATATATATATATATGCTGTATATATAATAGAAAGAAGAGTTTGCTTTTAGATACTACTAGTCCTTAGTCTTATATGTTATGCTTTTTCTATGGTTTAACACAACTACTTCTGATAACCACCAATGACTCTGCATTTGTTGGGATTTAGGCCTGATAAAACACACTTTAAAGCCGCACGTGAAATGGAAATCCAAACAGAAAAACACATGTAAAAGGATGATTTAGAGTGAATCAGAAATTCTCTGAAAGTCTTTTACAAAAAGGTCAATTTATAGTTTTTTACCGGAGCGTTTTATTTAGGCGGCTTCCCTGAGAAAATGCGATCCTCTGAGGCAGATTTTGAGATATAGTTCAAAGCTTGGATGCAGACGTGAGAACGATCTACCAAGCTGGTAGCTTTCTCTGGAGCCATAGTGAGAATGTAAGCATTTAAATCAGTATGAATGCAGCTTGCCATTGACTAAATTTAAATATAAATTGCTGCCTGTGAGCTTGCTGTCTCCATGACTCACAAATTGCAACGTCAACCTTTCCAGCACAGCAGTCTACATGTTCTCGTTTTTTTTTGTTTTTTTTTTTGAAGGAACATGCTTTCTCGGAATTGAATTGGAAATGACTAAACACACTAAACGCTGTGAAGAAGGGATGCGAACACGCTACAGATGAGAGCGCAACAGAAAACTAATGCAGTGCACTTACCATCCCAGGCGTCAAACATATCAGTGATGAAGTAGTCTATGAAGGAGATCTGAGACTTGGGCACACTGCAGGTGTTCCTGTCAAACACTGGCATCACCACCGGCAGCCCCTGTCTCTTCTCCTCATCTGTCTGCAGAGCAGAAACAGAGAACGATTACATCATACGGTATGAAGAAGCTCCTGCCTGCCTCCCTCCCTCGCGGTGTTCAAAACAAAGTGTATTTGTGCCGTCCACAAACCTGCGCAAAGTACTCCTCAGAGATCCGCCCTGCCCACTCGATGCAGAGCTCCAGAGGCCTGCAGGGGTTTGCCACGTCTGCGCACTTGATCAGCATCCTCTTGATCAGCAGTCGGTTCTCTGGAGAGTTTCTGATGTTGGCCTGACCCTCACAGTCGCTGTTCACGCTCTGCAACAGAGAAGTTCCATTAAGGTCAAAAAATCTCTTTTACAAATCAAACACGATCAGATGTAACGCATGGAGATCTTTTTTTTTTTGACATTCGTTGACAAATCCTCTACACAAATACAGTAAAAAAAAAAAAAAAATTATATTATCATGTTTTGGCTCTGGGTGTGTTTCTTGGCAATACCAGAGAAAAAAAAAATCTCACGCCTCCTTCACCGCATTCTTTATGATGCCCTTAAATTCATCAGTGGATATAAATGTACAGATATAAATGCAGGAGAGACATTATAGTCCTAAATAAACACGCGTTCAAAAATACCACAAGTGTACTATGATGTTCCCGCTTTAGTGTAAACACACAGTTCATCTAGTCTATCCTTTCTGGGAACAGTTTAATCCTTTAATGTAATGAACTCAACACTTACACTTGTGCTGGTCTCTTCGATAGCGGCCATCGGCTTGTTGATGCTGTTGACAAACTTGCTGACGTGCTCGAAGTGTCTGGTCATCTCTGTGGCCAGAACCATGTCAATGATGGCCTGTCGAAGTGTCCGGAACTGATTCCTGGTACAAGTACAAAGGACGTGAGACGATTTGGTTCAGCCTAATGTCAGTGGATTTCGACGTCACTCACTGTTCTGTTACTTCACACGTTACTCTACGCATACAGTAACAGTAACGACTGTTCAACTGTTACCTGTCGATGTTCTTGAAGATGTTGCTCTTGCTGTCTCGGACGGTGAGCTGGAAGGCGAGGGCTGCGTGGTGGCTCTCCAGCACTGCAGTGTCGTTGTAGAGAATCGCCAGTTCACTACCGGCGTTACACAAAAAAGAGTTGGTCCTGCCTGGGTGATCCACGTCGTGCACTGTGGCTGCTATCAGCGCTGCCACCTCATCCAGCTGGTCCAGACTGCTCTGAAGACAACACCATACACGCAGGGTGACGCCTCGGGCTTTTCATGACACAAGTTAGCTTAAGTTGTGCTTAAGCCAATGTACATGCAACTCTTTATTCTAACCTTGACTCTCTCTTTTCGTAGGAAGAAGGCAGTAGCGTGCAGCACGTCGGCAGCGTGTGTGGAGTTGTGGTAGGAGTTGGAGGAGTGGTAGCTGGCCTCCATGAGCTGCAGCCAGGAGCGCAGCGTGGACTCCGAGCAGTTCAGGAATTCACACACACCGAAGCTTGTGAAGATCTTCAGGCCGAGGTAAGTCAGTGGTCTGCAGGGGGATCACAAAAAAAGAACAGGTTTAACACTAAAAGGACTTAATATTCACCTCTTTTCGCGTTTATGTTTATCCCACACATGCTTTATCTCTGAGCAAAATTAAAAAAGATCTGCTCTACCTCCTGAACTTTACTACAAAGTTAAATAAACTCACTTTGGCGGGAACCATTCATGAACTACGAAAGAAAAAAAGATCCAATGTCAACTACCCATTCTGAGGACGTAAGTCTTTTCTAACTGCTGCTGTGCTATTTAAAGCTGCAGTAGGTAGAAATCGGGAAAACCAAACACCAGATTGTAGCCCTCAGCTCTCTGTTTCTAAGCACAGACTGTAAATAAAGATGGTCATGACAGGTCTCAACCCCATTCGACTTGTGATTGGCCAAAGTCTCCCATCACAGGCTAGATTTTCTAAAGCCAAGAGGAGCAGCAAAAGCCTGTTTTTTTCCCCAGACCACCCCAGAAAGGTTATTAAAATATTGCCTATTGAAGCTTTAAACGACATTACTATCATTTGGACATGTATGGTCATCACTTAGGCCAATGGCAATGTTTCTCCTTAGATTCCACCGTCTTCATACCTCTTGTGTGTAGCTGCCTCCAGCTCCAGGATGTTGAACTCCCAGCACTCCTCATCATTCAGCATCTCAGCAATGGACGGAGGCACATCATTCAGAGTGACTGGGATGGCCAGCTGGCTCTGGCTCATATCTAACAAACAGACAGAAGTGGATTTACACAAGACATTTACACAAAGAGGATCAAGGTGATCTGACCATAAAAGGATCAAAACAAGAGAGAGCGCTGGGCTGAATTTGATAAACAAATGATGGATGATTGTACCAACCTTGGCTCTCAATTTTTTATACACACGTGCAAACACACTGGCTAAGTGTCTTACTTTGTAAATCTGGTCCCTTGAGGCTGTCGTAGAAAGATGGTGTAATATAAAGCCTGTTTAAAGAACTAAGAGAGCACACGGAGCTGCAGCTGGGAGGACAGGATACTCTTTTGAACTCGATGATACAGTAAAGAAAACAGATTCTCAGTAGAGAGGTTCCTGATTCAGATCATCACTGAAGTGCTTTTGTGACTTTAATCATTATAATGGGGTTACATAATAAACTCAGATGCAGGACTTCACACTGTAGAAAGCTAAAAGAACACTGTGATGCTTTCATCGGGACAGTAACTCCTTTTTGCTTTTTATTTATTCAAGAGTCACTCCAGGCAGCGGCAACGCACTTTATGATCTGTAATGAAGGCCGTGTCTGTACTTGTACATGTTCTCAAGTCAAGACCACTTTAACAGCAATATAAACGCCATATTATTTGGCTTTTCTAAGTCTTCTTTAAAATGTGAAGCTGTGAAGAAAGGTACGTCATTGACTAGCTACCCATTTATCCTGCACACTAGATAGAAAAGTTTCTTTGTATTTTTCCATTCACTCAGTTTGACGGATCCTTTTTTTTTTCCTTGGCATTAACTACAACTGCATCGACCGCAACTGTTAATATCTCTATTTAATGAATTTATTGTCATGACAGTTGTATAATGAGCCAAAGGTGGTTGATTGTATTGAGTCCTTCGCACACCTACAGTTTACAGCTGTTCCTGATTAGTCCTCTTCTCAGAGCTGGGTGAGCTGATTGACAGCCCCTTCACTCTCTTGTTAATGTTGCTGCGACTAAAACAGGATAAATAATCACAGAGTTGACGTCACTGCTTTCCCAGAATAGCTCTTCCAAAATTCAAGCTGAGAAGACGTCTCATAATCCAAAGGGATAACAACTAAGAGCGTGTGCAAGGATTTTAAGATGTAAGTACATTGTATTACCATTATATATATGTGTGTGTGTGTGTATTTATATAACGCGATGCTTCCTGGGTTCTTTAAAACTCTGTAAAACTTACTTTTGGAGAAGACATATTCATTCCCAGAGAGCCTGCGCAGCCCATCCTGGAGGAAAAAAAACACATATTTATGGTTTATTTATTCAGCAAATGCTAAAAAAAACCAGCACATTTAGTAGCAGTTCTTTAGGCAAAAGACTGCATATTTTATGATTTATTCTTCGAAACACACTTCTTTAGTAGGAACAGAAATGATGAAGGTGGTATTATCAGGAAATCTCACAAAAAGCCTGAAACCAAAGAATGAGTCTGTCTTAACACATTTCAGTTTCCGCACTCAAACCCTCTGGTTCCTCAAATCTCCAACCAAATCTCAAACCAAACATCTCTGTCTCTATAGCATGTTTCCAATATGAACGGTAAAATACAGTAAAAAAAAAAGAAAAAGTTACCGACATCTGGGTAGTTGTTACCAAGTTACGCATTTGTTGAGGACTATTTTGAGCTGCAGTTTAAAACACATATGGTGTGTTCATATTGTACGTCTTTAATTCATTTCATTAAGTAGCATTGTCATTCAGTGAAATGGTCTGGTTAATGAACGTGTTTGAGCTCTGTGGTCCAGAAGAATAAGATGCAACACACACTGGATGCACTAAACAAACACCAGTTAGTGGCTTCAATCCATTGTTGGTTTTTAACCTTTCATGGGAACTCATAAGAAAAATAACCATATCCTTTAAATTCCCTATAAAAGCTACAATTTTCAGCGGTCCCTTCAGAATTGACAACCCATCTGCGTGCTTTGACTCAGCTCATAGTTAAGTTTATTCAACAAATTAGAAAAAAATAAACAAAGGCTATGTTCGCAGTCCAAAAATACACTTTTGACTTGATGTCGGAGGCCAAAAAAATTCTTGGTCCAACGGGAATGCATGTTCCTACATGAGGTAAGAACATTTTTACAATATGATAAAAAAGACTTTTTCTTAACACTCCTTATAAAGTGTTTCATGCACGTTTCCTTATGAATGGGCTTCTTATGCTGCCTCTTACACTCATAAGCCCCCCAACCAGATCGTTGGTATGGGGGTCGTCTTCTTTAGAGGCGAGCTGAGGGGAGTAGAGCTCGGTGGTCCTCAGGATCTCCAGCACGCGGTCCAGAGCCTCCGCCACAGTTACCGGACTGCTCTCCTGGGCTGCATTGATGATATTTATTACCTGGGGATAAAGAGAAAGAAAAGTCCCTTTATCTGCTGCAAAACAGACATCACACACCACCGCACTCACAAAGAGCCCTCTGCTGAATGTGTAATAACAGAGTGGTCCTTTCTTTAAACATATGTCACGGAGATGTGCATGTGATGCTGGAGAATCTCGTCTGGGGCAAAACAGCTAAATAAAGCTTCTTCTTAAACACACAAGAGCATCACAGGACTGGCAGTCGAGGGCATAGTGAGACAGTGTGACATACTGAGTACTCTATATGGATATTATCCAGTCGACAGCTTGACCTGAGACTGGAAGAGTTTGAAAAAACAGAAAAACAATACTGGAACAATGCTAATATGTGGGGCACTCTTTCAGCAGGTCATACTGCAATCAATCCTTCTGGGATGCGAAGACACTGTGCCATGTTTCTCTTATTACCGCCACCTCCGAAGGTGAACGGGGTACTGTAATCGCCCGTGTCCGTCTAGAACTCACCTATAGATACGTCAATCTTTGTGAAACGTTCTATATTTTCCTACATCTAGCTCATGAATTTACTGTTTATTCTTTCCCCTCATCTGTATGCAAATAGATGAATTACTTTCATAAACTTTGGTCTAATGCGGCCTCGGTTTCACATTTGCGTAACCTGTAAAGTTATGTTGTGAATATGATTATCACGTCCTGTGACCCTTTCAAATTAAAAGCCATCTAGCCTTTCAGTGGACAGAACGCCATCATTTAATGAGGCTTTTATTGTGAATCAGGAACGTGTTGTGGAAAGAGGACGGATGAGATGCAGGTTCGAGGTGAGACGGAAACGACACCTGCATAAATACACATATATTGCTGGCAGGATGTTGCATGTGTTGACATTCAGTATTTCAGAGTTTGTCCTGGTTTGTAGCAAGAAAAAACTGGGATGGTATACAGCTTCTATTATTGGCTTAGTCGAATAAATAGCTTTAAAGGAGCTATATGTAGTATTTCTACTTTCAAATATTCAAAAATGACCTAAAAGTATCATTAAATTGTTTAGAATAAAGAGCTCTGAGGTTGTGTAAAAGTTGTCAGCGTATTGCATTGCAGAGATGTGCAGAATGGATTCACAGCCACAGGCACTGTGAATGTATGTGACCACTAGAGGGAGTAGTGAGTCACTCGGTCCGTCTCCCAGGGCGATGAAAACTAACACCAAAGCAGGAGAATGTGACGAGTTGAGAATGAGAACCGGCGATAGCCAACTTTCAGAGTCAAAGAAAGTGACAAAGTGTTAAAAAAATAGAAGCATTGCTGTTGTTTTCGCCACAAAAAAACTGAAGTAAAAGAATGAAGTTTGATCCTGAAATCGCAGCATTTCTTTTACACTAGTGAGTTTCATTAAGAATCTTATGAAGATATAAAATTACTGTCATGTTGTTATATTTGCCACGGTTCAGACTAAACTGTGACAGTTCTGATCTTGTTTGGACAAGTCAAAACCGATCTTTAGTGCAGCTACTGACAACACAAACCGTACAGAAAACGGAGATGATTAGTGGCTTGACTGTGGCTGTTTTCTGTCTAAAAACAGAGCTACGCTAACAGAGCTATAATGTAAACTATCGGCTGACGCAGTAACCTACGTGAACAGTGTTATTTTGACCGACTGAGTTTTTGTTTGAAGGAGAAAACTCGATGATACCGCAGTACAGATGTGTGTGAACAATGAGCTTCACATTTTATTTGGTGAGTGACACAGTCTGTGGAGACGTAGCGGTAATTTGTTGGTGGTTTTGGGGTGCGTTCCACTACGCAACTTCCCTCTGATATGACCCCTTTAATGGACAATGATGGGTTATTTGGTGTTGCAATAACACTTGTTTAAATATACTTTAAAAGAACACCCACTTTACTGACGTGGTAATGGGCCTTAAAAGAAGACAATCCAACATGTGCTGTAGGAGGGAGAATTCTGTCTCCTGGCTGCAGCGTACCTTGGTGATGGGAGCTTCAATTGTCATGGAGTGAATCCTGGCGACTGAGGAGTATCTTCTGTTCTGTAAACTGGGAGCTGCAATTTAGAAGAATATGTATTATGATAGCAATAGATTGGATCATTGATTGTCAGCCCATTTGTGCTGCTGTATATATACCTTTATTTTGTTCATACTTTCTGGATACGGACATTATTAAAAAATGTATGGGAGGACTTGCTTTGGATGGGATGGGAGAACATGAAGAAAATGCAAACGTAGTGCATGGGTTTATTTAAAGGTGATGAAGGACAAGTAGTGTAGAGAGAAAGACTGATTAGAAGTAGCCCTGGGTTCAAATACCTAAAAAAAAGCTAAATCAGAGAGAGTGTCAGAAGTAGGAACACATTGTAATCAGCCAACGACATCTCACTTTAGGATCTCTTTAGCTCAAGTATCTACCATAACACAATCGGACTAGCTCCCTGATTCGAGACCTCCAATCATCAGCCCAGTCTTCCTTTGTGTTTCCGCTTTTGTCATCTTACTTTATTCCCAGTGAATTGTTATCTCACTCCTCTCGTCCTCTTTCCATATCATTTCTAGTCTGTGCTGCTTATCTTCCCTCCTGAATGGCACAGCATGGAGCTTTGTTCAGTCAAACAGCAGCTGAGGTAATACAGTAGATAATGCAGTTTGAATGGTCTTACCGTCACTACCGCGGGAGCTGAGTGATCTGGCATCAATTGAATCTTTCCTCCTGTCGCGGTGACGTAAAGAATGGCACTCTGTAGAGCAGCAGAGGGGATAAAGGACATTAAACCTGCATAATGCATGCTCAGACTTACTTTTATGTTGATATAGGCGAGTCAAATGGATCTATTTAATGCCATAGATGTCTCACGACACATCTCAGGCATCTAATTCATGATATTCCATAATGGTCTGGAAATTTCGTAGCCATCTCGACATAGTAAAAGGCAAGCTCAAAGTGATGGTTCAAATTACCTGACTGGGAATGTTCTCCGCTGCATCTGTCCTCCTTGTTGAACTTGTGAACCTGACAGACAGAGAGCAGGAGTTAAAGCTGAGGTCTGGACTACGACCAAACGTCACCGCCGCTTCACAGCCTCTGCTTTGGGGAATATAATCAGTGTCATTTCCTGCTCCCTGAAAGCAACACACTAGTGGGATTGCTTCTATTGATTATACACTTAATGTGAAGCCAGTAATTGGACAGTTTTTTATACCTTGAAGACGTCTGTTTGTCTCACTTTAACAGTATATACTGTAGCTGTTGAAAAATATAGCATTGTGTGTTAATGGTCAGTCAGCGTTTTAACACACTGAAATATTCGATTTCAGTGCTTCATGTGTTTCATGCTATGATATGAATCCATTAAAAAAGGGATGAGGTATAGAAAAGTAAGTAAAACAATAATTTAATCTGTGAAATCTGTTTAATGGAAAAGGTCCAAAACAAGTCGGATTTGTTGTTGATGCGTCTTTTTTTTTTTTTTTAAGTAAAATTCTCACATTTTTTCTCTTATTTTCTTGTCGACTTAAAAGCACATTAAGAACGTAAGAAGATTAATTGTTTTTTAAAAGCCCTTGGGGAAACCAAACATATTTGTAAAACTGACAAAAAGCCAGTTGCCTTTTTTTCCCAACAAGACGACAACATTAACGTAACATTAAGGCTCCATAAAAGTCCCATTTCTGTCCGCCTGCTGAAAGACACACCTAACCTTATCACACCTAAAGAACACGAACATTTCTCGCTCTTTAGCAGCAAAACACTCGCACATGATGCTTTTTTTTACTGAACAGCCAACGAGAGAGAACTAAAACAACAAAGGTGAATGCCTTACAAACACTAAAACCCTTGCTAGAGCTGAAAACTACAATTGCAAATAGACATTTTAACCCATGATTAGTGGAGGCTTTTATTACATGGCCTAATGTTAAATAACATTTTAGCTCATGAGCTCAATTAATTTATCATAATTAATAATAACGTAGTCACACACGCATATTTGTAATCGCTTATTGCAGGTACAGTGCAGCCTCATACACCTTGAGATTGTACACAACACACATTCAGATAAGTAACGCCTCTAATCCAGTTACAGAGGATTTCCTCTCCCAGTGACTCACTGTACCTTCACATCTTGCTGACAGTACATCGGGTCCTTTTATGCACTGGTAAATGTGTATATGTAAGAATAATGTGTTCGAACACATTCATGAAAAAGGTATTTTATAAACGTGATTTTAAATGAAAAGAAAATGCACGTAATCTTTGTCAATTCGATTCAGATTTGAAAATCAGTGACATGTTCTCACACAGTTGCTCTTTTGTACATTTCTCAGTCACTCTCTGTTTTAGGTCTCCAGTGAGTCCCACACTCAGTAAATAGGATTAAGACAATATAAACACTTCTAATGACATACAAAGTTGCCAGATTTAGCTGGCTGCTTCTTAATGGACCTCATGCACTGCGAAGCACAAACAGACATGTATAAAAAGCATATTCTGAATGAACTAGACTAAAGATGGGAAATAGTTGTGATTATGATGGCCCTTAATTGAAAGGAAAAGACAAACAAAACTGACCCTAAACCTGCTGTAAGTCTGGAGTGCTTGGACAAATACTGCTAACTAAACAACACAATGAAATGGAAACCATGGTCTACGGCCAAACATCTGGGTGGGAAAAGATGAGGAATAATGTGTGGTTTCAAGTGCTCAGAGGAAAATATCCTAAATAAGGAGATCAGATAAGAGCGATCCTGAAAGGGCCTTTGTGGCCTTGGGTTGTCAGACGGACAATGGCAACTCAGTGAAGATGTTGTGCATGATCCACAGTATGATTTACTTTGAAATGTCATCACATCGTTTTGTTCCTACTGTGCATGGGTTTTGCTGTGTGCGATGAAAATGAATTAAAAAGGACACTGCAATAATACCGTTCGGTTTGACACTGCACAAACCGGGCCGTGGGGGATGACTTCCACGGTTTTCGGGAAAGGGATCAGTTGCTGCCATGTCTAAGGATTCCCAATCCCGACAAGCAGGAATGAATGCCATTTGGCTTTGGAAGGCAGATGCCAACAGCTGACTCACCTTATGTACACACGATGAAAGAGCAGGGAGCTAAAGCTAGTCCCTGCGCAGCTTTGCCTGGGGTATAAATAGCCCTGGCGCCTGGCTGCTAGCCCTCACGGGCCTTAGCAGGGGATCCTGCTGCTTAGCCGTAGCTTAGCGTAGTATGACGTTATTGGCCTGGAACCCAGCTGAGAGCAGCGACACACCTGCTTTAGAGTAAGTGGGCACACTGCTGAGCGGAGCTGGAAGCCACTGGGGCAGCATTCCCTGTTATCGTATTTAAGTCTGACACTTTAGCCCAGAGTTCATTTGGAGTATTTATGTCAAATAAACTGCCAGCACTTTTCAATCTCTACTGGATAATCATTTATTTCTCTGCTAGGTTTGATTGAGCCAAAGCTGTACTGCAGTAATAGCCCTCCAGACGGACAGACATTTATTCAACAGGAAAATCAAGACTGGG
The DNA here is from genome assembly GCA_037367275.1 of Coranthus polyacanthus. Lineage (NCBI taxonomy): Eukaryota > Metazoa > Chordata > Actinopteri > Kurtiformes > Apogonidae > Coranthus > Coranthus polyacanthus. The sequence goes on from JAPQRN010000005.1 coordinate 25,307,970, forward strand.
CTTATGTGAGTCCAATTCATTTCTTGAGATAATTTACATTTTCAATAGCCTTGTACATTTATTTCACTTAAATCCAATAAGCTGGGGAATTATTTGAGCCTTTAAATCAGCTTTTAGGGCAGATTTGAGGGTAAGTGGGATTTAAGAGCTCAAAGAGATGCTAATGTTCAGGCACTGTTTATCTTGGGCTGGATCAGTGGAAGGAAAGAGTGGTCCAGGTTTGAACCTTTGGCCCCAGCACAGTACCTGACGCGTAACACTCGACTCACCTGGTTGTTGTTGTCGATGTGAGGTCTCTTAATGGATACAAAGTGTCGAATTTTCCTGTTGGGATCAAGAGAAGAAGCTGTCGGGGATTTCTTGGAAATATAAATACGAATGTGAGCACTACGGCCCGCTCCAGTTGGCTTACCCTCCTTGGCCGATGACGGGCATTATCTTCACGTGCTGCTGTATGCTGTCGCCGGACTTCTTCCTGGCGTAGTAAATGCCCTGCCATTCCTTCGGGGAAAACAAAATGATCAAGCAAAGGAACACCGCTCATTTCATGTCATTTCAATGTTGAACGGGGTGTGTGTGACTGACCTTTCCTTTTTTGATACAGGTGTTGATGGTGTCCAGCAGGTCCGCTCTATTCTTGTCGCTCTTGGGCAGTTCAGTCAATTCCTTCCCAATCAACTCTCCCTTGTGGTAGCCCATCATTCTCTCAAACGCTGGGTTCACATACTTTAAAAAAAAAAAACAACCCACAAACGTTAAAGACATAGTTCCCACTTTTGCTCCTGCTGAGTCTGTAAGCCTGTACAAGCCTGTTTGGTGAGTGTGTATTATCCCCCACCTGTATTATGTGGTCCTCGCTGGTGATCTCCACAGCTTCTTGACAATGATCCAAAGCAGTGAAGACCGAATTACAAGCCCTGTGCATGAACAAAGTCACAGATTCATAATTAGGTATTTCAGTACCAATAACTCCTCGCATAACCCCACTGTGTTCTGTATGCATGTCTTAAAGGTCTTTTTCTTCGGATGTACCTGAGTTTGAACTGGCAGCGCACCTCTCCATGTTCTATCTGTATGAGCTCATTATAGCAGGCGGACACACTGCTGTTCTCCACAAACCTCTGGAGCCCAAACAAGGTTAAGTGGTGTTTGAAGGAGAGGGAGACAGAGCAGTGGAAAATTGAATGAGTCAGGATTTACTCAGTGGCAACTTGTTTTTTGCAACCTCCTACATCATTTTCACACCATCAAACATCGCTGACAATAAGTACCTCTTTCAAAACAGGCTACTTGCTGTTATTTTAATGTCTGAAGTCTCTTAAAAGCCCAATAAAAGGCATCTATCAGAGAGCAGGATAACACGAAACACATTGGCCCGTGTAAACACACAGTCACAATTTAAGGCAAGTTGTTGGACGTACTCTGCTAAACCCGGCACAGAGAAGAGGAAGAACAGATGGCTCGTCCTGGTCTGGCGGTCTATACCATGACAGAAAAAATCATTACCATGTGCAGCCGTAATCATTTTTTCATAAACATTTTTCGAGCAGTCGCCACCTACACTGGTGACTAACGTATTGCAAAGCGTATTCTTAAAAACCCAGAGGATATTAAAAATTAACCAAACTTACTTTTGTGGCACGACGGCAAGAATAACTGTGTTTTCAGAGGGTTTTGTGGCACGGATCAACCTGGAAAATAAACCGAGTGTGGATTAAAATCAACAGGAGTGTCAACAGCAGTTCATTTCATGCACACTTTGAGCTCATGAGATGTGGCTTGGACTCAGGTATAGGATAAACGTGTGGGCACATTGGGGGTGATGTCATTGCCACAAAAGAGAGCAGAACTTTTCTGAGCTTTACACAAAAACACCATGCACAGCATGTGCTTCAGAGGTTCGGCCACAAAGCCACACTGCTGGCAGGATGTACGGGAAAGTGTCCTAGAGGTGCAGTGGGGGAGGGGGAAGACAGTGATGGGGGGAGAAAGTTGGAACAGAGTGAACAGATGATGGCAGAGATCCTCACGGGGGATGGGAGGGAGAAGGGTGAGAGAAAATAGTGACAAGGGAAAAGGAGTAAAGGGGCAAAAAGGACAGACAAGAAGCAGCTGCCAAATTGTGGTAATCACAAGACAGGAGAGACAAATGGATCTGTTCCTTTACTTTACTGGGGAAATAATGAAGCACTTATAATAAATCACTCTACAAAATATATGGTGGTGGCTTTTAGTGTGTCCAAAAACTCTGGAAGGGTTAGTACTGCGTCTAACAATAACTACAACCCCAGAGTCTGCAGAAATCACGATAGAATTAAACACAGAGCTAGCATTCACTAATGTTGGCCAAAAATAAGAGCGAATAGGGACTATTTCACCAGCCTAAATACCGTGACTGTAAAAAGCAAGAATGTTTAAGCATAAATAACATGTCAGTTCAGACGTCCTTGTTGCGATATCTGGAAGGTATTCACAGGAGCATTAAGACGAGCATAGCCCACATATTAAAGACTCTGATCCGCTGGAATCCCTGTTCAAAGGCCAAAAACCAAAGCCCTGTCTTAACATATGACAACAACAAAAAACGGAAGAATATAGAGCTTTTATTAGTTATTTGCAAAAATTCGGAGATGGGTTATTATTTAAATGTCATCAAAAGACCAGAGATTAGCAGTAAAATCGCTCTTCGTGTCTGTGTGTCATCAGAGAGATGGGAATGCAATAGTCTGAACATGTATGTATTTGTGCCAGTTATAGTTATAGCCTCAAATATCGCACTCCTTCTTTAAAACTGGAATGTCATCTGGACTAATATAGCACAGATTATTGGTACATGATTAACAAATGGCAACGTCATGCAGGGAACGGGTTCATTCTACAATCAGAGAGGTTTCTGAAAAGTGGCCAGCGACATTTTCTATGGAAAAAGAAATGGACAAAAAAAAAACAAAAAAAAAAAACGGTTCAAGCTTCTCCTTCAGAACTCCTCCTGGCTGCGCTGGGCCATTATCCAGCTTTCAAGTCAACAAACAGACTCAAAATCTGTGGCTCAGGCTCAAGTGGCACTTTGTTTTAAAAGCCTCTTATCAATTCTGAATTCCAGTATCCTCATGTCCCCTTTAGTGCTCAAACACTGAATTAAACAACCTTTTCAACTGCAGCTCACACCACACAGTGGTTTGTGTGCCTCTGCAGTGCATCCACTGGACACCAGATGGCGCCCACACGTGTGAGCGCTGCACCCCTCTTCCACAGTGGCCAATGTTCAATGCACAGGCTTATGAAATTTGGCTATTCTTGTTAGGTGATTATGTTTGATTTAGTGGAAGCATCACATCATGTTTTTATATACAAATGACCTGAAAACAAGGGAAGGACAGACTCAAGGCAGGTAACGCTCACCGGCAAACAGCTTCGGGCTCGAAGTAGCGTGAGTGGCGTCCGTCAATGACTATAATCTCATGGTGCTTGTCCAGGAAACACTCGACTGCAGACTCAGGCGTCCTTGCGATGTTACACCGGAAGCCAGCGCGGTCGCAGGCCCACCAGAAGGCATCACTTTGGTTGTCCTCCTTGGCGAACACCAGCAGGACCTGAGAGGGCAGAAAGGAATGGGTGCATGGGTGAGATGGTGATGCTGTTACTGTAATCATGTACACTACATACCATTCAGACAGAGTAGCACACATCCAAAATCAGACTTCTACTTTCAGGAACATGCGGTGTTCAAAGCGGACTCAAAGTTGTACCTTTTAAAGACCTGAATAACAACTAGCCCAGCTGCCGCATCTTTATTTCTTAGAACCTAAAAAAAAACCCATTCATTTGCAATACAAAAAACAGATGAATTGAAGGTTATGAGCAGAAATGACAATAGTTCTGATATAGATATAGATGGAATATTGCAAACCCCACTTACAGGCGGTGATGAATAAAAGTGAAACATTTTCAAAACCAGAGGAACATATTTAAAGTCCAAACAAATGCTGCACAGATTAGGGGATAAATAAATCCATTTCTGCCCAGGATTTGGCTCCTCGGGTATTACAGACAATGTTCAAATAACATAACGTGCAATTAGCTGTCTACGTGGGTGTACACACAAAGTAGAAAAGAAACAACATCATTTTGAGTTGTGTTTCTGTCCACCAGTTCAATATTTGACTCTGACTTTTTAGCTGCTAAATGCAACACTGGCTTCATTGCCTGCTATGTTTGGTGCTTTGTTGTAGAGCTGCTCCTTTCTTCTACGGGAGTTGATGAGACAGCAGGGAGACGAAGGCAAAACAGAACCGTTGTGGTCTATGAAGCTACAACAGTTAACTATAAGCTGCTAAAACCATAAAGCTAAAAGAGCTGCAGAGCCCTGTGAGAGGTGGATGTAAGCTGTCAGCGTGAGCAGCTTCCACATTACAGCTCATCATGTCCTGTTTGTTATTAGGGATTGACCGATGCGGTCGGGGCCAGTACTGATTATAAGTAATGAAGGACACCAGTAACAGGTATTTTAAACCGATACACATTTGCAGGTAAAATGAAACTCCTCGCGTCACATTTTAAAATAACTCCGATGCAAAAATCAAAGACAGATCATTTTTCAATTACAAATAATAAGCACCAGTAAATAAGTAAATGTTCTTGTAATTGTGAATGTAATCGGTCTCTCCCTGGATGTTATAGTAAAAATTGTTGAACGAAAGGCACAATTGCTGTGAGTCCCTTTGTCTACATGTTTATATGTTCTCTCTGCGACATGCTGGTATGTCGACTGTACCTCTTTTGCTAAATGCGTGCCGGGATACCTGACCTTGAACAGTGGTATCAGAAACGTCACACAGCTGGTCTGATCGGCAAAGCACGCGAACTTCATGGCAATCTCTTTATTACCACCATTTTATTTCCTTAATAGAAACTGAACAGCGCATAATCACGGCTAAAATGTGCATTTCACACCAGCAGACACGAAGCCCGCAGAGCACGGACACATGTTTTTGATCTCACGCTGTGTTTTGACCGCAAACACACCAGCCACCTTTGGTACAGTGGTGAGGAAATACACCACAAGTCGCTCAGAGACATGTAAAGACACACATGCTATCATGTACACACACCCACACACAGGCAGCTGGGCTTCAGCCAGAACCAACAGCACTCAGCTCTGCCTCACAGCAGCATCACCTCCTGACTCCCTCTAAGGACAACAAAGGATAAAGTGACAGAGGGCGTGCATGGAGGTGCAGCAGAGAGGCAGGAAAAAGAGTGAATGTAGTTTGAAAATTAGGTCGAGGAAGAGAGCAGTTCATAGTGCGATGTCTGCCTGCGCAGCCCCTCACACCTGGAGAGGCAGGAGATAAAGTACGGAAAAGGGCAGCGGGGAGACAGAAAAAAAAGGCAGAAAAAGACGGAAAAGAAGAGGACAGAGGGAGAAAATGAGGTAGTATTGGTGAGTGCCTGTGAAAGGTCCACAGTCTTTGATCCCGTTCTAGCTTGTGTAACCATGGTGCTAGCATGTGAAATTCCACACGCAGAGTACCCCGTCGACCCCGGGACATGCCGACCGCACAGATCTTTGACCTGCCACCCAAATATGTCACCAAGCCTGGTGGGGGGGCGCCGCTTGTCTCAACACTCCATCTGACGTACACACACTCGAACACATTTAAACACACGGCTGCGCTGCATCATATCGCCATTACATCTGTCTACAACGCACAGACCCTCTCCAGTGTAACTCACTGTTAACGTTACGTCTGTTAGCACAATTACAAATTTACAGCCCCCTCAAATTAAACCCATATTTTACGTCTTAACACATTTAGCTGCACATTCACTCACAGGCTTCAAAGTACGCACGAAAACATTGTATGGTTATAGTTGTTTTTCTGGCGCGGGCTCGTAGGTATGACTGTTGCTGTGAGCTGACTCACATTTTCAGGGTTCAGAGGTTAATCCACCATGTTTACACACCCAGGCCAGATGCCATCTGACGATAGGAGACAGAGAGGTGTCATTGGGCTAACAAGTGTCAAGCACTTTATCTGTGTGGGAGCGAACCAGAGTCTGAGCCAATCAAAGTGAGGACACAAAGGTGACGAAGGGCCACGCAGAGCCTTTACTTCGTTGACCGTCTTGTTTCAGGATTCGAGTTTGCATGCTGCCGTTTGACTTTGACATAAGCTTCTCTTTTAAGATCTATAGTGAACTTTTTAAAAAATATTTTATGAAAACTAAAAAATGAATCAACCTCATGGGACAGGAGTGTTTTCTGATTGATTGTTGGTGCATTTAAGATTTTGTGTAAAATTGTGGTAGCTTTCTTTTCCTTCTTCTTCTTCTCCTTCTTTCTTTCTTTTTCTTTTTTACAAGAAATACAAATTCCAGATACAGGTCTGCACAATATAATGACATACGCTGAGTGTCTGTTGCTTTACCTTAACCTCTCTGTGTAACTAGAGGAACACATAAGTCATTAGATAAGATGAAGGAGGAGTTATCTGGAGAAGTTGAAATTCTCCAGAGCTGTGAGGCAACAGTAAACGTCAAGGAAAAGCCACAATATATAACCCTCTCCTGCAGAGCATTTTATCTCTCCCTTTTCATCTCTCCATTTCTGGGGAAGGAGTGAAGCAAAAGAGAGGCGAGTTAGGTCACGGATCCAGCAGAAAGCTGGAGGTACGACTTTAGTGTGCTGCCTTAGGAGAGCAGTTTATGGGCTTTATGGAGCATGAGGCGAGGTTTTAAAAGGCTTTTTAATAAAGCTGTGGTCCCTCCACCTGCCTGCATGTTGCCAGAGATTCCTGGTGTGATGTTATTTGGCTTGGTGAACGTGGAGGAGGAGGAGGGCGAAGGGATAGAGCAGGATACTGTAGCTCAGCATGAACATGAGTGGCATGCCAGGCCTCTCACATCACTACACTGGAGTGGGAACAGAGCTGAACTCAGAAACCCCTGAGATCAGTCAAAACCAGCACAAGTCAAACCGAAGCAAATTAAATCAAAGCAATAAACAGGCACCTAATAAAGTAGCTGATTCCCGAGGTAGAAGCTGCCAAAACAGATGAATTCTTCTTTGTGGTACCTGCATCTCGACCAGCTGGTAACCTCAGGAACGTTCTTCGTTACATAAGAAAATCTGACTAATACACGGCCTAATCCCTAACCACGGGATGAGCACAGACAATCCCTGACTCAACCCTGCATAACCTTGCAATATTCCTAAGTTCTTGAGGGGCACGATGAAATCCCAGCAGGGACGGACAAAGTGTCTGCAGGCAGTTTGAGCGGCGCAATTTTTACAGTCATACATTTATGATTAATATTTTCACTTTAGCAGGCATTTCTGTAGCTCTGCAGCGAGATATTGTGTGGGACCGGTTCCTAGTTTTTGTCATATTATCAGTGAGCTAGTGAGAAGCACTGGGTGAACACCCACCGTTTGTAATTAAATTAACACAGGACCGCGTTATATAGAATGTTAATAATAGCTCGTGTTGTGTTTTCCTGAAATATAAGACATGAAGGTGAAGATCAGGGGCTCTGAGAAACAGTCCCACTTCACGTCGTTCAAGAGGTTGTGAATGTTTTCTGTGATGATCAAATACAGATAAAATCCTAATTTGTCACAGGAAAACAAGTCGTAAGATTAAATGATGTAAACATTAAAATGAAAAGCTTTCCAAAGTGTCATTTTAAAAGAACTTTAGTGACATATGTGCAGTAAGCAGCTGAACACGGATCAAAAGAAAAAAACTAAATGAGGAGGAAAATTAGAAAATAAATTGTCAGGCAGCTAAAATAATGATTAATATGGTGAGTTACGTCTACAGATAATTACGAAGCCTGACACCGCAAAATGTCAGCAAAAGTTACACATAAATACATATAAATCTTCCGAATTCAACATTAGGTTGAGGAACATCAACATTTCTCAAACATGAAAAAGCGGCGCGATTCCAGATGTTACAAAGCTTAAGGTTTCTTTACCTGGATTGGCTCCTGAGTCAGCTTCATGGGTCCCACGCATTCTTCTGTAGCCGAAACCTGCCGAAAGAAACGGTGGCAACGGGTGAGAAAATGTAAGTCACAGTCAACAACCCACAAAACAGACGCGCAACCAGCAAACGAGCTGTGAGCACGTCTTACCATTTTACCACTGATGTCCAGAAGCATTTTGACGTATTACTTTTCCTTGCATGGCCTGTCTCCGCTGCACCTGTGATCTTCTGTCTTACCTCCTGCTTTCAGTTTAATACGAGTCCACAGAGTAAAAAAAAAAACCCAAAAAACAACAACAACATGTATTTCCTCTATGAAGGCAGGTGGAATAAAACGAGATAATAATACCACGACAAATATCTGGCCTTTTGACAACGGAAAGGTGTCGCGAATGCCTCTCCTACGCTGTAGAGATGGATATGCAGTATTAGCGGCCCAGAATGGAGCTGTCCACTGCAAACCTCTTTAAAAGGTATTAGCAGCCAGCCACAGATTGAACTCACAGGTTTACTTGCATAATCCTCCTGCAGGAGCATCACACACTGTACTGTATATATGAGTGTTTTTGCAAGCGTGTCTGGGCAGCTTCAACGGGCTTCTAATCCACATGCGTCATTCTGGTGTGAATAAGCAACTCAGCTGCATGTGTGACTTTAAGCATATGAACGCTCACATGCTTAGTCTGCACTTCAAACATACAGTGAATCAGCGTTATATCACACCACAGGCATAATGACATGACACATTCGCCCTCTGTGTCACGTCCAGGAATCAAACGATGGGCATCGAGTTATTGTCGAGCAAATCCTGAGGTCACCTACGCCGCAGGGTCTTTGTTAAAATACATGTTTTGTTTTTTTCCCCCCACAGACGTGTTCACAAACATGCGCTCATAACCCACAATGTTTCAGATTAAAGTCTCAGTCACCAGCTGATGAGAAACATCTACGAGAAGGAGTGGGATATCTGTTAATGCCACGAGAGGCACTCGTTTCTTTATGAAACGTGCAGAAATTCATCTCACGCTCATACAGAAGCTGTGACTAAAGCGGACACACAACGGCGAGTGACTCAACCATCCATCATTTGAGCATTATTTGTCAGCGGTAATTAGGCTTAAACAGGGACATACTCAAACCCACATCTCGTCGCATCGAGACGCCGGTGAACCAAACGCAATCTGAGCGTCATCACATGTAGGTGCAACACATGAAGAAATCCCACTCCTCTAATTTTAGGCTTTGAATGATAAACAGAGCACATGCCAAACGCAGACACAAAGTTTTTACTGTTGCAAATATTTATACAACTGACAAATGACGTGTAACCTAAAATGACTCAGATGTGATTATTAAATAATGCACAGTTAAAGCTCATCTTCTTTTGTCCTGTGTATATAATGTGGAACAACAACAGAACTTAAAAATAATCAGAACATAAAGAGCATAAAAACGTTTTTTAAACAATGTTTGTTAAAGGTATAAAAAGCACACTTACAATCTTAATATTGTTAGGATTACCTTGGGAAACAGGAAACACAAAGCCATGTTTTTCAAAAGCCAAATAATATAAATGTAATAAATGTAAATCCCTTCTGGGAAGTCACAGTACATCCACCCTAAGCCAGTTAAATATATAAAAATGCACGTTTTCTCTACATTTCAGCCTTCAGCCCATGCTGTACTTTACTTGCTCATGCTACTCGCTATCCAGAGTAGATTTACGTCAAACTTTTGAAGAAAAAGAAAGACCAGAGTACAGTTAAGAAACGCATGGTTTTAAATGTTGCTGTCCCTGATCTCACACGCTTCGATAGAAATAAAACAGAAAAACACGATATATATTTAACCAGCGTGTGGAGTGTGGAGACTTTGTATCTTATCATACACGAGTTTGTTCAAGATCTGAAGTTCGTCTGCGTTTTTTTGTTTGCTGCTTTAGGCATAGAGTTACGAAGCCCGTTACAGTTCGGAGGAACGTCCGACCTGCATGTGAGCGTCTGTTTGGTCAGTTTATCTCTGAGCAGGAGAGGCTGGATGGAGTTAAAAAGGCTGCAGAAGCCAAAGGAAACACTATGTATCTAATATACTATGTATGTCGAAGATAGCGCACTTGGAGATTGTGTTGTCAGAGTCATGCGGACCTCACATTGCAATTGTTTGTCTGTGAGTACAAAGAGATTCTTGGGAGTCTGGGGGGAAATCACTTTCATGTTGATCATAGTGAGGTCTAATAGCAGCAATGTCTTGAAATGAGGTCGAGGAAGTAAGAGATGGCCCATGGGAGGGCTGAGAACGAGCATTAAGGAAGAAAGACGAGGAGCATCTGGTGGTTCAGCGTCGGAGGCAAAAGGCCGGCGAGATAAATCGGCTGAACCTTTGTTGAGAGCTTCAGTGACAGCAAGAAGCACAGACTCCCCAAAGATGCTACAGAGTCGAGGGTTGACTTCATGAGAAAGTTAGTCATTTTGTTTTAGTTGCGGACGACACAGCCAGATGTGAAACAGACCAGGAAGGAAGGCGGTAGCAACGGGGACAGCTGAGCTTAGAGAACAATTTGGAGAGAGATCAGTACAGTGGAGATAGAAGATGATGGAGGAGGTGGCGAGGAACACTGTGAGAAGGAGACTTGGACACCATCAAATCTCCATTCGATTACCTGACAAAATCCTCATGGAAACACAGGAGGGGGAAGTGGGTGACAGAAATGTAAGATATAGTGCACAAACAAGAGATTATGAAGAGCGTTAGAAGAGCGAGAAAAGCTCATGTGCTTGATTTGAACCGTCCAACCAATACGCAGGTGACGAAAAACAGGACAGAGATGTTCAGGAGAAGAGTGAAAAGGTGAATTTAGGAGATGTCGCAGTGTGTGGGAGTGGGGTAAGAGAAGATCATGAGGAGAGACATTGAGACATCATTACAGACTTTCTTTTATCGTTACAGCTGTTTTGAATTTCCTACCTCTAGATTTATGAAATATTCCACTGCTTGGCAAGTGTGTGTCACGTTCTGTAGTTTGAAACCACAAATAACCATCTGCGTCTTCAACTTTTTTACTCAGATCTAAAAAAATCTGCTTAGGAGAAAGAAACGGAAAAGATTAAATGCTTATAGCGGCAAATAAAGTCTTTGGTTGTTTTGATCATTCGAGACTTTTAGGGAAGTTTTCGTTAAATGGTTCGATAAGAACTTTTCCTTGTCGTTCAGCCTTCGTTGCGATTGTCTGCGATTTTGTCTTCCACGCTATGTATGTGTGTTTTGCTCGTGACCTTTCACCTAAAGCAAAAAGTTAAAGCAAAACTTTAAATCAACCACCTACAAACTAGTGCTGGGAGGAATGACCAAAACATCGACTGGGCTTTTATTTATACAATATGTTAAGTAACCGGCGCAAATGAAACAGTCGCAGAATTTTTATTGTGCATACTGTATACTACAAAAACATATGCCAACAACTTTATGAATGAATGTGACGTCCATCTCTCATTCCAACCACGCAATTTGTATTTTAATCACAACGGTTAACCCAACTCTTAACCAAACAGGTGGAACATCAGCAAAGAGTTATATATTTATACTGTAAATCACTGTTGTTTCAGTTACTATTTCCACAGCAGATTGTGAGACAATAGATGTCCCTGTAACAAAACAGTGGAGAAAAAGGATTAAAAACTCCCTCCCCCATGGAATATGTCGCAATTTTAATACTGTAATTGAGGACATTTATTCCGAGATCTAGACGTTTGCGGCTGCTTGATGTATTTCCGAACTGTTATTCCACACACACACACACACACACACACACACACACACACACACACACACACACACACCTCTTCTCTTCAACTAATGAACTCTCAGTTGTCCCACAGACTACGGGGGTGATCTGGTTCTGCTGCTCTTGGCGTCTGTTCAGCTCATTCTTTTGTCTTTGTTTTTCGCGAAGCGCTTTGCATCGCTGGCGTTAAAAGGTGTTGTATAAATAAAACCTTACTTACTGAGTGGGGCCCAGGTACATCAAATCATGGCATACTGTATACTGCATACACATGGTGATGATAAAGTAAACACTGCTTTCATTGTGGAGCTCGTTACACCGTTTGATGGCGTGTGTTATGGGCCGGTTTATTCTCCAGAATGCAATAAACTTAACAGAGTTACAGCGTTTAATGTATTCTTTTGACGTTGTTTTCACGGTTTACTGTGATGTTAGATTAAAAGATGACAAGTTGGTTTACATTATGGCTGGAGAACAGAAAACCCTGTTTACACTTAGCCATGGGCCGATGTCTAATCATTGTGAGTAAGTGACAAAGAGGGGTGTATTTCTCGTCCAGGCTTGACCTTGTGTGTGGCTCGTTCTTTGAAAGTCAGCACTGTTTAGAATAAAAAAAATTGATACTGTGTGACGTCATCGCGGCCTCCGGAGCAGAGCTAAATCTCATCTGATCCTGGGCATTATGTCATTTACATCTGTATCTGAACCAACAGTGAAATGCTGTTTATTTACTTTATCTACATCCAGATAAGTGCCAAGCGGTCGGCTTTCATTGTGTTATGCTCCTCATCGCTGTTAACAGCAGGCCTTGGTGTTTGCGTGAATCACAGTCCTTGCAGCAAGGCCTCAGAACATCTTATCTGCCGTGCAGGTGGCCTTCTGTCGCGCTCAGCCTCACTCTGCACCCCGGAGCTAGTATTATCTGCCATATCTTTTAGACGTCTTTCCACACTGTTAAGTCGATGATACGTACTTTGACGTGGGGTAGCTTTGTCAGGCTTCTTGACTGAATGCGTGCTTTGGAGGCCAAATCCTACTCAAACACCCCCCAACCAAAACAAAAAAAAAAAACAAAAAACATTTCAGTAAAGTCTTCAGATTTCCGTTTTCACAACCGAAGTCACTCGTGCTTACCACTGATCTGTGTCACGTTTGCCATTCATCGAAACAGAGCGAGAAAACGCGACTCAAACCACACGCCAATGAGATGATAATATGCGCATAAACACACATGCACCTACAGGAAGTTCTTTGCATGTAAACAGTTGTCCCGGTCCAGCATTCAAACTATTTTCCACTTCAGAGTCGAGATGACATTCCTGCTCTCACACACTCCTTCTTACTTTCGCGCTTAGGTCCGCAATAATCTGTAACATCTGAGGGTTTTTGTAAAGACGCAGATCCATACTTTAAGGTTTGTTTTCACTGGCAAAAAGACAAAAGAGGTGCCTCACAGCGAGCGCTGGCCGAGGACAAGAACAAACCACAGTCTCGACTGGTTACACCTTCATGCCCTCTTCTTCTCTTCATTATCAGTAACCTTGTGTCTGATTGCAAATGAGTTCTCCTCTTTCGGTACGTTTCGGAACATGAAAAGGTGTGTTGACGTCTACTCATATGTGCGGTAAATGTGTCATTGATCTGCCTGATCTGCTCTAATCGGACCCTGAATAACAGCGTGCGACTGTGTGGCTATAATGGACGGCGACAGAAATAATGTTCCTTTACCATTAACAAGCCTGGTCGTGTCCAAACAGAAAAAGCCTGGTCAAAAATGACCAAACTTTTCAATCTCTTTGCGAAGCGGTTTGCTGCGATGCTGAGAAACTGCAAATTCATGCTCTCATCTGTATGTTCTTATAAGTTGCTAACTGTGTGAGAGGCCCCGGAGGAATATCTGTACGGGACGCCAGCATCAGCTCCTTCACATGTGACTGTTTACACCGCTGCCGAACTGACCAGAGGGGTAAACAAATGAACATGCACGCACATGCAACACACAAACACAACTCTGCACAGACGCAGGAGCATGCTCAGCACCACGGCAGATTATCAAGATCCTGCAGGGAAAGGCTGATGGTTTTAATAACAAATGGCATCATTGATCCTTTTTTTTTTTTTTTTTTGAGGCTTCATAGATAGAGTGGAACGGAGGGAGAGCAAAGGAACAGTTGACAAACCAACATATGCATACACTGATACACTGTCTATGCCAGACTAAACTCATGACACACTATAAAAGGAGTGTCAATGGGCTGCAATGTGTGGTGTGCTTTTAGCTTCTGATCAGGAGCATCCTGTTAGGATATAGAAAGGCTTTTATTCAATTTATTAACTCATTTTGATGCTAAATTTCTTCCATATTAGGACCATGCCAACTGGCAGCCAAAAAAATTACCCAATTCAAATTGTGGACTGACGTGGGCCTCCATAAAGGCTGACGCTTGTGTCCAAAATCTATTATCTAAAAACCAGCTGCACAAAAACGTAACAATGCTATGTGAGAAAAGCAAACAAACTATAAATACAGACTTAGAGCACTGCTATCATTCATGCCCGAATGGATGAGTCCATTCTGAGGTCTGATGACATGATCATCTGGTACTTCCTGACAAAACACAGCTATATCCTCTGGGGTTCGATCATAAATACGAGGAGTATCTGTTCACATGCTCCCTCATGAGAGAGATCCAAAAACAAGACAAATCACGCAAATAATATGACACGACATGTACACAACTCGGCAACTCTGAGAACTTCACAGCGAAGCTCTTGGAGCAGAAACAATGAATGGGGAGTGGTTTGAAAAAGTACGCTGTGACTTTGCTTATTAGTTTGCTTTAACGCAAACTAATAAGCAGTGGCGCATTTTGTCAAGCATTTCCCTGGGTTCGCTGTGTCTAGCTTTTTCTTTTTGCACTTTTGTCATCCGAAAGCAAACTGTGAGATGAAAAAAAAAGACGGTTTAGTCCGCTTCGTGTCTGTCGACTTAAACCCCTCACGTGCCATTCATTCTAAATCTGACAGTGTGCTCCTGGTTGCTTTGAGGTAACCGGTTCTGACACCAAATAGACGTATACCGATTGCTTCGTTCTAACTGTTTGATAACACCTTGACTGTCAGCGCCATAAGTGATCCATATGAGCACAGCGTCAACCCACGGATGATCCTTTAACTTTTGCCACTCTGATGCACACTCTGCTGTAACAAAATGCTGCTGAAACCCCATCGCTTAAGATTGGATACACATTTTTGTCCCTGTGGACATTGCACTCTTTTTGTGGGAACCTCTGCGTTGGTGCAGACAGAGACTTAAACATTCAGTCTGTAAATGGGAGTGGTGCACTTATAGATGCCAATTTATGAGAGAGCTGAAAGAAAAGCCAAGTCCTTATAGGGTACTATCGGACACACTGGCATGTCACAGTAATGTTAAAAGCCAGTATATTTTAAATAAACGACCGCCTCACATGTCATTCACTACAAACATCTTTGGATAGAACAACATAGGCTGCATAATGTCTGAGCTATGGCAGGCACTGTTAAATTATTGCACACTAATGTCTGCAGTGATGGATTGATGGGACAATGAAAAGAGAGTGAATGAACTATAATCCAAACATAAATGTAATTAGACAAAACATCAGCAGGCTCGGGCCTCCTCTGGACACAAACCAACAGTAAAGGCCTCCTCGCGTGTTTTCATTCACAACCCCAGTGACGATAGAGCCGTGAATGTGCCAGCAACGCCGCGTCTGGGTTTATAAAACACGCTCTGTACCTTGACGCTGGTGTGGCTGGTCTGCGTCTCGGCCTCGATGCGGACGTGTCCCCCGCTGTTCTCCTTCCGATCCCGGTACGAGTTGTTCCGCGAGTGCCGGTTCTGGTAGGTGATGACGGAGGGGATGGTCTCGGCCGCATCGGTCTTGATGAACAGCCCGTGCAGCGTGGCCGCGGTGCCCTGAGAGATGGTGGTGGTCTGGTGGGGGGAGTTGGATTCGTCTGAGTCTCGGCAGTAGATCACCCCGCTCTGAGAGACGTGGATACTGGGAGCGCAGCCCATGCCTCAGCGACGCGCCTCCGGAGCCTGATCCCAGATAATAAAACGCCGACACTTGGGTACCACCTTCCTTTCTTCCACGGCTGCCTGCGCATAGGCTGCTGTTTTCTCCGGGCATCGGCTGCGGGCTCGAATCGCTCTCTCCTCCGCACACCTCCGTTTGAGCACATTAAGGGAGGGGAACGTGAGGTGCGAGGATCGTCCGTGGTCCTCCTCAGTCCCCGCCGCTGTCGGATCGGATCGTCGGTTTCGATATCATATTTGGATCAATCGGTGTTTTGGGCTGTAATCTCCAACGTTGCCGATGGCCTGTACCACCCACTCGCGAATCTATGAAATGACCCGGACTAATGAATAAAACTAATAAATGGACTAAACCAACTGGCCGCTCTCATCACCTCTTGCTTCATATCCGGCTTTGTATCCCGCTCATCCTCTAAGCGTTTATTGAGAGTAACTGGCTTGTGAAATCACTTCTGAGTCTCTACTTTAGTTATTCTGCTCGCCGATCATTGGCCGCGGTCCATCTCTCTCTCTCTCTCTCCCTCCGTGTCTCCCTCCCTCTCTCTCCCCCTCTCTCTCCATCTCCATCTCCATCTCCATCTCGCTCACATTATATCACTTCCATCTCTCCACCATGACCCTCTAATCTCCCCAGGGTCAGCGTCCTGACTCCAGGGGTCATTTAAAGCCGAATTAGACTCAGCCTAATGCTATCAATGTAATGGAGGCTTGATGAAACACCACTTACTGCCCACACCGTTCCCCACCTTCTGTTTCATCTTATATCTTATTTATACAGCCTACATAAAGGACATCATAAAGATAGACATTATTTCACCTGTTTCGTTTTGTTGTTGTTGTTGTTGTTTTTTGAGGTGATGTGACCCCGACTGAACAACGGGAAAGCATAAGAAACAGGATTATAAAGACTGCTTTCACTGCGTTGCTGTCTTCTGGCTCATGTGCTAAAAATCTAATCTTTTGCAGAAGGAGTTATTGGTCCTTCTCAGTCACAGAACAATGAAATGCAGACAACTACTTCTAACCGAGGGCCAGTTTTACAGTACATCATCCTCCAATAAACAGGCCTCGCAGTGTGGTGTGGATGTCGTGTCCACACAGCACTCAGATACTTGATTTAAAAGAAAGCAGGACAGAAATATTACCAGCAAAATGTCAAGTATGAGAAGCAGTGTTAGTAGGATTATTATGCAGAATTATTATACTATTATTATAGACTAGAAGGCTACATGATTCGGACTGTTTTAGACCATTTTAATGTTGTGGTTTGTCAATATGGAGCCAGTCCACTCATATAAGCGTATTTTTTAACGTTAAAAGAAGCCAAGCTGTCAGACACATGTAATGGAGTAAAAAGCACAATAACCTAAAAGTGCATTACGTTCCATCACTGCTGTCTATGAATGTTAACAGAGGCTTGCGGTCCCTTCACCAATACCAGCTAAAAAGACTGTTCACAACCTGGAAACTCCAACATCGACCACACTGGCTTAATAGTAATAATTCATGATCTGTAAACATTAAGGGCAGTTAGAACTGAAGATATCTATGCCCACTTAAATGTCTCAGTGAATGCGGATCAAACTAGAGATTTGGCTCAACTCTTTCATTGTACAATGTACTGAATGTGCACAGAGAAATGTTAAGAAAGTCCTTCAGCACCAGTATCGAGGTGGAGATTTTGGAAAAAGCATCCTTCCGCTGAATGACGCTGACAAACGATGAGCATCACCTCATCCTCCTGAGCCTCGTGAACGTGTAAACACTGTCCTTTGATTTACTGACATGTGGGGATCCATTAGAATGACATTAGACATCAGTGATGGGATTTAAGGTGAAAAAAAGTAAAGGAGTCGAGCTTAAAAAAGAAAAATACACATTATGCTCTTGTCTTAGTTACTGAATGGTGTTGGAGAA
>JAPQRN010000005.1:25393933-25407720 GCA_037367275.1 Coranthus polyacanthus
ATATTTTTCTTTTAAGTTTTTACACTTATTTGAGAGGTATAGTTGATATCGATATTGGTTTAGAATGACATAATGAGCATATACAATCCAGTGGTACATAAACTAGTTGTGATCAGATTCATCTTGGCTGCTTTCAACAATGCATGACTATTTGCACTTTGAGTATATGTTAATCCATCAATATGCAACTTTATAATATAAGTCTTATGAATCTCTTTTAATTGTGTAGTACTGACTGGTACTGCTACTTTTAAAACATCTAATACCTGTTGTTTTATTTTCCTGTGTTGTTGCAGCCAAAGACAACATAAAGCCCAAGAGGAACAGCTCTAATGTTGCTTTTCCTGTGCCCAGAGTTTTTAAAGGGGACCTGGTCATTAAGACCGACTCCATCCCAAATGGGACGCTGGCTCCAAACTCATCTAATTCCTTTCCAGTGCTGCAGTTACAAAGCAACAGTACAGGACGGTACCTCCGTGGCCCGCTGAGCACTAGAGTCATCCCCGTTATTTATATTTTGGTGCTTGCTGTTGGGATCCCAGCCAACCTCGCTATCTTGGGCACACTGGTCACTAAAATTAGAAAGGTGTCCTCTGCCATCCTCTACTGCAGCCTAGCCGTCTCCGACCTCCTCCTTCTCTTCTCCCTCTTCTTCAAGGCTCACTACCATCTCCATGGCAACCACTGGCTGCTCGGAGAGCCTGCCTGTCGAGTGGTCACGGCCTGTTTCTATGGCAACCTCTACTGCTCAGCCCAGACACTGGCCTGCATCAGCATAAAACGCTACCTAGCCGTAGTGCACCCGTTCATGTACAAAGGTCTCCCCAAGAGGATGTGCACCGCCTGGGTCAGCTTGGCCGTATGGGGGGTGTTCGGTGCCGCCGTCGTCCCTGAGCTCCTCATCCAGCAGAGCTACTGGATCCCACAGCTGGGCATCATCACATGCCATGACGTGTTGCCTCTGGATTATGACTCCCATACCTTCCTGCTCTACTACAACCTGGTTCTCACCGTCTTCGGCCTTCTGCTCCCGCTGGTGGTCACCGTTGTGTGCTACATCCAAATCATGCGTGAGCTAAACCATTCACACTGTGACTGGGGTCTGTATATTAAGGCCAGCTCCCTGGTGTTTGTCATCTTTCTGGTGTGTTTTGCCCCCGCCGGAGTCCTGCATTTCCTCCATTATGTCAACGTGTCTGTGGACGGAACAGAGATTTTGTATGTGTACTTCAATGTCGCGGTGTGTTTGTGCTGCCTCCATTCCTGTCTGGACCCCTTTCTCTTTGTCCTCATGTCCAAGTCTGCAGGCTCCAGTCGTTACTTTAGGGCCTTCAAAGGCAAGACCCTTAGTATATCTTTCTGAGACTGAAACTGGTTTTGACATTGGTGGCTTTTCCTCTTTGGCTGGAACCAAAGAGCAAATGGACCTTTATGCGTACGTTCATAAAATAATAATTGTTTGGAATATGTGCTTTTTGTGGCTAGAACAAAATGCATACTGTATTTCCATAATAATTTGAACATTTAAAGGTTCAGTGTGTGATAATTAGTGATATTTAGCTGATGACCAACAGGAAAGGCCTCACCCCCCTACCCTTTGTTTTGGGATTTTTCGTATTTTTCGTATATTAAATGTGGTTCACTCGTACTAAGCGGCAGTAATGCACATTAAAGCTGGACGCCACCCAACATAAAACAGAAAAAAGGACAAGAGGGAGTCTGTCCTGAGCTACTGTAGGAACATGACGCCACAACATGGCGGACGTCCTCATCTTCTGCAGATATGAACAATTCACTCTAAGGCAATGAAAACACAACAATTCTCATTTTTGTGTGATTATACACTAATGAAAACATCATTATGAATATTATATTCCATTTCCGCAATCAGAGGATCCTAAATCATCCTAAATCTTTCACATTGGACCTTTAAATGTATAGTTCAAATGTGTATATGAATGTAGAAATAATGTACGTAATACTTTATGGTTTTTAATATATATTTCCTTTTACAGCAGCCTGTCTGCTTTTCATATAATTAAAAAAAACACAAAAGTAACTCCTTATTCTCTATTGGAAGTTTTCCTATGGAGGTCATTTATAATATGACATATGAAACTGTCCGGTCTGTCCTCAGAATCCACATGTACAGAATTTAACTTTAATTATGTTTTAAACATCTTGGAACAAACAGCTTTGTTTACTTTAACATTTGATCTGCTCAAGAACATAATTATGCATTTACCCCCGCTACTCTTCTGTCACCGAGCTGACGTTTCCTGTCCCGACTGTGACAGGATGTAGGGTGATGGGATATACGTCACACCACAAGCAAACGCCCACTGAGACGCATTTAGAGCTGGAAAAATATAGTAATATAGTAATAATATATAGGTTCCAGAAGTGACTTGTATGTGGTTTTACAAGTCTGAATAAACATCATAAGGTTTGTAGGAAAAATCTGTTGACTCACTGCCATCAAGTCATACCGATGGAACGGTTCTGTGAATATTTTACAAAAAATGTAAAATAAGAAATTTAAGTAGTTACCCCGACGCGTACTGAGCCAGATACTGAATACTCCTCGGCTTCAAAAAGGCCTGACAGTAAGAGAAAAACAGCATAGGTTTAAGTCAAGAAAGGCTCATTCACGACCGATAAAGGAGTTTGGTATATTGAAGGTCTGAGGAAAAAAAAGATTTATAGGTTGTGAGCCCAAGCATGCATGTTGTTAAGAGCTCAGAAAGCTCTTTACAACTACGACACAGATCACTGTTTATGACAACACAACCCTGGAGTATTTGCCTTCTCAAGGGGTTGGTGCATCAGATAGTGATGCTGACTTGTGTTTGTTCATTAGCTCGGCGTCAGGCTGACAACATGCACTTCACATCATCTCGTTTACTTGAAATAAATGTCGTCAGTTACTTTGACATGTGTTATATTAAAAACACACAACAAAATGTACAGTTGAACAGTAACGTTTTCACAGAAAAATCCCGTTTTGAGTTTGAATATTTCATGGTGGTTGTATTACGTTGGTTTGTGTATGTGAATTATGACATTTTTTAACATTTTTTTTGTAGTTTGTGATTGTATGTGACAAGTAAATTAAACAGAACCAAAGGAAAAATTAACGTGGCTTTTTCTCTTTGTCAACAGTGACTTTGTTTTTTTTAGTGTCAACAGCGCCATCTGCTGGTGTAAGCAGATGCTGAATAAACCCAAGAAAGCGCCATAGCTGTTCAAATGAAACTCTTTATTCAATATGTAGACACCAGAGGAATCCACCTTTACACTGCATTCACTTGAGCCTTTTCTTAACAAAATAAATCATATCGAGGACGGACAATTTGATTATTATTTTTTTTACACACACCTCAAAGTATCGTTTGTTAGCAGAGGTTATCAAATCTGAAAGTAAAAGGTTGGCTTTTATTTCTGCATTAGCGACCTCGAGACAATCGCGAATCTAGCTGGAAAAACGTCCTAAAGGCAGATTTGAACACCTCTGCTGGTAAACATTTTGTAAAGTCATCTCACCACTAGCATGCCCTTTCACAACGACCTTAGAAGTCAACGCAACATGAACACCAGTCCACAATAAATCTGACAACACACGAGAATGATACATTCACCTTTGACCTGGAATCACATGTCTGTTTCTCAGTGACGACACCAAAATGGAAAAAGCACACACAACAGAGGGACTTCAGTAACAAACATGCAAGATCTCTTCTTGGAAACAGTGATCTGTAGTGAGTTTGTTCAGCACACGTGGTAATGTTTGGAGAAGGAAAGATGCAGATGAGCGGACGGATACGAGGCATCAAACATACGCGTCGGGAAAACCAGTTCGTTACTTGTTAACACTCCTTAAAAAAAGTAAAGAAAATAGTTGGTCATGTGGGTTACTGCACAAACATTCTTTCCCATGTAAGAAGTGTGACATGAGTTACAGAATATCACATACATCGACAATTATCACACTGTAATCAAAAACTATTACATTTTAATTATGATTAAACAAACCCAGATGAGAGCATCTCACGGGTTTGTAATGAACAAGTCGTCTATGGTAGTGCATTTTTTTTACTGACATTTTAGCGGCGATTGGTTTCTGTGGAGATGTTAATGGGTCCGTTCACCCAAATCGCACATGAAAACATGTATAGCCATGCGCATCGTTTCAGATAAGCTTAGCTTGATTTGGCAAAGTTTAAAGTCATCGGGGAGTCGTATCTCCGCTGCACTACAACACTATCTGCAAAGTCAACGTACGGAAGAAAAAAATGACCCAAAACAACAAAAGACGTGTGTGATTTGGGTGAGTTGGTCCCTTGAAAGAATAGTCCCACAGTTTAAGAAAAAACGGTTATTTGCTGTCTCGTCTTGTAAAGAGTTGCAGGAAAAAGATGAATACGGGTAAAGACCCACTGAGCTCAGAGGATAGCTAATCATAAAAGTGGAAACTTGTGGCCTAACACTGTCCAAACTTTAATAAAATAAATCCTACCTGAAGCTAAATGAAAAGGAAAAAAAAAAAAAACATGATGAATTCAGCTATAGCTTCAGAGGCCGTTTCCTTTTGCTTCTAATCTAAAGGGTCTCCTGGCTGTAGCTTATACTTTGCAAACATACAAATAAAGATAAGGAAACTCTCTTAAAAAAAAAAAAGAAAAGCAAATAGGTTTATTTCCCAAAATGTCAAACTACTGCTTTTAAGCATGGCTTTTAATTTCACTTCATCGTGCGGTTCAAATCCTCCTCCTCCAAAAAAAAAAAAAAATCTCCTTGGTTTAGAAAAAAAAACATGAGACAAAAGATAAAGCCATTGGCATCAAGGGTTAGTCTGGACACACGCGCTCTCATGCACACGTACGCGCTGCAGTATCGAGAAACGAGACCAAAAAAGCAGGGCAGAGCAGCAAAGCTTCCAGCGAGGTTTGGAAGGAGAGACGGGCTCAATGGAGAGAGAGGCACAACATTTAAGAAAGGCCTTTGAGTTTTGAAGGAGGCAGCAGCATCAGCGTCAGCATCTCAGCATCAGCAAGGCCGGAGGAGACAGACAAGAGACGACAAGATGGGGAAGGATACACTCGAAGCAAACCAAAGTGAGACAAATAGACGGAAGAGACAGGGAGAAGAGCAGCTTTTTTTTTGCTTTTTTTTTTTTTTTTGCTTTTTTTTTTTTATAACAGCAGGTTTTCCTTCAATATAAATTTCTTCTTGACAGATCAGATTGCAACAGATAGCGAAGCCCTTCATAGTGAGCTCGGCGCCACGAGACGAACACAACACAGACGAGAGAGAGAGAGAGAGAGAGAGCATTCAGACAAAAGGTTTCCAATCTCAAAAGTCTCTTACTGTAAAAAGCAGAAAATGTAAACTTCTTTTCACTTTAGAAATGTAGCTGCTGAAGTTGCCGGTTTTTGACTAAACTACTGTATCTCTATTGATTTTTTTTTTGTTTGTTTGTTTTGTTTTTTTGTTTTTTTATGGCCTTGTCATTCTTGCAAATAGCAGCAAAAAGCTTGGACGTCATCAACCGTTAGTGGAATCGCAGCTTCAGAAACCGGAGGTCCAGTGTGTGAGGGACAAACGCACCTTCAGTTTCAGGCCTTAACACGGAAACGCACACGGGCGACGTGGGAAATACGACTGAACTCAATTCAATAATAAATAAATAGGTCCGAGTCAAATAAAAAGGAGTTAAACTAAGCAGGATTTGAAAGGAGGGGGGGGTTGTTACAAGTCCAAGCCTTTTGCAGCACTGACACATGCATTTTACATGTTGCATGTGCGTAACAGCCTGTGATAGATCATGAGCTGCTGATATACAGAGATCCATCACCGCTGTTCATTTTGGGTCTGGCTCTTAATGGTAGCTTTCTGCATAAATGCCCTTAGATTTAGAAAACAGACACGACAGGTAGATTCATGACAGATGTTCTGTTATATTCTTCAAACTCTGTATATCTGTAGCTCTTTTAAGTAAAACTGCATTTCATGATCCTGCTTTACCAGGTATTTACTCAGTGATATTAGAATTCCGTTAACTTGTACTTTACGTTTATTACAACTCAAATAATAAATAAAAGAAGGGTGATGCTCAAACAAACCGCCGACTGAATCGTCAGTAAATACCTGGTAAACATATGTCCTTGTGTTTGGGTTTACATGAGGACATTGGCACGGGTGTCTGGCAGTCGGAGCCCGATCAGGCCGCCGCCAACCAACACGGACGATGCCAGCAGGATGGGGATGGCCTTGGTGATGCCGACCAGCGAGCCAAAGATCAGGTTGCCCAGCACTGCCGCCAGCTTACACATGGCGTTACAGAAGCCGAAGCCCGTGCCCCTGAAAACGAGGAAGACACAGGAGAGAATCAGATACAGTAACCTGCAGGATAACATAGTTACCACAAAGGAGGAGGAGGACTGGGCGTCTCTGCTCCTCCTGTTGCTACGGCGACTCTGAAATGGATTAAGTGGTTTGGAGAATGGATGGATGGATGGCTTGGTCCAGATTCAATTATCTAAAAGTTCTCCCACAGTGCGTCCTATGACTTTGGCCATCCCCTGACCTTCACATTAGCACAGTGAAGAAGACGTTTTGAGTGAAATATCTCCGCAACGTTTGTCAGATTACCATAAAAATTGGGTAAGACACAATTATTCATTTTAGGATTAATTTTATCCACGCCTTAACGTTTTATGTGACGCCATCATCTGCTGAAATAAAGATACTTGTATACTTATGACCAAGTACGTCACGTTGAGCTCATCTGTGTTTTCTGTTGAAACTGGCTGTATGTTGTCTGACTTGCCTAATTTTCATTTACTTTGAATGACCAAACACAAAATGCCACAAATTATCACGCAATTTAGTAGGATTTTTAACACTTTAAATACTCGCAAAGTTAATAGTTGATAGTCATTTGTTTGGTTTGATTATGAAAAATGATTACAGTTCAATAAATGTTTAATAATCATTCATATATCTGAAAAACGTGTTGGCTTTTAATCTGTTTCTGAATAAAAGTATTTGAGAAATTGTAATTGTCATTGCACAAAATACTCGCTCCAAAGGTTTGCGACTCGTTTGCAGCTTTGTTCAGTAAAATCCATTCAATTAGACCCCATAGGTTTAAATCTTATCAAAAACAGTGAATTCATATCTGCTTTCCTTCTCTTGTGTTAATGTTAAATGTGATAAATCACAGACGTATTCTCATTATCTCCTCTTGCAGATGTCTATGTCGTAAATGCGTAAAAAACAATACAATCTACCTGATAATCTTAAGTGATATTTTTATTCATTACAAACGATGATTTACGCGCAAGGAGCAGTCATTACGAGGCGCTCACCTCCTGTCTGTTGGGTACAGCTCGGTGGTGACCACATCCAGCGAGTTCCAGGCAGAGATACTCAGGCCGTTGTAGAGGCAGAGCATGAAGATCATCATCGACTCACTGGTGCCAAACCAGAGGAAGAAGCAGCTGATGCCCGACAGCACCATGGAGCCTCCTGCAGGACACCACACCACACATCTTTTACGTCTCACACAGACACACACAGTAGGCCGATTCACCAGTCACCAGAGGTCACCGTGAATGCCAGCATCCGAAGATACGGAGACATTCATGGAAGAGAAAAGGCTGCAATTTATAGCTGAAAGAAAAAGCCAGAGCAGGTCACATGTCATACCTAACATGCTAAGGCGTCCTATTTTGTCCATGAGGAGGGCAGAGACGATGTTTCCCGGCAGCACAGCTAGCGTCCCCAAGAAGTTGACGAAATAGACCCAGTAGGCACTGTAATCATCATCAAACGTCATCTGACATCCTGTCTTGTTGTGGTGGAAGGAGCTGTTGACCACTCTGGAATTTATGAGTTTGGCATCATCGATATCTGTAAACGTTAGACACAAGGGTACAGTTCTCAAGATAGATTCAATTAAAGATGCACGTTATGTTGTTGAGCAGAGCAAACGACGGAACAGGTTATGTATGGCGGTAAACTGCATACACGGACGGCTTCGGGTTCTTCGGGCCACGTCCTCCTCTTCCTCAAACTGTCTGCTATAAGATTTGAGTCTTTTGGGAAAGATCCAAACCAGACATTTTGGAATCTATTACACTCTTGACGTGTTTAGTTCGGTTCAATTAAAACTACATTTAGTAAAATGTAAGTCCACGACTTCCAGATGAACTTCATATCAGTGGTGTTTGTCAGGGCTGTGCTGCTTTATACTACTGTCAGTTATGTCATATTTTAGAGCAAATTGTAGATCACAATGTACCAATTTGTATTCAAAATCCCACTTAGCGACTGCAAACCTGGCGTATAGCTAGTATTGCTGGAGCTTTTTGACAATGAAGCTTCAAAATATTAGAAACCTGTGTCTCACAACCATTTGTAAAAGACTCACATAGTACGGACAAGGTCTGTTCTGTGCATTTTAATGAGAAAACATCACCTGATCCTATGACACACTCCTCCCTCCCTCTCTGATTCTCTCTGTCCTCTCTTTATCTTCCTGTCTCCAGGGACGCATCGCTGGGGGCAAAGAGACTTCATTTCCCATGAGGCATCACCAGCAACCTGACGTGCCCTTACTGTTCCCGCGTTCAGCGTTTTCCTTAGCGCTGGAGGGAACTGTTTTCCCACCCTGCGCTCCCACAAGGTCTGATTCAGCTCCAATTCTCTCCCAGCATTTAAAATGCCTCTCTGCCATTTCTTTTCTTTCAGCTTGTATTTTTGTCAGAATTGTTTGGGTTGCATTTTTATGCCATAGCTGGGACTTTTCTTTTTTTCTTTTTTTTTTCTTATTTTTTTAAAGGTGTGAGACGACGGATCAGATGTTTATGCAGATGTCCTGGTTCTGCTGCGTTTATAGAAACAACGCGCTTTGATTAGACAGAGTGAGAGCTTGGCTGTGGTTGGCTTTGTGCAGTTAGATTTTCAACGGACACTGAAGCACAGCCCGGCTCAGTTTCTTAGTTAACTACAGTAACCTGAGTTCAGAAAGGCAATCTGTGCAGGGGCAGAAAGGTTAAGCAGCAATTTAGTCGCTTAAAGCAAAGCTATAAATGCTTAAACCCGTTCCTTTCTTTCTGAACCAGGAGCTGGGACGTGAAGGCAAAATGAACTGTCAGAAAGAGACAGAGAGGCTGAGTGAGACTTATGTGTAAGGCATCGACACTATAATGGGATTTTCTGAGGTGGAAGGAAATACCTCCGCGCGGGAAAGCTGTGAAAGCGAGTGAATTTTGAAGGTGCGGAGAGACCTGTGTTGTAAAAGAAGGAGTCGACAAATGTGCAGTTTTTGAAGAAGGATCCGACTGAGGAGACGTCTTCAAAGTAGCAGTTCAGGAAAGACGAGTTGATGAAAGTGACCGCTTTGAACTTCATACCGATGAACCTGAGATGAAGGGGAGAGAAGAGATGGAGGCGCACAGGAGAGGAAATAAACCCTTATAACGCAGTCACATCTGAACAAACAGACGCGACTCAAGTATTTATTACACCAGCAAAATACTGACATATCCCAAACAAGTTCCCGGTAACTACAAAACCTGTCTGAGAGTTTTCTTTATTGTCAAAATCCATTAATATAAACTTCCATCTGCACTCGCTTACATTTCGTACATAGATAAGATTCAGTGTCCAACACTGTCAATATACTCTTCTCTATTAATCTATTACCTGTGAACACAACAAAACACAATCGTTTCATTTTAATATTTTATTTACATATCATTTCTAATATAAAACGTATGTACGTAGACGAAAAGTGATGACGTGTCCCAAAGCTGATGCATCAACCAATAAGAATAAATTGGCAGAATAATGTTTTTCCGACAAAGGTGCTATGTGTTGTGCATGCATTTTAATTCTAGAAACGTTGAGTCACTATTTTCCCTGAATGCCTAGACCTCAGTTTCGCTGCACACGCAGTACATTATCAGATGTATTTATGCCTCCTCTTTCTGTTAAATGTTGCTGGATTGTAGCCGTTAAGCTTTGACATAAGGAAACACTGGCATTTTCATCTTTTAGCATGCCGGCCTGCTATTGATCTTTGTAAGGTGTTGCATGCTGCTGTTCACGGTACCACTTGCCTTGATCTAATTTGTTAATAAACATGCATTCTGGTCTCCAGTGAGAAAGGGAGAGGACAAAAACAGCATATGGAGACGTCTTTTCTCTGGCTTTTGTGTAAGCGAGAATCATAAGGAAAAGATGTGTGTGTGTGTGTGTGTGTGTGTGTGTGTGTGTGTGTGGGGTGGGGGGGGTAAGAGAGAGGAAGAAGGGAAGAGAGGGAGCGATAAGTCATTTAATTTCCTGGTAGCGGTGGTGATAAAGGAGGGAGGATTCATATTACCTGCAGTGGTGTGTTGTTTGCAGGAACAGTGCTGCTATCCCACAACGGGACGGCTTTAGAAGCTGTGAAGCTCTCGGGTTTTGGCTCAAAATGTTACAGCAGCCCTCTCCTACTAATTTCTCATGATGGCACTCGCCGTTTCAAACTGTGCCTGTTTTTACCTGTCGTTTAGAAAGACTCCGTTTCTGTGGATCTGGTTTTCCAGGGTGAAGTTGAAGGTGAAGTCTTCAATGCATTCGCCGTTGTGGATCTTCACTCTGGAGGCGTACTCGTCGGCCTGGAGGTGTTTGATGACGTCGGGGAACCACACAGACAAACCGTAGTACCTGAACACATCGACAGTTTCTGCAGTCAGACATGCATTACAGCTCACTCTCTTTGCATTGAATTAAAGCCACATAGTCTTAACTTCATTACGGTTGCAACACATGGCTGTGAGTGCATTTCGCGTCATCTTAATTAAATCTGTAACACTGTCTGCGGGCCAGTTAAATGTATGCAAATGTCTGCGTGTGTGAAAACAGGGCACGGCCTATTTATGAGACAGTGAGTCAAAATTCAAAAGAAAGGAAACAATCACTGACTTATGTCTTGGAAAGAAGAAAACAGACATAAAAGGACAACAAAGGACCAGGCAGGGATACAAAACACACAAAAAAAAAAATTCAACAAAAGGCAAAATGTTTTAACACTGTAAGTGTCGGAGTGAAACAGGATACATTTATTGTAGTATAACATAGCCTGCTTTAGTCTCGAGTCATTTTCAGTGGTGGTCCTTTGAACGTGTGCAAAATGTAATTAATTAAAGCCCGAAAAAAGTGCCAAATAACACTTCCTCTCTTTAATAGGTTCTCTCTTTCTAATCTAACCTGTCAGCATTCATCAGGACGATACAAATGAAAGAGCATCTGCCTCAGCGCTAAGTGCTTCAATGAAACTCTGTTATTAAGCTCAGAAGTAGTGGTGACTCAGCTAAGTATCACTGAAGGCATTGTAAAGCATCATTTAACACAACGGAAGAATACGGAAAGAATGCCGCGGTGACGGCGTACAGCTGGAGGAGATGTAAGGCAGGAACATTTGCAGAGAGTCTCTTACCCAAATGATAAAGTAAACCAGACTGCAGCCAGTTTGATAGTGTTTTCTTTCACTGGGTAGTTGAAGCATCTCATGAAAGTCAACCAGATCTATTATGAGAAGGGACAAATTTCTACTTAACTCACAAAAACAAACATTCTGAAAATATATCAGGTGAAAAAAAACCAAAAAAAACGCATCGTACTCCTCTGAGCTCAGCCTTGATCTTGAAGAGGACCTTGACTGCGGGGTTGGCTGACTCATTCTGCATCTCTACCAGCTCGTCCAGCTGTTTGGGGATTTTTATCCTGTTCACCTGCAGGGGGAGACGCTGATCTGTCACCTGCTGACGGCACCGACTGCAGCAGTAAGTACGGATGGAAGTGCAGAAGTGGCAGATACTCACAGTGAAGACGCGCTCAGGCTCGCCGCGGGCGCGCATGTTGGTGTCGTGGATGTGTTTGAGCACCATCCAGGCCTCGTCATGTTTACCCATCTGAGAAACGGGACAGTTTAGACACGTGTACCCACATGCATACACAACACCACGTCATAACTCATCGGACTACAGAAACCTGCTCTGTTTGAGCTGTGACCAGAGTTAAGGTCCACTTACATAAAAAAACCCATAGCGTTAAAAAACAAACACTGGCTCTAACGAGGGACTTAGGTAAGGATGGTCGCTGAATATCCCACACTGATCCTTTAACAAAAACCATTGCATCGTGGCGTCCAAATAAAACTAAACATCCCAAGCAATGCTTCAGTTTCCCTCGACACCAATAGACGCGCTCATTAAAAGACACGATGGTGCTGCTTTCACGATACAGCCAGTCTGTCTCCTACCTCTAGGTAGAAGCGCGGGCTCTCGGGCATAAAAGTGAGAGCCACCACTGCAGAGACGCATGGCAGCGCACACACCACCACAAACACTCTCCAGCTGTGGAACTGGTAGGCTGAACCCATGCTGAAACTCCAGCCTGCATTAAAGAAAAAAAGACAAACAAACAACACACAGAGCCAGAAATAATGTAGTAAGACATCAATGAGAAAACAAACCTAATAAACCAACGCAGACGCAGAGTGTTAATGGTTTAGTCTCTCAAACTTCTCAAACTTAATGAAATTAATTAACCTCCAGGTCAGCTATACGCTTCCCCAGTGTCACTTCACAGTCTGGAATCTGTATTTATTTCTCTCACCACGTGTCTTTGTCCATCTACGGTTTTAAAACTGCAATAGGAAGTAGAGGAAGCTACCTGGGTAATGAGCAGCCTGGTCGATCGTAACCGGGGCAGATGGTTGTTAAGGTGATTTCTGTCTCTGTGTGTTTGCAAGGCTCTCGTTGAGGGTAGTTTCTACGAAGCTAAGCTACCATGTTTCAGAACCACGGACAGAGTGCTGAGGTCTGCATTTTATAACGCAATCAATTATTAAAAGCTGTATCTATAAACAACTAACATACATGACAGACACGGCCGACTAAAGAGCACACAGCGTTTGCATTTACAGAACTTATTACAGAACAATATGTCTGCTCGATTTACACCGTGAGGATCAGACACTGATATCGTGTCAAAACCATACCTGTTTTTTGGTGTTTTTTTTCAACCTGTTTTTTAGTTTTGAGGCTGACATTTGGACTTCATCTTCTGCAAAGTCCTGCAAAGAAAGCGCGAAGGTGTGGAGTCCCACTTTAGTCTGAAGAGACTGAAATGGGATAAAAATTAAACTGATTTCAGAAAATATAAAAATCATCAAAAGCCCGATTTAAAATATTAATTAGACCCTTTAAATGTTTTATCGAACTTGCTCATTATGTTTTGGTTTGGAGCGTTCACTTTTACAAAGAAAGATGTGCACACATATTTTTTAAAAATCACACATCGGGCTGCTACGAAAACTCCTGGAACATCGATCATCGACGCACCGTGACAGAGCACTATGAGGTTTTGAAGCCCACCCCGTCTGGGTTTCAATCACACAACTGAATCTGTACGTGAATCTGCATGAGAAAAGTATGTCAGCGCGGAAACGGCAAAATATGTGTGTCAGAGCGTGTGTGTGTGGCCCGTGGGGCTGCTCCAGCCTGTACCAGTACAAACCTCATTAGGGGGATTATAGCTATAATGGACTGGAGGGGATGGCTGACTGATTCAGATACTCAGCAAGATTTATGTCCCTACTCTACAGTAAGTGAGCATAAGACACACATACACAGCACACACGCTCTCATACACGCATATACAAACACACACACGCACGCACATTGTCCTTGGTCATCGTTCAATGCAAAGCTGAGGTGCGCACACACACACAC
>JAPQRN010000005.1:25434840-25447401 GCA_037367275.1 Coranthus polyacanthus
ACACACACACACACACACTAACACACAAACTGTCCACCCCTTGAACCACCACAGTAAACTCTTTACGCCTTGTATCAGTGGTGTTGGCATGGAAATCCATCAGCTAAGCACTTCTTTTCAAACCGCTGCCTCACCACGTAGCCAATTAAAATCTGCTTTATTTATTTATTATAGCGAAGCTCCACCAATTTTACAAATGAAGGTCAGTTCACACGCAATGAGGAGTACTACTTTGTGAGCACAGTTGAATATGATTTTCTGAAGACGTCATCGTAGACGTTGCGACTGTGGTATAGGTTTGAAAAAATACAGGAGGACTGGGTTACAAAGGGAACTGCAGAGTAGGAATGATGTGGGTGTTGCAGAAAAGAGTTGCATGTAACATCCATCGTCGTTTCTGTCGCTGACTATATTTATTCCTTGCACACGCACCCCACGCACTAACTTGCGTTTATGCCTGACCCTCTGTCTTCCGAGCCTTAAATCAGCTGTCGGTTTTTGTCTTTTTTCATCAGTTAAATAAATGAAAATGATCCGCGCAGCAACTGACTGAAGAGCATTCAAATACACTCTTTTATTTAGGATGTTACAGTCAACATAAGCAGCGCAACTTTACAAATTCTCATTTGTATAAGTGGCCTAACACACGCACATCATTTTCAATATTTATAAATGAACATGATATTCTTGCAATCTTCCCCAAACCTTTCTATATTAGCCTGGGGGAGTACACTTTGATAATATACTGCAAAATTGTTTTGAGCAATTTAGTTGGACGTGTGATATGGAGTTTAATTGATTTCTAATTATACGGCCTGGTGGGCGCATAATTTCATGCATAAAAAACAAAAGGGTTTGTTAGCAAGGTCTGCTTTAGAATGCACCGAGATGCGCTGCTTTATTTTCCCTGTAATTACCCACTCCACTCATCTTCCCGCTCATACCTTGTACACACACACGTATTAGAAAAATGTATTTTGAGAAGTAGATAATTACTTGTTTTTTGCCATAACTTGGAAACTAAAGAACAAGTACTTTAGAACAAGGCTGATGATTCACATGAACTGATGCACAAGCTTCGAGGTATGAATTAATTCCAAACTTTGCCAGAGGCTACATAGCCCCAGGAGTCACGTTTCTTAATACATTACACGAGTGTGAAATCCTTTTTTGAGCTTTTTTTTTAACAAGTAGGATGAAGGATTCAAATGTGTTCACCGTCTTTAGTGTTGTTGTACTTGAGAGTGGTGTTGGTCTACTTCCTGAAGGTCCAGGTCTCGTCTCAGATCAACCGCGTTTTTACTGGTCTTGGATCGCTCTCGGACAAAGAGGACTCAGGATTTTATTTCAAGACTGCAGCAGCAGGGATATCACTAATCTGCCTGTGCATTGTCTGATTTGTTAACATCATTACAGTAATGCGTGTATGTAAAACTCCCTGCTTCAAACGCAACCAATAATTTGACTCATTTCTTGGAATTCTGGGAGAAGAAGCTGAGGCTGTTTAGAGTAGATGTCAGCCAAACCTTCTGTAATAAAGTTTGTCGACCTAAAGCAGCGTCGTATTGCACGTATTGTACAACGCTTAATGAGACGACTGGGGTCAAGTCAAAACTTTTATCATAAAAGAACAGAAGTACTAAAACTATTCAGAAATCTCTACACCTACCCCTCCCCGTTGAACTTCAATCCCCTTAAAGATGATTGTTATTTCAGTGTAACAGTAAGAAATTAACTCATTTACCCATATCATAACATATGGATCGTATTTCTGTGTAACTGTCTGAAAAACGTGGTTGCCGTAATGTCCCTGCTGTGTAGCTGATCTGGTCTTGGTCGCGACTTGGTTCGTGGTTGAGATGGTCTTGAGGACGACACTATTTAATCAAGGTCTGATATCAGGTTGGTCTCATTTCAGGTGATAGTCAGGTCCAGCACATTTCGTCTCAGTGCGAGAGCTGGAGCTTATCCTTAAGAGAGTCACTCTGTAACGTAGAAGTTCGAGTCCTCGTCTACTTTAAATGTTATCTGCGTTCAGGAATCCGTTCATTTTGTTCAGGAGTATGAGACATGTACACAGGCAGGCAAGTTATTAAAATACACTAAGTAAAGGAAATTAACTATTTATTTTGTTTGTGAGCAATGAGAAATATAACATTTTCCGTGAGTAATTAATTCATTTTTAAGTAACTTGTCTGTCAGTGATATTATTAAGCTTCATATTAAAACTCACCAAACAGCGAGTAATGACATTAAATGTACAGTAGCTGTTCATTCAGCTCATACGTGGTTTGTGTTTCCAGCTTCTTATAGAGGCTCATGAAGAGCTTGTGAGGGTTGAGATACTGTTGAATGGTGTTAAGTAACAAGACAAATAGCCTCTGAAATAGCCCAGCAGGTTAAAGGAAGGTTAATTACATTTCTTAACACACAGGGTGAAGGGTTGGAGAGGAGGAGGCGGCTGCAGGAGGATGAGAGGAGGAGAATCATTCAGGATGGGAGGTTCAATGAAAGGGAGGAGGAGACTGAGGCGAAGGGGGGAAAAAACTCAAATGCAACAATTATTTGAAATGGCGGGTGCCTATGGTGCGAATTCAATCCGCTGTACGCGTTGAAGTCATTTCCTCTTGCTCGCTGGTAAAAGGACTGAAAATGTGAACGTATCTTCATGTTTTAGTCATCACTGTGGATCTAATAATAGCAGCGCCGTTTCTTGTGACACTTTTTTATGTGTGAGAATGAAATACGGCACCAACATAATGAACGCTTTTGATCAGCGGTTACATCTGAGCTGCACTGATCACAATGGAGGGTAAAATAAAAACAGTCAATGAGCCACTGAAAATGCTATTTTTTGATGTCTATTCATTTTCTCCAACCTGGAGAGTTCCATGACAACAGCCTGATTTGCCTTCACCCTTTTGATCTTTTATGTGCCACGTCTCCAAACCCCAAGGAGGAGCAAATAGTTTTCTCGACAAACCTCCCGCAAATGCCAAAATGTCATGTCATTTTGCTCCTTGGAGATCAGTGACGCAAATGCTGGTGATTTTGTTCTTTTGCTTCATTTAAAACTGTCTAATTTGAATTTTTTTTCAATGTATTTATCAGCTGATATTCTAGTTTGAACCTTACACAAAATAACGATAGAACCAAGGACCAAACTACATCCTGTGTGACATGAACCTAACGATGCTGGGAAAAGCTTCAGGGCTTTAACCCCCTCTTATCTTTTGCTTTTCTCTCCCGATCAAAGGAAAATGACAAAAGTAAAAGGTGAAATCCCTACTTTGTTGAGAGTCCCGACTCCTAACGAACTGCGTTCTAATTTCAAGCGCTGCAAATGACATCTGTGTGTATGTGTGGGTGTACAGAGGCTGTCGTGCATGCGGGGTAAGACTTGTCATGTGCAACGTAATGCAATGAGGCAAGAGTGGGCGGCAGTATAGCCAGGGCACATCAGTCAAAGCAGCATGTAATCACACTCAGGTTACGGACTTGACCTATGGACTAAAAAGGAGCTGAATAGTGTATAGTACAAATGGTCATTCATAAAACCTGGGGAAATAGATTGCACATGCAGCCGCTTCTGGATGCTGAGCCAAAGAAGTGCTAAATGAAAAGAAAAGCAAAAGAGTTAGTGAGGGAACACTGGGGGTTGGAGGCCTGGAGGCTGATGGTTCCTCAGATGAGAAGCAGCATATGTGGTCCGCACCAGGAACTACAGTGTGCCTAAGGTAAATGTGAGGTAGACTTCTCTATTAGGACACAAATGAACACTGACTGTCAGTTTATCTCTGGCGCAAAAGCATCCAGCCACAGATGTCAGTATGTGCACAAATACTGGGTGGTCTTATTCAGCGACCAGTAGAAGAGGAGATGGCCGAATTGAATGCAGGCTAGTTCCATTCATTTGCCTCATCATCCTCCAGAAACATATCTGCAAATCTACTGTAACGTCGCTGCCTCTTTCCTCTCATCCTAACTGTGGATATTGTATTCTGTTTTGGTACACAGTACATGTACTGCATATCTGTCCATCATCCTGGAAGAAGGATCTTGTCTCTGTTGATCTTCCTGAAATTTCTTCCATTTTCTTCCCTATTAAAGGGTTTTTTTTTTTCGTTATCAGAACTGAAAATAGATGCTGTTGTAAACTGTAGCGCATCTGGGATTTGGGATTCCGGGCACTATAGATAAAATGTCCATAAAGACCTGAGCCTCTACTTTGATTTTCCATAAAAGACTCATAGATACACTCGTATCAGACGTACCCTACAGCAGTGGTTTCTCAACTGGTCTCACTTTGGGACCCATATTTTCTGCCGGTCATTAAGTTGTGACCTACTTTTTCAGAATTCAAACCAAGCACATTTATTTTTCCCAAACGGCCTGGTAAACACAAATCACAATTAGCTTTTTTCTTTTAACAAAATATGCACATTTTCATCTCCCAAGAATAAACAGACTGAGCATCACAAATAGATGCTTCTGGTTTTCGTTAACATCATGACCGTGTAACTGTGCTTACACACTAAAGTAAGGCTTGCTTTGTGATGTTTTAGTTTTTGTTTTCATGTTCTCTTGGGTTCTCTTCTTCAGGTTTCAATCCATTTTTTATCATCGCCGCAAGCGAATCCACATCCAACAGACATCCGGGTCATTGTTTCACTTCAGCATCATCCTACAAGAGCAATGTGTAGGATTGCTCTTGTAGGATGGCAGTGCAGGCAGGCGGAAGTTCACCTGCCGCCTTTTCGTCAAATATCGGCGTTGCCATTAGACTACTGCGCGTCTTTCACTCCCATCTGTCAAAACAGACGTCATGATCGATACGCTGACGTGCCGCTTCAGACTGGTCCCGACTTGAGCTCCACATTTTCGACCCCATTTAAAAAACTGAGACGTGACTTGGACCTGGTCCTTAAAGCAGCTCTGAGAAGCAATGCTGCTCCAGCTGACATTTTATCTGTCGAGCTCAGGCAATTGTAAATTAATGCATAGGTTGAAGATAATGCTTTATGTCATGTGACCACTGAAGTGAAAGCTGACGTCCTTCTCTTCTTCTTCTTCTACTTGATGCCTTTCTGATGCCGTGAATACAGTAACAAAAAATTACACAGCCTTGGTAGTTGTTTCCTCCATTTGTCACTATCAGGGCAAATGGAGGAAACCACTTTTCACTATTCTCTCTTTCGCTCTCTCTCTCTTCCACCCCTTTTCTGCACACAAATACACACAGGAGGCTGTAGGAGGTGGGCCATAGCATCCCATATTGCGCTCCATAATTTGTCACTCTCCATTAGGATGGAAGATAATAGATGGATAGTGACAGTGATGTTAATTGCTTTCCCCCTTCCTGTCAGCCAGAGGTTGGGTAAAGAGATGAGTAAAAGTAGTAAGAAAGAAAGAAAGAAAGAAAGAAAGAACGACGAAAGTGTGTTCGCCTTCACAACTATACAAACCATCTATACACGCCCAATCTGAATGAATCAGAATACAATAAGGAATATAAGGTTTATTTGGACATTCGGTTGCTTTTGTGTGACAGTGATAATGTTCACTGTTTTTGCAACGGCAGCAGATACAGAAAACTGCAGAGCCTGGTGTGACGAACACGGCTGTTTCCTTTTATGGGGGTGTGTTTCTAAAACTTTTTTGAACTAAAATCTGCAGCAGCATCTCATCTCTCCTCATCTCAATTGGAGTAATTTTCTCTTCGCAAGCATATAGTGTTCTTTCCTCTCCCGTCTATTACTCACTAACGTCTGGTAATGATCTGTAATCACTTCACAAACACAAGAGCATCAATTAGTAGCGCTACTGAATATCAATGGTAATTAAATATCCCGCTCGACAACTGCTTTGACTCAAATCTTTAGCTAGACATTGTTCTGGAAAAGCTTTGTTAAGAATGCTACACACCTAGGGGTGAAATATGGAGCTCGGAGTGACAGCAGCACTATGAGGTATTGATGTCTCTTCACAGGGATCTATGGCTAATTTATTTTCCAAGGTAGACAAAAGGTGATACAAGAGAACCTAGGGTGGAGGCCAAAGAAGGGAGTGCAAATATTTATCAGTGGTAGGCTGGTAAACAAAGTGAGGGCAGAAAACATAGCAATATATAACACCAGGCTTTGAAGCTCATGGAAAAATGAGACACTTGTCAATTCATTATGTACATTTTCCTGTCAGCCATGGCCCTCCTCGAGCTCTTACAGTGGTTACGGCGACGGTCTGCGAAAATCATAAACGGGCAAGTCTGATTACAGGCAAGTGTGTGCGGTGTGAGAGGTTTTTATGCCTATGTTTACTGTAATCGAATAGATGCAAAGGGGTCAGTATTAGAGAGCAGAGCGTTTCCAAACGTAACGGTAAATCACAAAGCTAATCCCGCTACAATGCCGTTCAATCCACATCGTAAGAACTATCACAGCACTGACTGCAGAGCAACCTTCTGCAGTCACACTTGGCCAATTTCCTGCTTAGTATCAAAGACATTTATTTCATCTGTTGTCACTGTGACTCAGGGAGAATTTATCTGGGAAGAATCTATACTGACACCGAAGGTACAAAGTTATTAAACAATAGAATATTACAAGAACGCTCGCTGTCAGTGGAGAAGGAATGAGTTGTAGAGGTGATTTGGGCGATGACTCGTTACACTTTATTTGAATTAGAGGTGAAATTCCCCATTATTTCACTGTTATTTCACTGTAACGCTCGGAGTTTTCCCACCATTTGAGAAACGTCGGGGCCTGTCCTGCTGCACAGCACCTCTCCTGGTTCTATATAACGCTGTTTAACAAAGTTGCTATATGGCTCCTCTGAATTGATCCCATCGTTTTAATCCTTCTTTTTAATGGCTCTTAAAACACCATCCTACATGTGCTGTCACTAAAAGCACTGTTTTGTCAGAAGTCACCGAAGTTCATCAAAGGTAACAAGCTCAACACACCCTTAAACGCCAAAGGGTGTCTTCAGACCAGAAATAAAATGGATATGTAGTTTATGTTCACAAGTAGCAGCTGGGTTATTCAGACCATAAGTGCATTTCTATATGCTTCAGCAGTCAGTTCACAATAATCCAAGAATTAGACTATTTACAATGCACTTTGACAGCTGAGACAACATCATCCCAAGCCTTTTCCTTCTTTCTTCAAATAAAATAATTTCAAATGATCAAAACATAATTAACTGAATCCACAAACTGTTCTGCGTCGCAAACATGTCTGATCGCTCCTTCGCCACATTATCAGAGTTTACAAGTGCTGTCAAGGACCGTAAAAGGAGCAAGGTTTGTGCTTGCAGATAAGGAACATTTAGGGAAATAAATAGATTCAAAGCATACTTTTAGAAATCGCGAGACAGAGTTTAGTGTAAAAATGCATCGCAACACCTGTGGAAACTGGGAGGAAGATTTATGGAATAGCGAGAGGAGCGATGCCTTTGTTGTTGTTTTTTGTCATCCTGTCTTTACTTGACATCGATCAGAGCTGATCTGCATATAACTGAGGATTCCTCTTTCAAAAAAAAAAAAACAGGCATGTGAGCGGTGAAGGGAATGAAAGATTCCTACAAGGCGGATTTCCCTCCCACTCCCTTATGTCTCACTCAAGAATAAACCATCATATGAGTCACAGCTGGGAATTCCTCGGGTGGTGAATCTGCCTGCTTACAGGAAGTCCTTGTCTCAGCACTTTCATCTGGATGGAGTTGACAGGTTAAAGCCATCAAGGAATCCCTCTCTTAATTACTTCTTAAACAAGCAGCCATTAGTTCTTTTAAACCACGGATAGGGCGCTGCTGTTATTAGTATATTAGTAATATGTGTGCAGATCAACTACAGTCGTTCACACCTCCTGTTTTTTGTCACTGCAGAATGTGGCAGAGTGTTCTTTTCAGCTTCAGTATATACTGGTTGTATTTCTTATCTTTGACCCCTCCAATTATATCCAGAAAATGGCAGAAATGTCTGCCACAAGCTATATATGTCTGGCCAGCTGGATTCCACCATATTATCTTGATAGTATTTTCCCAGAGACAGTGCTGCAACCGCTGGATTCAGAGGCAACTACTTAAATGTCTGCTGACTGTTTTATCGTGACGTCACCGCAACTGAGGGGATCCTCAATTATTTGTGAGGCTTAAATAAAGGTTTGAATGCATGAATGAATGTTTCGTTCAGATTACATCAGCTGCTAATCGGTAGCTCTAGCATTAGATAAATACATTTTCATACACCTTTTGCAGTTTGCCTCTTGTTTTGGTTTTATATGTAAAAGAAATTACAGAATTGGATCATTTGCGACAAGGCAAAAAAATCTGTTCCTTTATACTGAACGTGACACCCTATTATTTCTATTACACTTCCCTCATACTGTAGAAGTACTCTGTAGGCTGCAGAGACACTTATCCTGAAAGCAGGTTATATAAAGTAACTGGATCCACGGATTTATGACCATCCGGGTAACAGTCTAGCACAGTGTCATGAAAGTGTCGGCTTCGGTGCCTCAGGCTATTTGTCTTGCTCCTCTTTGTAATGTACTGTAATTATGATTAGAAGTGAAGAGGCCTATCTGCAGGCTGGAGAGAGATGGGTCCAGTCTGTCTTCACTGCAGTATGAAACACAGCACACAAGCAGACACATGCATATGCACACACATACATTACTGAGCAAGTAAAGCTGAATGTAGCTCTCTTTTCTCTGTAAACTGCATTGTATGTGTGAATGCATACTCAAGGTTAAGAGGGCTCTCCAGTAGCAACCTGTGACCGATTCAGTGAGTGATGATGGAAGTGAGTCACTGGGAAAGTAGTATTTAGGGTAGAAACATTCAATAGATGAGTCGTAGTGTAGGCCAGAGTCATGGCCAGTTTTAAACAGTTTTTACTTCCAGGTTGAACACATTGTGACTTTCTTTTTAATATTCATAGCCCGTGTCGTCCACTGAGGTAGCAAGAGTGTCGAGAAGACTGTTTTCTAAGAAAATCTATAGTTTGTCCTCTACTAGAATACATATTGAGCTGGAGTCACTTGCTCATGTTTGCAACAACGCATTTCACACAAACGAACAGTACTCGTCTGCTTATGTAGGTACATGCTCATGAATCACTGCTTGCTCACTCAAAAGACCCACAGAGACATTCACTAGCAGAGACGAAATGTATTAAGAGAGCTCAGCTACTTGGCAGGGCCATTTTTTTTCGGTATTTTGGGGACATTTTCCTTTGTTTATTTTTGAGGAATATTACAGGGAAGACATGTAAAGAGTAAACAGATGGAGAGTCCCTCAATTGGGAGTTGAACAAGGAATGCAGTCAGTGCTCTGCAGCCTTTTCCACTCTATCTTCTAATATACTGTGATGACTAGCCTGGGTTAAAGATACACTGTGGAGTTTTCTCCTATGTTTACATTCAGTCTTACTCATTCACATACTGTATGTTGCAGTCTAATAAATAAGCCAAGTACATATCATTTGCAAACGCCGGTTTTCTAAATATTTTAAATCCTGTCTCGTTTGCAACCTGGCTTCCTTCACTTTGTTGACATATTGGTGCCACGTTGCCACCACCTGCAGATCAATGGAATACCGCGAGGCATCGGAAGGAAAGTGTACCACGTCCTCGTGCACTTGTGCGTCTTTGTGTGTGGGCGTTTGATAAATATCACAGGGATGCACTCAGAGGAAAACAATTCCATAGCCCAGGGACTAAAGGTTTGTGTTAGCTTTAAATCCCCAAAATGTAAAAGACATGAATGCATTCTGATATAAAGTATGTTTTTGTCTATTATTCAAAAGAACAAATTCCAATAATTCCCAACTTAAAAAAAAAAAGTGAAGCATTATCGCATAGAGTAGCAAGCGAAAGATAATTTCGACAAATGTGCCACAGTTACTTAGTGACTCAAGTGGTTACAGGTTTGCTGGGAGAGAAAACGAACAAACCAACAGAGAGAGGGAGTGTGCAGAGAGACGGTACAGCAGCACAGCCTACTGGTTGTTTTATTCATACACTAGGTCTTTCTTTCTTACTCTCTTGGTGACTAGAAGAATGTGAAACTAATTTGTATGCATAGAATTCAGTGAATATATACGTTTTAAAGTCAATAGATTTACACGGTAGCCCTACTTTACCCCATTTTTCATGTGAATTAGGTAAGGTGGTGATTCATAAAAAAGCATGACACAAGTGAGAGCATTTCAAGTCGAGTCCATTTGATTGATATAGTCCGATAAGTGCATTCTGGGAACCTGAAAGATGACAGATGTTAAGAGACGATGAAGCATGTAAGAACTGTGAAAATAAGGAGAGATGATCCAAGACTGCAGGTGGTTAGCTGCTTCGAGTGCAGCATCATGGCTATTGGGGGAGAAAAATTGAGGGCGATAGTGGCGCAATTTCACTCTAACACATTCTAGCTCTGCATCTAGTGAATATATATGGTCAGACGTCTTCTTAGATGTGACTGGCTCTGATCCTTGGTCTGCACGGCCAGAAATGGCTGTCATTTTAACAGAACAGCACTATGTGGTTTCACGATGTTCCACATTTCAGACTTATAATGCCTATCTGTTTGAACATCATCTGTACTGAATCTCCGTTCATTAAACTAAAGTGTTCAGTTTTTGGAAAATAGCTTAACTTTAACCGACCAGTTTAAAGCAGAATTGAGCACTGTGGGTTTGTTTTCAGTGACGTCCATTCAACGCGTTATTCTTCGCAGACCCTCTTATTTGCCTCAGCTTGTCGTCGATACACTTGCTTTAGCTCTTCAGCTTGTTGTGTGT
Source organism: Coranthus polyacanthus (assembly GCA_037367275.1). Taxonomy (NCBI): domain Eukaryota; kingdom Metazoa; phylum Chordata; class Actinopteri; order Kurtiformes; family Apogonidae; genus Coranthus; species Coranthus polyacanthus. Next base: position 25,445,639 of record JAPQRN010000005.1, read on the forward strand.
TGTGCTTCTCTGCCGTGTAAGAGGGGAGTCGTTCTCACTCATGCGGGTGACGACTGTAATTCAGCTAGAAAGAAAAAACGCTGAGGTGGCAAAGCCTGCCTGTCTTGGGAAGGTCACAGCATTCCCGTGTCACTGACAAATGAGCTGTATTTCAGGCTGCCGTTCTGCTCTGTTGTCTTTAAAATATGGATGGAGGGGGGCGGGCAGGATACATGAACAAGCACACTGTGAGAAAAAAAAAAAGGACTGTATTATTTAATAGAGGAAGGCTTAAAATATTCTTGAGAGGAAAGGTTTAACAAAAAATGTTGGTCCGTGTTGTGTTCGCATAACAAAAGAGAGTTTGTGTTAGCAGTTAAGTGAATGTCTGTATGAGGCCTACATGAGCTACATAGGGCTATATAGATATATGAGGATTTTTTGTAGCTTTTTGTGTCTTTTTGAGTTATGTCATTTAACGTTAAAATGACCACGTACAGCCTCAAAGAGCTGCTATTATGGCTGTAGACTCTTTATCTAGTTCATTTTTTTAACTAAAAAAAGCTAAAAGGTCATCTTTGTTTAAAGATGAAGATAAAGCCTGTCCAGTCCTTAATAACTATAAACTGAGTCGGTTATCTAACGATGCCAGACTGTGAATTCAGGTTCCCAACGCTGAACAGATGCTTATATATAGTATCCTCAGCATCTTGTGCCTACAGGATGTGACTGATTTGTAAATGGTGAGTTGGTTGTCACGGCGACCTAAGGGGCCAGCTATCCACAGTGTCACCTCCAGAAAGCTTTAATGATGAATGTCTCTTCCTTTAGTACCGAGATACTGTGTTGAAACCATCACTCCTGGCCTTGAAGGATCCAGTGAATGAGATTTAAGAGAGTCTAACTGCAGAAATGGAATATATTACAATCACATTTTCATTGGTTTATTGGAGTATTTTTTCTGCTTTTGTCTCCTTACAATGAGCCATTCATATCTGTCGTCAGTAAAAAATAATGGTAAACTATCAAAACACTCGACACTTGATGGAGAAATACGCAGAGCCCCTTTTCAGAAAACTGGGCCTGAAATGAGCTGTTTGGAATTCTGCATGTTTGTGATGTCACAGCTGTCCTCAGTCAGAACCTCTAGAACCATCCAGACGCTCTGGAATGATCTGCCATCAAACATTCTAGAACTACCTGTAATCACGTCACCAAAGACTCTAGAACTGAAGACTAAAGATTCCATTCTTTTCACCAAAGACTCTAGAACTGAAGACTAAAGATTGCAATCTTCACTTGTAAACATGTCACGGCCTTGGGGTCTTCGAAGGGAGACCAAAAGCTCCTATGGGGGAAGTGGCTCAGTTCACTGAACAAACGGCTTTTTTGTGAAAAGTGTTGGTTTCATAACAATCAGACGACTATATCAGTAACAGACAATCCCTCCTGGTTTTGGTTCTGTGTAATATGTGATAGAAATGTGTTAGCTGAAGCTGCTCACCTGTTCAACTCTACTCTTCTCATCACATCAAAACTCATTTTTCTCCTTATTGTGGTTATTTCTCCTTATCCTCATTTGCTCCGGGTCCCTTTGATGCATCAGGCTCAAAATAAAAAGGCTGCGATCTGTCTGTAACTGTATGATTTTTTTTATTTTCAAGCCTACTGTTGTCAGTATTGCTTGTTATCCATATACTTATAATGTGCGCTAGCTTAACCCTTGTATGGTATTTGGGTTTCAAATTTTTACAAAAAGAAAAAGGGTACAAGTATAATTTGTT
>JAPQRN010000005.1:25450556-25476662 GCA_037367275.1 Coranthus polyacanthus
TGGTATTTTCTATACTATATTATTCCAACACTTACTTACTCCAATAAATCATATGTACCTTCATTCACTGCAGCTGTGACTACCAAAGAGCTAATGAATAACAAAAGCCCATAAAACCTCAGTATAATCCAACATACATTCACATACTATTTCAGTCGCCTCATTGCTTTCATAAGAAAGCCTAATTTATTGTTCATATTATGTTTTATGTTAGTGCACTTCTTCAGAAATGCCAAACAGGTGAAATTGCAGAGAAAATTAAATAATAGAACAGTGAGAAGGGAACAAACCAAAGCAAAATACCACACTGCCTTCTACTGGTGATACTGGATACTACTGTACTCTGTGGGCTTGTTCTGGAAGAGTTTGATACAGACAGAATACATATATTATATTTTCTATTTGTCTATTTTACTTCTAAGTTCTAAGAGTAGTTCTTTTAAATATACCTTGTCATTTTTGTAATCTGCATCATTTTGGTCCAGACAAGAAGAAAATTAAAACAAGTAAACTGATATTTTTTTTTACTTTGCACACAGGAAATGAAAACTATAATGAGCTTGGATGACCAAACTGTCTCTATTCTGCAATAATAAAGAAGAATAATTAATTTTACAATAGGATACAGAATATACACGGTTCAGTGAGAATTTAAGAGTCTCTCATTCAGTGATATTTAAAGGATGATCTACTCAGTGTGAACAGTGATAATGAACACAAACAATACTATCAAGATATTACAAAGAACCTGAGCCTGCATGTTGAGTGATGGGCTGAAATAACACCACCTGGTAAATACATTTAAATAGTCATTTGAATGTGGGACACATTTCTATTTAACCAAGAAAACTTCCTGACAAGCATAACATACATTTTTCAACAGAATGAAATGACAAGATGTAATAAAACAATTGAAATCCTATTCAATAGAGCTCCTCTGTTCCTGAGAAGGAAATTGGAGCCACTCTTGGCAAATATTTCTCCTCTGTCTGGACCAGATAGCAATGAGAAAAAACAGTCTAGACAGTATCCATAATGAATGAGTCCAAAGGGATCTGTCTGACCTGACACGCTTTGAAATGTCCATGTTTTGTTGTTTCTTTGCCTATAATCCACTGAGACAGCCCAATAATTAATACATCTCTTTATTCTTACCTCATGTCTTCATTATATCATTTCCAATTTCCAATAAAATTTCCATTTTTTTGTGCCTGTCTGTATGTTGGTGCATGTATGTGAACATATGCATTATGTGTGTGAATGTAAAAAAAAACATCAACACCCTTTTAAAATGTAACCCTCGTTATGAATATGAACCTAAACGATCCACAAAGATTTCTGACATTATCCAGAGTGTGTGATATCTGAGTGATGACGATTGGCACAGAGACGTATCGTATGAAAAATGCATTTAAGGGATGTAAAAAAGACAAGATGCCATCAGGGTGTGTAAGGTGAGGCGCCCCCTTGTCTAAAATATTTGAAAGTGTGCTTCAGAGAGCACATCATTTGTTACTGGAGCAGACTGTTTGAGGTGCTGGTCCCGGCCAATAGAGTACGCTGTTTGTCCTGCAGCTGCCTCTTTTTGCCTTTGAAACATACTGCAGACCAAAATACAGTATATTTACTGTGAACAATTTACATAAATGTTGAAGATTTGTAAACATTTACAAAACATTAACCGTTTTTTTAGATTTATAGATATATGAACTAGTTCACAAAAGTGCTTACAAACTGCTTTTCTGTTGCTCTAGAAAGCATTCGGTGGCGACGATAACACCAGACATGTGCACATGACATATGCAGGCACATGCGGCCCATAAACACTTAATACTTCCTCTTGGTTTCCTGGCAACCACCCGGTACGGGATGACATGCCGCCTGGATTAGTGTCACAGCTGTTGCACCTTGATGAGATAAAAACACACACAACATGTGTGTTTCCACGTGTTTAGGGGGCATTACATTGAATTACATTACACTACCTTAATTTTAACCTTCACCCTCAAATGTAATTATTTACATTAAGGAGACAGAAGAGTGTTGACTGAGTAGATTCCCATCCCTGCAGCAGCAGCAGTCTCCAGCAGAGGGCACAGTGAGCAGGTCTCGCCATGATCCCACCTTTACTGAGGTTTCTTATGCAAGACATGCTGCTGGCGTAAAAGATTTGTTTAACAGTTGTGTAAAACAACAGCGTTTTTTCCACAGGGAGGCTTAAATTAACTGCTGTAACCGTAAAAATCTCTAATCATTCCTTTCAAACCATAGGAAAACATAGCTGCCACTTTCTTATATCACATATCTCAGAGTTAAAATGTACAACCTTTTTTTCAACTTACATTTTGTGCACACAACACCAGGATGGGGCAAAATACTTCAACCTGGTGGTGCAGCTGCCTCCTTCCCTTTTGCCCACTTGGAGCTGCTGACCCATGGGGAATATACAGCTCGAAAGAGGATGTGATTTAATCATATTACTGCTTGATCAGCCCAGCCTGAGTCATGGTCCTTGACTCCTGGCCTCTAAATGAATCACAGACCCACTAAGTCAGGGACAATTTGTATGTCACCGTGATTAAATCAATTCCTTAATCCCATCCAGTCCAACAACAGGTTATCTACAAGCCGTTCCCCAGGCAGTACCACCACATTGCTGAGTGACTGCTGGGATTTTCAAGGACTTAATGTGAAATGATGGGATTGGCTGCAGGGCAAAGCCAGCGCTGATTTCGCATGTACAGACTGAACGAGAAGGGCCTAGCCTAGTTTCCAAACCCACTTTTTCCTGGTGTTAAGTTATAAATATGCACTTACCTCTCCTGTACAGCGGATAGTAACAGACAGAAACTTGTGCTACAAAAAAAGAAGGAAAACACTATATTTCAGAACCAACTAAATACACAAATAAAAGTATAGTATGGAATGATGAATTTGGTATATTGTAGCTATGCCTGAAATGTCAGCTTCCTTCACTCAGACTTTTCCTTCAATTGAAAGAGAAGAGCTGGATTGTTCAGCAAATAGAAGTCATGTGGTTTCATCATTTCTCATGATCTCATGATTTCATGGTCTCATGATTTCATGGGACTTGAATCAGACTCATAAAATTCCATGACACGGCTGAAGGTTGCCCTTTTCTCACCTTCCTTCTCCTCTTTTGTCCCGTAACACTAATTCTCAGTGAATCACTGGCTCTTGAGTTCAGCGAGACAAGGTGTGTGTCCTTGTGCGAGGTGTGTGTGTTTGTGTATGTATTAAACTGCACAAGGATTATGACACGACTCATGCTCAAGATAAGTACAGGCTTATGTCAAGAGAGGAAGGGGGGACGAGGAGCGGGAACATACTTTGTGAATGAATGTGTTATGTCACTAAGTATTATGATCCTAAATGTTTCAGTTTTTAACTGTGCACTTTGAACTAACTGTATTAACTGAACTAACCCCCTTACATGTGTCTTGCATTATATAATCTATGCTTATTTATTTTCTGACATATGTATTTTGTTGAGTGAGTGGGATTAGGATAGTGGACAAGGGGATAAGAGTAGTTAGAGAGATAGGGGATAAAGATGTGAAATGGATCTTTACATGTCATTGTTGGTAGAATTGAATTAATTCAGTGAATCCTCGTCTATTTAGTTTATTTGGTGAATTTATTTTACGCTTCTCATGGTTACTATGTTACAGCTCACGCAAATGAAAATGTGCGCTGAGCTACGCATCTGCTCTCCGACGACCCAATACAAATATCTGAAGAGAATAAAAATGCTGTAAACAAAAACAGCAACGACAGCAGCCTGAATCATATTTCCAGTGCGGGGATGTCCCTCCTGTTCATCCGCGTTAAATTAGGCTGAGAGCTGCAGTTCCAGTAACCACGCTGGCATCACGCTGGCGACACCGGTGTGCCGCTCGGGTCTATTTTGAGGTCGCTATAAACAAGAGGCGGAGCCCGGGCCCGGTTTAGGAGTGGATTTGGTGACGTCACCGGCAGCCAGCGCCCCTGCGCAGCGCACAAGTCGGAACACGCGCTCGGCTCGCTCGCCCACCGAGAGGCTCGAGACGTCAGTTGAACATGGCGTTGATGTGGACAGCTGTCACCAGTCTGCGGAGGAAAACAAACACCGTCCGCGTCGAAACGCTTCTCTGAGAGTCAGCGGCGGATTTACCCGAGGTCGCTGAAGCTCGGCTGAGCGCATTTCACCGAATTTCATCATTTTCTCTCACTTCTGCGACCTCAACATATGTGCCTGGCAGAAAGGAAAGGGGCGGCGGGGCAGAGTGACAGCTAACGTTACGTTAATCTCTGCAGTTAGACCACAAAATGTGGGCCAACAGCTTTAGCTAAATAAGGGTAACGTTATTTCTGTGAGGAGAGCTAACTAAAGCTAGCCATCGGCTGTGTCAAGCACTCGGAGCTATAATAATAACAAACATGATTCCTTGAACTGTTGCTCGTTTTTGTTTGTTTTTTTTGCTCGTCAGGTTGCAGCTGATACTGCCAGCCCCGTAACGTTCAAACCATTTTTTTTTTGTTTACAAACGTCAGCCAAATAGTGCAAAGGAAATGTCTGATAACCAGAGCTGGAACTCCTCAGGGTCCGAGGAAGATTTAGAGCCCAGAGAGGAGTCGGGACATCCTGTCGGTATCGGCGAGTTCAGCGGGGTCCTTAGTAAGGTAAGCTAAGTCCGGTGTTGGCCATCCAAGGTTACCCTAGCTGTGTCGACATCTCAGCCACATGCTAAAGATGAAGCTGCTATGAAGGCGCCTGGATACGGTTTTAAACAACCGATGGCGTGTCTGTTCGAGAAAATTATCAGTCACGGTGGTAGTGTTTTCCGTGCTTTTTAAAACAATATTAACTACACCATCGCCACTAAAGCTAAAGGAAAGCCTACCCCCCCCCCCCTTTTTAAAGTGAGCAGCGGGGCATATGATGCTTAGCTAGCTGTTACACTGCAAATTCCCCTCGAGTGTTGACAGTTTTTGATGTAATACGTGGTATTGAAAGTTATTTTTCCTTCAGGTTTTACGTGCAACATGGAAGAAATCTAAAGTTACTTGGATTGTCTGTAAAGGTTTTCTAGTTGCACACAGTTGTACAGTATCTTTCAGTCGCGGCTAGGTTATTTTTAATGCTATGTTAATACTAGACACAGTTGGGGTAGTTTATTATTAACCCAGTATTCATATTTGTTTCCATATCAAAAAGGTATTTGTGCTGATTTAGGTGTTGATTGCAACCGAACGGCTCATTTCACTGGTTACTATGGCGACAGCATAGATTCAGTAATTGATGTTCAGTTCAGTGTTCAGTCAGTGTTATGGGCCACTGGTATTGCTTTGACAACAGTATGCAAGGGTGCAGAAAAACATTTGCTGGAGTACATGTTCAAGTTAACTTAAGCATAATTGCTTTTTCTAGGTGACACTGCCAGCTCTCATTAATCTCTTCTCTTAAGTCAAAGTGTTGGCGATTTATTCCGACATGTGTCAGCTCATTTCAACAGGACTGTGTTTTACGCAAATTGGCCAATTCTTTAATGAGTTAAGCTTCTGGCAAGGCAGTGTGGTATTAATCTGACTGTACACTGATTGTCAGTAAACAGACTGTATGCTGACCCACTAACCAAGCATATCATGAGATTAAGCAGATCCCCATCCAAAAAAGCTCACCTGCTCAATCATACTAATCCATTTACACGTCATTAATCTTATGAAGATGAATGAGTCTACGCCTTACATAAAATCACATATTCCTCCTAACTCAGGTTCGAGTGATTATCGCAGATTATGCACGTACCTTTTGTACTTTTAATCTGTAGTGATTGTCGAGAAAGTAGGACACCCCTCTGTACTGCCCTGAGAAAAAAGCCCATAGGTTTTTCATTTTGGTTGACACATCAGAGAGGTGTTGATTTAACCATATGATAATTATTGATGCTGGAGCTTGTGTTTTGTTTAAGCAAATATATCGGTATAATGCAGTCCGACATTACCCCAAACTGAATCCCCTAACACAAGACCAAGATCGTAAGGTCGCGTGTACTCCTGGGATATTGTGTTCATTTACATTACATAAGTGCTTCTTTGACTTGTATCGCAGCATATAAAGATACTGATATAAGCGCTTTTGTTTTTCAGTGGACGAACTACATCCATGGCTGGCAGGACCGTTGGGTAGTGCTGAAAAACAACACACTGAGTTACTACAAGTCTCAGGATGAGACAGAGTACGGCTGTCGGGGTTCCCTCTGTCTTACCAAAGCTGTTATTACTGTGAGTAGATGCCTTACTCCAAAATTAAACTCATAGTCCCTTTTAACAACTGTGATGCAATAAGTCTTACTAGAATGAATGCTGTTGTTTTGCAAGAGGGCTTTATTTGCTAAGAGAGGAAAAGCGTTACACTGGCCAGGGTTTCCCCTACGTTTGCGGAGGGCGCTGTCCTAGCTATTCAACTCGCCAAACAGAAGATCTTACTGTGGAACAAATCCAATGCTGTTCAAGACACAAAAGGATACCCTGTGAATGCTTATGTACATTGCAAATTGTCAACACAACACAAATTACGTTTGTCTGTCACCTTACCTGCAGCTTCAACTGAGCTTGTGTTACTTTTCTTTGATGTTCTGTTCAGATCAAGCCAACCAATCAGACGACGGCTTGTTTCATATCCATCATAGCCCTAGTAATTATTTACACCTAAAATAAATTAAGCACAGTGATATGAATGAAAAGGATTTGACTTACAGAAAATTCTATATTTGCCAGCGTAAGTAGAGGTTAATTGCCATTGTCTGGTCCAGTTGTTTTATTATTTAAGGATTAAGTAGCAATATAAACCTTTTAATAATTTGGTGTCAATGGTTGGTGCCAAAAAGTAGTTGCTTCTCTGAAAGTGTTGCGATGTTAGCTCTGCTTGCTGTAGAAAAAGTGCACTTTAGTGATTGACATTTCATCAAACTGCTACAGTCGCAGTGAAAAGGATCGTGACAGTAGCAAAAACAGTGTCTCCAGTTGCTTACAGTAGTTTTGTCTTTACTTGTCCACAATGTTTAGAACAAGATTGTATCTTGATTTTCTTACCTTTTCAATACAAAATTCTCCTTTGATTTTACCTGTCCAGTGCCTTTATTCCATTTCATAGATGTAAACCTATAAGTTAAATTAAGTGAATCAATTCCAGCATGAATAGGACACTGATAAACTGAGGAACACATGAGTAGAAATATATAAAAAGCTTTTCTACTTACATGGTCTTTCTTTCTCTCTTGCTCTTTCACCTCCTTTTCCACACATACTTTTGAGAATTTTGGCATATGATATACAAGATGTGGTTCAGATGTCAGACACACACCATATGTTCACTTTTATTTATGAGGACATTTCTTAGCTCTTTCCTGGATCCATGCGTAGGCCTCAAGATACAATCACATGACACTTCAGTCTTACAGATATTCACTATTTCCCATTAACGTCTAGTGAAGCCCTGAAGATGGATAAACTCAGTCATGTGTTTGCTGTTTCCATGAAATCTCAAGCTGCCTCCAGCACAGATGTAGTTCAGAATTCACCTTTCAGTGGATATGTTTGGTCAACCAACAGAAAGAACAATGCACTGTTTGTAAATGGAGAAGTCATTATTGCATGCATTATTACACTATCAGACTACAGGCTTTGTGATCTCTCTCTCTCTCTGTCTCAATAGTGATCGCTCTTATTAGCTGAGCGCACAGCTGTTTCAGGGAACAGAAGCTTAATATGAGTATATCTTGACTTTCTATCACTAGTCTAATCAGGTGAGAAACTTAACCCAGAGTTTCACAATCTTATTCTTCCGCTGCAGGTCGTAACCTATTCTTACGATGAACTCCTGATTGTGTCCCAAGTTTTGCTCGAGGGTAACTTATTTGTCAGGTGACTGTTGTTTCAAAACAGTATGCTATGTGGTAACATTTAACTGAAAACTACATCATGAGACTCAGTGCCGTGTCAGTGTGTAGGTGCGTGTTGTTGTGTTGTCGAATAATGATGGTACATTCTCAGCACAGCTGTAACACCAGACCCAGTGTGCATTCTTGCAAAGTGCCCAGAGTAAATAATATTGACTTTTTTTTGTTTTGGTTTGTTTTTTTGGGGGTTTTTTTTTGCACTGGTGCCTTGCTTTGGAACAGCGTCCCATTACACACCCTGTAACTACAAACACGAAGAGCTTTTAGAAGTCTGGTTTATAAATGAAATGAAGTTCAGTTCAAAAACATTTTTGACTGATGTCCTGATATATTTACATTGTCTGTGTTCTACGTTAATTGCTACAAATGCTGTTGTTATGCTTTTTTTGTTTTTATCTGTTTTGCTTATTGTCTTTACCTTTAAACATTTTTGGACCATGATGTAAATAAGTGTTTTCATTTGAACAGTTATCACATGATCCATAAATAAATCAAACAGTGTATAAGTTATGCAGATTAATGACTTGTAACTTGATTAGTATGATACGAAATGCAGCTCTGTCATAGCAAGAACATACAGTATATACAGCAGAAGCAGAGATTCCTAAACATATGAAATTTGGTGTCTGTCAAACTTTTCTAAGCACAGAGAAATGAACCCAAATGTGTCAACACTGTAGCCTGTGTCGGATGTTCACACTGTTTCACCTTTCATCATGTTTCACTGGCAGGCTAGGTCAGTCATTGGCTGTGATGTCTGCAAACAGTAACAAGGGAAATGAATGAGTTACTGTTCTCAAGCAGCATAGAAGGCTTTGCTATTAACTGTATTTGTTGAGCTTCATCCATTCCCAGCTTATGTAAATATTAACCTCTACAGGGTGCACAACTGTAGTCATTTCTCATTCCAGTGGAAATATACTTCTAAAGTCTGGGGCGTGAATAATGAAGTGTTATAGCTGGTGATGGTCATCCACTGTCAATTATTGCCTTTTTAAAACAGAGATATGTTTTCTTTGGCCAGTATTTCTTCTTTTGATACACCATCTTGTCATCCCCACTCATTCCTACAGTAATGAGACACAGATGATACAGATGAAAACTGTATCCTGAATTAAGTAAACTGGTTCCTGTAATGCTCCTGTAATGCTGCTTCCTGGTAATGCTGCTTGCATGCCATAGATGTGTGTATATATATATATCTATCTGTGATATACTGCAGGCATGTCCTAAGGACAGTCTTTGAATCTTCACACCCACAAATTTAAGTCGTGAAGACATATAATAATACATGTATAATATTAGCATTAGTACTAGCCAGATTCGAACAGTAAATTACTAAGTAAGTGAACCAGTCAGTCAACATTATGCTTCACTGCCTTAAATAGGAACCGTCAGCTCAGTCAGAAATTAAACTGTCGCATCAGCTAACGCTAATCAAAGGCATAATGTTCATGCTCCATATGCCCAGTGGCTCGCCATAAGGTACAGCACAATTACAGTTGAGTTTTGATTCTTTGCGTTTGATTTCTGTTATTAATGATTAACAAACTTGCTGCTCTCAGTAATTTTAAAAGGAAGTAATGTTGGCAAAGTTTTAATTATTTAGGTCATTAAATGTAAAGTATTTTAGACAATACTCAGCTTTCCTTTTAGTGTCTCTTTGTACTGTGCCATCCTGCATTAGCTCCGGATTTAGATCCCCCTCTGGAGGCCTGCTATTGACCACATAAGAATTATAGCTTGAAAATCAAATGTAATAAATATATTAATACCACAGTAAACAAGTAAAGTCATCGCCGTGTTATGCTATTCCTTGCCGGGGCTTGTGGCTTTAAGCATGTCTTTTTGTTGCAAAAGCACCTCTGCAACACTGTTTGCAGCTGCACCTACAAAGGCTTGTTACCACCAACCACCATTTTTAGATCTGTGGTCAGTGAAGAAGAGCACACTGGCCTACTTGTAGTTCCCCACTCTCATTATTGGACAGTGAATTAGTAGTAGTTTTGGGCTGGATTGTTTGGGGGTTTTGCAATGCAGTGGAAGAGGATGTGATCTTTTTTTGCTCTCTCATCTATCATAATGTGTGTGATGTGTGCTTAAAGAGAGAGGGAGTAAAAGAGATGAAAAGGGTCAGGCGGAGGTTGATTAGGCCATTGGTCGTGACGTGAGGTTCTGTGGAAACTGGAAAGTGTCTTCAGGCAGGAAATGTGACTCTTCCTCATATCGTGTGGCTTCCTCTACATGAGGGCCAGTGGAGGGTCAGGAGCCACATGTAGGTGTGTATGTGTGTGTTTGTGTGTGTTTCACTTGCAGATCTTCCAAAGTTGCGAAGTTGTCAGTGTTGCTCCACTGTCACCCGTGTTGATTTAAGCTTCCCTTTCCCGGTCTTTCACTATTCCGACTAGATGAGTCAGTGTTTCCTCCTCTATAGCTATAGGGATCCCAATTTGGTGTATTTCCGATGTCCCTGGCTCTAGGCCTTAGTAGTAGGCCTAGTAAAGTTGAAGCATTGAATTTCCTCTGCAGAGAGCAAAAATGTACTGTTTGAGCAAGCAGACCTTAGTAGTAAAATTCAGTTAGGTTTGCTGCAGCGTTGTAGGGGTTTTCTGCTTACGGGGAGCTCCCATCCATTGATTTCTGGGAATGTGACTGCAGACACGTACACTGTCTTACACGATACTGGAAGGGAGAAAGCAGGAGGGGAGTCTTTTTGAAGCTGCGTAGGAAGTTTATGTAAGAAGAGAATAAAGACGGAGAGAAGCTGTTTAGTCATCATTTTGATTGTGGTTCGTTCACATTACTTGCTACTCTGTGACACAGGGAACAACATAGTTATTAGGTGCCAGTATTTTCATATACTGTTGTTTACCTACCCCTTGTACAATTCAAAAATATGCAAAACAAGCTAGCGCAGTTAACATGGATGTAAATCTCAAGAATCAAAAGCTTTGACACTGATTGTATGAATGTGGGGTATAATTATAGTTGAGCTACTGCTGGGCCCCACATAAAGGCATTCAGTTGACTGACATCAGAAATAAGGACTGGCAGAGGTGTTTTACAAGCAGTATGACAACACAATCCCCTGAATTAACAAAACACTCACTGTACTATACACCAGCTTTGGTATATCAGTACGAAAGGCTTATATTACTGTCGTCTCCACTGATTCATGGTGTAGTGGTTATTTTGATACACACACTTTAAGCTCCATCGTAGTACTTCGGCATCATTTGGAAACCACAATGCACCTACATATTGTTGCTGTCCATGTGCATCTATTTACGGTCATTTGAACACAAATTTTCTTTATTAATTCATGATTATCCAAATATTGATTTGTCCTGGGATCTCAAGTGCTCTACTGTCATAATATCTAAAACGTCCCTCAATCTGTTTTTAATACTCCCTTGTCCAGACCATATTCATGGTCGTGGGAGGCTGCAGTCTATCCCAGTATGCACTGAGCGACAGGAATTCTCTACCCCTTCACTTTGAATTTGTTCCACATTACACTGTGGTTCCCTACATGCATTCACAACCTACACACACAACTAGACACACAAACTAAATACTCCATTCTTTCAGTTTTATGTCTGCTTGCCTTTCACATAGGGCTCAGGCTGAGGTAGTGGGCTGCATGTTCAGTGAATTTTTTTTTTTTTTTTTTTGCTGCTCAAATGACCTTGCTGTGATGGATTATTGTTTACTGTAGCCATGGATCCCAGTAACCTTTCTGAACCCATTGCAGACTTTCATTACTCAACCCCGCTTACCAGTACACCCTTGACCCCATAGTCCAGAGGTGATAAAGAGGAACCCGTTTTCTCACCTCCTTAGCAACCACGACGCACATTTTGTCAACCAGACACTATATTTCTTTTATTTCACTGCTGTGTTGTTAGGAGCATGTGTCACTTGTCATCAGTTGTGTTGCTTTCTTTTCTGCTCTATGTACTTGCCTTCAATTTTACAATAGTATAGAAAAAGAAACAGAAATTTTCAAATTTGTAGGTTTGAGCAGGCATATTTAGTCCAGTCAGTTAACAGGTGAGATTATATTGTAAAACTAGACCGTGTCATCCTGTTATTAAAAGAGACCGCAAGTAAAGTTGTATGTGTTACTTTTGTTTTCTCTGAAACAAAATGGTAAATTTAAGGATGTATCACACTCATTTCCTTTCTTGCTTGTACTTCTTCTTCTCGTCAATTTCTACCAGCGATAATCTTGTGCAAGTACTGCATACTTAATGTAACTTTTGAAAAAAAAACATTTGGTAAGCCTCAGCTAGGGCTGTGCAATATGACATTATATACTGTGTGACAATAGAAAAATGCATTTAGTTTCATGTCCATCATTTGGCTGCTTTGCATTCTTCCACGTGGCACAGATGCAGGCAGGAAAATTGCATGAAGGCAGCACAAACAAATATGGAGGAGAGTGAACATGACAGAGAATGGGGTAACTGTGAACAGGAATTTCCAGATGAAAGAAGAAAATAATCAAATGTGATGAAGTATGGTATGGTTATTCTAAACCACTTGATAATTAAATTTACAGAATTGAACAGTTACTGTATGGTGATATATGTCATTACAGTGATATAAAATTCAGCGTACCGTGACAAAAGATTTTGGACATATCCTCCACCCCCCTAGCTTCACCATTCAGTCTCATGTGCCTTTTAACACTGAGCATCTGGTCTTGGCCTCGGCACTGTCCAGGTGTCAGGTAACACAGCCAAGTCACACTCCTCCAATAAAACCTGTTTAAAGGTCTGATCCATTTGGCAAATACCACATACTGTAGGTGAATACCATTACTGAACCACTTCCAATGGACACACATACATATACATACCCACTGGTTGTTGGACTTGCCAGCGCTGCAGTTTTCCAGCGCTGACAGTACACTGGAAAGCTATTAGGAATATGCTTCATCCCACAAGTTGCCTTAAATGGCCAGTCTGCCTCTTCTGCCGCTCATCCTATGGGACAGTGTCTGAAAATGGACGCAGTTGTGCCTCTGCTATGCTCTTCTTTGTCTTCTCTCTCATGAGATACTGTGTATAGATAGGCCTACACGGAAGATTTAATTTTGTATGTTTGTGACTGTGGTGGTTTGCCATCTTTCCATTTGTCTAAGCCAGCGCAGGAACAGATTGTCACCCGCCATGTAATGCACAGATGATAAGCAGTTTGATTTTCCACTGTCATTTTAGTAGCTGTTTATATGTACAACCACCTCTCTTATACGCCTCTTGCTGCTCTTCCTGTGCATAAAAGAGATTTGCTTCCTTTAATATTACTATGCAGCAAGTAAGCAAGCAAGCTACGAGAGTTATGAGTCACTATCAGAAGAGTGACGGTCTGATAATAATCTCTGATAGAAACACCATAGATTCTGTGAACAGTGAACACTGACCAACATAACCTTTTCTCATTTTTTATCTTGTCTTTTAGCCTCATGAGTTTGATGAGTGCCGTCTGGACATAAGTGTAAATGACAGTGTGTGGTACCTGAGAGCACAAGACCCAGATCACAGACATCAGTGGATCGACTCTATTGAGCTGCACAGGGTAAGTCATGCACACTTTTCACACAGCAGAAAACAAATCCTTTTCACATTTGCAACAAGTCAGTATCATCTGTTCCAAGGTTGCATTTGTGAATGTGTATGTGTTCATGGTACGCATGTGTGTGTGTTTTTATTAGAGTATCAGAGAAGGGAGGAGAGAGAGGGGAGGAGTCCAGGGAACAATGCTCATCCCTCCAAACCTGGTGCGTTTGTTGTTTGTAGGACTCTAGGACTTACAGAGTGCTTCACCCCTTTTTAATGCAGTGCACTGCACAAGTGTGTTTGTGTATGTGTGTGCACATATTAGTTAAATCCTACAGGGTTCACCACTGGTGCATGGCTCTAACACAAGGCACACTTGGTTGAAAGCTATCTTAACCTTGGGCTTAAAGTTGGCTCAGGGTTAACATAATCCCTTTTTACACATGGACATTTAACACATGGCTAACTCTGAAAAGAGTGTGAAACACATAGGCAAGAGATAACCCCATTTCAACTCTGAAATGTTAGCCTGTGCTGTCCTTCAGCCAGCCATTACCCTTGGACTACAACCATGCCTGTCTTGCATTGTTGTTTGCATAAAATATTAGTAACATCTAACAATTTGCAGGGCTGAAATACAAGTTCAACCTTTAAATCCCTTCGCAGTGCTGAGAAAGTAAAAACAGTATCCAGTGTTCAGCCACTGTGAAGGACAAAGGAAACAGGTTGCAGCCCTGCAATTGACCACTGAGCAAACAACAATAGAGGCAGGGAAGGAAGACCTGCAAAATGTTTGGTCATATTTACTCACAAGCCACGCATCACATACGTAAATGTCTGGTATTGTAGTGCACAGCATTAACAGCTTAATAAAAAACAGATTTAGGAGTCTGCTTCAGAGCCAAAATCCGAAGCAGACATACTGCAGAGAAAATACTGACACAGAGGAGGAGAACACAGCGGCTACCACACCTTCAGTCTGGCTGCCAAAACACATGCTGCTCATTCGTGAGCCTTAGTTTAGGAAATCCCCCCTCCTCAGTCACTCATCCTAACACTAAGAGCCACCATGACTCAGTCGTATGCACGCTTGCACGCACACACCCAACCACCATCCCACCCACAGTGAGTCACCACTGAAAACTCTTCTTCCTAGAAGGCCCTGTTTCCTTTTCCAATCTACGTTACTCATAACACTCAGCAGCTCAGCGTCTCCAGGGAAACATAACACACTACAGCTAACATCTTAGTTTGAGAAAATGAAACCTCTCGATATGAAAATGTTTGTTTCTGGGATACTATCGCTATTACAAATAAGCCTTAACTGATTGTTGAATAGTTAACATAAGCAGTAGCAGCCCTTTACATAAATTATATGTAACCTCATTTTACCTGTAACCTCAGGATGATTGGATCCTTCTTCTATTTTCATTTTGCTAAACTGCCTCTTAGATATGGTGAATACGGGTTCTGTCCAGGCTTTAGGTCTCTTTTTTTTTTTGTCCAAAGTCAGTAGTGTGTGTTTGTGTACTAATCACCAGACACATACAAGTGTGCATGTACACTTGAGCACACTGTGTTTGTGCGTGCACATGTACAAAGTGTTGACACTGTGGAGCTGATTAATGTTACTGTTTTAATTTGTATTTTCTTTTTTTATCAAACTCCGCAGCTGCAACAAATCCACCTCTCCAGAGATTTTTGTGTCAGACATGAAATAGCCCTCATGTAAAGCCGTGACATAATGCTATCTGTGCTGATTGAGTCAGTGGGGTAGCAGTATGTTGGCTAAAGGGCAGCAGCAGTGACTGAAATACATGTGAACACCGACAGAGTTACTCCTGGTTACTGACCGATGGTAACCCCAGGCTCTTAGGGATGGCAGTCACGTGCATTTGCATGTACCGCCCCCTGGTGGCTCAAAAGGGAAGCATTACTTAAAGGGACAAGTCTCTGTTTCTCCTTTTTATTAGTGCAGAATGTGTCACTGAACCTTTCCTCTTTGCTGTCTCTGACCATCTATTTTAAGAGACAGACTGTTATGTAAGAGGAAAGGGGAGCCACTTGGGTTTACGGGAAGTCAGCTGATTTTTCATTTGCGTTGCCATGACCACCATCTGTGTCATGTCATGCTACTGTTTGTCACAGCATTATTAATGATCTACTTAGTCCCAAAAGAGAAGTTGATGACATTCATTAAAAATGTTATTTTTTCTTTATCAAACAGTAAGTTCACATGTATTCTGGTATAATTTTTTTTTTTTAAAGTATTGGCATTTTTAAGCTACACGTGATACATACCTGACAGAGACAAGGTGGGAAAAGACATTCGATACAAAGACATTAAATCAGAAAGACAACTTGGGGTTAACTGAGGTTAATAACTGAGGTTACTGTAGGAACTTGCTTTGTGTCTTAGGGTCTGCCCTTTAAGTCCCTGTTGAATTTTGCTTTGAGTCACAGTGAAGCTCTTTGTCATGCACAGCATTGTTTTATATGTTAATAATCACAATGTATTTTATTAAATTTGACGACTTTGTGACAACAATATTGACTTGTGTCCTCTGCACGTGTCTCTTCATAGGCTGATTCTGGTTATGGCTCAGAGTCCAGTCTGCGGAGACATGGCTCCATGCTGTCTCTCACATCAGCCACCAGTGGCTACTCTGCCACCTCCACGTCCTCCTTCAAGGTAACTTTTCTGGTTACTGTTGACTCTTCCTCAAGTGGTTAGCAGCTTTTTCTTTTTTTATCCACACATGAGCGACTATGGATACTTGTGAATGCACACACAGGCTTTTCATTTGGTCTGTGCACATGTACATGTACAAGACTGCATTGGCATAGAAACACTTAATATAAAATATGAAAATATTACTAATGTATTAGTGTTTTTGTGTCTGTACTGCAGACTTATAGATATAACCAAAGTGTAACCATTGTGTTGTTGTTTTTTTTAGAAGGGTCACAGCCTGAGAGAGAAACTGGCAGAGATGGAGACTTTCAGAGATATCTTGTGCAGACAGGTGGATACACTTCAGAAATACTTTGACAGCTGTGCAGATGCTGTATCCAAGGATGAGCTGCAGAGAGACAAAAGTAAGAAGTAGACACCTATACTCTTATTTAAGTGTAACTTCATCCCCGCTGTGAGCCTAACTCCACCTGCTGCATGATTTTGAAAAGTGCTAAGAGAATCACAAGACATTATGCAGAACCATAGAACTTTTTCCCCACCTACAAAAATGTATATTTAAGTGTACGCCGTATTTAGAAACAGAAGTTTCCAACAGGGAGCTGAAGCCCTTAAGTGGTCTTCACAGCGAACTGTCTAAAGAAAAACAGTCATTTTACCTCCCTGACGCACCGCCTGTGTTATTGTGTGACTTTTGATATTTTATTACATTAGTTCAGAACCAAACGGATAAACAAACCGATCAAGGCAGCACTTCTCTGAAGTAAAATGACAGTTTTCTTTGTTTTTTTTCCCAAGGGAGTCCAGTGATTCTAAATAGAGCAATATAAGTATTATAATTCCCTGTCGAAGTGAAATTTGGCACACTCCCACTGAAGGATGGGTGGGCGGCAGATCTCTGATTAGAGGGCATTAAAATTAATTTCAGTTTCATGACAGAGTCATTTATTGTGAAGTACCTCTTTAACTGAGAATCAGAGTATCTGGGAACCAATAGGGACTACAGAAACCATTCTAAAGTTATTGCCTTAGAGACACTGCTGTGCCAGTGTCTTTTTTCGAAGTTTAAATATGAAAATATTTGGAGTTTAGAAGAAAAAAACGTGTGCTGAGTCTTGTATGAAATGGCTTTGTGTGTGCTGTGACTCTGAAAGCAGTTATTCTCCAGGCCCCCTCACTCTCTGCCCATCTTGGCTGGCTGAACATTTGCTCATGGCAGCCTGCACTGGGTGACTGTGGATGGGCCACAGTGAATGAAGCACTGCTTTTGTTCTCCTCACCTCCCTCTCTCCCCTTCTTGCTCTCTCTCTTTATCTCTCACCCTCTCTCCATTCTGAAGATGAAACCAGACCATTGTCATGTTGTCCGGCACAGCAGAAGTCTGTCAGTCTGATGGCACACTGTACTGTAGCTTAAAATGTGAATGGACCATTAGGCGTTACTGTGCTCTGGAGCCCCGATGACTCTCAGCAGGGACCTACAGGTATCCACTATCTGACGGGTGCTGTCTTTGCTCTGCCATTTTCAGTCGTGGAGGATGATGAGGATGACTTTCCCAACACCCGAACAGATGGAGAGTTTTTGCACCACAACAACAACAACAATGGTAGCAAAGAAAAGTGTGAGTAATGCTGAATATTTACCGAAAACTGTGTCGAACTGCTACGTAACCCCGTTCATTTGTATAGATTTGCTGTAGAATACATGGGTTGTTCTTTCTCCTTTGTGCAGTGTTCCAGGCCTTGAGTCCTAAGGGAATCAATGGCATAGACTTTAAGGGTGAGGCCATCACATTCAAGGCTACCACAGCTGGGATCCTGGCGACTCTGTCCCACTGTATTGACCTCATGGTGAAGAGAGAAGACAGCTGGCAAAAGAGACTAGATAAGGTGTGTTCAGATATTTAGCTGCATTGTATTTTGAGTCGTTCTGTGCGTGGAATTTTTTTTTTCCCCTTGTCATACAGTTGTGATTCCTGTTCTCTTTTGAAAAGATGAGTGTATTCAGTTGATTTTAACACGCTTCTATATACATGGGAGAGAAAGAAAACCATGAGGATTTAGCCACATCAGCAAAAATGTCTTTCCAACTTTCCAAGCTTTAATGGTTCTGGATTTTTGTGTGTGTAGGAGATGGAGAAGAGGCGCAGAATAGAAGAGAGCTATAAATCAGCCCTCAATGAGCTGAAGAAAAAGTCTCACTTTGGAGGACCAGATTATGAGGTGCGGTCATCGTAAAAGTCTGGCTCCCGTCCATAATGCGACACCGTTTCCAGAGAACAAGTGCAAGAACTTTTGAAGTAATATTTTCTGTTTGATTTGTAGGAGGGTCCAAACAGCCTCATCAACGAGGATGAATTTTTTGATGCAGTTGAAGCTGCCCTTGACAGGCAAGACAAAATAGAAGAACAGGTAAAAAAAAAGTCACGTTTTCATTAAAGAATACAGCATTAACTCTTGCAGGCGTTGTTTAATGTGCAGCTAAAAGTCTCGGCTCCTGATCAGACCATATACATTTGTTGCTTCGCAGTCACAAACAGAGAAGACGAGGATACAGAGATCGAGCCCCGTTCCCACTGGAGACGTCTACTCGAGCACTGGCTCGCACAGATTCTCTGACAAGGTACTCAACCCTCTAAAAACTACACACATCTGAACGCTACTTTCATCATCCCACCTCCATTTGTTCTCGCTCCTTATTTTCTGTTTCCATGTCTTTTATTTTGACATCTCACATTCTTTAGTTTAACATTGTCTCTTCCTCTCCTTCATTTTCTTTCATCCGTCATCCCATGGGCTCTCACCTTCCCCGTAGACTCATAATCAGTCTTCCCCTGCTCTGATAATCAGGGCCTCTCCTCATGACGTCCACAGATTCAGCACAGAGGTAACTCGCTGCCAAGCCTTAGTCAGTCACACTTCCTCTGTGCTTCACTTCCCAAGACTAAATAATGTGTTTGCATAAGTCTAATCAGGAGCAGACTGAAATACCCTCTATGTCACTGTAGCACTACTAAGCATGATCTCCCACATGTAAGGCTAATAGTAGCATGTTGAGAGTATTTTATAAAGACACTGTCTCCATCCTGCCATGCTGATGACTTTTCAACATGATGAATTAACACTCCGTCCTCTCTCTGTCCCTGGTCTTGTGTTAAAGGTGGAGGAGATGGTGCACAGTCACATGACCTACTCCCTGCAGGATGTCGGTGGAGATGCCAACTGGCAGCTGGTGGTAGAAGAGGGAGAAATGAAGGTACAAGAAGGTTCAAGTTTAATTTATTATTTAGTATTGCAGCAGTAAATCAACATATTTTCGCAGCTAACCCGTTAGAAAGTGTGAACTAACGGCGTTTTCCATGAATTTGGCATGTATTTGCAGGTGTACAGGAGGGAGGTGGAAGAAAATGGGATTGTACTGGACCCGCTTAAGGCCACCCATTCAGTTAAGGGGGTGACTGGTCATGAGGTCTGCCACTACTTCTGGGACACTGCCTACCGCAACGACTGGGAGAGTAGGTTTTAATTGAAATCAGCACTACTTTAAGACATTTACAATTATTGTAAGCATTTATATGAAAAACACGTTGCTTTATTATAATACTCCCATGTCCTGTGCTTCCTATAGCCACCATTGAAAACTTCAACGTTGTGGAGACATTGTCAGACAACGCAGTAATAATTTATCAAACACATAAGGTAAGAGGTACAAACTATAGATGTCAGCAGAGTAGAAAATGGAATCGTGTGTCTGATCGGAAAACTGACACGAGTAATCTAATGTTGCAGCGGGTGTGGCCAGCCTCTCAGAGAGATGTGCTGTATCTCTCCGCCATGAGGAAGATCATGGCAAACAATGAGAATGACCCAGATACCTGGCTTGTCTGCAACTTCTCAGTGGATCACGATGATGCACAGGTGAGCCCACGCACCTCTGCTTTAGGTTTCAAAGAGTGAAGAGTGACTCTAGAACGACAGCCCCAGCTCCTTCAAATTGGACCTTTACAATACTTCTGCATTTCTTAATGGTTTATTCATTTTGCCGCGTCTCACAGCCAACCAACCGGTGTGTCCGTGCCAAAATCAACATTGCCATGATCTGTCAGACCCTGGTCAGCCCACCAGAGGGAGATAAAGAGATCAGCAGGGACAACATCCTGTGTAAAATCACCTATGTCGCCAATGGTGTGTGTTTTTGGTTTCACTTGAAAATTGTTCATTAACTCACCTTGACCCTCGGCAACTTGGTCTTGATTTGGTTTCTTTGTCTGTCTTTGCAGTGAACCCGGGAGGCTGGGCTCCTGCCTCTGTGCTCAGGGCTGTAGCTAAGAGGGAGTACCCCAAGTTCCTCAAGCGTTTCACCTCATACGTCCAGGAAAAAACCGCTGGCAAGCCTATCTTATTCTGAGGCGCACAGGTAGCACAAGTCACAGTGTTAAATTGTCTGGAGTCTTTATTCCGTTCACACCTTGCAAAATGACAATATGAAGCTTTTCCATCTTCCAGACAAAAGAACAGAATTCCCTGTAGAGCTTTGAGGACCCTTTTTCTGCAGATGCCCTGCCGTCATGACCAGTTGAACGTGTCAAAGCGATCCTTCCCCTCACAATTCTTAGTGTGGTATGGGTGCCCTCTGGTGGCTGCATTCATCAACTGCGACAGAACCCATGACCTTTTTGTGAGAAGATTTCACATGTAAAAATGCATTTCAATAGACAGAAACCAGTGATATCACAATAAATAATTCATGTTTAAATGTATTGCACTGCAGAAAAAAAAATACTAAATAGCTATTATTCTAAAGCAGACATGAGAATTGTCCTTCCCAAATAGGTTCTTGCAGCAGCTCCTAGTGTCATCTTCTAGGCTAAATGAAAAGAATGACTTGTCTTTTCCAGCCGATATATTAATATATAAATGTATGTAATGTTAAATAAGATGTTTGTAAAAGAATAAACACCCAGTCTTTGCTGATTGACAGAGCTACTTTATCCATGCCATTTATACCGTAGTTCCTTTCTTCTTCTTTTTTTTTTCATTTTGTCATGATCATTTTCCAACTTTTTGTTAAGCTGCTATTGTTTGCTAGTAAAACATCAGTTTAGGATAAGTGTCATTTCTTTCTGTTTCGGTTTAAAGTCCAGAGGGCTGTCATCAACCTACAGTATGACCCCTATGACAACAGACTTGACCTTTTTGACTCTCGTCTCTCTCATGAAACCACCAATTACTGGTACTGACGGAGGGATGTGTCAGGACGAGGTTTTCATATGTTTAATGTACAAACGAGAGTTCATGTGCGTTATTTGCTCTGCTTTGTATTCGTGTCATTGTTAATATGTTGTAGCGTCACAGCACATACAATATTTTGAATGTTGAATAAATTGTAAATAGCGTCACTAACATTTCTGCTAAAAGTAAGCCGAGCCCAGATGCCTTAGGAAATCCAGTTTCAGATGGAACAGCGGGTGCTGTTAGTGCACCCTGAAATCACTAGTGAAGTGCCTCGTGGCTATTCTCCCCTTATTGACTTTATTTTCAGTTGTGTCCTGCAATTCATGTACTGAATCAATAAACCAGGTGACACTTTCTGTTGATTTGGTTTTCCCGGCGAAGGGCTGAAGGATATTTTTATAAAACTCAAAAGTTCCAGTATTATGACGATATCGGATTCATTTACATTTATTTCACTACACAAGTGTTCCCACCGGCTGATGGAGGTGGATCATTATTTCCCTAAAACATGTCCATCAGTACTTGTAGTATTTGGGACATGTGCCGTACATGTGAGTCTTACTGAACTGTTTAAACAGCACTGGACTCGGAACAGCCGTCGCGGTTTTACACTGAACGCAGGAAACAATGGTATCACTAAACCATTTTGTAAAATGATGATTTCGGAGCACGCACAAAACGTAACTTTCCTAATTATTTTTGAGATTAAAATTTCACCTCCGAGTAATTTTAATACACCTGTGAGCAGCACAAAATCGTCCTTTGTCCTCGTTCACATCAGTGAGGATGGAATCGGTTTGTTAAAGAGCTACTTTATCAGTCGTCGCTTGATTGGATTGAGAGTTTCTAGTCGAGTACTGTGGGTGAGAGACAAAGTGAAGCCAGATGAAACTCAGCTTTGCAGCTAAGTGGAAAGACGCCAGGCTGAAGTCCTTTCACCTAAAGCAGACATTTCTTATACAAGCTGAATTATTAGTTCTATGAATGTAATTAGAGATGCATTTCTATATGTAAATAATTTGTTCTGTACTAAATCTGTGGGATCAACTTCAAAATGTACTGTGACAACACGGCACTTCTTTTGCCCTGTTTGAAAAGTGAAATAAAAAGTTCATCCTCCAGTTTTCGTGTGTGTGTGTGTAATCATTTATATTGGAAGACAACAAGACCACTGTTAAGAATAGTTTATTTTTGTTAAATAAGACATTCTGTAATCTGTTTACTTTTAATAGCTTCAATTTCAACATTCTAGACATGCTAAGGATCCACTTTTTTTCAAGACGGGTAAGACCACTTCTTAGCTTCACTGGCATTCGAACATGACAACGTATGAATGTGCATTCTGCAGCCGCTGATGCAGTTACATCCTGTAGTAGCTCCGCAAACATAAGAGTGCACGATAAAAATGTATTAAGTTACTTTATATGGCTTTGATTTTCCATTTTATTCTATTATCGTCAGCGTAAAAGAAGCACACGGCCTGTAACAGTTTGGCAGAGTCACAAACCGAGAAGTCCCACAGCCAGTCACTCTACAGTATACACAGTATACAGTAGCACCGTAGTTCAGAAAGAGTCGTGCAAGCGTTACCCTGCACTACTTGAACACTTTAACACTGACATAGTACAACATACATTCAGGGGGAAAGTTGGCATTTTAAACTCAACCATAACAGTTATTTCCTCAGCTTTTGGCGAGCGCAGGCTAACTTCTCAGAGGAAACAGCTGTCAGAAAGCCTCACAGGTTTGCAGTATTTCTCTTCTGTAGCGTAGGGAAAACTCCTAGCTGTTGGCCTCATGACGTCTGAGAGGCACGGAGTTAACGGTTCAACAATTTGTGCAGCGCGGTGGATATTTTTCAATCCGAGATTCAATCGTGAAGGCTTTCTCAAAGTGTGTTAAATCAGTTTGTCGCACTGCTCCAACGTTAAGATGCGGACAAATGGCACAAAGAAGTAACCCACATAAAGCTGCAACATAAAGTCTTAGTCTTTTTGCAGTCATTTGAGCGACACACAAAGCAAGTGCAGTCAGCTGCAGTGTTCAGCACGTGTTGGGTCTGGTTATTAGCAGCCTTTGCTCCCCGATTACCACGACCACCCACAACACTCTTCAGAGCTTCATTCGAGGATGCTTCAGTCCCGTCTGCTCTCTCGAAAGACGGACTGCGCCTTCGGTCTGACTCAGGGTGGACCATCGGCAGGTTTTGTCACGCAGCCGTCTCTGATTTTGACGACTGTGTTTCTGACAGATTTGTTCTAGATCTAGAAGGGGAAAAGGGTAAGTCAGCACTCACTAGGCAAATGCAACAAAAAAAAACCCTAACAGATCATGATAAATGTGAGTAGAAGATCTAACCGGTTGTGGGTCATGTGGCTCTTGACAAGGTGTCCAGCAGCCAGAGCTGCCATGAGGGAGAGCTCCCCTGCCAGGACGGTGGCACACACTACACGGGCCAACTGCCGGGCGTTCTCACCCGGCGTTGAGCTGGTACCTTGGACACCAAGCATCTGGAGACATAAGAGGTACAGTGAATTACACGGGAGCTTTTCTATCAGCAAGAGCTTGTAAAGAATTGAAGATCATTTGGGGGTTTTCAAACTCAAGTATTCCAAATGCAAAAAACAAACTCAACTTAAAATGTCTTGTCTATTTGCAAAATCTAGTAACGATCGAATTATAGATGGTAGTACCTGCAGACAGGCCTGCTGTGGTGGCAGGTTGGTGCCTCCTCCCACAGTTCCCAGCTCTATGGAGGGCATAGTGCAGCTGATGTACAGATCCTCTCCGTCTGCACCAGCAGGCTCCATCTGAGTGATACAGTTGGAACTGCCCACTGTCTGAGCTGGGTCCTAAACCACACAAAGAAGAAACACAACTTAGAGAGAAGAGCCCAGTACAGGTTGAGTTTTGTCTTCATTCTGAGACACTTGCAAATTGTCAACACTGTTCATAACCTACAGCAATTAGTGACGTACCTGTCCACAAGCAATGTAGATGGCTGTTACAATGTTGGCAGCATGAGCATTGAAGCCCCCTATGCTGCCTGCCATGGCCGAGCCCACTAAATTCTTATTGATGTTCAACTCCACCAGAGCAGCTGTGCTGCTCTTCAGTACCTGCACAGACACATTAAGAGGGTGTTTTTAGCCAGGTTTGATTTTACCAACAGCAGTAAACCACACACAGAGTACTGGATCAACTAAGATTTGGTTCTTAATGAAGCACTGATCCAAACAGAGGACTGAATTTAGTTTTAGCTGCCTTTACCTCCTTGACCACTTTGGCAGGTATGGTAGCCTCACACACAGCAGACTTGCCCCGGCCCAGAATCCAGTTTATGGCAGCAGGCTTCTTGTCAGTGCAATAGTTGCCACTGACAGACATCACCTCCACGTCTGGAAACTGCTGTTTTAGTCTCTGCAGAGCATGCTCAGTTCCCTGGGAAGACAGACACACACAATGTTCGGTGTTTTCAATAACCGAGATACAAAATAAGAGGCATCAGAGGATGGACTATCCCCCCGGCCCCTGCAAAGTCATAGAAGTGGTAATTGTAAGTGATGTTAGCTACATCGAGTTTGCCCAACGACAGCAGAGGAGTGGAGCAGTTCTGCTCCAGCACGAAATGGTGACACACAGCATCACACACACAACATGTACAGACAATACAGCACAAGGCACCACTTTAACAAATAACTCATCAATTATGGCAAGTTCAGTGGAAAAAAAATACTGAATGGTTTCCAGTTATGGACGAGGATAAAAGACAATTCACCGACAATCCAGTCACCACTGACTCTTTAAAGAATAAAGGCACTTTAACACTGAAAAAAAAATAGCTGTATGTTTTCTTTCTAATTGCTACACAACCTTTAGTTGTACCTTGGAGAGCATGTTCATGCCCATGGCATCTCCTGTCTGAGACTGGAAGCGAATGTACAGGTTTCTTCCAGCTAAGCCCACCAACACGTTTTCCAGACGACCATACCTATCGAGTGTAAATAGAAGTTTAGTCTCTGGACAGCCTCAGCCACTACAATTACTGTTCCATAATATTTAAAACATCATTTTAACTATATAGTGTGTTTCTACAAACCTGCTGGTCTCATCAAAGGCCTCTTTGATAATGCTGAACCCCTCCGAGGTCTCGAGCCAGACTTTGGCCTCTGCAGCCCGGCAGGCTGAGGGCAGCCTCACCACAGGACCCCTGGTCATATTGTCAGCTAGGATCCTGCTATGGCAACCACCGCTCAGCTGGACAGGATGGACAACAGAGTGAGAACAACACACACACAGTTGCCACAGTATGTGTTACAGAATGAAATATGTCACTTACAGAGAGTGCTCTGCATCCTCTGTTAGTGCTGGCTACCAGGCAGCCCTCTGTGGTCGCCAGAGGAACGTGAAACTCTTTATCGTCCAAAAGAAGAGGACCTGCCACTCCTACTGGCACTGGCATGTACCCAATGACATTCTCACATGAAGTGCCCATCACCTGCAGGACAACAATGCAAAAAGCTAAATGTAAATCATGATACGCTTGCAACAGGATCACACAAACACTAAGTTTTACATTTTAACGAGTTTGCTCTTAACCACTATTCACATGTTGACAGTACCTTAGAGTAGTCGTAGTCTTTATAAGGCAG
>JAPQRN010000005.1:25504608-25530015 GCA_037367275.1 Coranthus polyacanthus
TCTATCTATCTATCTATCTATCTATCTATCTATCTATCTATCTATCTATCTATCTATCTATCTATCTATCTATTTTTATAACTGTACAGTAATGTAATGCATTCTACATCATAGTGACAATCTCTCAAGTGTCACTACTAACTGTGATTTTTTTTTTTTCTACTCGCTTTTCTTGCTCCTCATTTTTCCAACCTCAAAAGCAGAGAAAAAAAATCATCAAAAAAAAGGGAGATTTTTTTTTGTTTTTCCTGCGTCTCTTTGGATGGGTACAAAATGTGTATTAATTCACAGGAAAATGTAGGTTGTTGCATGTATGTATCAGAACAGTCTAACATTTTTTTTATAAATACCCATCAGGATTTGAATATATAATTGCAAAGTACTACCACAGCACGATGTAAAGTCAAACCCTAAAATCAAAACAAAAGCAGGTGTAATTAATGTTTTCCTATCAAATGTTCACCTCTGACATCAGGATTTACCCTTATAGCTCTTCCCCATCTGTGCCAGCTCCTAACGCTGCTTCCTTTAGCCTGTCAAACGAGGGAGAGACAAAAAAAAAAAAAGATGGTAAGGAGGGGGGGGTGATCCAAGAGGAGCACATAAAAAGCCCACGATGGGAAAAAGAGCATGTGAGGCGATTGTGTCCGATCACCTCTTGTTTAAATGTAGCTACATCTCATTGTGCAAAGGAATAAAAAGCACTGTTTGCTTTTGCTTTTGGCACACAGCAGAGCCACCCAAAGACCCTCACCTGTGGAGGAAAATAAGGGAGCTGTCCAAGGTACTGGAGGCAGGAAGAACCAAGGACAGCTACAGGCTTTTGTATTTTCAGTGAGAGTCATGATCACATGGCTTATACTAAACTCTCTAGATACAGTGTAAATATTAAATGGATTCTGATACTTTAAGCATTGATACACCATGACCTAAAGTCAGTGATCAGCCCCATAGGAGCTGAATCGGTTTTCACTTCTATGCATTTTTCTTCAAGGTCTTTATATCTTTACATCAGTTTTCTTTATGAAATATTCCAGGCCTCAAGATTTATGTCAGTCCGTGGTTTATTAATCACACTCATGAGAGTGACCTGGTTATAGGTCATTTTAGATTTTCATAAAACTAGTAGGGGTTTCTTTGTGAAACACAGTGATCTGGCCTTATTATATGCACCAATATAGGAATAAACTAATGGTCCTTGGTAAGTTATACAAATTATTGAATCAGAATAGCCTCAGAGACACAAGTTTGATCTAAACTGCAGTCACGTAACTTAACTCAAAGTTAAAAAGAGATATGACTTTTTACAACCCCACAGTTATTCAGTCAAGCAAGTCCAATGGATTTAAGAAAAATGTTAAGCAAAGCTAGTTACCAACATATACCTTGGAATTCAATTTAGGATTCAACACATTCAAGCTCAGTAGTGAAATCCTGTCTCAAAACCTTATACTGTAGCATTTCAGTGAAGCCTTGATACAAGTTCTAGCACTGAAGAATGCATTGTTCTTATTCAATGTATGAAATATGGATCATAAGGCCTTTAAGTCTATACAAACTTAAAATGGGAACTCATCAAGAAAACACAGAAGGGTGATATTAATTGTTTTGTAAAGTGCTTAAAATATGTTTTTTGCAGGATAAGAGCTTTATTTTTTAGTATGCCACAACTGTTTACGTGTACATGCAGCCCATCACAATACATATTTTTCAAGGACCGACATGTGAAGTGGGTTGAGCATCAGTCCCCCTTCTTTACTAAAAGGCCTTCATGAAATATCTATGCAGCTGCGCATCTCTTTCCCCTTTCTCTGAAATCTTTTTCTTTTATTATGTAATGCACATAAAGTAAAAGCTGCAATTTAAACACTGCAAGCAATGCCCACAAACCCTGAACCTTCAGTGTCCTTTCAGCACAAACTCCTGCTTAATTTGAACAAGCAGGATGAATGAAGTAAATGATAATGTTTCCACACAGTGAATATCAGGAAATATTTGCGAAAACAGGGAAAAAAAATCTTTCCTTTGGTGAGGTTGCATGCAATGTCTGAGATCCTTTCTGTGCAACAGAAGTTGAAATTAAACGATAAAGCAAACGTATGAAAAAAGAAAACACACACACACACACATCTTACAAAAGCTCATAGGAAACTGTGGAGAAAAAAAAATCCCCCATATCCAAATTTCGCCCCCACCTTCACAACTCCACACCCGTCGACCCTCCACCGTGACAGCCTGGACACCTGAGCAGACCAGTTTCTCCTCCTCCTCCTCCTTCTTTCCCTGCAGCCGCCATTCCACGCATGCGGTGTCACCCCAACCCCAGAGACACGCACACACGCACGCATACGCATTCACACACATGTACGCCTAAGACCACCTCCAGGGCCCCTCTTTGGCAGGGCCGGTCCCAAGAGAGAGGTTAGTATGATGGATGTCTGATTGGTAGCCCTCCCTTAGGGCCTCCCTCTCCGTCACCTCTTTGCGCTCTGAATTAAAAGGCCGTTTGTCTCCTCTGAGTCCTCAGCTGTAGAGCGCCGGCCTGCAATTTCACAGCACTCAGAGAGAGAGGGAGACCATTACAGAGGAGGTTGTCAGGGGAGCCATCAGAGCCCGGACACGCCTGAGGGACTCTCTCTTTCCCCTCTATCTTTCCCTGCTCCTGTCTCCTCCTGCTCAGCCCACCAACACCTCTGTCTCACTGGAGGCAGCCAACACCACGCTCACAAATACAGAAATATTCAAGGCCTCAGTTACTCTCACATATGCATAGAAGCATGTAGACAGACGCATGCATGAACATGTGAAGACATTCACATTACTTCAGATTTGTCATTTTTAAATCCGTGTCTCCAGTTCGGCTAATTAATTAAACTAATATTTCTAATTATATGAAGTTACAATGTAAAACAATAACGCATTCGTCTCCGGTGCTGACATGTTGAAGGAGCAACGTAACACTTCCTTTTTGCAGTGCACAAAGGAGTTCTGCCAGTCTTGTTGGTTTGGTATGATGAGTAGCTTACAGTAACAGGGCTTCAATTTGCAGAAATTGCTGTACGAACAAAATTCAATTATTCTGTAATTTTGGCCCCCAAATGTTTGCTGACTTTAAAGGTCCATCATGTAGGGACCTTTAAGACGTCTAACTGCAGAAATGGAATATAATATTTAGGGTTGTTCTGAAATGATACCAGTACCTATGTTTAAAATTGCAATTTTGCCAACAGCCGATGCCAATACCGATGCTATTTCCTGTATTTTTTCCCGTTTTGTCCCATGGAAACAAAGAAATCTTCATTATAAAAAAATAACTAAACCGTTTTAAAGTCTTTAAGGAACTCATCTCACTGTCTTTGAATGAGAACAAAATCAATCATAGAAATTTATGAAACAACCATGAATACAATATAAACAATACAACATATACAATATGAATATCAGCCACTGCTATCGGTGAAATGTCAGTCAACAAGATACCGATGTGCGGCCGATATATCTGTGCATCGCTAATAGTATTCATAATTCTATTTTAATTAATGTACATTCCCCATGTAATTAAAAATTGTTGTGGTGTTGTTCCCTTAGAATGAGTTATTTTTACCTACAGACGTACATTTTTCCATCTGCTGAAAATAAAGAAATCTATAATATAGCCAGTTCATTAAAATGAACCAAATAAAGCCATTCAGTTGCAGTTCAGTACAGTAGACAACAGATGTGATTTAAAATGCAAGCACATTTTAGCTATTTTTTAACCACAAAACTACAAGCCACATTTAACCACATTTAGCATTTCCTTTTTAAATTCATCTTTATTTAAAACCACAGGGAACTTATTTCGAAAGATGTGCATGGAATTACTTTTGTGTGAAGCGCCTCTGCTCAATAGGAACCTGCACTCATGTGAATAAATGCGTTCTTATTAGATGGACGGGCAGAATGGGGAGCTATAATCAGGGAAAACAAACATGGCAGGAGTCTCAACTAACAAATATAACCTTCTCAATTACCCAGAAAAAATACTACTTAATCAAACAACTACACTCATCTATCACCATGCGAGTATTACATCTCACACGATTCTGCATCCAAACAAACAAAAACGCAGGCCTATGCACACATACTTGATGCTGTATCCTATGCAACACAACATGTGAATAGATAACTGGACCATTCAGCTCCAGGTGAGCAGGAGTCATAAGTCCCGGTGCATAAGCATTCATCAGGTTGAGTTCCTTCCTGCAGTCAACCGCTGGGTAAAGTGGAGTGACTTTTTATGGAATGGTGTAAAAAAGACAGGTGGATGGGACCTGAGTAGTGTAAAGAGTAAAAGCCTGACTGGACGGCTCATACTGTGCTGAGTTCAGCCCCTGTCATTGAGATATAATGAGGGAGATCACCTTTCGCAGTGGGCCATCCTAATGAGGTAATGAATGGGGGTGTGCATTGCACCTTTGCCCTCACCTACTCTATTAATCAGAGTAGGGTCGCACACAGCCGCCAGGACCCAACCTCCCCCATCTGGCAGCACTAATGGACCAAGCGATGGATTGAAGGTGCTTTTAGTTAAAGAGATCTGGTTAGCAACCAGAAGAGGAGAGGAGAGAAGAGAAGAGAAGAGGAGAGGCTTCTCTTCTCTACAAGAGAAACCAGAGGAAATAAAGGGATGGAAATATCTGACTGGGAAAACATTTTACACCTCCAAGGTGGGAGGAGTGAGGAAAATGTGTTACGTTGACCTTTGATCCCATCTTAGCCACCCTGAGGAAAGATTAGGATTCAGGAGGGTCAGGAGCTGTATCTGGTTTGGCAATAGCAGTATCAGCAGCTGACAGACTTTTACGCTCCGATATAAACTGTGTACCTCTCAGAGCATTAAAGTACCAGTGTTGTGTTGGATACGTTTGTGTGGGAAGAGTGATTAAGATTTTAAATGTGCAATATGCAACGTATGTGAAAAAAAATGTACACGTATTAATCACTTTATTTCTGATGCGTGACCTGATTGTAACGTACCTTAAAAAAATGAGCACCTCTCCCGAACGTCTCCGTTCCCCACGTCCGTGATAACAGCCTGTACGCTGTCTTATACGCAGACCACTGGAGTCAACGTTTCTGATGCTTGCTCCTGAGCGCCTCGACGGTCTGATGCTCTTCTACAGCCGTGCAATACGGCACAAGCTAGCTGTCGTTAGCTTAGAAAGAGAGGTAAATGTTTATTGGAAATTGAGAGACCTCAACCTGACTTTTTTTCATTTCTATTTTAGGATATAAAATTTGCATGCCATAGGAACTTTTGGAACGTAGACATCTAAGAGCTCTGTGAAGCTCAAGCTAGCTACGGGAGTTTATTTGGTTGGCCTGGATTTGCATGTCGTTTCCTCATCGTACGTACATGTTGCCATTACGTTTCTGTAAACTACTCATACATATAGGTGAACCAAAAGTTTGTTTCATATCAGCATTTCTAGATGTGTGTATTATAGTGATTTAACAGCTTTTTCTTTTCCTCAGTGGGCAGGAGGTGCTGGGTAGATGGTAGACGTACAGAATCCAGGACTTCACCACCAGAGACTAGAGTTCACATCCATCTCCTGTAGGCACACAATGTTGTGTAACACATGTTAGGGTTAGGAAAAGTTCAAATTTTGGTTTAAATATTACTAAATACATTGTAAGTCATTTCAGCACATCTTTTTCTGTGTTAAACTAAGCCCTGGTATGTTTCCCTGACCCTAACCAAGAGTTAATGCTGATGTTTCTGAGAGACACGGTTGTTATTATAGCCTCATTCTATTCCCTCCAAACAGCACAAGCACCGTTTAAAGCATTGTAACTGGAACACACACAACAGTTTACATGTATTTTTGCGGAAACATACAAGGGCAACATATTATTCTGGTGAAGGGGCTGCACCTGCAGTTCTCTGTAACTTTACATCAATTTTTGATGAAATTACGTCTTAGAAATTCAGCATGATATTCCACCCAGTTTAATAAGGCAGTCGCTTAATGCACACATGCTAAAAAATACAGATAATGTAGACCCACTACCTGGTCTACTGGACCACCTGATGTTGTCTACTGTTGAAGGAATTATTTGA
Organism: Coranthus polyacanthus; assembly: GCA_037367275.1. Taxonomy (NCBI): domain Eukaryota; kingdom Metazoa; phylum Chordata; class Actinopteri; order Kurtiformes; family Apogonidae; genus Coranthus; species Coranthus polyacanthus. The sequence goes on from JAPQRN010000005.1 coordinate 25,510,715, forward strand.
ATGTAATGCACTGATTATTTTATCACCTTTCATTGTTGATGTTGATTTACTCTATGGATTGTCCACTTTTAATATAAATAGTAATGTAGTTTAATGTAATTGTTAAAAGTAGATGGACAAATAGCAAACAAGACTAATTACTAAGATCTCTGAACTTGAACTTTATAATCAAAGTAATGTTTCTTTCCTCAGCAAAACAAGATCAAAAGGACAAGGAAGCTGAAAAAAAACCCACATTTATCACATCCACCAATAAAGACTCTACACAAACAAATATCTGACAAAAAAGGTCTTCAATCATCTATTCAGAGGTTGTTGCCTCCATCTGTATGCCAGAAATGTTCAGTGCCATGGCCTTTCCATGAAAATACTGTAAAAGAATTCAGCACATTTTCCACCACTGGAGGTGTTTGTCAAAATTATTCAGAAATGGGTTTGCTACTGTGTACTTCTTTAAGGCTCACTGGGTTAAAAGGCAGCTTAATCACCAGCAGTTACATCAACAAAAAGATAATTATAAGATGTAAACAAACAAGATGGAAATGATGTTCTGATCGTAAACGCATCTTAGTCGTCTTTTTATCGGTTGAAGTGATTTACTTATGATAGTTTTTATATTTGTCTGCTTAGTAAATTTGCACGCTTTTCCATTGGTCAGTTGTACGCAAACAAGGAGGATCTGAGGGCGAATTAGACTGGACAAAGTACAAAGGCAGGGCAGGAAAAGAAGGGAACGAGCGACAGACATGGAGGGGCGGAAATAATCTCGGCTGCGTATGTGTTCTCAGCATCCCGTCCTCCCCTGGCTAACCACACCGGCGGCCACTTGAATTAGCAGCAGAGGATTATGGGCAGAGAGCCTCATTAATCTGGGCAACAAACAGTGGCCAGTGTGAATATTTGCACCCAGAAATTGAAAAGATTAAGTCCTATTTGACAATGACTGGCAGGCTCTACGCGGCAAGAGGCTACTGTTAAATATTCATATCCTGGACTCCTTCTCTTTCTCTGTCTGTCTGTGTGTGTGTTTGTGTGTTGATGTTTAAATATAAGTGATGTGCAAAGACAGTGTTAGTCATTAGCAATCACGCATTGATATTTGACATCTTTACACTTTCAACCTGGCAAAAAACATGGATTAAAACTGTCGTAGAAAGAAATTAAAGCTTCAGTGCATGTTTTTTTTTCTTTTTCTCTTGCATCATTATGCAAAATTTCCATACTTACCTTTCAACACATTGTAATTCAAGAAGTCTAGAGGAAACAACTTCACTTCTGTGACGCAAGATGAATAATCACAGGTGTTTGTCGAGAGGTAGGTTACGCCAAGCACCACTCTGCTTCTCTGCTCTGTGGCTCCTCACAGAAGCAACATGGCAGCTCCCATAACTGTGATATTTTGGATTCGCTTCCCCATAGCGGCGAGAAAAGACGTCAGGTCATCTGTCTTTACATTTACTCTGTTTATTTGGACAGAGGGGACAGAAGGGAGGTGTGTATTTTCAAATTCAATTTTTTCTTTCCTCCCGCAGCTTTAATTGTCAGTTAAAAACCAAGACTTTATGTATTTTATGTGTTATTTATCAGCAAAAGAAAGATTAAACCCCAAAAGTCAGCCATGGATGTACTTGGAGGGAAATGCCGTCAAAGCCTCTTTTCTAAAAGTGCACATTAATGACCACAAAGGGATGAGGATCTGCTGTGACATCCCATCATTCTGTCCGCCTTGTCAGCCTGGTAGGAGATTCCCTCCTGCAAACACTCAGCAAATACACCTGCTATTCATTTCCTACAAGGCAGAGGAGGCTCGCCAGACCTGACAAAGCTATTTACCCACCTCCAGCCCAGCCTGTGCAGACGCTATCGCTAATGTTTTCCCTTCTGCAGGAGATCAATATGTTTGGAAGCAGACAAACAACCCTGCTCTGCCAGGCAGGCTCTTCCCGTTTAGCAGGCCACCACTGGGGGCCCTGACAGCAGATGTACACAACCGAATCAACAAGCAACGCTTCCCCTGAGTCAACACCGGACACAATAAACAGCGCAGGATCTACAGTGCTAAGAATTAACACTGTAGGCCCATATGTGCCATAGCAAGGATCAACAGTCATCCTCGCTCACGTGCCAAATTATGTTGACGCTGGATCCAGAAAACAAACCACAGAAGGCATATTGATTTAGGCACAAGCGGGGAGAATCATCGCAGAAATTTTAAAGCTGCTGGAATAAACATAAACACAAAAGCTTTATTCAGGTAAACATCAGCAGAGCACAAGCTGAGAGCGGAGCCGTACAGTATCCTTAAAATGCTCGAGACAGGTGAAGCGAAACGATTCACGCAGATTCAGAGCAGCAGAGAAGTTTTGAGCAGACAAAACTGTGATATAAGCTTGAGTAAACAACAGCAACCAATCCAGACAATACAAACAGTGAGAGCCAGACTAAACCAACATCCAGGTCCCCCGATCTTCTCTTCTGGATAAGCCTTCTGTTCTCAAGGGTCGCCTCTCCTCTGCTCTTATATCTGCAGTGAAATCAGGTTTCAGCATGTCAGTCACTGTGGTATTTTACATTGATAAATCTAAGGTAAGAGGGCAAAGGAGGGGGGAGGAAGTCACAGGAAGCAACTCATTTGTGTGTGCGTGCGGTGTAGATACGCTGTGATCGAGAGAAGGAAGCATTGAGAGAACGAGAGTGAACTGGTCAGTCAATGTGCATTTGAATATTCCTTTTGACGTGAAGCAGCTGTGTGCAAATGTGATTGTATGTGCTGAAGGTGGTCATGGGGTTGATTTCTGGTTTTATATGCGTGTGTGTGTGTGTGTGTGTGTGTGTGGGAGCGCCGGGGTGAGTGTGTTAAATTGTTCTGTGTTGTGGAGATAACACTGGATCCCTATCAGCTGCATCAGGGGGCTTAAGACCCCGATGGGCGTGAGGGGAGAATGAATTTTCCTCACTACTCTGCATATTACAGGATTACACTGCACCTTTAGATATGCTTGGGCTGAGCCTATCTCTGCCTTATGGCTATATGCATGTAGATTATTGAAATAGACTGTCACAGTGAATGAATTGAAGCAACACCACGGGGACTGCACCGCGTCCTGAAATGAAATACACCGAAGTGAGATAACCGTGATAGGATTTTGGTTTTAGAACATTGTTCGGACAGAATGGCGCCTTATAATCCAGGCATGTAACTTATGTTTGTCTGTTATTATTATTATTTTGTTCACAAATATTTGCCCTCATACTATTGCTACTAAAAAAATCTTTTTTGTATAATATGTCAGCCTGAAATGCTGCCTTAACAGCTTAACAACACGTTTATCTGCAGAATCTCAGCATGGCAGCTATGCTATGGTTAGTGTTACATTGCGTTTACGGTTAAAGGTACAATATGTAACATTCGTACATGTTTATCTGATTATGTGGAGTTTGTGTTGGGGTCTGTTTTGTGCTGGGAGTCGGCCATTTGTTGATGTTAGGAGACTCCATTTCCAATGGTAGCTAGTGTTGTACACTGTAGAAGAGCAGAAGGGGGGCACTGAAGCACGCGGACGTTAGCGTGAAGATCACCCTTTGGTCTTCTACATAGAAATTGGGGGACAGACTATTATCGAGCCCGTTCTCACTCTGAAGTTGTCACATGCTGCCGCTGCGTCATGACGCCTACCCCACACAGAAATACGACACTCTGTGGGTACCCGATACATCGAAATGTGATGCCCTGGCCAAGCTTCAGGATGTGATGACCCGGGAGTGAAAATATGTAGTTATCACACATAATTTCTTTAAGTTTGAAGGATCTTTGCTGTCAAAAGAAGTCATTGATTGAGGTCAGAAAACAATAGTGGTCATGGTTAAGTGAAACCCACATTGATCCCCAGTAAGAAACAGGGATCGAGCAGTGAATTCCCATTCCACAGACTCGTCCTTCCAATCTGAACACCTGTCAGGCTAGACTTTGCCAATGTTGTCATTTTCAGCCTTGCTGCACAAAGAACACTTCCTTCATTGGACTGAACGTTGGAACTGTTATGAATTGCGAGACACCCAGTTTGAATGTATTCTTGGATACTAGGCTATTAAACCTTTACATATCTATGATCACTGGCATATTCAAGCGCTCCTGTCCAGCTCTGTTTTGACCTTTAGACCCACGACTCCAGCTCAGATCAGATCTGACAGTGTCTTTCATCCATTACGAACTGGCACCAGAGGACGTGTAGGTAGAACACAGTAGACCTGGCCTTTGGGTTTGATGGCAAACAGGGCACGCAGAGAGCAAGGAGGGGCCATCTTCTTCTTCTCTTTTCCCTCTTTTTTTGCCTCCTTCACTCAGCTCACCACCCCCCTCTCGCAGCCTTTGGCTAATTACTCCTTTTTTCAAATGCAAAGCAGCGGCAGAAAGTGAGATGATTTCTCGGCGGCCGCTTTAGGGAAGAAGCGAGGAGAAGGGAGAGAAAGAAAGCCAGTGCAAGAAAAGAGGAGCAAGAAGAGACGAGAGAGGCTGAATGGAAGAAAGAGGTGACTTTCTTTCCTCGGCTGGCAGGGACCTTTGAAGTTGGGCAAGATGGAGAGGGGAGGGAGTCTTTCTGTGAGGGGATGGAGGTAAGAAAAAAGCGAGGGAAGATCGTGTTAACGAGATGGCCTCTAAAGACGAATTAAATGGCGAGAGAAAAGAAACACGATCAGGCCTGGCCCTACTTATAGACTCCTCACAGACTCACTCTTTTCAGCGCCGCAGAGGTGTTCCAAAGCCTGAATTCCTTAGCTCAGCTCTTTAAAAGGCTTGAAGTGTGGGGTGTGTGAGTAAGGGGCTGTGTTGGGGGCAATAGGGTGTGTGTATGAGTGCAAATGTGTGTGCGGGAGGGTCACTCGTCCTTTAGTCACACATCCCGGCCCCTCAATGGGGAGGTCAGGGACTTACACACCGATGAAGGGTCAGAAGTGGCAGGGATTACACGTCTGCTCTAAGCCCCCTAGATCCTAGTGTTTTCACTCCCTCTCGCTGTTTGTTGTTTTGTGGCGGAGCAGACGAAGGAAAGAAAAGGAGACGGTCGGGGGAATTAGTGTAAAGCTCGGGAGATGAATGGGCATCTTATTCGCACCTCTTGTTGGCTGTTTTTCAGCCCCCCCCAAAACAGCCCTCCCATTCCTTGTCGCAGTGAAAGCGCGTTAGGGTTGCCTTTGTGTGGACAAAAGGAGACTCCCCTCCTGGCTTTCATGCTCCTGGTGGAGCAACAAGAGGATTTGGCCCGCCGTGCAGTGCCCAGAGCTGCTCCAGCTTTGATTGGACATCGGCAGGAGAGAGCTCTGCCTCTCCTTCTTGATTAATCAAGTGATTCCAGTGCTCTCAATAACACCTTCTCTTTTTTACACACTCTTTCTGTGTCTCAATAATCCTATCCCCAACCTCCCCCCAACACCTCTCTGACAACCCACGTCTGTCTTTTTCCCCCGACTGAAGAACATTTTATTATCTTTTTCTTTTTTCATTTGCTTCATGTGACTTTGTGCTAATCTGATGTGTGGGTGTTTTTACTTCTATGTGCTTATCACCACTGACACATGAAAACATTAGCAGGACTAATTTAGAGGGTTGTTGTTGTTGTTTTTGTTTTTCTGAAGAGAGAGAGAGTTTAAGCGTTGACCAAGAGTTGACTCACTGTGTCACTCAAAATACAAGCACCGTCAACTGTCTGGTTTTAGATGATATTATAAACACGCGAACAGGGATCCACACTGTGAGATGATCACTGAGTATTTCAAACACAAATGTCTCACACTCACGCATTACTCTGTCGTTGTATATGATTTATATGCTTTTAAATGAAGTTAGACTCTAAAGATTATTCTTTTATTATTTCTCACACTGCATCAGACCCTTGAACAGATTCAGTTCAGTTCAATTAGATTCATTTTAGTTCTGTTTAGTTCTGTTCAGTTTAAAGGCGAACACGTACAGCAAGCAATCATCTGCTGGTGTGAATGTTTGAAAGAATGAAATAGGCGGCAGTGAGCACTTGAAATTGAACAATAGTTTGTATTATAATTAAGTGGGTGACTGGTCATTGTGCTTGATCCACTTGAGCTATACAGCTCTGACAATGCAGAGAAAATATGAGACCTCATGACAATACATACGTGTATGAAAAACCCGTGTGTAACGTGGCATGTGGTTTGAAAATTCTGAAGCAGCTCGCATTTGTTTGCAGTGAGTGAATTGATTGATTGTTACAGAGCTCTTCAAAGTTTATTTCTTGATGCTGTATTTCAGCTGTCTCCGAGCAACACAATAATACACATTGACATGCAAGAAACTGTATTATAATACATTGTATGCTATTGAGCTGCCGCTGAATGTCGAGTGCTTTGCTCAAGAGCACTGCAGCGATGCTAAGGGGTTGTCGGAAGTTCAATCCACTTGGAGCTATTTCCTAATCTTAGAAGCATCTTTTTCTACAGATTGTCGAGAACTTTATATTGGAAAAAGATGCTGCTGTAAATGCTGTGAGAAGAATCCATTCACTCCAGTTGTACTGAAAAAGACACCACAGCCTCAGAGAGCTGGGCAAACCAAACCTAATCTATACATGGTTAGTTGTCAAAGGGACAAAGTCTAGAAGAAAATATGACTGAGCCAAGTAGCGGGTAGCAAAGTTAAGTACATTACACAGATAGCGACAAAGCAGCACTTTTCCAATCAACGGCCATATTTGCAACCTAAGTAACATCTCAGTTCAGTCTACAAGGCTGGATGATGAGGGGAAAGCACCAGGGCTACCGTGCAATAGCTGGTTTGTCCAAATGAAATGGAAAATGAGTCTGGGAAGATACATCTGCGACGGGCTCTGGTTGAAGACGATCCCTTTACCATTAAACATCTATTATGTCAGTTTAGCATTTATAATGTATATATTACAGATACTGCGTTGCATTGTATGTATTGTGTTTTAACTAACATTTGTACAATACACGGTGAGTGGGATGAACACTGAGTTAGTTCATTTTTGTCCCGACGTCCTCTGTAAGAAGAATTCGGCCCTGCTGATAGGTCTAACGCATACTGCGCTAAACGTGAAGCCCATCAACTCACATGGTGGTCTGTTTTATTTAATCCTCAATACACAACTGTATTCAAGCTCTCCGATTTCTTTTATTTGCGGGAAACAAATATTTGGCGGTGTTGTCGTACACTTTCTTTAATAAAAACCGGTAGTTCAAAAGCAAACTGGATAAGGTAAGAACGAGATCAGATAGGCAGAAGTCCACCCATTAGAAAGACAAATATCTGTGACAGTGATCCGTAAATTCAACAAAATTGTCACTGTTATTCATTCAGCTGTCTTGTTAACAGACAAGAGAATGAAATGTTCTCCATAGACCACCTCACCTGTGCCTTTATGCGCTCGGCCTCATACAGTACACCTGTTTTTCAAGATACAACCTCCTCCTTTGCTTAAGGGATGTTGAATAACAGTGTTGGTTCTACATCCCTTTGCCTTATCAGCCCGGCAGCATTGTATCTCTTCGTGGGATTTTCAGCGAGTAGGTGGGTGGCTGTTATAGATGCTACAAAGACAAGAGAAAAACACAGTGAGGGAGAGAGAGAGAGAGAGAGAAGGGGGGTGAGAGGTGGTGATAAACAGAGTTGGGGGGGGGGCCTTGCAACGATAAATCAAGTTCCAGACTAATCTATTTAGCATGCTCTCACCATTATCCTGTCAGTGAAACAGCTAATTAATTAACTGATTCCACAATGAAGAGGTTTTGAATGAGCCCATTTAGATAATTACTACAAGGAGCCGATCGGGCCAGTCATTTACAACTGTCACACAGGTTCCAGCATTGGCAGCTGCCCTTCACTCTGGCCCTGGCCTTCGCCATCAGAAACATACAGCGCCACGACGCCATCGGCGAGCCCACAACGCTCAGGTTCGTACGGTGGGTCAGAACTCAAAGCTAAACGATTTGTTAGATGATTAAAGGGATCTACGGGCGATACGGATTTTTAAAAAAAACAAAACAAAACTACACCTCGACACGCTCAAGAGAAATGATGATACGCGATACGGTGAAAACCTTAATGGTGAAGCATCGGTTTTTATTTGTGACGCCACAAACTACTGCGTGCTGTATACCTAAATAGTAAATGTCTAACGGTCTATCTAAGATGTATTTTAAATAATAAAGAAAACATAATTGCATACCCAGCATGCATCTTTTTGTAAAGTATGAAAATGAGGTGAGTTGAATCCGGTTCATTGATGCTTTTATTTCACTTTGTTTTGTTGCGTTCACGCTTTAAAGTGATTATTTATGGTGATCCTTTCCACCAGACGACATGATTTAAAAAGAACGAGATGGGACAAAGTAATAAGCCAGAGTCCGATTCACGCTATTTTTAAGTGAAATCAGTACAAAAGGTGGATCGATAAAGCTGTTGCTGTTTGCTTGAACTTATTTTGCCAGAGCTATTGCAAATAAGTAAATGTACATTTTATCTGCAGACAACAGGAAAATTCACTTTGCACACGTAATACATTTGGGATTACTGATGAGAAAAGATAATGAGCACCAAATACAAAAGACGAATAATGAGATTTTCTCTTATGGGTGTAACATTTATTAGTGTCATTGGCTCCAAAGTTAAAACAAGCTGATTAAATCTAGTTTTAGATCAATTTCAGCGAACGGCACGTGGATTTGAAAGGTAATAGAAATAATTCTATATTTTGCTAAAATAATGTTGATAATATCTGACTGGTATTTTCAAAATAAAAGCTGCTGCCAGGGACTTGGCAGAAGTGCAAACTCTGCAGGTAGTCCTGCAAATCTCCTGCAAATCTCCTTGCTCATGCACCCCAGTGTCTCTGCTGAACACAGTATGAGCAGCTTTTGATAAGAGGCAGTGATTTATGTGGTGCTGAGGGAAATGCATGAGTAAGATTGAGGTTGGTTTTATTAATCGAAACAAATGACAAAAATGAAGGTGTTCTACACAAACAATGTCAATCTCTGACTCACACAGAGGACTGCCATAATTCAGTATTATTACTGATGCTGAGGAACACTTTACACGAAGACAATTTACACCAGCTCTCATTTCACACAGTTTTATCACATAAGATTCATTTATGTTTTAATGTAATTTCCACCTGCCTGCCATTTTGCACATCTAATGTGTTCATATTTGTAACATTTTCCCTAATTGTTTTTATGATACACAGTGACCGAAAGGTTCCGAAGATGTTCAAAGGTCAGGACTAAGAAGTAGCATCAACTAAACAGGTGAACGTCTGATGTTGTTCAGTCTTGGCTACTGCTTTAGATGCTGCGATGCAGGTGGCTCTGTTGTGGAAATGCTGCTAAAGGTTCCCATGAAAAGACAGATTTATAAAACAAAGCAGTTCGTCCGGTGCCTTTGTGCCTTTATTTGATAGCGGAGATCAGAGAAGGAGACAAAGATAGAGAGACGTGGGTAAGATGTAACAAATTTCACCTGGACTGGGAGTCAAATGAAGGACGTTGCCGTTTGACGTTCTCAACCACTTTGTGACCAAGCCGCCCCCTTGTGTGAGGAATAATCTGTGAGTTTGTTAAAGACTCGGCGTGAAATCTTTAGCGGCGTCTAGTGGTCAGTTTAGAGACTGCAACCAAATGAATACCCCTCTCCCGCTCCTACGGTGGCCACTAAAAACACAAAAATGTCCTCATCGGAGCCAGTAGTAGGTTTGTTCTATTTGGACATTTTGGAAGGGGATAAGAACCCTGGTTCGTATGCCAACAGTAGAAATATGGAGATACAACATGGCATCCTGCTCCCTCTCTAGATATAAATGTCTCATTCTAAGACAACGAAAACACGAGCCTTGATGTCATTATACACTAATGAAAACATAATGATGAAAATTATATTCTGTTTCTGCAATTAGATTCTCCATAATTGTCACACACTGAACCTTTAAACGTCAGAAATGTCATTGTTTACTGTAAGACAGTTAACATCACTGGAAAGTACATTTTTCACCCAACAAGTGTTAAGCTATATAGTTACAGCATTCATAGTACAATGCAACATGTACCAAGATTGTGCACTTGCAAAACATTGAAAATGATGAAATGCAGCCAAAGGACCGAGCGCTAAACAGAATCAAAACTCCGCCAAACAATCGGGTTTATGACCTACAAGCACATTAGCTCGTTAAAATTTCATTCTTACACCCAAGTGGTAGACGTTTGTGTACTCATGTTTCACCTCAAATTTTCACACAGTGACAAAGCATTGTACTTGTTCACCAACTGTACAACGCATATCTTTCCAGTGACTGAAGAAAAATACCTTCAGCTTCAATGTGAGCAGCACCTTGCATGCAGTAGAGCTTTATCGTGCAAAAATTACTAGACAAATATTCCTGAAATTTGGTGGAAGTGTAGCATGTGGGAAAAAGATGACATGTTTGTGCACATCCATACAAAAAGGGGCAGATCAGTGAATTTCTCTTTCGGCATTTCTAACGTTGCAAGATCGGACGTTAGATTGAATCGGAGGACCGAGGGGCAGCAGCACCATGTATGCCGTGATCCACCTCGTTTTACGGATCATCTCCAAAATGTAATGAGTTTATCCTTTGCCCACGCCCTCCCCCTCCAGCAGGTTTCATGATAAATGGTGCTCTACTTTTTGCATAATGCCGCTAAGAAGCAAACAGACAGATATGGGCGATTACACCTACTGTGGTAAAAAAAGAACACCGTGACTCCTCAAACCAAGAGGCTCGAACCAGAATTACATCTGAAGCATCTGAAATCAAAAATAAAAGTTATAAATAGCCAGTACTGATGTAGGAGGTGGTTACTAAGCTTTTCAAGAAAAAAAAAACTCCAATACTTGAGGTTCTATCCTCATCAAATAAAGAATTACATGTTCAGTTGTGCCTGATTAAAGGGACAACATGTTGCAGCTGCTTTTTATTTCTTACTATAGAGCGGCTCATTACTGCTTTGAATGATATTTAAACATTTTCCAGCTTAGAATTCAGGGTGCTGTAGTAGGCGGCTTTGTTTTTGACCTCTTTACATCATTTTCTACATAAAGAACACAAATCAGTCTTAAGCATTTCTAATTACTTTCAGACAAATCGGTCACTCACAGCACAAGGCGAGAAAAAAAAGAAGTTTTTTGAGCAACTTAAACCAAACAAGCCTGGTTGAATAAAAGAAGAATTAAAAGTGTAAATCCTGCATTGTTGTATCTATATGTCGCTTGATCACTTCACCATGTTTTAATTATCTCACTTTAATGTCTATGTTGCTGCTTCATTGCACCCAGTGTGCGGAAATGAATGGACCTTCAGGCTGCTGTGATCATGTGAGCTGATGAGGGTCTTCACTGATCTTCACCCACGGGTCACTGCGGTCACATCACCCTTCATCCACACACACCGTCCGGTCCTGTTCATAGTGTGGGAAAAACCCAAGTGAAATTCAGACCACCGCTCTCTGCACACAATGGCCCAAAGGTGGTTATCTCATTGCCTGAGTCAGTGATCAGGGTTTTGTCTTGTCACCTCTCTTCACTCCAACAGCAGCAGACAGCTCAATCCACTCCATCAGATCAGCGTTCTTCTCACCATATCTCCCCTTTCCCCCCTTTTTTCATTCCCTTTCCTTCAATAATGGTCAATCCCACATCAATACGCAAGCCTCCTTTGACTGTCTACTCCCAGAGGTGGCCTCATTACCCCACGGTGTTTTGTTTGTTTGTTCCTCAGTTAAAGAAGCTGAATTGAGCAGCCGGCAGGGGTGGACTGCAGGCAGAGGACGAGTAAATAGGGGGAGAAGCTGTGGTTATGAGGGGGGGGGGGCAGGAGAGGGGTCCGTGTGGCTCAGGAGAAGACAGAGGCAGCAATCACATCTCTGGAGGTCACGGGAGGTCGTGAGGACAACAACAGGAACAGGATGGCGCTGAAGATGAAGATGAAGATGAAGATGGAATACATACAATGGTCACAGTTAAAGAATTGTAATCAGCATTTGACTGGTAGACATGATTGGACCTGCTCACGCCGTGTGCTCCCTGTTTAGGTTAACTCTGCGGTTGCAGACGTTTGCTTCAAGAACACAGTGATTATAGCTCTCTGCTTCCAAAACACTGCAGGGAGGAGCATTTTGTCTCCACATGCAGCTCGCAACATAGGGATATATTACTTCTGTTTGGTTACATTCTCTAAAGACATGAATCTATTTCCATTTAGCCAGTTTGACGTATGGGTAGACAATGTGGGTTTTTTTTTTTGTAATCAAGGAGACTGATATCTGGACCTGATGTACATTTACAATTAAAATTGAAATCTTGGCATCAACTTCTAGTCCCTTACACTGAACTGGGCTATAAATAATGAGTATTGCAATAATAAATACACGTTCTTTTCTCATTTCAGTGTCGTGAAGTGGCCGTTACTCGTTATGTTTAACCAATCAGATGGTGCTCAAGACCACAGAGTGGAGACAGAGACGCGGTACGTCAGAGTCAGAGTAGTACATCTTAAAATTCATTCATGTTATTGAAAAGCAGAATTACTGTAAAAATGTGAGTACTGGATCTGATCATCTAGTCATGGCTGATCTATTCCCAGTTTGAAGACCTCATCATTTCTGATGGAGGACGGATGATGGACTGATGGTTTCACGTGTTCAGTAGCAAAATGAGCTCTGACATTATCGCACTTGTATTAAGTCTGACAGTAATCAGTGAGGAGTTCAGTTATGAAGTTTACAGGGTTAAACTTAGATTTTTAAGGCTTTTCAGCTCAATTGTGAGTTTTTTTTATTAGTTTTGTTAGAAAACAAATAAAAATGTAATCAAATGTAATAAGTTACATAACTTCAACGAAGCAGTTAAAATAGTCACATTACTTTTAGTAAATTGTAACCTGACGTCAAGCATTTGGTCTCGAGCCCCACTATTCTACATCTCACAATAATTAGGGAATATTAACTAATACAATTCGGTGATTCAATAATAATAATAATATATAATAATAATTATTGAATGATTGGTGCCAATGTTCATTCTTACTTTAGTTAAGAAACACAAAACAATCCCAGATCAAGGTACACTCGCTTTTTCTGAAGCTTTCAAATGTGTGATACGGTATTCAGTGCAACTGGTGTTATCTTATCAAGCGTCTTTAATCATAACATATCATCTCCATGACAACTGAATACACTGCATCTGCTGATGTGACAGGGTTGGGAAGCTCAGGGGAAAAAAAAATCACACAAAAAACTATATTTAATGGTGATACCGAAGCACAGTTTCGCTGATTGTCATGTACTTCCTTGAGGTGAAATCGAGTATTTTTTGCACTCTTTAATGCCCACTTTTACTTAAGAAGGTCTAAATAGTTGTAAAGTCTCTGAGAACAATGTTAGTTCTGTGGAGAAGGTTTTCTGCAATAACTCTCTGACCAGCCAAGGAAACAATGTGCGCGCCACTTTTCAGTGACAATGATTTCTGATTTTTGTGATTCTGAATAGACGATGACACATTCACACCCACCTACACACACACAGATGCACACTTTGCACCTTGTGAAGGACACTCAGGCCGATTAATTACTAGGAGCAGGTCGTTTTAAATCTGGTGGAAGGACAGCCTGTTGTTCCTGCAGAATGGGTTGTAATTAAAGGAAGCCGAGCTGCAGCAGTGGAAAAGGCCACACATCAGAGCCTCGTGGACCCGGACGCCACTGATGGGAATTTATGGTTCCCCTTCGCAAGTGTACGTGCTCCCTGCACACCTTCAGTCTCTGTGGACGGAGGCCACACATGTTAAGTTGCACCGCGGAGTGAACAGTACAGGTGCAAAGAAATTTGAGGGTGCACACTTTCTAAAAAAAGATTTAAGAGGCTCTTCCGTACACAAAATGTCAGAGGCACGTCGCGATATAGTATTTATTCACTAAGAAGAGGTTAGTTGGAGATAACACGCAGCTGTAGTCAATGGAATGAGAGTCAACAGAGAATAGGGAGCCACAAATCACAGCTCGCATACAACAAGGAGTACAATTTAGGATAGACAAATTTGAGCAGGCTCTCTTCCCAAACAAAAAGTGAATTGATTTTATATGACTCCTCTTCAGCAGAGGGATTTATTTGAACAAGCCAAAAGTGTCTACTTCACTAGGCAATGAAAACTGGATTCCCCCCACCCCACCCCTATTAAACGCCCCTTCTCTCTTTCCCTCTCACTCTCTCTCCGTAAAAATGATTTCTATTTCATCTCTGTCTTTGCGTTTCTGCAATTTCCACTTTTCTTTCATGTTCTTTGTCATCACGTTCTGTCTCAAATACACATCCTCTCTTCATTTCCATCCTCCCTCTCCTCCCCTATCTCCTGGCCTGTGTATATGTCTGCCTATTTTTTTTTTTTTTTTTTTTTTTTACCTCTCTGTGCATTTTTACACTTCCATCTCTCTCTTTTGCCTCGCCGTTCTTTCCCTATCGCTCCATAAAACACTCCTTCTACCCGCTGCTTTCTGACGTCTCTCCTTCCACCTCCATCCATCTCCTCCTCACTCTCTCCCTCCCATTCCCTCTCTATCCCCTCCCTCCTCCTCCTCCTCCTCCTCCTCCTCCTCTCACCACCACCACCACCACCTCACTCGCTCTCACAGCCGTTCACTCCATTTTTCTGCACATGAGATTTGCCTAACAATAAGTGGCTCTGCCCAAGGTCAGATAAGAGAAGCACAGCCCAGGAAGCCACAGCCACTGTTTCTTTCATCCCTTTTTTCTCCTCTCTCTCCTCACAGCTTTCGAATTATCTCTGCAGCACATAATAATAATTACTGAGGACGGCAACATAGAGATAAGAATGCAGGAGCTGAAATGGCGAGAGAGAAAGAGAGAGAGAGAGAGAGAGAGAGAGAGAGGGTGGGTGGTGGGGGGAGAAGAGAGAAGGGGGACAGGTTAGAAAAACTAGAGAAGTAAGAAGGAGCGTAGTAAAGGTATATTAGAGGGAGACTGAGGCATGAGGGAATAAGGATGAAAAGTAGAAGTTAGATGACAATGTAGAGAGGAAGAAAGAAAAGTATATATAAAGGAAAACATGGAGACAGCAGCAGAGCGTCATGAAACGAGAAACTAACCAACAGAAAGTGGAAATTAATAAAGGGGCAGCGCTGGCACATTCCTCTTTCCTTGATACTGTCAACAAATCACGTGAAAAAAACCAACACCAACTACATGGTACTCTCTCTCTCTCTGAACATGTTCTAGTCCATCTGCGGTTCTCCTCCAGAAAGCCCGTCGATTCCCGGCTGAGATCTTTAAAGGGAACTTATGTGGAATACGTGATTTAATGTATGCATTTAGTAGGTGGCATTTTCTTAGAAGGCCGAGCGCTATAGTTTTCCACAAAAAATGACTGCGATAATGCTAAATATTGGGTTTGTTTTGCAGACTCGTTTTAGTCACAGATTTACACAGTGAGCTAGCAAGTATTTATTTACAGCAGCAAGATGATGGTTTATAATCACCCAAAATAGAACACAGAGCCTTTTTACAGGAATAAAGGATTATGTTCAATGAAGGGGTTTATTCATGTGTTTTAAAAGTCAAACAGAAATAAAATGTTCTCTTGCTTTTTATGGAAATAGTGTCCATGACTGGTG
This sequence comes from Coranthus polyacanthus, assembly GCA_037367275.1. Classification (NCBI taxonomy): domain Eukaryota; kingdom Metazoa; phylum Chordata; class Actinopteri; order Kurtiformes; family Apogonidae; genus Coranthus; species Coranthus polyacanthus. The sequence goes on from JAPQRN010000005.1 coordinate 25,526,401, forward strand.
TTGCTAATGGGCTGTCGTTAATGTACCTCAAAAGGCTACAGACCGAAAATCTGGATTCTTAACGGTACTTACGAAACCTCGGCTGTGTAGGCTGACTTTGGCTACGACAGGGTGAGAGAGCAAGCACTGCATTTGACTTTTTCTTCAATTTATTTGCCCGCCAAAGTCACGTAACATTCTGCTAGCCCTCTGTCTCTCTCCCGTGGATCCAGATGTACGATAACGGTCAAAGCTCACAGCATTAAGAAGGTCTTTACTCTCTTCAATAATCTGCACCAGCATGTACGAAGAAGTGCCCGGATCGAACATGTTTAACATTGCACCGGACAAAACAAAGAGGAATATTCACTTTCATTTCAGATTATTGTGAATTTTTTTTTTTTTTTTTTTTGAATGACAGAGGTCAAAGCGTTTACTTATACGATCGCTTATTTTTGGTTTTACTATTTTCACGAGGTTTGTTCACGTCAGATATCTAAAATATTCCCTGGACTTGGCCTTAAAAGTGAAACAGCACCAAATATACAAATAAAAACACATCTTTGTTTCAGACTCTCCAATGTCTAGAAGACAACTCACTCAAGACAAATCTCTTCATTAATTTTTGCCAAACTTTAGCCCAGTGTCGTCAAATCCCAATGAGAGGAAAAAGCCAGTGGACACCAAACAAAGGAAATTGCTTTCTTTCTTTTTAATGCTGGCATGTGGTTCAGGAGCATTTCTGCACCTGTGACAATACACCACTCAGTGTCACATCAGACCTGCTCTCTGCAGGGGTCAAATTGCCATTTTGCTACAAGATGAAGTGTCCCTTGAATTGATTATATTTCCACAATCACTCTGGGACGAGAAGAAAAGAAGACAATTTCTCTTCATGAGTTGCTACACCTGCGCACACACTCGTCTGCTGAGTTAACTGCTGAGGACTGGCCAAAGACATAGCCACAAAAAACCTGCAGTGTCAATCATAATGCATGCATTTAGATCTTCATAATCATCCGCTTGAAATACCCAACACACTGTATGAGTGTAAATAGGCAGGTGCTCCTTAAACAAAGGGACAGACGAGTATAGAAATACACAGTTGCACACATACACATACACAGACACACTCACACCAACTGCCTTCCTCCACAGCACGCTGGTCTTCCTGCCCCTCCTAACCCCTGACCTCCATATCTGAGGGAGCAGGGTAAGCCTCCTAGTCCCTGAGCTGCTGCTCCCAAACCCCTCCACACACACATGCACGCACCAGCATCGCCACGGCCACCTCCACCCACCCATGTCTCACCCCTCAGTACTCCACCCCCAACCCCCAGAGGACCTGCTATCAGCTGGGCTGAGCCCTTCTGCACCAGCCTGATATCCACACAGGATTGGAGGGAGGGGCAGCGGCTGTGTGGAAGTACAGAGAGCTGTGATTTACAGTGAGAGACAGACAGAGAATAAGAATCAGGCTCTTTCTGTATTTTCTGTTTGTTGTTCCTGTCTGTTTGTCTCTGTCTTTGTGTGCAGCAGCCACATGTGTGTGTGTGTGTGTGTGTATGTGTGTGTGTGTGTGTGTGTGTGTGTGTCCTTCTCTCTCTCCATGTAGTGATGATTATCACTAATGTGTTATTACTTCAAACGATGGCAGATTAGCCCCCACCTCCCTTGCTCAATCCCCCTTTTTCATCCATCTCTCCATCCAGCCGCTGCCCTGGTGTCACCCCTCAGAGTGTTGGGTGTAGTAATGCCATTCTGGCCTCTTCTTATCTCCCAACTCAGACCCTGTCACCCAGGTGACCCATGAACTACCCTCAAGAGGGGAGAGGAGGAAGAGGATGAGGAGGATGAGGAGGAGGAGGAAGAGGATGAGGAGGAGGAGGAGGAGGAGGAAGAGGAGGATGAGGAGGAGGAGGAGGAGGAGGAGGAAGAGGAGGAGGAGGAGGAGGAGGAGGAGGAGGAGGAGGAGGGTTTCAGGGAGCTTTAATGGGCGACTGGAGGGTGGACCAGAAAGTAGAAGAAGAGAACGATGAAAGAAGAGTGAAAAGCAGAAGAGCTTCTCCAGGAACTGACCTGGGATCAGTTAAAATCATCCTAAAGGACCTGAATCTAATTCTAAATCTAGTTCCATTTGGCTTCAGTTGTGATCTTTGTTATTGTGAGTTATGTAAAGTAACCCGCATCACTCTTCCATAATAAGGAAGAGTGATGAAAATATATATTTTCATAACAAGATGAAGAGGTTCCTAAAAATTATACAATTTCTTAAATACTGTTGCCGTTCTAAAAACACAAAGAGAATTCACCCTATCATCGTTCATGAGCCACGCGGCCCTTTTCATTTCATCCTTCATTAAAAAGGGTCTAACTTTTGTAGCAAAAGTTAATCAATCAACCGCTGAGTAAATCACTGCCACCGCAGTGAAATTTCCCTCTGAGTCGAGAATGTCAGATGTTCAAGAAACGGTGCCAAAAAGGATTGAGTTTCTTTATGTCTTTTCTCATCGAGAGTCACATAATAACGCAGTAAATAGACCTCCTCTACATCATCTACGGAAAGAATCACCATCATCAAATCACCTGCTACACGGTTTCTATATAAACACCAGTTTCTTCAGGGACAAAAATGTTCTAATGCTGTGAAGTGAAGAAAAACTGTGCGAATGCAAAAACGTTGAATCCTTGCTGTCGACGTCCGCATTTGGGTAGCATGTTGTCCCCGTCCCTCTCTGTTTGTTGGCCTCCACCATGAACAAATGTAATACTTGAAGCTTACTTTAACATCTCGATGGCTCTTTCTGGCGTTTGTCTCGTTCAGATTCACCAAGTTACTTTTACATCCTACAACTGTGTGTGCATAGTGTATGATTACTCACAGAACAGCAATTTTGGTTTGTGCTAACATTTAGGGAATTAACATGCATTTTTAAGAATGACTGAATAACTTTAAGATATATGTACTCGGACATTTATATCCAGAACATAATTTGTTTAGGGAAAATCTGAGAATCATGATTTTCTTCCAATGGCTGAGCCAAAACAAAAAAAAAAAAAGTGTAAAGTCAAATATCTCTTGGAGTGTGACATATTTGTGTTTGAACAAATCTGTAGCAGTGTTTATGTGTCTGTAGACTCTGATTTGGATCTTGCACCACTGAATGGATATGTTGTTTTAAGCAGAGATTAAACAGAGAACACATTCAGATGTGTCAACAATATCGCAACGGCTACTCCATAAGAGATTTAAAGCAAAGCAGCTAATAGAAAATTTTCAGTGGATAAAAATAAAAATGTGAGATAGAAACAAAATGCCTAAGTATTTGACGGCGACTGTAGATCTGATTTGCATACTTGTCTATACTCTTTCCCCGCTGATTCGGAGGCAGACCTTATCTCTGTGTTTTTAGCTTGAAACCTGCCAATGACTGACTGTTAACCCTTCAGAAATTCATCATTTGGCCGGATTGATTAAAAGATGAGTGAACTTATTATGCATTAAAGCGTCATGTCAAAGCCCTGGCACGGCGAGATAGTGGCCTTATCTCTCCTCTACCTGATAAGAGACAACATGGGAGAGAGACGGGGCAGTGGAGGAGGGAGAGAGAGGGGTGGGGGGGGTAGGAAAATGAT
>JAPQRN010000005.1:25559964-25587681 GCA_037367275.1 Coranthus polyacanthus
ACGTCAGCTGAACCTTTAATGATGTGCAGTGAATATGTGATGACGACGATGTGATGACGTGATTCTAATTAAGTCAAACATCTATTTTTCTACGTCCACACTCACATGCATAAACTCGACAGTTTTCAAAATCATGACATGATGAAAGATGCGGCATGTGGCTCTGGCACAAGCCTAGCCCGTGGTATAAGTGAACAAACACGACAGCAATGTTTAGAAGAAAGGCAAGCAAGCAGGAGGATGGAGATGTAGGACACGGTGCACCAGAGGGGACCTTGAGAGTGAGAGGCGCTAGCGTCTTGGGGGCCGTAGACCACAATCTTAGTGTTGACCCTTGTGGCTCTGGAGCCAGACGCTGCGGGGGGAGCTGCAGCAGGCTTAGGGCTCTTTCCAGAGGCCAAAGACTCCTCTTCTTCAGAAAACAATGAGGGATAGAGAAGACGTTAGAAAACACCGTGTCATGCACACAGTGAGGATCAGCTGCTGTTTCTCTCATCAAGTAGTATCTACTGTGTGTCCTTGGTCTTCGGTGAAGAAGAGAAGTCAAGTGAAGATGGAACTGAGTTAGTGAGGGGGACTGGGTGCAAAGTGCCGGACAAACACATTAGCAACAGTATGTGAAGTACTTAAGTGGAGGAAAGTGATTACGTCACGTGCTTTAAAGCAATGTGAGAAGCAAAGAGCACTAAAGAAAGAGAGAAAACATTTAGAAATGCTGGAAATCATGTGACCTTGTCTACACTTTGTTACAAGCGGCTGAGAGTCGGTGCTCAGCAGACCCTGAGCTCTTTACACTTCATTGGATCAGACAATCCACACACACACACAGACCGGTGACAGATAATGGAAACAACAGCGCGCAACACTCACTGGTGTTTCCACAGCCACTATGGCCCCTCGTCAGATGTGGACCTTCAACAACTGTTCACATTTCTATGTTATTTGAACTGTCTTTTCACAGCCACGAGCTTACAGTTTAGAGTCTGACAACCATCGAGCAGTATTTCATTGTTTTTAGTAGTTTATTTACAGTGGTAAACAAGGAGCCGTGGGTGTCAGAGGCTGAGAGTCTCTCTGTGTGCAAACCCGAATCAGACAAAGCTTCCTTTGACTTGTTTTTCCATTGCAGACAGTACGAAGACGACATATTTAATGTTTTGTCTGGTCAACTTCAGTTTTTTTGTAAATTTACATCCATTCCTGCCATTCAGACTGAAACGCATGCCAAAGCATATTGCAATTGGGGAGAATTTTGGACAAATAATAATGTAAAAACTTTGAAGAGTGGTGTGATTTGAAACAGCTGACGTCAGCAGGTGGTTGTAATCGCAGTTTAATACAAAAACACCATCGGCAAGTTGCCCACAAATGCGTGAGAGAAATTACTGAAAAGGTTTAAAACAAGGTTTCTCAAAGGAAAATAGTCATGGATTTAGACATACTTAAAAGAATAGTGAATACTGGACCTCTGATCATTCAGATGACACTGAATAAGAACCATCATTTATCCAGAAGTGACAGAATCACACAGGCTCAGGATTCATTTGGAAAAAAAGAAGCTGTGTGTTAACTGTGTCGAGAAGTGTTGTCGACCGATCTGAGCTCAGAGGAATCTGTCATGGAACATCACAAAGTGGAAATGCGTATTGTGGTCGATCCATTCATTTTAAAAATGAATGGTTCAGTGTGTGATATTTAGTGACATCTAGCGGTGAAGTTGCAGATTATAACCAAGTGAAAAGCCCACCACCCTCACCTACGGTGGCCACAAAAAAAAAAAGAAAAAAAGCAGAAGTCGCTCGTTGCGGCCAGTGTTCTGGGCTCTTTAGTTAAGGGGATAACACTCACACGTAGTAGGTGACGGTAATGCACCTTAACGCTGGATGCCACCTGCTAAAAAAAACAAAGAAAAAAGAAGCAGAGGACATCCGTTCTGAACTACAGCAGAAACACGGCGGACGCAGGAGGGGACCCGCTTCCTCGGATATACACAGCTCATTTTAAGGTAAGGAAAACAGGATTCTTATTTTCAGGTGATTATACACTAATGAAAATGTAATCATGAATACCATATGCGATTTCTACATTTAGATCCCTCACTGAACCTTTAACTCAGGCTCCGTTCCATTTTTAGGTCACGGAAAGTGCCTTCCCTTGGAACAAGAAGAAAAAAAAAAAAACACCTATTGTTGGCACATCAAAAGACCAATGACACCCACTGACTTTTACTATCAACCAGCGGTGGCTTGGTACTTTTCTTTAGATGTAATATTGCCAGTTTTAGACAACTGCACTTAAAAACCCAGCCCACTGGGTACTATCCCTTCAGGTGTTTCCACTTATTTTGCCTAGACATACCTCTTTATGTACATATGCAGACCAGGCGTGAACGACAACTCCCCGGTGTCCTGTTTTCTGGACTCATTGGGGCTTTGTAAGTACATGTGCTTTTGCAATTTCCAACAAAATGCAATCTTACCTGAACCTATGCAGAAGTCAAATCAATCGTACCACACAACGGAAGAGGAGGAGCATTTAGGATAAAAACAAAGCTTTCCGGCCGCGATGGAGTCATTTACCTGTCAGTCACCATGTCCTTCAACACTCACCTCTGGTCTCTGCTGGAGCTGTGGGGATGCTAGTGGTGTGGGCTGCAGCTGAAGGCTCTCCGCTGCAGCTGTCAGCTACCCTTTGGCCTGCACACATGGCCTTCAGAGTCTGGAAAACAGCTTGAGGAGCCACGTTCATCTTTAAAAGGTCGACAATGATCCTGAGAGGGGGTGGGAGAAGAGGAAGATACGGTTTACAGTATGAAAGCTGTGTCCATCCCTGTTTCCCCGTGGTTGTCAGTACACTTACTTAAAAACCTCTTGGTCCACGGTGATCCCCGCAGCCTGTGTTAACTCAAACAGCTCGGTCTCCTCAGCACTCAGGACCTTCTTCTTTTTAATCGCATATTTCTGCACGTTAGTAGTGACCACCAGAGCAGGGGAGTCCGGGGCAGTGGCCACCGTTTGTTGTGGTTGTTGAGACATCAGGGATTGATAACTGGACGTGCACAGAAGGATGGCAACGCTTGTGGTCAAAAATAAATCAATAAATACAATGAAGCGAAGAAAACCAGACTGCGTAATTTATCCACACTGCGCCGTCAGCCCACTCTGAAGTCTTGAGCTAACGCTTTAAAATATCAACAAACAAACGCACGAAAACGGAAAAACGTACCGTTAAACGAGCTGTGTTGACAGTTTCCAGAAACGCTAGCGATAACTGTCCCCCTTGCGCTTCAGGCGCGCCAAAAGTACGTCATCAACGAAGACAGGACGAGACGCACTATGGAGTTTGTAGTCCACGTACAATTCCACTGCATATATTTAGATTTATTTGAAATTATTTGACATTCCCGGTGTATTTGTTCAATATGCTGTAGATTATTACTTATTTTCATTTCTTTTGTGATATTCTGGGAACGTGTATGTCTTATTTTATTTATAAAACGATCTTTGTGCTGCTAGCTCTTAGCTTTTACCCCACCCAAGCAACAAAAAAAAGAATCCCATTCAACTCGCTAACTGCGGGAGATGACCTAACAGCCGTAACAGCATCAGCGTCGTATTAAGAAATTTAAACTTGTGGCAGATTAACGTAATGAGGTAGACGCACAAAACACAAATGAGAAACGAAACAACAGCGCTTCATCCTCGAAGAACCTGACCGGAAGTGCATGCGGGATGCTCCTCTCGCACCTGCCCATACTCTTTGGTGTCTTCCAAGAATGGCCGCTGCTGCAGCAGGAATAAACAAGCAGGGTGCCGTAGCGACGATGGAGCCCTGTATCCGACACGGGAGGGGGGCGAATGGAAGCACCGTTAAGGTTGTAATATCGTTACCAAAAAGCACAACCACATCAGGCTAATGGTGATTATGGCGTTTGAGTGTTTTGCGCGACAGCTCGGCAGCAGGTCTTGTCTTCGTGGCTTCTGTTTTTTTTTTTTTGGGGGTGAACGCGTTGGCGTTGGCGGATGCCAAACAGTCATCTATTTTTATTCAATAAGAGCGTTGCGTTTCGCTTGTGTCAAAGAACGGCAACGGGCAACTCGTTTTAAAACGAACTCAGCCCGATCTATGCGAAATGACGCGGCCGCTCTGCGTGTCTGAATGCCCGCAACATGCTAACAGGGCTGGCGGTGGCTAGCTGGCGTTTGCGTTAGCTGTTGATGTGCCACTTGGCTTCAATGCAGCTCCTGGTTACGTTCACGTCAGTGGCGTGGCGATGTTTAAATGCGCTGCACAGTTCGCGTCGAGGTAATATTCTTCAGAAAGCGACGCGTAGACGTCAACAAACAGCCGAAGAGGGTTTACCACGTGAAATGCCGATTGAGAACTTGCTATTATACTTGTTGAGCCGAGTCTATTACGGACCCAAACATCTCTCACCGAGTTCTCGCTCGGGTTGTTGGATGCAGGTCTTCACCCAGAGCATCCCTCCGACTGTACATCTGATCGTCTCCGCTGCGGTGGCTGTCACAAGCAGAGGTTGCCTGGCAGTCAATGGGGTTTCATTCACTTGTCTACAGGTGCTGGAGTGCGGGGTGTGTGAAGACGTCTTCTCTCTCCAAGGAGACAAGGTCCCTCGTCTTCTGCTCTGCGGTCACACAGTGTGCCATGACTGTCTCACCAGGTTGCCCCTCCACGGCAGAGCGGTCCGCTGCCCCTTTGACAGACAGGTGACTGAGCTGGGTGAGTACAGGGGTGTCTTCAGGGGAACAGTACAACTGGTTAAAACATCTTGTGTCAGTTGTTTCTCGACACAAGATGTCTCCTCCTCATCTCATCAAACCGTGTAATGTTTGATGAGTCTGCGTCTGTTTTCTGGACAAAACCCAGTGGCTCCTCGCAGGAAAAAAAACCAAAAAAAACCCCCTGCAAAACAGATAGAAACATGCATACATTTGTGTTTTCAGTTGATGCTTTGAGAATGACCTTTTTCACCTTCGTCGTTGTTGTCTCTTCAGGGGACTCTGGAGTTTGGGGTCTGAAGAAGAACTTCGCTCTGCTTGAACTGTTGGAGCGGCTCCAGAACGGAGCTTCCAACCAGTCTGGGATGGCAGAGGACGCCCTGAAAGGCATGGGAGAAGTAAGGCAGCTGCGATGTCACCCAGTGTATACATCGTACGTAGACCTACTGCAGCTGTTATTTTTTTTGTTTTGTTTTTTTTTCCCCTTAGTGTATAATTCGCTGTGACGAGGATGAGAGCCACACGGCCTCCATGTATTGCACCGTGTGCGCCACCCACCTGTGTGCGGAGTGCTCACAGCTCACCCACTCCACTCGCACGCTGGCCAAACACCGCCGGGTGCCCCTGGCCGACAAGCCTCACGAGAAGACCCTGTGCCCGCAGCACCAGGTCCACGCCATCGAGTTCGTCTGTCTAGAGGAGGCCTGTCAGTCTGGACCCCTCATGTGCTGTGTGTGTAAGGAGTACGGCAAGCACCAGGGACATAAGGTACTTAAAAATACTCCACGCTCATCAGAGTCTAATCAGAATTCTCTGTCATTTTGTAGTTTTTTGTTTGGTTTTTTGATCTCAGTGTAGTTTTAGCAAGAGCAATTTTACATCTAAAGTGGGATGAAAGAGTGCCAGGCATCACATATGATAGAAAAAAAAGCAGTGTTATTCTCGTAACATTGCTCAACCCACAGCAGAAGTTGAGCACCTGTCGCGAAATCAAAAGCAAAACCTTAAATAGTCGGAATTAAGAAGAAGAACTGAGGGTCTAAGGACAGAGGGTGTTGTGTGTTAAACACATTGTAAAGCCCTTTGAGGTGAGTCTCTGATTTGTGATACTGGGCTGTATGAATAAAATTGGACTGAATTGAAGTTAGTGGGGGGAAAAAAAAACATTTACATCAAACCAAAACCGTTTCAAAGCAAGATGTAAACCTGTAAAAAGTTTATTTAAAGCCTTTTTAAGACAACATATGTCAGACATATTCTTCATGTCAAAGATGCACTCCTTGAAAAAAAGATTAAATTCTATAAATCCTAATTTCCGTGACAAATCGAGGAGGAAAAGGAAAACCAAACTGATTTTACCTCCAAGTCTCTTTTGTTGTAGTTTGTGTTTTTGAAAAACGTTGCTTTGAGTTTTATTGTCGTTAACAAAAATCACTGCTAGTTTTAGTCTTTAATTTTCAAGAACTATAATAACCCTGATCCTCATTCACAAAAATGGATTATGAGGATGGATTATTTATTCGCCGTCTTACTTTCCAGCACGCTGTTCTTGAGACCGAAGCTAATCAGATCCGTGCATCCATTTTGGACATGGCCCACTGCATCCGCACCTTCACAGACGAGGTGTCCGAGTATTCGAGGAAACTGGTGGGAATCGTACAGCAAATAGAAGGTGGAGAGCAGATAGTAGAGGACGGGGTTGGCATGGCACACACTGAACACGTAAGATACCATAAAACTGAACTTCAGTCTAAAACATGGATGGTGGTCGTTCCCCCTTTGGCATTAACGCGTCCCTCTCGCCCTTCGTCAGGTTCCAGGCACAGCAGAGAGCGCGCGCTCCTGCGTCCGAGCCTACTTTGCAGATCTCCATGAGACCCTGTGTCGGCAGGAGGAGATGGCACTGAGTGTTGTGGACGCTCACGTCAGAGAGAGGCTGATCTGGCTCCGGCAGCAGCAGGAGGACATGACCATCCTGCTGTCTCAGGTCTCCACCGCCTGCCTGCACTGTGAGAAAACCCTTCAACAGGTAGGACGCCAAACACACAATTCAGTGAAAAAGCTTTAAGCAACAACTGAACTGGACTGGAAATACTTTTTCTCGCGTACTAAAGGCAGAAAATTGTCTTTGTCTTGCATGTGCAGAAATGTGTGCAGAAAAAGAACTATATTAAAGATCCCCTCTAGTCATACTGTAAGACATCCTAAAAATACTCCGCACTGAATAATAATTAGATTCTGATATGGTTTTTACACCAAAAAGTTCATTGACCTCATTAAAACGATTCAACGTCTGAATATGTAATTGTTAATTTCACGATTAAACTGCTGAACACAAGATGTTTCCTGCTCCTCTAAAAGCCAGATGCCTTCAGGTTTCCACGGTGCTCAAAGCTAAAGGGTTTGAGTGGAGGTGGACTTAAAACACCGACAGAAAAACAGAATAAAAAAGGCGTTTAGACAGGGATAAACCTCCAGTATCAGACTGAAACAGCAGAGTTATGTTCGTCTATCCTGTTGTAGGATGATTGCAGAGTGGTCCTGGCAAAACAGGAAATCAACTGTTTGCTGGAGACACTTCAGAAGCAGCAGCACCAGTTCACAGAGCTGGCGGATCACATTCAGCTCGATGCTGGCATCCCCGTCACCTTCACTAAGGTACACACTGTTCCCACTCGCAGCGAGAACTGGAAATCTGTCCAGAAATTGTCGATGGCGTGAGTTAAAACCCTGACGTGTTTTTCAGGACAACCGAGTTCACATTGGTCCGAAGATGGAGATTCGTGTAGTTACTCTTGGCCTCGACGGAGCTGGAAAAACCACCATCCTCTTTAAACTGAAGCAAGATGAGTTCATGCAGCCCATCCCTACCATTGGTAAACGCTCTGCATGTGAAATGACTCTCGAGTGTACTTGCTTTTTTGTATTTTTGCAAACAAAACCTGTTTAACCTTTTTTATTTTCTTCTCCTTCAAGGTTTCAATGTTGAGACTGTTGAATACAAGAACCTGAAATTCACTATCTGGGATGTGGGAGGAAAACATAAGCTCAGACCCCTCTGGAAACATTACTACCTGAATACTCAAGGTACCGACTTTGATGTAGTTTCGCTGACACCGGTGTAGATACATATTTATATACAAAACTGGGCGTTGAGGAAAATCAAACATCTTTACAATGATGCAAAAGTAGTTGCCAGAAAAGCTATTCTGCTCATTAATCTTTCACATTGATTACAGTGGACCGAGATAGTAGATTATTAGATCTATTCACCATATTTGACTGTACAATTCTTTGAGCTTAACACACCCTGCGTACTGAAATACAACATCAACTTTGACAGACAAATGTTTGCATGTTAGATTTACGCCGGTGACTGGTTAAAGCTGGACTTGTCTTTCCTAACTCTCGTCTCATCGTACGCGTGCAGCGGTGGTGTTTGTGATCGACAGCTGCCACAGAGACAGACTCATGGAGGCTCACAGTGAGCTGGCCAAACTACTGACGGAGAAGGAACTGAGAGATGCCTTGTTGCTCATCTTTGCAAACAAACAGGTAACTTTAGCTTGACTTTCACGCCGTGTCATAGCACGGGGGGGGGGGTGAAGGTAAATTCCTGCAGTTTGTTACCTTGTCTTAGCTCAGACACCGCGTTGAACTTGAGTGCGTTTGCTGTGCAGGATGTTCCCGGGGCGGTGTCTGTGGAGGAGATGACGGAGCTGCTGAGCCTTCACAAGCTGTGCTGTGGGAGGAGCTGGCACATTCAGGGCTGCGACGCCCGCAGTGGGATGGGTCTCCACGAGGGGCTGGATTGGCTCTCCAGACAGCTGGTGGCTGCTGGTGTCCTGGACGTAGCCTGAAAATGGCACCCGCTTGGAACCGCACTGACACTGACTCTCCCCCGACAACCCAACCTGAGCCCAGCCTCTAAGCTCCATCAGCTCTCCCACCACACCTCTTCATATTAACTCTGACACCGCGGCTTTCAAGCCTGACGCACACCGACCTCCACGACCCTCCTCATCTTTCCTTCTTTGTGCGCCATTGTGAAGAACATGGTGGTCAGAGCAAAGAAAACAAAGATGTAAATACATTATCTATCTTCTTTGAACGGTAACACAGAAACCACAAAACTCTAAAGTCTATCCTATCAGTCACACCCACCCAACCGCCATCGACTGTTGCGTAAATTCCAGAACTGAACTCGCCGGTCCACATTCCCACCCGCTTAACTTACGTGCTCTAAGACATTACTCAGTTTTCTTCTCGGTCTAACCCTTTTCAGGAGACGAGCTGTGAATCTCCCACCTGTAGCTAGCGGAGTTAGATTCAGTCATATGTTACGAACGCTCCTCGTGCCCTGACAAAATGGACCGCATCTGTATTTCCTATAACTCATCATAACCACATGTGACAGTAATCTTGACTAAATGCAGAGTAGTCTATTGTAACAACTATATCATTTGTGTTCAATTTATAGTCTCGCCCAACACGTCGGATAATCATGAAAATAAGTAGATTTGCAAGTAAGTATACCAAGACATTGTGCGATTCAGAACAACAGCTCATTAAATCCAGTATATTTGTAGGGAAGTGAGACTGACAGAAGATTTCACGATGTTTTAAACGGACGCCGAACACTTCCAGTGTTTCCAGGCTGATTTTTGGCTGTGCTCTCACTTTGCCTTGACGTCTAACGTAAGCAATAGGGATTACGGTTTTAAGGGGTCTTTATGTTTTGTGTGCAAGTTTGTTTTGGTTTTTTTTTGTGCGTGTGTGTGAACTTATTTAATGCCTCAGCTGGTCTTGAAATGGCACACCAGTAAAGTTTTGGATCGAATGCGTTTTCTGTTACAGATGAAACTGTTTACTGAACTTTATGTACGAGCGGGGAAAAGTGGACGTTACTTCGACACGAGGCATTTGTGAACAATTCAGTTGTTAACGCACCGATTCTGCCTCCGTTTTGTGGAGTGTCTTGCACGCAGTTTGTGGAATGCACTGCTGCCTCACTACGAGTTTTCATTTGGAAGCAAATGAACTTACCTGCTGTTTCTTAGTGGACAATGAGCATCAACTTCACTGCAAAGAAATGTCTTGTGTCTGTGTGTGTGTGTGTGTGTGGGGGGGGATTCTCAAGTCCTGTTTTATGTCCGAGTGCTTACAAGATGGTACACCTTTAAAATCTACGGCCTTCAGCAATGTAATGTGAAACTTAGTGAAGCATTAAACCTAACACTGACACTTGTAAGAAAACCATCATTTGCGTTTGATTTCATCTTTATTCATTGCTATGTAATGTTAACTATGTATAAAAATAGAATTAATTAAAAATGCACGTGTGAAAAGCCTTTCCACAGCTGCTCAAAGATTTCCATTCGTTTTTTGAAACATAGAAGCACAAAACACATCAAAACCTTTGTCCCCCCCCTCCTCCCCCCCATGGATTCAAAATGGCTTTTGTGAAATATTCATAATGTGATGCTGTAAAATAAACTAATTGACCTTATTTTTTTCTGTTTGGCAGCTTTTTCTTCGTGGTCACTGTGACACTCATTCTTACGACGACGCAGACACAAAGTGTTCTTTAATAACTTGGTAAAAAAAAGGAAGTCGTCGCTGTACAGAGCATGATAAACACGTACGATTACTTTATGGTGATGTTGATGATGCTGATGTCTTCGTAGGGTTTGTCGGTCTTGGGGTTCACTTTGGAGTTGGAGATCCTCTGGACCGCCTCCATGCCCTTCGTACACCTTCCAAACACCGTGTGCTTGTTGTCGAGCCAAGGCTGGGACAAAACAACAGTGCAATTTTACAATGATAATAAAAATAGAGAAAAGAAACACACAGTGCCATTTGACAACAGGGAACGGGAAAATGATTTCTGAGGGATGACTAAAATGTATAATAATGTAAGTATCTTCTTATAGATCACTAATACATATCGGTTTTGGTTGATAACCAGCGTTAATATTCATGGGTTTTTTGTTTATTTTTTCTTACTGTGCACAAAAACTGCCCTTAAAAACACAAATAATGTAATTAACAGTAATGCTCCCTACTTTTTTGCTGCAGTGCTAAATGTATTTCAGAATTTAAGCTACCAAAAATAGGAGGAAGGACACAAGTGCACATTGCTTTTTGTTGAGGTTTTAAAAGTCTAAAACATCAGGAACCACTTATTTAGCTCCTTAACACATTTTGCTAAATATTCACGCTTCACCAATTACTGTAAATAAACAGAATTTAGGGAAACTAATGGTTCCTTTCCAGGGTCTATTCCTTTCTCAGTTTTTGCTTTAACTGACACAATGAGACATAATGTGATAATGCTATAACTACACTGTGAGGAAGACATGTTTCACCCTGTGCTTGTTGTTGCCTTCACATTATTCTGAGAGGATTCAAGTCAGGTTTGACCCATATTGAAGGAAAACATCACCAGGATAGACTGTCATTGTGACTAATTTAAACCGTCAGCGTTGAGGTCACCTACAGTGGGTACGACGGTGATGAAGAACTGCGATCCGTTGGTGCCGGGTCCGCCGTTGGCCATACTCAGCGTGTACGGCCGGTCGTGTCTCAGCGTCGCGTGAAACTCGTCCTCAAACTCTCCCCCCCAGATGCTCTCGCCTCCCATGCCTGTGCCTGTCGGGTCTCCAGTCTGAATCATGAAACCCTGTGCAAAAACAGAAATAAGGACTCAGACAGAGCTCAGTGCTGACTCAGATACCTGGTTATTATGCCTCACTAACAGAGGAGATTTACCTTAATCACTCTGTGGAAGATGTGACCGTTGTAGTAGCCGTTCCTGCTGTGAACGCAGAAGTTCTCCACAGTTTTGGGGCATCTTTAAAAAGAGAGAGAGAGAGAGAAACGGTACATATATTAACTGAGTGAATATCTGAAATCTGGGTTTTCCTTGCATTCAGCTTAAGAATTAACTGTTGTCTTGGCCTCTGTGTGTCACATGTGAAAAACTACATTATTCTATTCCAGAAACTTCAGTCTGATACTGCCACCTAGTGACGGTATCTAACGGTGATTATCTTGTGCTAACTCATGGCTACATTAGCCATTGTGTTTTATTGTGACATTAGTAAAATTTGACATCTTGTTGTGCTATGTTATCATATTGTACACGGAGCTGTAAACTATGTAGCTCTACACCGTTGTGATCCCATACAATGTAGTGAGACAGGAAAAGAGGAGATTGAGGTTCAGTTACTGATTCCAAGACAATTCCATTGAAAACTGTTACTTTGATGAACATTGTGTCTGTGTGTGTGTCCAGGATAAATCACAACTACATCGATATTTATGGCAATAGATAGATATGGCTTGAGCGAGTATCTAGAAGTAATAACATTTTGGTGCACATAATGTAACTATTAACTAAATGGTGCGTTGGGTCCTCTGTCTGCGTGCAGGGTTAACATCCCTCTTGGATGGGGTTTTTCCATTTTAAGTATAAATGTGGTTTCCAAATAAAGCCATTCACACTAGAAACCTACTCCACTGGGAAGAGCTTGATGTGGATGTCTCCCATGGTGGTGTGGATAATGGCGCTGTCAGACACTCTCTTGGGGCCCTCGGCCTGCGTGGCGGCCATCACCTCCTCCTTCGACGGCTTCTCGTTAAAGATGTCTCTGTCAGAGTCTGCACTCTTTGTATCCTCTGGTTCCCTCTTTGAAAACTTCAGAAGAAAAAAAAAAAAAGATGAATCAAGAAATATGATCACTGATAAAGTAAATAAACCGTATCATCTTGTAGTAAGTGTGACTATATCTCACCATGTAGAAGCGGTTCTTCTTAAAAGCCGTGCAGAATATGGTGGGATCCGCCTCTACGTTCTGTAAGGCAGGGTTGTCAGATGCCTTCATCTCAACAGTGGGTGCTACCTGCATGGACTTTGCAACCCCCTGGAACAGACTCAGCTGGACCACACGGATGTTCTCCAGCTTCCCGAGGATCCGCACACACCTACGGAAAACGACCCACAATAAAAGATTTCATGATATTTGGCACCAACTATTTACTCGATGTTTTTCATTGAGGATATGAGCGTAGACTTTAATCGAGCAGTCACAACTTCATTCAAGTAATGATTACACATTTTACAGGTCAGCTCACATGACACAGTAAAACAGAGTGTTTCACCGTCTTCCACTTTGATTCAAAAGCTGTGAAGTCGAGTGCCTGTCTACGAAAAGCTCAGAAAAGAAACTGATCTGATCTTGTGACCCTTTCATTTCAGAATGTTTCTGTGTACAAGCAGACAAAACAGACTCAATCACTGACTTGGCACAGGAGTTACAATCAAGCTAATGACATTCTCTTAAAATAACTAAAATTACCTTTTACCACCAGAATTGTTGTAGTTAATCTTTCCATCAAAGAGACTGTTAGTGCCATATTTTGACACATTCTGTCAAACCATTCCTGAGATATCGCATTTGAAATGTAATGGCCATCGACAGATTTTTTTTGCTTAATAATACTCCCTTTGGCCTCCTATTTTGACTTTATTTTCTGTTCGACTATTCCCACTATTTCCAGCAGTGTTTGATAGAGATGCAAAAGATTGTAGGTGGCTTTCCATGTCAACTTCTAAATACTGTGATACTGGGATAACCTCAGAGCAGTTACAGCTTCACATTAATGTACCTGTTGGTTTCCACGTTGATGACCTTGATGCCCAGCATCGTCCCATACAGGACAAAGTGGCCAGTCTCATCAAAGATAATGTTTGTCAAACGGATACCATCCACCTTCTCCAGTTCTCTCTCCACAGCCATTCGTCTGCCAAACTCCATGTCAGGCAGCTGTTGCCTCATCTGCTGCAACTCTGTGAACATCTAAACCAAACAGGTGTAAAGAGAAATAGTGTAAGTTGTGAATTAGCCACCTCGGTACAGATTCAAGCTGAAGGGCATTCTTCTGCAACTCACTGTTAGTGATTCATCAAACACTCTCATCAGTTTTCCTGTTAAGAAGCGGAAAATCCTGACTTTCCTGTCAGAAGCGATGGTGGCCATTCTCTTCCCATCTGGGGAAAATGCAAGGCTGGTGGGATATGTTTTGTGTTTTGCAAATTCATACAAGTCTGTGTCTGTTTTGTATTCCCAGTCCACATGTTTGGGGAACCTGAATTCATTTGGGAGACCAGTCCAATATTCCAGCATTCCTGCTTTGTCAGCAGAGACGATGACTCTGAATTTGGGATTCAGGCGGATTTGGGACAGAGGTGAGGAGTGCATCTTGTCAAAAACATGGAGGGGCTGGTTGCTTCCCCGTCCGTCATAGACAAAGATCTTGCCTGTGGATTTTTCTGAGCAGGCTACAGTGGAGATGGCATCCCCGGGGTTGTAAATCCACTCACACTGGCCTGGATGAAATCTACAGGGATGAGAGAAAAACATTAGACGTCACCTTTGTAAGCAGATCAAACATAAGTATTTGTCCTTACACATTAAAAAGAAACATAAGACTCACCCTAATTTCAGCATATTGATCATGTCAAAGTTGACAACATCAAATACTTTCATGGACTGGTCGTCACCAACAGAGCAGAAAAGGGCCCCTTCAGCACTAACCGCAATGCATTCAATCACACCTGCAAAACATCGAACAACAACGTCAATAACTTTTAAAAAATCCAATATATTTTGTGTTTGAGTTGCGGGTTGAGACTTTGCAATGTGCAGAGACTAAAATGAAATCCACAAAATATTGAATGCATCACCCATTGCCATACAGAAGGCAGGAAAAGGGAGACTTACCAAGGTGACTTCGGAAGTGTTTGACAAACTCTATGCCCTCCTCCTCCTTCTTCTTCCAAAACTTGACATGGCCATCCTGGCTGGCTGTGAGGATGAAGTCTGTCCTACGGAGAGCAGAGACTGAATGTAATTAAGCTAAAGCATGAGGCAAAAGTGAGGAATAAAGTTATCTAGTCTTAAGCATACTAAAGATCTTCATGGGAGGACCAGTTTGTTGAAGCAAAATTGACCATATTTAATGTGCCCACAACTTTGCAGCAACACTTACTTGGAACAAACTATGTGTGTGATTACATCTCTGTGCATGTAGCTTCGTTCATACATAGCAGCCGATGGGAGATTGTCCAGATAAACACGTTCATATTCCAAAACTGGGAAAAACAAAACACAAACACACAGTTAGCATCTAGGTTAGCATTCCTTAGCATTTATAAGCAGGGTCCGTAGATGGTTGGCCAAGACGTAAACACCAGAAACAAACCTTTCCTTTTCTTGACCTTCGTAGCTTCACTTGGCATGGGTCCGACCCATTCTTCACACTCTCCATCTCCTTCTCCATCTGGATTATCATCTGCTTTTCGCTTCAGATCCACATTGTTTTCTGCCGCCTCCGCCATTGTAGCTGATCTTCCGTGTGGTCCTTTCCGTTAAAAGTGCACTTCCGCTCGGCGGGTTTTCTCGCGTTATGTTAGCAGAAGCTAGCCACCAGGCTTCAAACCCAATTCTTTAACGTACTGTCGTAAATTAAAAACGCCACTTTACTTTTCACTCCGCGGCGCCGATATTTTGTCAAGCTTCTTTTTAAACGAGTCGCCGTTGTGGGGGGGAAAAAAGTTATCGTTGTTCCTTTTGTCGTTTCTGGGGGTTGATTATTGTGGAACACTTGAGTCAAACCAAAAGTCCTCTTTAAGGGGGTGTACCTTCTGACTTATAGCCCTTTCACCGTCACAAGCGCACTTATGTGTGCCCTTTTTGACCAATTTTTTTAGTAAGTGTATAATAAAAGACTAGTTTGAGTTTTGAACATGAATACTAAGATACATAAAAAATATAAACAATCTTTCAGTGGAGAAACCCCCCTCATCCACCGAAGTAAACAGTGAGCCCACATGTACGATCAATATGGCTGTAGACGTGCAGATGTGATATTTGTCACTTGTAAGACCAGATAAAATATCACGCATTGCCATTATCTATCGTTTTGTACTGTCTGTGACTGTTATTTAGAATATGGTATAAAAACCACAGTTACTTGCATTAAGAAAAAGTATCCTTTGCGACAAAAATGAGCAATATTTACATTCAAGAGCCACCGACAAACGGAAAGGTAAGCGCGACTTTTTTTTTTACTTCCATACATTTTATTTATGAACGTTGTTTTTTTCCCCCAATACAAATTCAGTGCGTAC
Organism: Coranthus polyacanthus; assembly: GCA_037367275.1. Taxonomy (NCBI): domain Eukaryota; kingdom Metazoa; phylum Chordata; class Actinopteri; order Kurtiformes; family Apogonidae; genus Coranthus; species Coranthus polyacanthus. Next base: position 25,575,898 of record JAPQRN010000005.1, read on the forward strand.
TTAACTGAGAGGCTCCAACGTTAAAAGCTGTTTTAATCATGTCAGTCTCTCGTCCCCAGAGTAGTTGCTGTTAAAATTCAGCAATGAAGTATTTCACAGCTGTTCATGCCAATCTCAAACTTTTACTTCATTACTACATGCTATATTGTTTTATCCTTTATGCTGAAATTATTTATTTTTCAGGTATACGTCGAATTAAAAATTTTAAAACACTCCTCCTTGTTTTTGTTTTTTTTAATATCAATAAAGGCTGCATATTTTACATTTTAACGCTGTGCTTGTTTTCGTAGGTGCTGCTCAAGACTTCCGCAGGTGACATTGATATTGAGCTGTGGTCCAAGGAGGCTCCTAAAGCATGCAGGAACTTTGTGCAACTTTGCATGGAAGGTAATACTTGACTATGCACTCGCCCTCATTAGTGCTACTACAGACATTTCCGAGCTGTGTTTTATGATGTATTTCAATCTTCAAGGTTACTATGATGGCACTATGTTCCACCGAGTGGTGCCGGAGTTCATCATTCAGGGTGGAGATCCCACTGGAACAGGGGCAGGTGGAGAGTCCATTTATGGACGTCCATTTAAGGTCAGGGTGCCTCTCCATTTTTGTTTCTTCTCTTTACACTATTTTATTGTTTTAGGTTTTAAGTGTGAGCTCTAAATAAGCATATTTATGGTGTATTCTTCAATGAATACACTAGAGGAAACATGATCTCAACATAACCTCAGCAACAAAAAGTGTACATACCGGCTTCCTCTGTTAGGATGAATTTCACTCACGACTGCGCTTCATTCGGAGAGGTTTGGTTGCCATGGCAAATGCTGGACCACATGATAACGGGAGTCAGTTCTTCTTCACCTTGGGACGTGCAGATGAGCTCAACAATAAGCATACCATATTCGGCAAGGTAAATCCCAAGAACTGTGCTGACTTAAATTATGTATCAGACTGGAATCAGTGGAATTAACCTCCACCGCATGTATGAAAATGTCAGTTTCTGCTACTTTACAAACTGACAGTCATTGTTTTATTAATTTTCCCCAAACAGGTCACAGGAGACACAGTGTATAATATGCTCAGATTAGCAGAGGTTGAATGTGACAGTGATGAAAGACCTTTGAATCCCCACAAAATAAGAACTACTGAGGTAATATTCACTGCTTCTTCTTCTTTTTCTTCATTTGCTTTACCCTGGCAACTTTTCTGTATTTAGTGTCTGTGATTTACTGTCTTGTCTTGTCTTGTCTGTCTTTACAAGGTGTTGCATTCTCCTTTTGATGACATAATACCACGAGAAACAAAAAAAGCCAAAAAGGAAAAAGATAAAGAGGAAGGGAAGAAATCGCAGTCAAAAGCCACAAAGTGAGCACTCCGACTGATTTTGTTTTTACAAATCACGTTAAATGTCATTGGATTGCTGCGCTGTGTGTAGTCTCAATTTCATCCACTGCAAGGGCTAATTTTTACTTTCATTTGTTTAATTGTTTTTGTTGCTTTAATGCTAACAATAAGTTGTTTCTGTAGGAACTTCAGTCTGTTATCATTTGGAGAAGAAGCTGAAGAAGAGGAGGAGATGGTGAATCAAGTCAGCCAGGTACCGAACAGCTGAACCGTCTTCTTCAGCAATTCAGTGTCGACTTGACCCTGGAACTGTCTAAATAACGTCATTTCTGAGCCGTTAGTGTTGTGGGCTTTGCTTCTCGAAAACAAAAAGAAATGTTACATGTGCAGTTGGTCACCACTGTTTATTGTTTCAGACTCTAAAGGGAAAAAGCAAAAGCAGCCATGACCTGCTGAAAGATGATCCAAGACTGAGCTCTGTGCCAGCAGTGGATAAGTACGTTCAACAGTAAATAGTTATTATGTAGTCATTAATCAGTTTCCCACATTAATAGTCTTTGATCTACATATACTTCTTTTACGTTACAAGGAAAAAAAAGAAAGGCGCATCTGGAGGTGGAGAAGTAAGTTAAATATAATACAAGCTTCTGTCTTTTTTGGCTCCGTGACTTTTTCTGTCATTGTAAATTGTAAATGCGTTCCTTTAGACGGACAGCGGCGACGACGACGATGATGTTAAAGGCGACACGGATGACGAAGAGTACGACTCGGATAAGAGAGAGAAGATGAGGGAGCTCGTCAGTCAAAAGCTGAAGAAAGAAAAGGGCCCAGATAAAACGACAGAGGCCAGCGAGGAGGAGCGAGGGAAGAAGACGAGCCGCAGGTAAAGCCGCACGTTTCTGTCCCGTACTTACATTGAACCTACTGCACCTGCTGGCTTTAGAAAGTAAAACTGAATCCAAAAGACGTCAGGCTTGCTTCATAAATAGTCCACTTGATCACCGACAGCTTCAACAGCTTCAACAGTGTCAGAGTAAGTTGTAGCTCCGCTTGTAATGCAGTGTAACAACCTGATGGGGGGGCTGTTGATCCGCGTAATACAGAGAAAATATGATGAGACTCCTACGGGTAGTCCTGTCCACGTTTATTCATATCTTCCGATGAGAATAACCCATCCAAACTTCGCTTTTCTGACCTGGAGAACATTATGTAAATCCACAGAGAGCGGACCGACATTTTTATTGAGAGTTTCTTAAATTTTAAGATAACAAGAACAGATCCAGAGTAGATGAATGATGGATCACAGACACCCTCGAGGCCCAGACACAGCAAAAACAATCATTAGATGAATTAATTGCTGCTTCTCTGTAATAGTAAATCCCCCCAAAGCAACATTTTTGTTCCTTAGATGAGGTCACAGTTGGATTAACAAAGTAGTTTGATGCACAAGTCGATGTGCATTTGATCTGTTACAGTAAGTGTACTTCAGATCTTCTTATCTGCATCTTTTAATCAGTGAAACTGTACAATTTAAAACAGTTGAACACGATCATGTTCCAAGAGACATTCCTTAGGAGCCTTAATATGTTAACGACGTTCATCTTACATGTTTCAAATATTTGTAACACATATCTGTAATTAAAATGAAGTATACTGTATGTACATATTTAATCCTGTCAAAACTATGTCCCAGTGGCTGAATTTCATACCAGGGCCCCAAACCTTCTCATCAGCACACATTTCTTATGTTAAGCATTAAATAATTCCCTTTCCCCGGGACTCTGAATGAACGAGAAATCAGTTTTTCGAGTTTCCAGTGTAGTGTTGACACAGTGGTGACAAAGTGGAAAAAAAGTCTCGCATGTTAGTCCAACTGCTAGTTCATTATTTACTGTAAAGGGCCTAAATTGTGAGTGTTTCATTAATAAGTGAACCCAAACAAATGGGGAACTCTTTATTAGTGTTAATATTTAGATGGAACTGCCAGCAATGACGGCTTTGCACCCTTTTTTAATGGTTCGCTGACACTTCTGCAACGGGAACTATTGTCATCGTCAGAGAATCCTGATATCTCCGACTTGGATTTACAACTAGGAAGCTGACAATTATGGCTTTCCCCACACAAGTGCTCATAACTACAGTCCAACAGATATGTCTTGAATGCGGCACAAGCCGAGTCTCATTGTCATTCACCCGATTCACGCATCCCCTCACTTTTCACACTTGCAAACACGTGCATATCTGAATTGTAGCTTATTGGACCAACATCAGTAGACCTTCACTGTGAAACAGGAATGTTGGCACTCAGAGCAAATTACTTACTGCGCTGAAGTAGAAGCAAACAGTACGCCTGTATGAGCCAACGGTGTGAGAGAAATGAAGGTGAGAGTGGAAGGGGACACCATTAGTATGAAAGTGACCTGAGTGATTTATCTTTGATCTCTCTTTGATGCTGCTGCTGCTGCTGCTGCTGCTGCTCAGCCGGTTATCTCTCCTCCACGTCCTCTTAACAGGTAGCCCTCAACACACATAATCAACATACCCTTCTCTCATTAGCGCTAATGGGATAAGGAGCAGGCTCCCAGTCAGTTGTGTGCCTCTGACTGACAGCCAGCCCAATGCAGGCAGACTGTAGTATATTAAACACAAGCGCAGATTGTTTTGCTACAAGAACTGTAACCCAACACAGTGGTTTGTCTTGGCAGGGAATCAAAGAGCAGGCTGGTAGGTACAGTGTTGGTCCGGGACAAAGGGGGCATTGTTGCAGGGTGAGCTGTGCTCTCCCACTGTTGCTTTGCTTTGGGCTTTCAGCTGCTCTGTATGCAGGCAGGAACACCAACTGATATCTAGTCACCTGGGAAAAAAGACAAGATGTTAAAGGCAGAGACTTAACTGACGGATGACTCCTTCTGTTTGAGCTTTGATGTCATTCATTTACACTCAGATGCGTGTGATGTTATGTGTGTGCTGTAAAGGATGTTTCACGGTCTGCAGTGTACTGAAGCCTCAGCTTTGAGAAAATTTACAACACCAACTCTATCTTTCTTCTCAAACGTAGGACTGAGACAACCTTGAAATTAGGAGTCTCTCTGAAACCAAAATACTTTTTACATCAGGTCAAAACTATCTTACACTGCTATCCAGCAGCCAGATGATATTCCACTACAATATTCCATGATTGCAAAATTCTTGGACTTGTTCACATTCATGAACAGTTTGCCAAATAATGCTGCACTGTATGCAGAGCAAGACAATTTTTGACTTTCAAAGATCTGCCAAAGTCAATCAAGGGAACGCAAACTTCGCCGTCTGTCAAAACAGATCCTGTTCACACTCACTGTGTCTGGTCTTATTGTGATGTTTGATGACGTTTGTAATTCTGGTTAAACTTTTGTTCTCACAGTGTGACACGTCTTTACTGTAACTGTTGATCAAATCTGGCTTTGCCGTGTTTGAAGTAGCCCTTTTCGGGGGGCTTTGCCTTATAAGAGACACTAGTAAATGAAGTCCCAAAAGCAGCGTATGCGGTAGTCGCCACTTTTGTTAAACCCGACGGGGCATGACTGGGGAAGCAAAACGCTTCCATATGGCTGTGGGACACAGTGTGAGCTGCTTCTGCCAGCAGGGCCGGGCTCCCTCTGCTGTCTCTGCTAATCGCTCCTCAGTCACTGCAGGCACAAGATAATGATAGAGCTGCACTTCCTGTTATTTATATCACTTGTTACCGCATACGTTTATGTGATGTATACATAATACAGGTAGAGGCATAATTATATGTAATAATACAGATAGAGTGACCTTAATAGAGTTGTAAATATAAGTGCTTGTTAGCACCATGATTATCACATCAACAATATGATGTCCTTCTACACTATGTCATGACACAAATAACTAAATAATCCTGAGTAGGACTGAAGATGGATGCAAACGTCTCCGCATACACAGAGAAGGGTGTCGTGGGTAATCGTAGGTCACAGAGGAGCCGAAATGCATCTTGGTCCTGAGCATCAGTCGAGCTGATTCAGCTTCGGTTGAGAAGCTTCTTCAAAACAGAGAAAGAAAACAAAATAAGTTCATTCGTCTTCTGCACATGAAAAACAGACCAGGCTACATCAGAACCGAAAAGTCTGCCTACTTCCAGCCCGTAGAATCATTTTACTATGTTTTTTTACATAAGCATAATGTAGCCTTAAGAATGGGAGTGTGAGTAAAGTCAGCACAAAGCGTTATGGTTGACATAAGGACATTTTCCTAAAACTAAAGTGAGAGAGGACGTCTTCAGATGTCTGACCAACAGTCAAGTGTGTTCAGTGATGATGCTGCTGCTGCTTTCAGCTTCTCGATTATAACAGCCTAGATACCAAATCGAATATTTGGTGTATATATATATTCCTAAATATATCAAATCACTCTGACTTGCTGTGAAAATTGATTTTAAACACAATGGGGACCAACGGATGGACACGTTTTCTTATAGAGATGGATGGACACGTCTAAAAACATATACAAGCAGCAGATCTTCACACGACAGAAGCTTGAGCCAATAAATATGTACAGTTTGTGACCCGTAGGTGATGAACCACCATATTTTGTTTGTTTTAAGTCTACAGAAATGGTCAGACATCATTAAAATTGAAAACTGATAAAGATTTAATGCTCATCCATGTGTTAATTATGCCCCATTAGGCCTCATAGAGCTCTGAAGACTCAGCACTGCCCTTTGTTCCCTCTGCTGTAACGGGTTCGCCTTCTGCCACCGCGGTCATGTTTGTCTTTCTGACGTGCACGCTGTTTTTTCAGCGCTTTCCAAAAGCATTCTTTTATCCTCATGGACAGTGTCACTTAAATGAGACATCAGACACTAATTATCTTGACCAAGTGTCAGTGTGCATTAATTGGCTGCACCTGTCTCTCGTCATCGGTCATAACCCAATGCGTTCTCAGGGAAAGGTTACAGAGATCAAGAAAGCACTCGGCTCTGTTTTTGTGCAGAAAACTGCTTGAGATAATCCAGTTCTTGGCAGCGGGATTGTGTATGTTTTGGAACTGGCAGGTTTACACATCTCTGGCCCACTGTAGCATGTCTGCCCCATATGGGGCACTTGCTTGTTGGAAACAGTTCCAGACACCATATGCATGTCTGCGACGTGGAGGGATATACTTTTTTTTTAAGATGAATAATAAAAAATAAAAAAAATAAAAAAACAACAGTAGAATTTAGCTTGGACTGTGATCAGCGTCAACATTTGACAGGTAAATAACTGCAGGTCAGACGATCTGGTAAACAGTTGTCAGGCAGATGAACCCGGCTGAAAGGGGAACCTTCGGTGTCCAGTGTGTGGGTAATGTTTTTGGATTGGTCCAGATCACTCTGCAAAGTCATGCAAATTCCTGTGTTGAGGTTGGATTCCTCTTCTGCTGCTCACAGTTCTGCTTGGCTTTTGACCAAGCCGTGGAGTGCCCCCTGAGGGGAGTTCACCCAGCCATCTTGTTATTCTAGCACATTCATCCACATCACTTGCTCAGTCATTAGAGTACTTTGAGTCCACCGTAGCAGGGAGAAGCTGCTTCTGCCATCCTTGTGGTGTACGCTCTCTGAATGAGGCCGAGGTGTTTGGTTTTACATTTAAATAGACGTTCAGCTCTGTGAAATCACACTGTGGCTAAAGCTCCTTTTTTGAACTTTATCAATAATATTTCTACAGCCAGTCGAGGACTGGAAATAGAGAATACAGAAAAATTCACAAAAGTAGGCCCGATTGTACATTTTGGAAAACGACTGAATTTTTTTGATGAAACCATACAGTCATCACTGCACTATTTTAGAGTTGTTGAATTCCTGTGTCAGCCTCAGACTCCTGCCAGACACCCGAGTATTAAATGCAAGGTCCTGAATCATGAGAGAGTTCTTGGTCTACTGCCAATCATTTCATATGCTTTCTTTATGAAAAGTTAATCATCCACAGCTCTCTGGGTTTTTGTATTTCTGAAAACCAGTGACACTAACTGGCAGCCTCCAAAAATACCCGGGCCGCGGGGACTGGAGGGGAGGCAGAAAAAGGGGTTCCTCGCGTATCCAGCTTTGTCCATTTCACTCTGTTTATTTGACGGCCGCTGACAACATCTTAGTGGATTTTCTGTCTCTGATTGGCCTTGTTTTTTTTCCGTGGCTATCAAGACTTGCTTCGTACTGATGAACTGAGTTGACGAGGCTTTTCTGCCTCTGGTCTCTGGTTTGTGTTCATAGAAATATGTTATTAAAAGGAGTTTATTAAAGAAAAGCAGGACACATTAGAGGACATTTCTTCTTCTTCTTCTTCTTCTTCTTATTATTATTTCAGGATGGACATTTGGAAGGATGGACATGTCCCCTTGGTGACAACCTAGTCAAAACTCCTCTAAACCCTCGTCGTTCTTCAGTCATTCAGGTGTATCCACCACTGGATGTAATATTTTTCATTTCACAAGTTATTCTCACTGTACGTGCTTCTGGATGGGGATCGCACCAGTGCAGTGTGCTGTTTTGAAACCAAATAATTTGTAGTGCTGTGATGTGAGGGTCTCAGGAGGAATTTGCTGAGCCCCAAGGTGTGTCTGAACAGGTGTTGTTGGGGCTTTTCCTCTCCTCCCCGGCCTCTCTCTCTCTTTATTGGCGCTGGGGCCGCGGAACCAATTGTTTGGCTGTTGCCATGGATACGTCTCTCTGTTTTCCGAATGGCAGCGTGTCGAGGCAGGCAGAAAACGGCCGCTCAGTCCAAAGTGTTTCCCGCTGTAGGATATACAGTATGTGTTAAAGCTCAGTCCCGGAGAAGAAGCTGGACCGCGTTCACGTAACAACAGAGACGTGTGACTGAAATACGCTGAAGTATCGACAAAAAAACAATGTGCACACGGTGTGACGGCAACATACACAATCAATACAGCAGCCTTGTCGTACATACTCTCTTAAAATAATGAATGTGACATGAATTTGTGTGTCCTTCAAAGTGAAACCCAGACATGTTTATTAATAAACATCACATTAATTGTAAAGGGAGATACCATTCAGCCTGTGACTCTACGTAGAGGAGCACGGTCAGGTCAGAGACAATTATTCTGATGATCAAATAGAATTTAGTTTTATTCAGGGCAGCAACAACCGTTTATTTTCATTGTTGATTCATCTGTTGATTATATTCTCAATGAATCATTTGGTGTAAAAAATACCAGAAAACAGTGAAAAAGTGTCTCGTTTGGTCGACAGTCCAAAGACACTGAGCTTACTGCCATAGAGGAGGAAAGAAACCAGAAAATATTCACATTTAAGAAGCTGGGATCAGAGAGTTTTTCCTTTTTTTTCTTAAAACATCACTCAAACCGATAAGTCGACGAGTGATCGATTAATCGTTGCAGCTCTAGTTTCATTAAGGGAGGTGCAGGAACATTTCTGGGCTGATTTTGGCCATTAGGTCTTGGTGTCCCATTTAAAAAAAAAAAAAAAAAAAAAAAGCACAAAACAAGAATAACCAATAATCAGTAAATACATACAGCAAATTGTCAGTGTATGAATAAAGAAATATCCATGTCTGTGAAAGAGTGGGAAGAAGTGTACACTTACATGGTCCCAGCTCTTTTCTTCTAACCACATATAACACAGATACTTGTGATTGGGATTCCCCCTCGTGAGTCATTTGTGAAGCTATTATTATCATTTACAAAGGTAAACAAAAATAAAGACAGAGCCGGCAGGCGACGTCCTCACGCAGGCCAAGTCCCGCTCTGCCAACCAGTTCTGCTTTTGGCAACTGAGTCTGGATCCAGCTATGCGACTTTTTTTTTTCTTCTCCTTCTTCTTCTTCAGCAAACAACTGTATGTCTGACTGATTCCTCATGTGTATCCTCAGGAGCAGCGGAGATGTTAACAAGGAAAAGACATGACATCAAGTCAGCCACAGCTGTTAATATTTGCCAAGGCACTTAGAGTTAAAATATCACTCAGTTCGACGCAGCAGACGATGTCACAGAATTAAACAAAAGGTAACATGAGTGTTGGAAAGCTACGAGCAGAAGAGTGGAAGTTCCAGATAAAAAGAAAGAAAAGGATATAAATGAATGTCAGTTCAGAGAAGCAGATGTAAGAAACAAAGGCAGCCATTGTTTGGTCTGGAGATGCCTCACATGTTTCTAGGCCAGGAGCCCAGACTGTGCAGCTTACCTGTGCTTTGTGGCTCTGCAAGAGAATAGGACAAAAACAGAGCTGTCAGGCAGTACAAAAATATTATCATATCCTAACATAACATATCTGCTCGGCAACTGGCAGTAGTCTCAATCATGTGAAAGGGAACAATAATCAGCATTGCTGGCCCCGGTTCAGACTTCATAGCATTTAGCCTTGCATGAGCTGGACTGCGGGCCACCCGCCAATAGGTACGCTGCCTCAAGTCGAGGAAATTAGGATGTGCCTTGGCCTGTCTCTGTCATCCAGTTAAAGGTTTTATAAGGGTGACTGGACATGAGCGGTGCCCGTAATGCTTAATGTACTGCCACTTGAGGAAAAGCCACTTTTATTGCCTCTGCCACTTAAGGTATTAGTCAGATGTGTATTTTTATGTGTTAGAAGATTTTAACGTGCTGTATTGCACACAGTGTTCAATGGTATTACTTGGCTTTTATGCAGCGTGTGGCGCTCAGCTGTACATACCGCGTCTATGTGCATCTGCAGAGATGTGGATTTGAGTTAAGCTTCCTTTGACTCAAGTCGTCAGAATTACTCTTGACTTGATAAAATCAAAGACGACAACTTAAACACAGAGATCTGTGACTTGTTAAGTGCTTCAAACACAAAGGTAGTACTTTGGACTTTACGTGGGACTTGTGGGTCTTTACTTTGGACATGATCTGGCTCTTGTTGGTATTTAATTGGAACTTGACCAGGACTTTGCTTCCATTGACTTGGATCTTGCACGCATTGTTTCAGGACTCCATAGTCTTGACATGAGACTCAACTTGTGAAGCTATAGCTGTCAAGGGCTCAAATGAATGGATTTAGGACTTGGACTTGATTCGAGAGGTTACTTGAGGGACTTGACTTGCTGGATTTTGCCTTGATTTGATGGGCTTGACTTTGACTTCTTGATCTTGACTTGAGACTTGATCAAGGGCATCATACGTAATTGAATAACTGTTTATGACTCATTCTTCTCAGTTTGTCTTGAAACTTCCCAGACTTGTTTGTCGTGACTTGGGTTTTGCTTGTCGAGATTCCAACTTAAAGGTCCATTGCGTAAAATTTAGGGAGATTTGGTTTATATCGTTTATATCCACAGAGGGAGCAGGTTGCCGTTTACAGACTCCACCGTGTTGCACCACCATCTTTCTGCAGTAGCTCCGATCTGACTTCTTCTCCTTTTTCCATGGCATGACCATCACCTACGTACTAAGCCTGAGTGTCGACCGGAGTCAATATCATCTTAATTAAAAAGCCCAGAACAGACAAAACAAACACCGACTGTGACGGGGGACTTCAGCATTTTTTGCCACCTTAGCTGAGGGTCAGGGGGTTTTCAGTTGGTTGCAATCTGCAACTTCTCCACTAGATGTCATAAAATATGACACACTGATCCTTTAAAAGCATCAAGCAACAAAACATATGATTTGAGAAACGATGCGCAAAGCCCGTTTGGTTGACATTTTCCCTGACGTGCACATATTTAGTTTATTGACACTGTTACCACCACAGTGTGACAGCAGTAATCAAGGTTAGAAATTACTGCTTCATTTCAAAGTAATCCCCTTTTCCTAACGTTTTAATGAGTGCATTGTACTGCTGCAGTGACAATTACTCATCTCAAAACAAGAAACACATTAACATATTTCTCACTTCAGCTCAACCTCAACTCCCCATGTAGTACTTTCCAAGAACCTGGAGGGGAAACAATTATTTGATTAAGGCCCCATCAAATTTATAGGGGTAACACAAGCTTTTAATGTACATTCCTTATTCTGACACTTTGAGGAGTGTTTTATGCTTGTTTTTCTGTGCCCACATTTTTGTCCATGGACATTAAAATTTGAGAAACAATAGGGTTTTAGAACAGTTGTTTGTCAAGACTAGTAATATTCAGTTTGCTCAAATTGATCTTTAAAACATGCTTATTTGACAGAAGTGAAGCCAAAACGAGTTTTGTCGGTGTCTTTACCTTTGTCTGTTACAGGTGAAATCACTTGTAATGGTTATGTATTCTAACTTAAAGTCCAACACGTTTCTCTGCCTTTACAGTGACGAGTTACGCAAGGAGGCACGGCAGTTGAAGAAGGAGCTTCTGGCCATAAAGCAAAGGAAAGAAGAAGCTTCAAAACCTGTGGTGGAGGAAGCCAAGGAGGGTATGTGAACATCTAGTTACTGTCGTTATTGACCAATCTATTATTTTCCATTATTCAGTCACTTATTGTATAATTGTTGAG
>JAPQRN010000005.1:25604062-25615557 GCA_037367275.1 Coranthus polyacanthus
TTGTTTGGCAGCGACACAACACATTGAGGACTTCGTTTTGTTGCTCTGGTGGATCACAGGTAAGGCTACTTAGGATATTTATCTGTCAAAGGGGTAAACTTGTAGAATATGACAAGGAATTAAAGGTAGCTGAAGTGGAATATTCATAATTATGATTTCATTAGTGTATAATGACATGGAAATAAGAACTGTTGTGTTTCTGGTACCTCAGAGTGAGCTGTTTATATCCACAGAGGGAGAGTTCGTTACGTTGCGACACCCATGTTTCCACGGCAGCTCAGGACGTCTCTTCCTTTCCTCCGTTTTTATAGCGAGTGGCATCCAGCGTGAAACCACGCTTTACCAACAAGCCCCGAATGGACAAAACAAACCCTGTAATAAGGGCGTTTCTTTGCAGCTGCTGCGGGAGAGTTTGGTGCGACCTGCAACTTCACCACTAGATGTCACTGAATATCACACACTGCACCTTTAAGAATGTGTGGTTCACTTTACACATGTAAAAAAAATCCTTAGAAATAAAGTGTTATAAATATAAAAGTCATTGTCGATGAAACGTTTGGGACTCTGTTTTAAAGCTGGTAGTGAAAGAGTTGCCAACTTGAATACATTATGTACAGAAAGTTGGTGAAATGATCTGAATCTAACGCCTGCACCTTTTTCAGACAGTATTTTTTATTAATTGTTATTTATTTACTTGTATATGCATTTATTGTGGAAAAGTGTTAAAGGTCACATAACATGCATGTGCTTGTGTGCCTTCGTGACGTTTGTGTTGGCATCTGCGGAGCTGGATGCTAGTCGTTTGTCGACGGGGTTTGTGTAGCTAGTGTTGCGTACTGTTGCTGCTGTAGAGGAGCAGAAGAGAGACCGTGAAGAACAGAAGGAGCTTCACAGAAACGTCCTCTACATAGAAGTCGGTGTACAGGATGTTATTGTAGATCTAAGCAACTGAGACAGTTGTTAGCTTAGAAATGGAGTTAACATCAACAGACGACGGGCTCCCAGACGCCAGCACAAACTTCACATAAGCACACAAGCACAGGCCTTTAATAAGGACCGCACTACTACTACTGCTACTACTACTACTACAAGTCAGACACGCCTTGACAGAGAGGAGTAAGGGCAAGGGAGGGGAAATACAAGGAGCCAGAGAGATGCCAACCAGAAGAAAAAGACGAGGCAGCGCTGGTAGATTAACAATAACACACTCATTCCTCTGCAACTGGGTTCCAACATGAGGTCCATGCTAGGCCTGCCTGTGAAATTTCCAATACCACAGCAATTGGACTAGACTGATCAGGAATGAAAACTATTTCTCTCATAGAGGGAAACCAGTGTAAACAATAAATTAGGCTCAGGACTACAACTAAAACCAAGGCTAAACTCAAAAAAGGAAACCTCAAATACTTTACCTCGAACGAATATTTAGCATCGAGTTACATGGAAGGTGGTTGTTACCGAGCCTCCTAGTTGGACTGAAGTATTTCCATTTAAGGTCGGGGTCAATTTATCACATATAGAGATAGATTACAGGAGAAAAAGTGGTATTCTTTAAGTGCAGTATCGAAATATGTTGAGAGCCCTCAAACACATTTATCCAATGTGCATCAAACAAGAAGCAGATGAAGTTAACAACTAGCTACGCATATAGTCGCCAAGAAGGAAGAAAAAAAAAGTCCTAAAAATTCAGAACGTTAAAGCTGAACTGAGCTGAACCCCGGAAGTTTGAATCTGTGAACATCTGTCTAACTTTACCTAAGTCCAAAAAACGGAGTATTTTGTTATTTGTGAAACCTGTACTAAAGTAGAATTTAAGGAGATGCTCCACGTTCCTCATTTTAATGCAAGCGACGGACTGTTCCTCTGATATTTCCCTTCCTTGCTGAGTTTATTCTCATAAAATTCTGCCTTTTTTCCCTCAAAACATTCAGACTTTTTTCTCGATTCTCGGTTAAGATTTGAATCAGATTTTAGAAGGCGCGTCGGGCTTTGATCGACAGGTGTGATTGACGGCTCACCTGCCGAGTCAGACCTTTCAGAGCTTCCGTTTATTGAATAAAACTTTCTTTACTTTTTTTTTAAGTTACACGAACAGGTTTGCTGTTTTACTGTGTCAGTAAGCTGGCGTTTAGCATTAGCTCACCCATCGTGTAGTCACTCGTGGTTCCAAAAGAGCCAACATGGTGGCGGCCAAAGAGCAGACTCCTGGCTTTAAAATGACAGTTCACGAACCAATGGGAGGTGTCACGGAGGCTCCGTCCACTTCTTAACACCCACTCAACGTGTTTTGCTGTTTCTCTGCCCCGTGATGCCAATATTCAAATACTGCAGCTCAAAGGAATCTCACACTTACTCTATTTCGCCCTCATGTCAATACAGAACAGATTTAATCATCATTGTCGACCTTTAACTTCACATAAACTGGCTTCTCATGCATCCCAGTGCACATCCACGGTAAGTTTAAATGTGTGTTTACGCGTCGGGTTACGCAATGGGTCCGGTTTTGTATCACAGTGAGCAAAGACGTGAGTCAAAGAAGTTATCTCTGAGCACATTAGTCATGTATATTCAGGAGAGTAAGTGGGCCTTTTTACTTAGAATGCGCACAGATGCTGCTTTGTAGAAAGCAACATATAGATTACCTGTCTTACCTGGCTCTCTGAAGGTCTTGACCAAGGGCGCCGACCCGATCCTCGGGGGAAGCGAAAAATATTTGAACTGGTTCAGACAGGATCCCACTTAAGACAAAGGTGTTAAGAGATAGCACCCAAAGGTGAAGGACAGCCTTCTGTCCGTGTACAGTATGATGGATGTAAGCTTTATTTTCAAAGTAATCACAAAGTAACCTAGGTCAATTACCTGTTCTTAAAATAAGCTTAAAGTGACAAAACTGTAGATTCTTCTGAGTGCGAAGGTCATTTAGGTGTAGTCAGCATTTCTTTCTTTATGTAACGTCGAAGCCTCAGGTGAAGAAGGTGAAAAAGGGATTCAGAGTCGGGAAACAAGTAGCCATTCCCTACTGAGCACCAGAGAACAAGCTTAGGCCAAATGTGTTTGTAATTAGGCTTTGCTCAAGTGCACTTCTCCTCACTTTTTCTGTCAGTTTGAGAGATCTATGACATCTATGCATTGTTACTTTATATTTTGGTAATAGAGTTTATTGGAGTGTAATGCTTTAAGCCTTTGCATATTAATATATTCCACGTCTTTAGGTCATTTAATTCACCTATTCCTGAAATGGGACTTTGACAGTTTTAGTTCTCTTTAAGTGCAATTCGTTGTCGCATCTCAGATGAATACATTTGCTTGAGAGCAGACCACTCGTCTTTACTGCTATTTTCTCATTGTAATGAGAGAGAGAGAGACGACCAACGCGCATCATAAAATAGGAGGACTGATTTCTCCATAAGACATTTTGTTATCATAGAACATAATGACAAGCGACTAAGAGAATAGATCTCAGTATGTACATAATGGTTCACCATCAAGGTGGCTGTCCAACGTCATCACTACATCCATGTATTATAAAAAGATTCACCTTCACCTTGTCAGGAGTGAAGGACGTGCAGGCTATGACACTGAGACAGAAGCAGCATTACAATGTAACCCAACACAGTAATAGCCATGATTTCTGTACTGTGACTACAGCCCCATTATCATTTGTCCTCATTAGCTTGCTGTCATTTATTAGTTGTGGGCAGTTGGAGCAGAGGAGGCTAAATCACTGCATAATTCATTCTTGATGGATTTCATAATGTTCTGGAGAAAGGATGCCCTTAAATACGCTTTACGTAAAGTATGCTTCTCGAGATCACCATCTACCCAAATGAAGACACACACAGAAGATGCACAGTATTATTCAGACTCATCCACAGCAGAGCCAACGCTCTTGGCTTTATTCCACTGGCCTAAGTGATTGGCTATTGATTCTTTATACATTTAATCCACTTACCTGCCGTCTTTCATGCTGACAAAGGAGAGTGTAACGGAGCAGCATCCCCTAAAGGTGACCTGCTTACCTGGGCAACCACAACACATGCGGAAAGCGTTAAGGCCTCAGTTTAAACGATGTTGGGTTAGCTTCTGAGACGTGCTCCCCGTATACATCTCTGACATTGAAGTTGGAGGCTCCGTGTCCAGCAGATTTACAGAATAATGCCCTTTACGCCTCACAAAGTGATTGCCCAGAGGTGAGACATTTCACAGCATTTCAACCCTTGCGGTGTCTTTATCTACACGTTTCCACAATTTCTGACAACTTTTGGGTCGGTTGTTGCTTCTTTTAAGTCATGAGTAAAAATAAATAAAAAATAACAGCACACTGCAGACCTCACCTTTACTGTGGCCGCCACTTCTAGGAATGAAGGAACATAAATAATGTCTTCTACTCCGTAACTAGGGGGTGGAAAAATGTTGTAACTTGTTCTGCGCAGCTCAGTGGCGCTCCAAACAAAGAATTTAAAACTGCCTTCTGTTCACCAGGTCCTCTACGTTTTTAACGAGACGGCCACTCCGCCAAGCCCGCTCTTCTTCTACTACCACAATATTATCAAACCACTAACTATGTTTTCCTCCTTTTTGTCAGTTGATGCCACTGTTAGTCTCGCATCTCCACACTTCATTAGTGCAGTGCCAGGGCTGGAGATAAGTCTGGCTCGAACACAGAAGAAAAACCTCTCCGGGTTGGTTGGCCAGTTGTCACTTCTTTGTATTTCACACTCATCTTGGGAGACACTAAACGCAGGATGCAGCAACAGTGCTTTTGCCAAAATGTGTTGTGGGAGAAGATGCTTTGGTGAAACATTTGCGTGTGGGGAAGCTGGTAGTAAAATGTCGAAACCCCCGCCAAAGAAAACGCCACATAAAAACATGTACATGTATGTCTTTGTCCAAACTAGCAGTTTTCAGCGCGTGGTTGCAGCGCGGAGGTTGTTGTTGTTCTTTCCATTTGAAAACAGCAACACACAGAAGAACTGAGGAGAATGTTCAACGGCAGGATTATTCCATCAGACTGAATCCTGTGAGCCAGACTGACGGTTACCAAGGTAACAAATGTCTTCGCTCTTATTCATTTGTAGTTTACTTTGCATGTGTTTTTTTTTTTATTTAATGGTTGCCATTTTATGTACGTTACCCTTTGGCTCTCCAGTGTGAGTGAAAAACAATTCCAATTCCAGCCCTTTTAATGGATCTGCTGCAACATTTAAGGGGTTGGTCCTTGGTCCACACCCTACCTTTCCAATAGTTTTAATGAAAATTGGTACAGTGTTTTTTGCGTAATCCTGCTGACAGACGGACAGGAGTGATCACATCACCTCTGTGGCCTCTGAGTTAATGAATGAACGTAAGACAGTAACTGTAAAAATAATGGTGTTAGATGTAACCACAGAGTATATGTGATTATTTGAAGATATTTCTTCCAGGCATACCCTGGATTTTAGAAATGGATGACTTTAAGTGACTTTCTGGCTTAGTGAACAACATGCTAAATGTTCCTGTGGTTATTGCACCATTTGCACACTAGTGTGTGGTGGGTTCACAGCTGATAAAGGAAGTGTAGAACTGGCTTAAATGAGCTATGAAAGAAGCTGTGGTGCACAGCTGAAATATTTCGCTTCACATGTTTGAAGGTGTGAAGGAAAAACACATCCTCCTAGTATATGTGATGGGATGACTGTTGCCCTCTCCTCTGCAGCTTGCACCCTTCAGGGCTTTGATCTCATCCCTGGCAGTTCAATCTTGGCCTCAGCTGAAGGAAGGAGCAGCAGGGCTTAACAGGACAGAGCCCAAACAGACCCTAGCAGATAGCAGGTGCTGGAGCCGTGACCTTCCCATCCCAGGCCAGCATTCCTGCCTGTCAGACCCCCTGGGTCTGTGCATGCACTGTCTCCAGCCACACCATCTGGAGCCTTTTGCCCCGTTCAAGCAGTAGAGTGCATGAAGTGCTACAAGCACTCATTGATGACACCGCGCTACCACAGCAGCTTTGATTAACAAAGATAAACCAGAGAAAGCTATGTTGTTTGTCACTATGCTAATCCTCACACCTCTCAGTCGGAGGAGGAAGAAAAAAAAGACAGCCGTTGTCTTCAAGATCAAAGCTACGACGTGCCGCGGCCAAAAGTAATGCCACAGGTCTTTGGGATTACGACAGGGAGGGAGATGATTAACAATCGAAAGAATTTAACTTAGGGTTGAAATCTTTAAAGTTTGACTCATTTTTGGATTTTTGAATTTCAAGAGTATGTTTGGATTTTGTGCACGTTTTCATCCTTTGCGATTGTTAGAGCCTTATCATTGGCCTACCTTGCATCACTTATTCAAGCTTTTGGGGATATTTAGACACTGATAAGCAACAGCAGTGGCTTCTCTCACTGTCAGTAGTTTCCATTTGAAGTGCAGAATCCTGGCATAGAGGGAGAAATCTGGTCCCCATCCTCTCTACACCTCTTATCATAGGCAGCCCACGTCTCAGCAACCTGATGCACTGAGAAATCACCTTGTCGCTTATTGAGTTAAATACACATGGTACTAATCAGGGAGATGAATATCATCCCCTTCACCAATAAAGTCAACATGGAGGAATAACAAAGTCAACAGTACTTCTTGTTTTAAATACTAATGCCTGACATTGACTCACTGTGCATTGTACACTGAAATCTAAAATCAATACAAGTACTTTGGCAACACAGATAAATTCCAATAAAGCTGCGTGACAGCGTGCATTGTGTTGAACATTAGTTTCACTGCCTCATGGTCTGGAGGCCTCTTGGCTTCTCCCCGCACTGTGCACAGACAGTATGGAGTGGCAGCTTAGCTTCCTCTTGGAAATCCTTCTTTGTATGTCCAGTGAGCTATGCACAACGCACATGCACACATAATCACCAGTGCCCAGTGTTTGGCGTGAGTCGTGTTTACGGGCACCTGAAGACTATCAGGGTCGTCTGCAAATACGGAATCCCTCGGCCTGAACTCCATCACCTTCCCTTTTTTTTTCGCTCTCTTGTCGCCTTGAGCTCTGCAGGTTAGGGCTAATGTAATCACAGACCCCTGGTAGACGGTTGAGTGCGGGAGACAGAAGCTGGGCCAGACGTACAGGTATTCTAAACTGGTTACATTAGACCAAACAGGCCATCTGTCTCCCTCTGTAATTGGACACTGTGGATTAGAAGGAGACGGCGGCGTTTCCCAGCCAAGTGGGCTAGTTACTGTTTATTTGGAATTAATTACCAAGGAGAGTGGAAACCTCACAGCTCCCTAAGAGTGAATCCAGACACTTGAGGCCGGGACGAGAGGAAGGAGGGCTTCATACCACCACTGTGGCAACAGAGCCGGGACAGTGCAGAAAGGTGTTTCATACTAATTACTTAGAAAAGCAGCCGCATGAAGGGTTGATGTTTATTAAGCTTGAAGCTTGCAAGCCTGAGTGTTAGACCTAGCTAGGTAAGAACAAAAGCTTTTACAAACCTCCTCCAATTCGGTCACCCTAAACTGAGGCAACGAATGAATGGATTTCTTCAGAGGTGGTAACGGGTATCCTGGTGTTATGCCATTAGCTGCTCTCACGCTGTGGGTGCTTTCCAAGAGTTGAGTGGAAGGACAAGGGTATATATCTCTCAAAGCCTGTGAGAACAGAGCATCCACGCTGGCACCGACGCTTCTCATTTGATCTGCAGTGTATGTGGAGCTTTTCCCTTATAATAAAAAGAAAAGAAAAAAGTTGCGCGGACATGTTTTGATGTGTTTTGACGTGCAGGGAAAGAAATGAATCCATTAACACGGGGTCTCTTTAAAAGCTGCTCTTTTTATTGTATCTACTTAAAAAAATGTTGGTGAAGGGCTGTATCACTGCATTTTTTTCACTATGCTAAGTTTCAGTTTGCATGCAGTGAAATAAATGTACAGGTGGGACAATGCAATAAATTAGAATATAATTTACATTTGAAAAAAAAAAAAAAAAAAAAAAAAAATTAGTAACAGTGTACCAACATTAATACTGAATATAAAATATACGCAACTAATCACATGATGCTTTTCATTTCTCTTGCACTTTAGGTATAAGCAATGTGACATTCAAACATCCAAGTTCACAGCAATGAGTACCAGTTTGATTGATTTCACTTCGTTTCTTTTTCTGGAGGCTCTTTTATTTCGACTGATTTCAAAAGCTTCTCTGCATCCACCGTCCCTCCCAACTGCCTCATTGATACCTGTCCATTGTCATACTGAAGGTGGCTACAAAAGAGTAGCAGCAGCAAATTAGAAATTAGTCATTAACAGCTCCGGTGAGATCCTTGCACACTCCTTACATTGTCTCTCAGAATTCAAGGACTCCTACTCGTAGCTCCATAACAAGTGTGTGATGGAGACGTTTTATAGGTGTTCCCTTTGACAACCCCTACACCAGCAGGAAGGTCACCTGGGTAAATGGGTCTTCTTCTGTTTTTTTTTTTTTTTCTTGTTTTTTTTGTTTTTAACATGACACCACAAGACAGAGTACAACCAGGTGAGTATCCTTTTAAACGACAATAAACGGTTAATGAAAAATTCCCAGTGTGAGGTATAAACACAAACAAAACAATAACATGACCAGCATTTAGCGACAGAGATATTGACGAGGATATGATTTCATATTGTTTGGATCCAGCCTCACGTTTAAGTGCACTGGAGAGGGTTGAATGGAAGCACCCACTTGATAGCACCAGAAGCCTGGGAAGGCTGTAACCCCTCGGAGCAGAGCAGGAGGAAAAAAAAAAAAAGGAGAGGTAAGCACAGTACTTATGGGAATTAAAAAAAAAAAAATCAAAGGGAAAAGCACCATTGAGTTTTCGTCTTTTCACTGTTGTTCTCTGTCAGCAAGGGGAGTAGAGGAGGGAAAGAGGACAACTTTTTCTGGAGGAGTGGAGGGGAGGGGGTTCTGCAGCCTGGATATGTGTGGTCTGGTCTGGCAGCATGTCCATGATGAATGCAGTGTGTGTGTGTGTGTGTGTGTGTGTGTGTATATATATATTTAGTGCTGGCCCCTTACTTATCAGCACTGAAACCATGACTGTCTTTGCTTGTTGCTTCATAGAGTCCTTCAAAATGAATCCTTCAATAGTGAACCGAAAGCCCTCTCTCAGTGGGATGTTTAGGAAAGGCCAGTTTTGTAACAGTGTTTCATGCGGCCCAGGCACCGTCCGACCATATATTCATACTACTTTGGACAGAGCTGACCGACGCTGGGGGGAGCTTTCTGAACTAAGGCACCCTTCTGGGAAAACAAAATGTCCAATAACCATGTGGTAGTTTCTGATCATATGCAATACAAATCCTTACAGTATATAAGGGTTTAATGTATGTTACAGTATGTAATATTTTCATTCCAGCACAGAGACATGTCTGAATATTTTCTCAGTCACATTACATTCCCCTCCTTGACAGTAGGCTACGATGTAACAAAAGACATAATCAGAGGAAAATGTCTCATCTCTGTTTGGAATTGTACAATAAATATACAGTACACCGATGGGGTTTCTCTGTCATATGGTAGGTATTTGAGCGATAAATTGGCAAAGTATTTACACAAAAAAGTGCACCGAAGCCAAAACACCTGCCTGCCAACAGCACTATCACAATCAAATGACGGGAGCTCGACACGCAGGTCGCTGTCGACTCCCGTCCCCCCTCCTCTAGTGAGGAGACATCTCCTCCGTCGCTCCATCTCCGTGGTACATCCTCTGCGAGCGATGTGTCCAGCACTTTGGATTCATAAAACAACAAACACGGAGGAAGACTAACAATGATATTAATAATTATTATTATAATAAAATTAATAACATCACCAACAAATAATCTTCCAAGTTCCACTTCACAGAAGTGAAAATTAAAAAGAAAAAAAAAAAAAAGAAAGAGATTTGTGTCAGCGTTATGGGCTGAGCAGTGGTTTGGATTCCACCATGATGGAGGGCAGGAGGATCAGATGTGATAAAACAGGGAAATCCTTGTTTCTCTTCCCAAACTCTTCTTCTATCCTCTGCTTGGTCCGGAGTTTGTTTTTTTTTGTTTGCCCTGTTTTGTTCTTCTCTCCCTTTCAGTGCCGTATCAGACTCCCTCCATCGTTCTCGCTTTTCCTTTTGTCTCTCACTCTCTCGTTACGTCTTGCTCGCGCTCCAAGGGTCAGTGCCCCTGGCAGGTCTTGCAGCACATCTGCCTGAAGTACGCGCGGCTGCAGAACTTGAACTTCAGTACTAGCGGGCAGTAGGCCACTTTGTTTACATCTTTGCATTCTGCGGGAGAGAAAGACGAGGTCTGGATTAAAGACAGATCCAAAAGAAACACTTTTTAAATTAGCTTCCTGAATAACTTTATGTTTCTTTTTTTATGAGTGTGTATCTCCTTTTAAGAGGTGACCTGCTGTATGAGGGCTGGTGGATCTCCCTCAGGCCTCAACAGAATAAAACTTTGCAACTATACTTGGACGCAGAGGCTAAGCTGAGACAGATCCTGGCCTCGTTCACTAGCTGGGCTGTCTGCCATCCCTACGATGCATACTCATACACACACAGACAAACTGCTTGCTGGATGCCGGACAGGCAGTGCTTTAAATGCCTTATCACGATCAGAGTGTCTTCCCTTATTAGGCTTTGGCCCCTGCCTCTGCAGAGCCAAATGAAACGAGACATTGCCTCACTGCTGTCCGTAAAGGAACAATTAGCCTACAGCTAATCCCATTAGCCAGCCTGTAAACGCTGCTCACGTTTTCCATTCAGGCTAATCGAAAGGCCCTTCTCTATGCATCTGAATAGCCATCCATCATGTGTAAGTGTATATGGAGGGTTGAGCTGTTTCACTTTGACCAGGAGCCAACCTCACTGGAAAGATTAATGTAGCTGGCATTGTGCAGAGGAGTGTGTCATCCAAGCATGTTTAGGTCATAGTAGAACGGTGAAGATCAAGATAAAGACAGTATATAACCATTTCAATTGTGTGAAAGCAAGGCACATATAAGTACAATAGATATTCACACGAACCATCTGTCCGAGCACTGCGGTTCTAAATAGAAACCTGTCTTTTCTTCATAAATGCGGTGAAACCTGCAGGCAGACGACTCGTCACTCAGACGAGTCGAGCCAGTGCTATTTAAGTGTGATGGCAGATTCAAATGTGCGCACGTGTGTGTGTGTGTGTGTGTGTGTGTACTGCGTTCACTTCGCCATCTTACCGTCGCCATTGGAGATGGGGGTGGCGTCACACTTGCTCTCGCACTGCTGCATGGTGGTGGGTCGGAGGGACTCTGCGCACTCATTAGACGGCTGCCCGGTGTAAGACAGACACTGCACCGTCCTCATCTGCTGGCCCAGGCCGCACTGCGCCGAGCACTGTGACACAAAACATAATAGCAAAACTTATTGGTTGTGGAGTCAAGGAGGAGGCTTCCAATCTTAACAGGGTAAACGAGGACCTTCTTTCCTCTGTGACCCGAGTGTCACTGTACAGTAATCCCCGCGCAGCCA
>JAPQRN010000005.1:25631330-25656890 GCA_037367275.1 Coranthus polyacanthus
CACACACACACACACACACACACGCACACACACACACACACACACACACACACGCACACACACACACACACACACACGCACGCACACACACACACACACACTGCCGTGCACACACTGGAGAGGAAGACGTTCACGTGCGCCGACGCGTAAATACGTCTAATTTAGAAAGAGAAAGAAAACACACTTCAGGTGAAAGCCTGGACGGACCTCAGGAATACCACTCTGTCTGGTTGTCAAAACAAAAGCTGGTCTCCAAGCACAACAGATCTGAAAATATCCACTTTCTCTGCATTGAAACGGGGCCAAATTGAGGAGAAATGATCCAAACGCTCACTATTCTGTCTCTCCGGCTGGCTCACGCTCACAGATTCTCCTCGGCGGCGTTTACGCAAATTAGTCGAACAATAGTTTACCCTTTCTTAACGTATGACAATCCCCCTTTGCAATAAATTCACTCCCGGCACATCTGGCGCTAATTGCAAACAGTGTGATTTGGTTATTTTCAAATGCATGGTTTATGTACCAGTTTTACGTTGTCTCCCTTAGCTTTTGCTCCAACAAAACATTAAAGAATCCAAACTTTGCTGACCTAAATAGAAAGAACTCAGACAATGCTACAAAGAAAAATATTTTCTTTATCACTGGGGTCACAGATGAAATTCATAACAAAGTTACAAATTGCTTGGAAGGGAAATTGAGTTCACACAATAGCCAAAATTGCACTCTTTAAACTTTGATATATAGACATCATATCCCCCATAATCCTGGTGGACCAGGCAGCTGTCACCACGGCCCTATAAATCTGACACAGCTCTCTGGTTCAAAGTGTAACTTAAGCCCTCCATCAACACCATCCGCTATAAATTCAACACGCCGTCACACGTCTTTCTCTTGTTAATGAAAAGACACAGAACCGGCTTAATTGAATGTGGTTGTTTGATTGTTTCGACTCTGATGTTGCCAGCGTTGCAAACGTTTTTTTTGTTTTTTTTTTTGTTTAGTCTGGAGCACAGAGCGGATGAGTCCGATGCCAAGCAGCCATCACATGCGTGGAGGTATTTTTATTTTATGATTTCGCATTAGTCAACGGGGGATGACACAATGGCGTCTTCTAATTGCCTTTTTCACGATGACACAAGGAAATCGCTGGAAATGTTGCTAACGCAGAACAGAACAGATAATGTGAAACAGCTTCATGTCCAAACTTTCTAAGACTATAGCGAGAAAGTAAAACAGAGGGAAAAAGCAGGCCAGGTTCTTTACTTTAGAAAAGAAAAAAATATATATTCTAATGTAAAAATACAAGGTTCGACATTCATATTTTAACACATTAGCTTCTGAACATCCACCAGGTTTAAGGTTTACATTTTAGCCGTGTTTGAACAGTTTAGTTTGTGTTTCAGCCACGTGACGAACACAGAATGACTGCCGCCTCTACCGACGTAGTACTTCCACAGAGAAGTCGTGTTTTTGGGAAGTCAACCAGGACCTTGTTTTTTGGAGCTAGCCTCTGAACTTTAAGCAAAATAATCAACATTTCACCTGTTTACAGCGCTGGGGTAAAGGTAGTTAGTCGCTTTCCGTCACTTACCTATGTAATTCTTTGAAATGGCAACTTCTTTGATCTCAATATGAACTGAGCCTCTGGGGATGTGAACCACCTCCATGTAGCCTAGAGGAGAAGGACAAGCATCTTGAAGGTGGTGTTTCTCCACTTTAACTCCCTCCGTGACACAGAGCAGACGCATACATATTGAATATCGCATTAGGTAAAACCACATATAGAATAAATTCCAAATCACCCAAAAAAGGACAAAAGCAATCCTGCAGGAGGACAAAACAATCCCCTCCCTTATTCACAGTCACACACACACACACACAGTATTTTTAGATGGTTTACTAGCCATACCATAGAAGGAGAAATATGTTTTCTCTCTCTTGCTCTCTATAGATGACCTCGGGCTGCAGCCAACCCCAGTCCCTATCTCTACTCCTGATTTCTTCACTGCATGACGTAACTAATGAGAGAAACACTATGTTTTGATCTATATTCTTACAACATCATTTTAAATAGGCAAAAACATATGCTCTGCCGATGGGTGACAAAGAGGAAAAAGGCACATTTCCATGAAAGATTATCTTCCTGGCTTCGGGGATGTGTTGGCTTTGGGACAAAAGCTGTTTTGCCAAGAGGACAATGAGTTACTCGGTCTTCATCTTTCTTCACAGTCATCTCTGGTGACTTAAAATGTGTCACAAACCAAAACACGTTCTTCTTTTTTCACACTAAACGACTCCAATCAGTCTCAAAGCTTCCATGTAAATGACGGAGAAGTGCCAGAATTAGGAAACTGGATACGCATTACCTCCTCTGGGTAGAGACTCGTTGAAGAGTCCCTCCGTGGCCTCGCAGGTGCTGCCGTCCCCTCCGCACACCCGGCAGCGGTCTTCTTTAGCATCGGAGCCCAGGATGTTGTCACAGCCCACGTGCTTTGAGGCCAACAAACCAATTCAGAGAATTAGAGTGAGCAAATGGCACTGAAAGAACACTAAAGAAGACATCGGAGGTTTTTACTCAACATAGTTTCAATTCACTGTGAGGTTTTTTTTGTTGTTTTTTTTTGGACAAAAGGTCAGACCGCAGGCTTCATTGAACCTAAAAATACTTCCAATAAGGCACTGCTGAGGGGATTTTTGTGAGGGATTTGTCAAGTGTGTTTATAAAGGAAGTCAACAGAATACAATGCCCTGCTTTGCATTCATACATCTTTTTACACAATCCAACCACAGTCCTCTACTGTTTATCTGTGGCCAGTCCCAGAGCGTGAAAATGTATCTTTAATCTTGGAAGTAGTGTCTAGTTTAAACCCCTCACGGTCTCTTTGCTCGCTCCTCTGTAGACCCTCATCTGGGGATGAAGTTTCCTCAGTTGTCTGAGTTGCGGCTCAGACGCAGGCTGACATGTGAACCTCGAGAGCTTGTGAAAAATGTCTTGTAAAACTACTTGTCCCTTCTGGATGATTTCATTTGTTTAAGTGCCTACTATACAGGTTTTAAAATGATGAGGTTAGCGCTCTGAGCCGTGCGCACATAAACATTAAGATCTTCTGCTGAAATATGTGAGATATTTGGCACGATCAGCGACACATTTTGCATATAGCGTTGTTGTTTTATTTACACAGAAATGAATCAATGAATGGAATGAAGCAGCGGTTCCCAAACTTTTTCAGCCCCAGACCCAAAAATCCATTTTTATGTCTCATCGGGACCCGAATGTGCAAAAATACGTCTACATTTTTACTGGCTCTTCCACCGTCAAAACAATGTCGACTAGAATGCACTTTGCTGGAATGTTGGAGCGTCAATCACGGATAGCAAGATAACGTCAAGGATCGCTTCTAAGTAAGAAGTTAACTTTCTGGTCACGTTAACTCTTCAAGTAACATGACCAGGCAGCAACACACTGTCGCCACTAATTCACATGCTAACGTACACAGACGAACTCAAAGCTGACTGACCTCCCCACTGTCGAAACAGCGCCCGCATCTTTTGAGTCGTATTTGTCTCTTTACGTCTTTTGTGTCATTTTCGCATGAAACCCGTCCTCTACATTTCACGAGGCTTTGGTGAGGTCAACATTTATAACCTCTCTTATAACCAGAGAGAAAGACGCGACGCTCTTCTTGTGTTTTAAACAGGTAGATGAGTTCATGGTGACCCAATAGAAAAACAGCCCCCGCGACCCATTTTGGGTCCCCGACCCTAGGTTTGGAAAAGGCAGGAATATATATTTTAGGATATTTTAGGATGACAGAGTATTTAAAGCTCCTGCTGGCCCACTGCGGATTTGTTATGACCCTCCTTCCCGAACTTCACATATTCAGCTGAGTTTTATGTAAAAATGAATGAACTGACTGAAGTTAATGAAACTGTTCATCTAGCAGAGCTCACTAAACTAAAAAAAAAAAAAAGTCAAACTCCTCGTCACCAGTTTTACGCACATCACCGGAAGCCCCTTGTCTTGAAACTATGTGATAAACGTATTGAATCATCACAGCTTTATCGCTGCTTATAACGTTTTGTGATGATACAAATCGGAGGATTATTGTTGTCACAGTCTCTCCTACTCCTCCTTAGGCTCTCCCAGGGTTTTCTGTACTTCTATCACTCTCTGTTATTTGCAGTGCCTCCCTCTCTCCAGCACATGTGCACAGCATAGCAGTTTTGAGTGTTTCTGAAATCTTTCCAAGCAGACAGTGTTCCAGAGATTTATCACAGTGTGGCAGTGAACCCAGAGAGCCAGCCTCTGAAATAAAAAGACATGCTGGATTCAGACTGGAAATAAACCTGTAATGCTCCTTTGGTAGGAATATTCCATCTCTTCGACTTCTCTTCCCATTAAAACACACATCATGTTGGCTTTTTTTTTTTTTTTGCTTTTTTTTTTTTAAGAATCAGAGTAATGTCGTGGGCACAGACTCGTCGTTTTTACGCCAAACAGGAATCAAACTGTACGGTCAGGTGCAAGTCAAAGCAAATACTTAAGCGAGGAACCAAAGGGTTATTTCAGCTGCATCTCTCAAAATACACAAAAACCCTCGTCTGCACACGTACAATACAAAATGATTTATGCTCGTGAAAACACAGACAGTATAAAATGCCTTTTTAAATATACAGTATCAGCCAGAAGTTTGGACGCACCTTCTAGTTACATGTTTTTTTTTCCTTGTTTCTGTCAGACATTAGACATTAAAACTACAAAAGAATACATATGGAACTGTGTAGCAAGTAAAACAAGCGTAAAGTGCAAAGAAGCCGCCTTTTGCACTGATAACAGCTTTTCATACGGTCGGCCTCGTCTTAACCAGCTTCACAAAACTCATCAAACATTATGATGAAACAGACTTTTAAGAGGACTCCCAAAAGAGTCTCCCACAGGAAAGGAAGACCCGGAGTTACCTCGGCTGCTTCATTAGAGCTACAATCCTCAGAAATCACCAGTAACAGCACCTCGGACTAGAGCCCGCATCAAAGCTTTCCAGAGACGCGCGTCAACGTCAACTGTTCGGAGGAGGCCGCAAGAATCAGGCCTTCGCAGCTGAAGTACCATGAGAAAACCAGCCTGTGGGACACCAGTGGGCAAAAAAAACAATATCTTAGGCCAAGAAAACAAGGAATAGGCATCAGATCAGCAGAAACGTGTACTTCGGCCGCTCTGTCTTTATGTGATGCAGAGAAGGTGACCGGATGTTGAGCGTGGACGCGTGATGGTGCGGATGTGCTTTGCTGACGCTTGACGCACATTTCAACCCAACGCGGCGACCACATCGTCCATCAGCCACACGCCATCCCATATGTGTTTTGAGCTTCGTGGGGCCATCATTCTGGTCTCCGACAATAAGCCAAAACACACCTCGGGGGTGTAAGAAAAACAGTAACGGGGTCCTGAATCAGACGCCCTGGCCTCTACAATCAGCCGACCTAAACCCAACGGAGACGGCTTCGGAGGAAGAAAAAGAAAAAAGCGTCCGACAGGTTCTCAGCGTGGGAAGCGCTTTAAAACCTCACCACATCATGAAGCTGGTTGAGAGAAGACAAAGAATGTGCAAAGCGTATTTTCTTATTACTGATGTTGCCATAGCTGTTGTCTTTTGGGATGATGTTTTTATGTGACATTTTTCAATTTCTTCTTGCGATGAAATAAAGATGGCTACATTGAGGAATCTAAAACATAAAACACGGTAATTTGTTTTTTTTTGTCCACTACAAAATGGCACACGTGTCGTCGGTATTCGTTTGCAAATTACAGAATTGAATTTACAATCGCAGAAAATAACGAAAACAAAGAAAAAACAGTGAAAGGTGTGTCCAGGCGTTTGGCTGGTACTGTAGATGAAATTATTATTCAATCCAAAACAATGATTTTTGTGTTTTATTTATCTCAAAACAATCCTGCTCGAGGCTGCAGAGTCCTGATAAGAGTCAAAAAGACCAATGCCAGTTATTTGATCACAATCAGCCACAACCGGCAACTCAAAGGCTTGATTGTTCTTCACTGGAGAATGGTGTGGTTTTGTATTTTGGCAGTCGTGTTTGTGCAATCAGTATCTAGCAAACTATGCTGTCAGAGATAAAAACTGGCACAGAGACTGAGGGAACTGCTGCTAGGTCAGCTAATGTGCAGCTGAAGTGTAACTCAGCTGTGACTTGACGGGGTAGGCCACGACAAAAGACAGAAGGGGTCGGAGCCCACACAGGATCCATCACACCGTGCTGTAGCGTAATATTAATCTATGGTTGCATATCATTTCGGGGTGCTGCATTAATCCAGTATACATGAAATACATTTTGCCTGCATCGGTATGTCACTTTAATTTCTCCAGGTTTGTGGCCTTTTTCTTCTCTATGGGTTATTACACTGTACTCACCAAAATAATTGCAGAGAGAATAGAATTCAGCCACGTTGCAACACGTTCATGCCTGCCACCCCTTTGACTTCGCTCTGAGCATTAGTACGGTGGCATTAGAGCCCAAAAATCCACAAATAAATCGTTTATAAGGGGCTGACTAAAAAGCAACACGCTTTTCATGTCTTCTTTTGGATTTATTTATGTTTCGATGGGTAAAGAGAAGATGCAAAACAGCATTGGAGAGAGACGTGGAATGATAACCAGTCTCTCTGATCACACGTGTTTACGCTCTAAGTGCAGATGATTATAAAGGCGGCGTACCCTGCTGCGCTCTCCTACCTTACACTCTCCATTGATGCAGATGTCCAGCGAGTCAGCCTGACACCGGGTGCCGTCGATCACTGCAGGAGAGCGCTCAGTGTAGAAGTTGTAGCCCTCTGCCAAGCAGTTGAGCGCGCAGGGCTTCACACCACCTGAGTTCAACAGAATACACACAGACGGTGGCCATGGTTACCCAGAGTTCACCCCGAGACCACTGACACTGGTGTTGCTCCAGCGCTCGCAACCACCCCCTTTCAAATTGTTGACAATAATAATCGTGCGCAGGAACGTCAGCAGCCCTCGGATCTTAAAAACCCACAGCCTGACGTCACTTTGACACCGGCGGAGAACGCACTGACGGCCAACAACAATTCCACTGACATCCACACGCAGGTTATCTGCTGTTTTTACATGACGGCTCCCAGCTCACAGAACGCTGGAAGTAAGGAGGTGATGGATTGGACAAAACATACCCTTGTGATAAAAGAGATCAGACTTAAGCTCTTCCATCTCTGAAAGAAAATAAAGCTGTGTTTACATGCTTCAAACTTTTATCACTTTTTCTTTGAGCTATTTATGTTTTTGGTTAAGTGGATATTTTCCATGATCTGACATCAAGGAGATAACTTGAGGGAAACAATGACACAGGGCTTGTTCTGCTCGGCCGCTGCCAATAATTCTGATAGTACAATAGCACTTCCACCCCTTTGGCTCAGCCAGATATTTTCTGATCCAGAATAGACATAAGAATAAGCTGGAGTCCTTGACATTACTAGTGTCAGGATTTCTGTCCAGAATGTAAAATCTTCCAGGTTGAACAAGCAGCAGGTCCAGAGAGGACCTTCGAACGCAGCACAGTGTGCAGGAATCTGAAGAATCTCAACCCATCAAAAGAGACCTCCCCGCTGTTGGTGTTAACTGGGTACACAAGACAGACCGGCCTGCGGTCCGTCATTTGTGATGCAAAAAGGATGACGGGAAGGTTTTAAAGCTCAGCGCTGGGGGGAAAAAAAAGGAGAAAAAAAAGAAAAAGACGTTGTACAGAATACTCAAAACTCACCACCAGTGTAAGGCTTCCAGTTGTAGTACTTCCCCCGGAAAGGCATGTTGTCAAAATCGGCGCACTGCTTCTCTCGGAAGTCACGAGACCCTGCAGGACAGGCCTTCGAAAAAGAAAAAGTCGACAGTAAGGTCACCGGTTTTTGCTGGAATCCATTAAAAAAAATCTAAAAACGCGCATCGTGTATTCGGAAAACGAAAGTCAGAAAGAAAGTTCAACTTGTCATTACACTGGTATGGCCCTGAGATGCAGCCTAACATGTTGTTACTATTTAAGTCGTAAGTGAATTATGTGCAATGACTATTATTCTGTGTAGTTTTTACGCAGACATCGTGGGTTATTAACAACTGGACAAACTTAAGATGTCGCATTTCATTTTCCGACACTAAAGCAGATGTCTTTCTTGGAATTCCTAATTAAGAGCAGCGTGTTTTTTGTTTTTTTGTTTTTTTTTTTGTTTGGAAGGGATTGCTTTGTTTTCATGTGCGGATTTATGATGGATAATGAAGCGCTCCTTTGGCTTCGTATTTAGAAGCGTAAACACAGCCAGAGGAGGTAGAAGTTGAGCCCAGTGCAGGCTGGTGCAGACCTGGTCCTGGCACTGATTCTGGACAGGCTTATCTGGGTTGGCACCTATCTGCATGGATGTTGCCCAACAAGAGTTTGAGGAAAAAAAAAAAAAGTGAAAAGAAAGAGTTTATTGGTGTGAAAAGGTCCTTAGAAACCCCAAAACACTCTCCCCGGGGACAAATAAAAGCTCTTAGGTCAAAGCTGTATTTCAGATGCTGAAAGTGTTCCATGTCAGAGCGGGCCACAGGGAAGCCGAGCCACTTAAGTGTTTTGCCAATATGGCCGCTTTAAACTCACACATCAGACATGCAGACTGAGTCAAGTATCTGCCGAAATGAAACACGGGGCCATATGATATTCAAATTTGTTAACACAAGTTTAAAAAGATGAGAAAATCATCACCTAAAATCAACAGGATCGCCTTCGCAGTATCTCAAGTAAGCATTATTTGAATTACGGATTGTTTAGTCTAAGTCTGTAAGAATATTTTCAAAGGAGGGCTCGTCATATTCCACATTTTTTTTGCTCCGTGATTCCCAAGCTAATTTATTCTCAAACACGATGTCTTTAAAAAAAAAAAAAAAGGGTTCTCAAAGGCTCGGTAATTTCCCCCAAAACTTTGTAGTTTTTAACAAAGATTGGTCCAAAAAAAAAAAAAAAAAAAAGTAAACGCATTTGCTGTGGATTACTTTCAGCCTGCGTTAACTACAACCTGCACATGTGTGTCTCGGCCTTTCTTTATCCAATTCCTTCTTTCAACAGCTCTGGCGTGAGGCGTTACAGTAATGGAGACAGCCATCTTTACGATATAAAGTAACCTCCCACAGGACATGCGTAGTAGCAACAGGAAGGGAGGGAGGCCCTGTTAACAAAAAATATCTGACCGCTGATCAGTGTAAAAATAGTTGGGATATAAACATCAATCTATGTGTGTGTGTGTGAGACCGTATTTGTCATTGTATCTGCATCTGCTGCTCACAGACGCACAGTTTCCCTGGGAAAGGTGTGGTCAGTGTGATGAAATAGCGGTTAGGGATGTTGTTTGTTTTCCAAATAAAACACTCAGTGCTTGCTCTCCTCTGTTATTTTTAAGACTTGCGGTTGAATGTCCACCGGGGCCCTAACTATTTCAATTTTCACCTTGTGAAAAAAACGCCACCTAGAAATAGTTGAACAGAGATTTCAACTTGCGGCCATGTTAAATATTTGTTTAAAGTATTGCTCCAGACCTAAAAAAGGGGTCTGTGAATTGCTTTTCATGAAATACACTGTGAAACTGTCATCAGCGCTGACTCAAGAGAAAAGTCACAAACAATATGTGAGGCAAAGAAAGCCCTTTTTTTTTTTTTTTTTAACCAGGGAACTAATGAAATACTGCCTTGTGCATTTTTTTATCATCATCTGTCCTGCGTTCCAGGGTGAAAACATGTCAGAAACGCTTCAAAGTGTGTGACGCCGCTAACAGACATGCTCCCTCTGAGGCTACGTTGAGACCGTGGGCAGAAGTTTTATTCCCTCGTCGTGCGTGACTCAGATCTGGGGGTTTTCTTCGTGACAGTGTGACCAGCACAAACCACGTCAAGTCTGATCTTTTCAATTCTGAGTCGGGCCACTTCCACAGGCGGTCCTACATAAATACAGACGGCGAGGCGAGGAAACGCAGAAGACGCCGTATATACATATATATATATATATATATATACATATATACTCACGTCGGTGTTGCAGGATCTGTAGCGCTTCCTCTCTCCCAGGCAGTACTTGCCTCCTCCTGAAGGGCTGAGAGACACACAAGACTTAAATCAGTGAGGAAGTGAAACGTGAGAAGACTTTTAACACTGTAAACGACAACCCCAAAATGATTTCAGTGATTAATCTTGAGGATTTACGTGACGTTTTTAACATTTGGTGGCAGGAGACCGCGAAGACAGCCTCAAAGAGAAATAAAAAGCCAGAAAGAAAAGTGTGTTTGTGTGTCTGCGTTTGCTGTATATGTGCCCATCTGCCGGCACTGTGCCAGTGATTCATTCATGAAACCCAAGCTGCTCTAAGAGCTCTTAAGTGAGACATGACATTTAGATTTGGATCGGGGATGGAGACTAAAGCGTGTAACCTCAGAACGACTCCTCTCTCCACTACACATCTACTAC
This sequence comes from Coranthus polyacanthus, assembly GCA_037367275.1. Lineage (NCBI taxonomy): Eukaryota > Metazoa > Chordata > Actinopteri > Kurtiformes > Apogonidae > Coranthus > Coranthus polyacanthus. The sequence goes on from JAPQRN010000005.1 coordinate 25,641,842, forward strand.
ATCTCTGAAAAAGTTTATTTTTCTTCCCTTATCCTCTCTTGCCTTCTTCTTCCCTTTATTAGTGTCCCTTCCGTCCGTGACTATTTCCACTTCGCTGCAGAGAAAAAAGTGAGCGACTGCGGGCTTCGTAATGAATGTGTTCGAGGCTGGTCTGACTGTGCTGCCTGTGTTTTCTCTGCCTCCCTCTCTCTGCACTGATGCCTGAGACTCGGCGATCACCTTACACAGGTGTTCCACATTATAGCTTATCCTCTTCCCCCCACTACACTCCTCCTGTTTTTCCTTCCCTCTGGTTCACCCTGGCTCTTTCTCTTGTCTTGCCGTGACGCGTTTGACGTAACATCTCGCTTCCAGAAAACAAAGGAATGGGGAGGATGAAGGAGGTTAGAGATCCAAGAGGTCAATCTTTCCAGCCAAGGACACACTGGACAATGATTTGTGCAGTGAGGGCACATGGGAAGCCCTAAAACAATGCTAAGCGGCACTATAACCTACATGACAGAGTGAGCTGAAACAGCTGGGAAATAAGCAGCCCTGTTTTAACTTATTGCACATGGAACATCTCAAACTGCAGCAGGACATGTTTTTATGCTCAGCTTGATATTGAGGATAGTGCTGACCACCGCATCTTTGAAATAACCTTCTCCACAAGAGCACATCAGTGAAAAGCTTTCAGAGCTCAATAGATAACAGTTAAATATCTGCTTTAAATCTATGCGAGTAAATGTTAAGCCTTGAATAAAGTTTATAGGTGTCTCCGGCCATGATATCCTGCCATATTGCTCTTTTTTTTTTTGCTTAAATACTATATTTTCTGGCTGCAGTAACCAACAAAATGTGAGGAATAAATAATATAATATAATAAATAAAGAATAAATCGTCCCTCTCGTTGTGCGTTGTGATATCGCTGCCATGTGTGTGCATTGTTCTCTGTTTGACTGTAACGTTATAAAACATGCAACAACGGAGAGGGAACAACAAACCTTTCTCCAGGCGACGTCCCGTGTAAAATGCAAACGCAGTGAATATGCGGCACAAACGAACGGACTGAATGAACGGATGCCAGTAACTCAGCAATATCGTTCTAAGAGTTGCAAATATTGTGTAACAATTCAATATTTCCCTCACATTGAGCTTCACAGAAAAAGGTACAAGTTCTTTTTTTTTTTTTTTCCCCCCCGAGGAATAAGTTAATCATCCTCAGACATTACAACTAATTATCAATTAGCGAATGGACTGCGCCCCCCACCCTGACATAACACACATGACACGCATACACACATGTACACAAACACACACCTGTAGGCAGGACCTGGATGTGTGTGTTCAGCTTGCTGTGGCTTACTTTGCCTACTTACGCTGGGCTGTCACAGTGCCTCATGGAGGAGGATACACCGCCCCCACAGGTCCTGCTGCACTCCCCCCACATGGACCAGGGCCCCCAGCCTCCGTCCACACTCTGAGGCCAGGTACCGAACGCAACACACTCCCCCTGGTAGCACCACTGGCGGGGGAGGAACAGAAACACACACGCACACAGAGAGAGAGAGAGACAAATGAGGGAAACTTTGGCTATTACGCAGTCAAGTTGAATTGTTTCTCACAACAAAAACACTGGAGCGCATCAGGGATTTGTTCAGACACACATCAGCCAGTTATTTATTACGACACAGAATACTTAAGTGTCACTTTTACAGTTTTTCAGCTTCATGTGTGCGCTGTAAATTAACCTGCATCTGTGTATAGTGAAACGTAGACTATACAAAACCTGACTGATGAAGTCTTCTTTCGGTGACACAATCTCGGTGCCTCTGTTTCTATTTAAACACACACAAACTTAGAATTCCTATCACTCACCCTATAATTTCATTTCCGCATTAGCCCTGTTATTTCTGCTCCCCTGCCTGTCATTTTCCATTTTTGTTACTGCCGTTCCCTCTTGTCGAGGTTTATTGTTGTGGCTACGTTTAGTTGTCATTGAAGAATTGCTCAGTAAGTGTTGGAAGTATGCTTAATTTGCATGGGTTTGGTGAGAAAATAGATGCCAATTTTGTATTTTTGAGTTAAGCAAAGGGCTGAGTGGGGTTAGCGTTAGCGTAGCCTAGCTTAAGGAAGGACATCAGCTTTCCTGGCTCGAAAACAGACCAGCTACGTCTGTCTAGTTTAATATGAACCTTAAAATATATTTCAATTTGCGGTTTTACAAGAAATATTTACAGCTGCCATAGGTGGCGACTGTCAAGTTTTCGTTTTTGTAGTGTGTCGAGCTAACGGCGTCTGGGTTAGCATGGAGCATTAAGCTAATGTTAATCTGTTGTGTTTTTTACTCACGAATTTACCACTTTAAAAGAATGTTTTTGTCATTTTCTTGAATATATTTTCCCTGAAACTGTCACTTCGTCAAAGCTCAAATAACATAAAGTACATTTTTGTTAGTAGTTTTTATCTTATTTAGCAGATTGACTTGATTTTGAGGATTTCACCTTTTTCTCGTAGCTGCTTAAGGTGGGGGTAGTTAAGTAACGGGTTGTGCTTTTTAAATGGCCGTCATCATCATCCAACATGAGTGTGCAGAGCTTTGGCAGTGTTTTAAGCCTCGTGCCTAAGCGGTTCACAGTTTCAGAGTGGAGAGGGGATCAGAGACGGCCTCTGAACTGTGTCAGTAGGTTAAGAACCCATAGAGACAGAGGCGGTCAAGGTGAGGGCTACGTTGAGCCACTGGCCTCTTTCTCTCACTTACTCATTCACTGCACACGTCCTGAGATACTGTCTAAACAAGATTAGCTGGGGGGGGGGGGAGAGAGAGAGGACGGAGAGACGGGAGAAGGACGGAGGGAACGTCAACTGATACAAACACAAGGCAGGAAGATGAAGTCTGCGTTTCACGACAACCAAAAGGTGCTATTAAACTCCTGTTTTTCCTCGGTATCTTTGTCAGTTCGTCTCTGTCTCACCTCCCTCTGCCCCCCCACCTCGTCTCTCTCTCTCCCCTCTCCTGTTGGAAGGGCCTCTCTCCATTACACGCTGGGTGAGAAATGGCTGACATTCATATTTCTTTGAAGCTGTCCCCGGCAGGGGCAGACGGGGTATGCCACTGGCTCTCCTAAAGCTGCTCCAAAAGCTGTTCCAAAGCCCCCCAGGCTCAACCTGGGGCCCCCTGTGTTGTCCAGGACCCTGTCCGTTGGCCCCGGTCCTCAAAGGCTCCACTGAGCTAATGGTAATCACGGGTGACAGCTCGTGACACTCTCCTATTCTTCCCTTTTAGACCTCGGACCATCCGGTGACAATGGCTGCCGTAATCCGTGTTAAAACTGTCTCCCCTAACCTGGCTGGCATCAACAGTGGGCTGATGACCTAAAGCCTGGCGTGCTTGCATGTGTGTGTGTGTGTGTGTCTCTGAGAGTGGAATAGATGTAAGCCAAGGCATTGAGGTACACAGCACACAGGAGGGAACGCTGCGTTGAAGCTCTCATTTCACTTCAGCAGGTACCGCTCCGTGTATGCAATAAATAAAGGTTACGTTTAACCAAATTAAAAAAAAAAACACTACGCAGCGTGGATGTTTAGATCTGTACCCAGACACAGAGCTTCTGCAGGTAATCGACGATCTATTTCTGTTCCTGAGCCAGATCCGCGTGTGATCAAATTAAAGTAAACAGAAACAATTTTGACTTAGAAAAGGAGGTATTTTTTAACGAGAGGAGGTGCCCACGCTAGCAACACGCCACACTGCGGCACACTAACTGGGTGCGCGCCCATAAAGCCTGAGCGGGCTGCTCACTTTGGTTATCAGTGGTCACTGGTTCCACATAGGTTTTGTTACAGCACGATCATAATGCAAACGTAAAAAAAAAAAAAACTCAACTTCACAATCCAATCCATTTTTAAGACCTGTTAAAATTGCACTGAAGTCATTTTAAGGTTAATGGATTAGACTTTTAAGGCTTTTTAAGGACCGAAACCCTGAAACAGTACATTTCCAAAATGTAAAATGAACCGACGACTAAAAACTGCGGAGCTGAAGTGAACTGAAGAGTTGTCTGATTGTTCTGTGAGTCGGTGATCTGAGCGGCTTTATGAGAAACATTAGAAGACTTACCCCTTTCTCAATGCTGCCCGTCTGGCACAGAGTCCCCTCTGCAGCAGGGATACTGTTAGTAACACAGCGGTTGCTTTTGCTAAGGCACCAGAGCTCTCTACACACTTCCTAGGAAAGAAGGCAAAAGCAAGTTGGTCAGAATAAATCAGTTCAATAGACTGAGGGGTGGATTGCTGAATAAGAGTGAGAATGATTTATCAGTAGCCTTTGGTGGTTTTCCTCTTAGTGTTTTTCTTCTCTACTCTGACAGCTGTGAGAAAAAAAAGAGCACAAACAGCATGGAAATCATCATCTATAAATCTGCATGATTCCAGATCAAATCAGAGGATGAGAGGAGTTGACGAGACCACATTAAGACGGCCGAGAGGCATCTAACTTCAAGGGCCCATATGCTTTGGATCACAGTGCATCTTGAGCAATACGCCAAAGGTCATCGGGTGCTCTTAATGTTCTCTTATGAGAAATGAAGAGTCAGCTGGATCAACACCATGACTAACATTTGCTCACGTTCACCTCGGGACCACACGGGACCGTGACATCAGTTCAAGAAATCCCATTTCTGCTTCTTAGGGGAAATCAAGAGTGAGCAATAGGCCTCCCAAGTCTAAGATAAAGATGACTTGTAGGCCTAACAAATATCTTAGGTATTACTGAGTGGTCTGAATAAACATCATATCTCCATCTTCTCCTTCTCGCTCCTCAGTCTAGAACATAAGGAGGATTCATTTAGATTACTGCAGGACGGGTGCGTGTGTAGCATGAGAGACACAGAGTGGTAAGACAGCGCTAAGTTGCCCCCAAATAAATAAGACCATAAAGCGAACACATGTTACACGAACAGCTCTACACAAGCTCGCATTGGATTTCCCTTTTAAACAGAACTGGGTCGTCTTGCGGCTCAACTTCAAAGGCTTTTACAGGACAATTGTGTACGGCAGAAGAGCAGGCCAATGAAAAAGAGTTATGATGCCGCGCATAGATTCTGACCCCCGAGGTCAGTAAATATGCCACGGCCGTGGAGCTCCTTGAGTCTATCCAGATTAAATAAAGCGGCAAACTGCCACTCTCTGGTTGCAGCGACTCCCCTCTGCCAGCTGGTTTCAATAAGCCACCCCGCTGCTCCCTTCACTATCTCGGCCCTGTTAAAAGGTCAGCGGTCCGGGCCTTAACGAACATGGATGTGGACCTGATGGATTTACGCCAACAGAGAACAAGCTGTGCAATAAAAGAGGGCAAGGGCTACGTAAGGGCCTCGCTAATATAACCATCAAAGGGTGTTTGTTTTTCATACCTTCAGCTTCCTGTTTTCTTTCTATCAAGAAACAGTCATGTGGCTTCTGTGTCCGAGCACCGACAGTCTAGGTGCGAACCGTTAGACGGTAATTTAAACCAAATTCTTTGTATAATTCTTCCTCTCTTGACATCTGTGCAACTTTTCCCACCTCCGAGACAATCACATGCTTTTGAAGTCGGAGCGTCCGCACTGAGCCTAGAACGTAACAAATAACTGATAAATAATAATAATAAGGCAGATTCAGCTTAAAAATAAGAAATACAAGCCGTTAGTGGATAGTTCATGAAATCAGGTGAATTGTCAGAGATCGATTACGTTGAATTGTCACGTGAAGTGCAATTGTTGGAGACGGTTTTGGTGGGAACGCCGTCAAGTACAAATGTTATGTTGAAAATAAATGAAAGCGGTCAAACTGTCGGCTGACATGTATGCAGCGCTCGACGCGAAACTGTTTGTTTAGTCGTGAATGTAGTTCAAGTGTCAGTTCCGTTGAAGTGGAACAGTCTGTCCCATCATCTCTTTCATCCATTGTAAAGCGCGTGCCAAGTATGTTTTTGTATTCGCATTAACATATTTTATTCATGTAGCTCCTTTTCTCAGTGACTGTGTACGTTTTCCCACCTCTGACACAGTAACATGCTGCGATTTAAAGCCTGTAATATGTCACCACCCGGCGCCCCCCCACCGGGTCATGGGCTTTTGAAAACCTCAAATTTAGACGAACCCCCCTGAACGTGTCAAGGGTCACGTTCAAAGAAGCGCCGTTGCTGCATTGCTCCACATTAACACTTCTTCGGCGTGTGTTGGTACATCCCGAAGATGGATGAACACGGTGCAGATTTGCGGCGAGGATTTCAGAATTTTTCTGTGCTGAAAAACACATCAGTCACGCTGTTATCTTGCAGCAGAAGATGAAAGATTGGCGTCTGTTTCTTAAGCAACGCGCTTTACCAGTGAAATATGGAAACTACAGCACAATATGAGTGAGCGTGATTACAATCAGAGCTGACAAGCTAAACATCCTCTGTGTTATGTAGGTGAGAAATGATAAGAAGTTCAGCAGAGTCTCAGCTTTAGAAACCGGACTCTTCCACAGATTTGATCCGTTTTTCCGTGGTCGTGTTTGTCCTGTGAGCAGTCACAGAGGGCATCTCTTTCACAGACAGGCTGCATGAAACACATCTAATTGTCAGCGGGATGAAAAACTCCAATCTGCTCCTGTCGAATCAGTGCTGGAAACCAGTTCGCTCGTAAATGGCTCTCTTTCATGCTGATCTAAAACCACAATTATGAGCTTAAGAGCCAAAATAACAGGGCTTGATTCGGAGCCTGTTATAATCTGCTGTCAGATATTTCTTTCGATGAAATGAAATAACTCCGTGACCTCAGCTAATTTTTGTCCCATTTCCATCATGTGCCCAAATATTTATATCATGCAAAACAATATCACATTATTGTCCATTAAATCTTTGAGGATCCTTTCAACCGCTCCTTTTACAGCGCGGTTGTTCCTTGTCTTTCATTGCCTGTGTCATTCCATGTACTGAGGTTTTCTCATTACTCAGCCGGGGGGGGGGTAATCATTATCGTCACAGAATCAAACCGAACAGATGAAGGGAGCGTTGACTCCAATCCTTCATCTCGTTGCCTGAGATGTTTAAAGATAAGAAAGAAGAATAAGGCAGCGTGTGGAAAGACACCCCTGAACCAGCTCTAGTTGTCAGGAAATAATAAAACAACTATCTTCCTAACGCGTTTACCCCCTTAAACCTCGACTAGGAAATATAAACTTGAGGAAAACTGTTATTATCCCAGAGAGGGATCCTCCATCGTTTGATTACCATGTGAGAAACTGCGCTGTAATTGTCTGAAAATGAAATAAAAACTGTTTTTGTTGGTTTTGCTTTGTTTAAGGAACTGATCCTCATACACTGTCTGAGAGTTCCCCTTCCATGTGTTTCCAAAGCAGCCTCCATCTCACCTCAGAACCGCTTTGTCAGCCCATCATCCTTTGCATGTACAGTTAGTATATATCACCCGACCTCAGTGCACCAACCAGTAAGTTGACTTTCTTCGTGTTTCGTTAGTATTATACAGTTTATGCTTTTGTCAGAGCTGACAGTCTTTCAATTTGCAAGCTTCTGGTCACAGACGGACTAAATGTTCGTGCCTTCCCTCTTCCTATTTTTTGCACAGACTCGAGCGGACGGAGGCTTGATTTCGATTTTTTTTTTTTTAATTCATTTTGATTAATTATAGCCCCAGCGCCTCAGCTTAATCCGATACTGAAACGGAGCGGTGTTTCTTCAACTCGATCTGAAAGGTGAACGTGACAGTTACTTCATCATACTGTTAGTTTGATTTGGAAAATCTCTGCCATAGTCGAGAAACCAAGACTTGTGGCTTGAGCTTTATATGAATATGAGCTTTATCTTGTAAAGTAATGAAGGCAATAGATTAATGGTGTGACTCAAAACTGAAGCCTCAAAGTTACTTCCCTCGTCTGATTAAAACCATTAAGGTGTTCTTCACACCTTTGGTTTTTATTTTAGGTGCATCCCATTACAGTATTATTTATTCTCCTCCTCCTCCTCCTCCTCTTCTTCCTCCTCCTCCTCCTCGTCCTCCATAAAACCCAGAATCTCTTCATACACGGCTTTTGTAAAAGTTGCTCACTAGATCACAATTGGCTCCAAAATCTGTGTTATGTCACAGATCCTACTGTCCACACCCTAAACTGAGATCTTAGGTGAGCATGGACACATTTTCCAACTTAAGTAGATGAATGTGAACAAAGCATGGCCGCAAACTGCTTTTGAGCGAAGGAGGACTTACGTTACAGGAAATCGCTAATAAACCACTTTGCTCTCGGCGGTGCAGCTATCGAAGTCAAAGAAGGTGCGTGTATTCATCTCATTTTCATTCTAAAAGTGTGAGATCGTGAAGTGGAAAAAAAACAGGATCTCCGTGGACAGCGACGTGAAAGATGCTGGTTTCTTACCCCATACTTGCACTGGCGTGAAGAGGCTCCGTACTGGAAGCGACACTGCTCGTCTGCATCGTACACCTGCCCCGGGGCCACTGTTGGGTACAGGAAGTCTCGTTTCAGAGGTTCATTGTCCAGACACGTCCCCCGACCTGAGCTGTCAAAAAAACAAACCTACAATAGGATTGTTTCTTACACAAAGGAACCTTTCTACACTTGGCTGATGGCAGGAGTAAGAAATGCCAGGAGTGGACGATTAAAGTCACCCCTCACCCTCCTCCTTACTCTTTGAAACCTTGCCTGCTGCTGTTTGACTCATTTAATTTTACCACCAAACTACTATTGTAGGAAGCTTGTCAAAGATCTCAAATGACATGTAATTAATGTTGATATCACACATCAACGCCTCCTCATCAAAAGGAGTGTTGAAGCACAAGCAGAGACATTTTACCAGAGGGGAAGAGGGCAGGCTGTCGGCCTATCTGCTGGTCTTTGAAAAGCAGCCCCCTCTGATTATACGTGTGAAGCGCTACACTGTATGTCACTGCTTTTACTGGATCCACAGAAGAGCCAATAAAATGACAAAGCGAGGGGAAGAGAAAAATCTGGAGTGAGCTACGGTCATATGTCCAGGCCTTGGATTATGTTTAGTCTGTTTTGTCAGATAGAAATATGTGGGCTCACAAAGAACTTGCGGCTGAAAAAAAAAAAAAAAGACACACTGCAGTTTTATATTATAGTAAGCACTGCTCCGCAGCAAAAAAAAACTAAAAACACTAGAGCCAAAAAGGCACACGGGGTGACTTTTGTTGCTGCGTCTGTTTATTCTGCGTTGAGCTTGTTTAATTGTCTGTGTTGCTGCGAGGATTCTGTTCTTCTACAGCTCACAGTTTGCGTGGACTTCTTTTTTTTTTTTTTTTGGCTATTTGTTTGAAAATTGACAAAGAGACCGAAATCATCCTGGAGATCTGTGCCAGTAAAGAAATAAAGATCTATTTCATTTTGATTACTTTCTCTTCTTCTTTCTTTCTTTTTCTCTCTGAAGCAGCTGATTATTTCAAGGCAAAATATTACTATGACTATTTACTATAACACTGTGTTCTTTCCAGCTGTGGCAGCTGCAACATGCAGTGGAATGCTTCCCATCCCTGGAAAGGAAAAATGGGCCGGGTGACAACAATAACGTAGTGCTGCACTTTATGATTGTGCAGACTGCAACTTAAGACTCTGAATGCAACAAAAAAAAAAAAAAAAAAAAAACTGGGAAGTGTTTGGTGTTGAAGGACAAAATTTAAAGCGTACAGGCTGAAATGATGAGAATATTAAAGGACTGTAGTTAATTACTTCTGATGCAGGTTTTTATGGTTTTTATGGTTTTCAGGATCTGAGATAACACAACTGTACGCTTAGCTACAGTTCTAATAATTAACTGGAAGAGTTCAGAGATGAATCTTTGAAAACATCAAACATATGAAGGCTCAGCAACCCCGCGAACGCTGTGGTTTTAGTCAACATTTGTCAAACAGCCATTAACAGCGCATTTGTTAGGGACCATTTTCAGCTGTGGATGTTAGTGTGGCTTGTAGTTACGTTTTTTGGGGGGAATAATGCAAGTATCGCGAGATTTGGTCGAGTGTCCCATCGTTACTGACCTCTGACTCCGATCTGCTCCCGTCTATAGAAAGTTGCGTCAGGTTTCGGCTACACAGCTAATACTTGTTATAATAGAGAATTTCACAATGCGGGGCGACCTCATAACCTCGTGGTTAGACGCGTCTCACCGCAGATTCCCAGCTGACTCGTCTATTTGCTTCACATCGTTCCCATGCTCCCTTAGATTTCCTGCCTCTGTCCACTTTCCTCTAACAAATAGAGGCACAAAAACACCCCGATAATGCCGCGGCCTCACTTTTGAATGTTTTATCTGGTTTACTTTATCAAAAATATTTAAAGACGACATTCATTTTAACTGTTGACTGACGGTCCAAAGATATTCATCAGTTACAAACACACTCTTTGGACAATAACGAAGAATAAAAGTGCTGTTTGTTTTCGTCTCAGAGGAGCAAATAAAAGAAGTCACTTTAAGTGGAACTTAAATGTTCCAGACCGAGGGGAATGGGCTCTTTCTTCCTTCCTTTTTATCCTCTTTTCCCACTTTATCCTTTGTTTCTTTCTTCCTCTCTCCATCCCCTGTTTGTAGTTACTGAATGGAATAATCCTATTTCTTGGCTCTTGCTCCTTGGAGGACCCTCTCATCAGAGAGGGAGAAAGACAGACAAACCAGCCTCTGAGGCTCCCTGACTCCCTCTGCACCGAGGGCAAGCCTCACTATTTATTGGTTTGGAGAGAGACAAAATAGTCAAAGATTAAACATAGAGGCTTATTATTTGACATTGTCGTGAAGGCTTCCCGTCCGGTGGATTCAGCCAAATTCATTATGCTGAGCGGAAATATCTTCTAATAAGCGGGAACAGCAGCGGTCTCTGAACTCTGACACTGGTCATTCATGAAGATATTACCCGTGTTGCCTGGATCCAACCAGTGGTGAGACAGTAGCATGATTAAGCCAGACTAACCTAACAATTATCTTAAGGCACAAGTTTAATATCAAATGCAGCAGAATATGTGGTCTCACCGAGTTCAATAAACCCAAACTGCCTGCCTTTTAACATTTATAACAAGCTGGCATGCAAACACGGGAGAATAAACTATGACTGAACTGTGAGTGTATTCATAAACCATTCCTAAAAAACCCAAACAAAGCACCACATATTGCTCTTGCAAGACGGTGAATCTAGGCCAACACCACAGCCAAAGTTGTTTACTTGGCAAGGAGAAGCATGTGCGATATCCAAAACTCTGATTGAGGGAGAGAAAGGGAGGATAATTGGAGTTTACAGACAGAACCCTTTTGTAAGAAGCACAAAGGCTAAAGGCAATAAAAAAGAAATGAAAAGAAAAACAGACACAGACTGATAAAACAGAGATATAACTTAAGCTAAGCGACAGTTTATCCTACACAGAAAAGGAGTAACGCAACTTTTTTCTCTCTCTTTTTTTTTTTTTTAAGGCTTGGTCACCCTCAGATACTGGAGCCAGAAGTGGAAGAGGAACCCGACAGAGCGGCAGAGAAGCGGCGCTTTGTTTTCCAGTTGGAAGCTGGCATATAATACTGTCATCTCTGTCACAAGTGCTGTTCACTAACCTCCCTCTAACGGCTTTCAGCCGGAAACATCATCTGACAACCACGGCCACTTTTATCCGCTTTCTTGGAGGGTCTCGCTAACAAAACATGAATACACAAGCAGACACGCACACACACAGACACGCCACAGACTTGCACTGCTTCCTCCTGACGCCTCACCATAAGGTTGGACGTGGACTTTGAAGCCCCACTCGGGTTCATGAGAATTGAGCTAAGTGAGAGAAAAGACCTTTAGAACAGTTTTAAAAAAGAAGCTACAAATGAAGACATTTCCAGTCTCCTCTCCTTTTTAGTCTGATGATCAACCTTCAGGGCCGGAGCGACCTCTTTGCCTTCTTTTAGTTGTCTCTGTGAACCTGTTCGGATGTCGTTGCGAGTTGCTGTCCCGTATATTTTTGAGAAGAGCAGTGTTGTCGCTGCGCATTAGCGAGACATTCAAGCTGCTACAGCTGTATGCGCTCACTCCTGTTCGGTCATTTCTTGATCCTCTCAAACAATAGAGAATAAGGGAAATCGTGCAGCATTTTAAAGCACCAGATGTATTTGTTTATCTTCTCTGGTGTCATAAGAAGTTAATGAGGGTATAACTGAGCGGAGCTGGACTTTATGTATCATGAATAATGACCCTCTTTTTTAGGTGGTCTCGTTCTAATGGGTCGATGGGCACTGAGTTTAACTATCAGTTAACAGCAGCCAAACCAAACAGGCTAAGTGTGAAAGCACCCTAATTCTATCCAAGAAAGGTTCAATTAACTTTTATTAGTGAAACTTTTCCTTTGATAGGTCACTAAAACTTTCTCTAAAAGCTGCTCTATCAAAATCCCAGCCAAAAGCTACTAAATACAATGTGCCCACGTGCAGGGATAGTGGTAGTAGCTTTTATTTCATTCAGTCCTGTCATCATCACAGGCATCTGTTCCCTGCCAGACACTGAACTCCAGATGTTTTGTCTGGAGCTGGCCTTCTCTAACTCAGGACTAGAGACCTGTGTGAGTTTTTACCATGCCAGGCTGGCAGCGCTTTCTCCAGCTCAGTTCAGCTAGCGGTCCCTCAGTCTGCCAAATGTCACTGCTTTACTGTTTGGTTTATTAGTGCTCTCAAAGACTTTGTCTTCTTTGACCTCTCATTGAAACAGTGGAGCAGTGGTCAAAGCCAAGACAGCTGGCCTACGCATCACCACTATGCACCACATTAGCTCTAACATCGGCCACTTTGTGGTGCGAAGATGCAATGGTGGAAGGCACCCAGTTATCATACGCAGCCACAAGGAGGTCTGGCAGGAGTTTCAGTGATGAAATGGATGTGAATAAGAGGTAAACGACTTGCATATAAGAAGCCTAGCGGGTCACCACAAGAGCCGGCCAGTGGCAGTGGGTTGTGAAGGAGACGTCTGCGAGCAGGAAAACAGGCATGCACCTATTTCACTGCTGTACACACACCAAGGCAAATCCACACACACACACAGTTCCCACAGGGAATAACCATCATCCACTTACTCGAGAAAGCTGGTAATGTAGTCTTTGCTGCAGGCAGACCAGGAGAATGGGTTGGTGTTGGCGGTTATATGAGCGGCCATCAGTTTGGCTGTCTCGTGGCCTTTGGTACCGCAGGAATTCCCGATACCATCGTGGTTCATCCCAAAACTGAAGAAAAGGAAAAAAGTTAAATCGATGCAGCTGGCTGTTGATCACCAGTACAGGGACGCACCGACTGTGAAATTCAAGGCTGGTACCGACGTTTAAATGAAGAATTTGGCCATTTGCAGATGCTGACGTCTATTGCGATGTTTTGGTTTGTTTGTTTTGGTTTTGTTGTCATTTATTTCCCTTCTGTGCCACGGAAACAACATGAAATCTTCATTACGCTAACATAGTGTTTCACCACTTTTGACCCCCTTATATTTGAATGAGCAAAAATAAAACCATGCACATTTATGGAACAGCCATTAATAAAACACAACAGATAAACATCGGCTACTGAAATATAGTCACCAAGGCACTGGCCGAAACTGATGTACTGATGTGCCTCCCTACCGGTATCCACAAATATAAAAGTGTTCCTCCCTTTGCAATTTACTGCACAGCTTAGAAGACATGCTTGTGGACAGCCCAGGTTGTTGAATGGAGGATGTCTCCCTCAGTGGACCTGGCTGTAAAGACTGAGCTCTATGGCTCTGAAACAGCTGTGTGGAGGAGAACTAAGGGTTAAAGGTCAAACCCTGTCTGGAGCTTGAGAAAGTTCTAATCACCACTCTGATGCCTGGCTGTCAATCACTGCCTGCAGGTCTGAGCAGGCCGCGACGGAGAGTCACCAAGAACAGGAGCAGGACTGGGGGATCCTTTTGATCAATCACTGACACCAGAACCACCCCCCCCCCCCAAAAAAAAAAAAACTGCTCCCAACCTTGCGCTCTGCTAGAAAAGCTCCTCAAGAATTTATTTCGCACTGAGGGCTGAAAAGGGATCATTTTAACAAACAAGATTTTAGCATATCTATGTGGATATCATTGGAAAGGGAGTCTCGGGTTACAGCAGGATGTCAAAGCTCACTTTTCCTTACAGTCCAAGAGCACAGATCAGGTCTAATGTATATAACAAACCCAACCGCATCGCACAGCCTGAACCTGTTTTTCTAAGGCTGGCGTTTATGACATTTTACCCTACTCTGGAAATAAATCAACCCGGTTGAAACCCCCGCTGCAGTGTTTTTTTATACATCCTCTAGAAGCAGAGACTATTTTTACAACTGCCCCACAACAGAAGCAGACATGAGACATAATAAAGGAAATCGCCATCTTGCTGAACTCTCCAGAGGGGGATACATAGACTAATACATCATCATTATTTTGCTTTATATTCAGGAAGAAAGAGCCAGAGGTATGTGGACACTGACATTTGCATGAGGAAAAATGTGGAGATACAGTTCAAGGCGTCTGCTGGGGGAAAAAGGCTACAAGCAGGTCTGGTGGGTTTTGTTTGTTTAGCAGAAATTATTAGAGTCGAGAGTCACGGAGGCGATAAAAAGGTTTAAAGATGATAAAACGAAACAGAGGATCTCATTTGCATCAAAAAGAGATGTTAGAGATGTTATAAATCTCAAAATACACTCACTTGTGGCCGATCTCGTGCGCAATGGTGAAAGCGGACCCGAGGCCGATGTCTTCGTTGATGCTGCAACTCCTCTCTGGCTCGCACATTCCAGCCACCGAGGCCAAGCCTAGACACACACACACACACACACACACACACGCCAGACAAACATACAAACACAGGGTCAAGACATGGCATTTTTAGGACTCATGATCATAAAATCAGGATTCCACTCATGTGATCTTCTGTTTACAGCGGTGCTGAAAGGCAGTCTCAGCGAGTAGATTGACCAAGGGGAGTTCAGTTCAGCATCACTGGCTAGACGTGTTTTTTTTTTGGGGGGGGGGGGGGGTTTCACTAGCAAACAACAGTG
>JAPQRN010000005.1:25673956-25691945 GCA_037367275.1 Coranthus polyacanthus
ATGAGTCAAAATAAGTCTCCAAAAGTCAAATCCATCCACTGGTCTGGAACATCTGTCTCCTTTGGAGGCTGTGCAGTGGTTTGGATTCACTGAAGCAGGAATAATACACTTTTCACAGATAGTTTTACCAACATGGTCACTGTTCTGTTGATGCATGATGTTGCAAGCCCATTTACCATGCAATGTTTAGAGGTACTTAAAGGTTAATTTTTCAATTCGTACTCACTGTTCTTCACTGTTTTTATTCTTCTATTACTGCTAACGGTCTCTATGGGCAACAAGAATTAGCTTTTGGGTAATAAAGTTCTATCTTATCTTCTTTGTGGATTCAGGGCTCACTGTGTAGTGATTTCATGGCGGTGCTGTGCTGTTCAATCTGCGCCACCTGCCAACTGAAGAGAGACATCGATCGCAGGAAGGAGCAGGGGATTTTCTGAACGCCGTCGACGTATACGCCACACATGCGCAAGCCTCCTACAGGACGTACATCCTACACCGACCTGCTTGTGTTATCTTTAGGTTCATGGAACTGTTCTTTTAACAGAAAAACGCCCATTTTAATTGTATCTTGTACATCCCGTTATCGAGAATCCGTAAATCTCCTGGATTGCTTTGTGGATGAGGCGTTTTATAGCCTACAATCCACAAATTGCTCTGTGAAACTTAAAAGACGATGAAACGATGACTTAACTGTTTAAACTTGGTGTCATCCTCTTGAGGGGAATGACACTCCTAGTCGGCTTCAACAAACCCGTTGGGTGGAAACGTGTTGCCCTAAATCTAGTTTTATTTGTGAAGTCATTCCCAGTTGACAAGGAGCAAAGAAAATTGCTGTTGTCTAAAACTGTATAAAGTTGGAAAAGCCATTAGTAACAGTAACTGTGTATGAAACCCATAGCTTCAAAGTGTGTTTCATGCACATTATAGCTGTCTATCTATAATATGTTCTTAAGAGGACTACAATCAGTCCCCTTGAGGTGGAAAATTAACGCTAAATATACTGTGACACGTTTACAATATGAAGAGCACAAAACTTTTATTGCTTTGGATCAGCAGAAAGCAGTCCTTTGTTTTTCTTTTTTTTCTTTCCCCTCTCGTCCTCTACTTGACTGATGATTTACTGTAAACTTGGTTCTGATTTAACGACCCGACAGCTCATTTATGGACACCTGTGAAGTCCTGCAGAAATGTGGCATGAGCTGTAACACAAGAAATACGCAAATCTAAACGAATAAACTGTTGATAAAATACAAGCCTCGAACCTTTAAAGATATGACATTTTTAAAATTGCATGACGTTTCAGTGGAAGTGAAACTTTTATCTCAAATAAAAAGGAGCACAACGCAGACTTTTTCTTGTCTCAGCTTTGAATTTAATTCTCTTTGCTGAAATTTCATAGCAAGTGTGGGCCGTGAGGCTCACATGAAGCAACAAATCAAGAACCACTTGACAGATACTGTTGTGTCGCTTGTTTTAAGTTAAAATCAGGAGAATGTGTGGGTATGCAAAAGCTTAAATAGACCAGTTGTACACATTTGACCTCCTTTGACTCTGTGAATTCTTTAAATGATCATATGGTGATTTTTTCTTTTTTCTTTTTACATGTCCTATGAGCCAGGAGGTGAATAACACAGTCACGTCTACAGGTCATGTTACGTCTACCGCTGCTGTGATCATATGTACGCCAGACATGGAAACATTGCGAAACACTGAATCCTTTTTAATGTAGGCAAAAGTAGTAAAACTGTGCTCTCTGAACATTTAGCAAAAAGAGAAACATCTGTAATGAGTGATGGCAAAACCAGAAGGGTGTCCCTTGGGTGCCTCCATTTCTGGGCCTGAAGCAGTGATGTTATCGAGCAGGAAGACAAAATTTTAGGATGGGCCAAGGGTGTGGTGTGGGGAATATTTTGGAGAGGATATTTACTGGGTCATCTGAGCTTCCATAGCCTGCGCGGCCCACTCTGGGGCGGCCTGTCGGATCTTTTCTAGGAGGTTGTTGACTTGGAAACACAGAGACTGGATCTGTTTGTCCCAGGTAGGAAGGGGTTCACGAGCTGCCAGAGACACAAGATTAGACATATTGTCACGTTTGCATTACTTGGCGGCAGAACAATAAACTCACTGTTGAACACATGCGAATGCCCCGTTAAAGCCTGCTGTCATTCCAGCATGAGACGCTGCCCCCTTCTGGCCACAGACAAACATTACATTTGTTGATGGAAATCATCACAACTGACAAACGTGGGTTGCATTTGAGTTGGAAACCTAACATTTATAGATTCCAGGATAAAAAAAAAAAAATTAAAATAACACTTTCAAGGGCTGGGAAGATTATTTCAAATATCTATTTGATTATTCACTTCTGTTTTACAGAGGATATAAGATACAACCGTATACACAGGTTAACCATCTATGTGCATTTTAACACAAAATAACGCAGCTGCCTC
Organism: Coranthus polyacanthus; assembly: GCA_037367275.1. NCBI lineage: Eukaryota > Metazoa > Chordata > Actinopteri > Kurtiformes > Apogonidae > Coranthus > Coranthus polyacanthus. Next base: position 25,676,407 of record JAPQRN010000005.1, read on the forward strand.
GCTAACGCAAACACAACACACCTGCCTATCACTGTCTGTGTATTGTTGCTGTAGCAATCTTCACCACTTTTCAAACTCAGGACTGCCTCAGTGAAAACCGATAAGTCAGTCAACAATAGAGGAAAACAAAGCCAATGGCAAAGGTTTGATTCCTGAAACAGTATGCATGGGTCAGTTGTGTGGAAATGGTTTCTGGAGCGATGACACATTATGCCACATCACAACACAAACCCCTGACCTTTCTTTCATAGATGAATGCCGTGTCTGTAATTGTCACTGCCTACATGTATTATCTTCACATATACAGTATTTTGTGTTTTTGATGCTTGAACACTGTTTTCATTGCATCATGTTGTATATTTCTCATAAGCTTATCAAGAGGGGGATTGTTTGTTTTTTTTTTAGGCAAAAACTTTAAAAACGTTTCATTTTCTGAGAAGACTTACTCTCAAAGTGTACAATGCCATCTATCTGGTCAATGAAGCCATTCATGCGTCCTTCAGTGATCATCTGGGAGGCAATCTTCTCAGCCTAAAGACAAAAAGAGGAACCGACTCTCTCTAGGTACAATATTTAATGCAAAGATGACCATAAATTATATTTATGCAGTAAAAAACATGAATGTATGTAGCGTGGATACAACTGATTCCCTTAACCAGCTCTCGCTTCTGTGGTTAATTTAATTCAGGTCTGACCTTTGCCGGGGGGATTTCCAACAACGCTCCTAACTCTTCAAAAGTGATGTTGTTGTAGAGTTTACTCGCAGACAGCAGGTTGTGTTCAATCACAGCTCTGTCGAGGATGCTGGAGCCTTGGACAGAAAAGACACAACGCACAGTTTAAAGCTACAGAAGATTCTAACTTTGTTTGTTTGTTTGTTTGTTTTCTGTGCCTCTTTTCAGACACATTCTGCACTTCAGCATCACAAAAACACTGGGCTGGCACAATTTGGCACAGGAATGAACATTTTCAATGTTCTACGTTGTGAGGACACAATTACCCACCATGACATGGCTGAGCCGTAAAATGCGCACCATAAACGTGACACATTGCTGCCTGCACCCCTTTTTATTGTGCCATCCGGGAAAAAAAACCTCTCCCATTCTGATTTACGTCAAGGCTGCGTCAACTCTGAATTTCATTGTAAATCAGCTGTAATATACTTTTCTAACTCAGATTGTGATTCCTCTTCACAATCTGAGTCACGCCTTCATCTCGGACACTTTTTCACCTGCAAAGTGCAACCATTAGGGAGTCCCGGAGCGGATGATCAAAAGTTTCAGACTGATCTCCAAAACCAGCCACGTAGCAGCGCGTGTAAAAACCAAACAGCTGTGCTCACCATCGGCTGTGGTGGCCTTCTGGTGAGGCATCAGCATGGCAGCAAACTCCTGCAGCTGGTTTCCTCTGATGATACGGTCCAGATACATCTTCTCCAGAATACCGTAGGCAGCCAGCTGCTGACAACGCTCATCCTTAAAAAGGGTGGCTAACATACGGGACCTCTGCTGGCCTTTGACGAAAAAAAAAAACATTTAAAAATGACAAATTTAAGGACAACCACAAAGTCTGTTATTTACATTCATTTTCAACAGCTGAACTATAAGTGCGTCCGTTGTGGAAATACCTGCAGAGGCCAGTATGGTGCAGTTCAGGGCATGTTTCAGTGCTTCCAAACGTTCACTCTCATGGACAATTGACTTGTAAGACAGTTCATTGTATCTTTGTGCAGCTTCAATAAACTTCCTTCTGAAGTCTAGAACTCTGGCATAGCACACCTACGAAGGAAAGCAGCACGAAAGGTTTCTACGCCGTTTCTTCACAGGACTTTGTTTGCTTTAGACTGCAAAGCAACAGTAATCCCAAACAAAATGTTGTTGTGATGTTGTGAAGCTGTGTACCTTGTAGTGTATCTGCAGCTGTTCATTTGAGGACTCATTCTGAAGCAGTGAGGCTCTGTTGATGTAAGCCTCAGCCTGCACTGGATCATCATCTTCTAAGTATAGACGGGCGATTTTCAGGTATGTATCCAACTTATAGTCAACATTGTATTGCCTAAAGGGGAAAAGAGACACATACCGAAAACCTGTAAATAAAGAAAATGGACATGACTCAATAAATAAAGCTGCCAGTAGCTTACTTCTGTCCGGTTTCCAAGGGAATACCAACTAAAACCTGGGCGGCGTTTCTCCAGTCTCCCTCCTTTTCATAAATGGTTGCTAAGTGCTGTCTGATTGATGCAACCTGGAAATATAGATATGAAAGAACATTTTTCAATTATGCTTTTTTTTTTTTCCTTTCTTCTTTGGTGTTTTCCACTTTATTTGATTGACAACGCCAGGCTTCACCAGAGAGGCGAAGTCCCGCCCCTTCCGGAGGGCCCCATGGGACCTCACTTCACGAAAAAAAAGAATGGAAAATCTTTTTTTTTTTTAAATCCTGTTTGAATTGTGCCACCATTTGCACATATGATGTTTGTCCATTTAAAAAGTAATTTCCAATGTCAAGAAAGTTGCAGTTCGCGGTAAAGATTGTAAAGTAACATGTAGACGACTCAGTGGTACACGTCACCAACACCACAACAGCCCTCGTTCTTCAAGAGCAACGTGAAAAAGCATTAAAACAAGTGAAAACCATTATAAGTCTGGTCATGTTGAAGCTGCAGAGGCGTCTTCAACAGCTCCGAACAGACTGCGGACAGAGAAAGTTACGATGACGTCACTTCCGCGACTTTCGGCTGTGTAGTCTTTCTATTTCCGTATCTTCACAGTCTGATAGACTTTCTTGACTTGTACAATCATCTTCTAAACTGACAAACGTCATATGTGTTGCACTCAAAATGATTCAACCCCCACTGGAAATTAGGTTTATTGGCCAAATTTACAAACTTTCAGCTGTTTGTAATATATAAATCAAACAAGAACAATTTAAGTAGCTCAATACCACTAATATTACAAGCGGTTTCTCTGAATTCCACACAAAATGCCACTTTTAATGACTACTGCAGTCTGTAGTCTGATTGTAATACAATTTATTTCTGAAATAAGGTCCCGGGACTTCGCCTCTCAATACAAACTGCTTTATTTATTAGTTGGCTATTAAATATCAACAAGGACTAAAGTTAATTGCCACATTTAATCTACATGAGCAACTCTCAACTGAAATGAGAAGGAAGCGAGAACCGTGAACCTTCCCACTCAGACGCTAATGTCGAGTCAACCGTTTCGGATCACTCCGCATCACGAAATGTGTATTTTTTTTAAAAAGCGTTAATGCTCTGCTATTTTACTTTATCATTATTTATTTTCTGTTAATGCTGCCTTTCTCAAAATGGGTCACGGTGCTGTTTTTACTGGGTCGCCAGTACGTGAATTTATTTCACAAATTAAAATAGCAGAAGAGTGTTCTCTGGAAGAGTTTATAAATGTGAAATACAGAGGAGAGGTAAGGGATGTAACAAGACGTCAAAGATATCAAAGATCCAACAAGATGAAAACGATACGACGAAAACAACATAAAACCAAACAAGATGTAAATAAGAGACTTTGTGACAATGTTTTGACAGTGGAACAGACATTGTGGCAATTCAAGGTGTATTTTTGTAAATCTGGGTCCCAAGGAGACATAAAAAGATATTTTTGGGTCTCGAGCTGAAAACGTTTGGGGACCACTGTGTTAATGTAATTGCCTTGTGGGATGCATCTTATGACTGTACTGTTTTGATGAGCTGTACATTGTTTTTCTTAATGAATATCGACTTTAATTAAAAAAAACCAAAAATGTCAACGCCCTCTAATCAGAACTGTGCACCTGCCCTCCACAGGGATTCTGCCAAACTGAGCTTATTTTGTGACGGTTCGCACTGAAGTGGTTGCATCGCTTCGTTTGAAACCACCAGACTCGTAAAAACGATGCCTCTGTCGATTAATTTGGTCACACAACATCACAGGCTGCAGAAGAAAGGGTGCTTCGGTGCAAAAGTTACCCGTGGGAAAGGACTGTATGACGGCAGTGAGAATATTCTAAATGTAGTGTGTCCTTAAAATGATGACTGACTTTTAGGTAGGAGTTTTTTTCAGGCAGTAAAGTAGCTGTGGTAGACACTGGGATGCCAAATTATGCAGGTTTTTTTTTTTTTTTTATGAAAGCTGAAGTTCAGCTGAGTCGTTTCAGAAGTTTAATTAAAGCTGGGACTTACTTGTTCCTCAAAGGAGATGACCCTTGGCTGAATCTTTTCCAAGGTGAAGTGATACACTGCTTTAGCTGTTGCGTCGGGCAGGTTAGGCAGATGTGTGCAGAAGTCCGTCAGTAGTTGTCGTGAGATGACAAGACTGACATTTTCATTGACCACTGTAAAAAAAAGGAGGGGGGGGGGGATTTAACACTCAATGGCACGAATAATGTAACAGAGCCAGGAAAACAGAGAAGGAACAAGTCAAAATGATTTAAGGATGACGGCAAAAATCAAAGATCGTATTAAAAGTATGCAGACACATCATACTTGCTTCAACAAAGGCCTTCAAGGATTCCAGTTGATCTGCATCTGTGAACTGAATGGCCTTTTCCAAAATCTGTCGATATCTATAACAAGATTTTGCAGGTTATAAAAAAATGTGGCACTTTTTTTTAAAATGGCAATACAGTCCAACAATACAATCCCATACACCTTACTCTAAACTATTTAAATACAGACTTGAAAATGTTAAAACGTACAGTTAGTTTGACTATTATTCCATTTTAAGCAGGTGCATTTACAAAGTGTTGTTAGCATTAGTGAAATTCACTCTTATTGAATTAAGCCAGTTAACATATATTCCACGCTGAAAGCCGTAAAGCTATTTAACTGAGAATAAAATGGAAAAAATACAAAATACAAAGCTATATTATGGTCAATCCATCTGTGTAGCTAGTAAACAGTAGCTACTGTTATATCAAATTAAATTAAAATTAAAAAAAAAAAAAACAATGTAGTAACGTTAGCTGTGCCGTGTGTTCCGTGTATTATTACAGTAAAACAGTACAATGATTTGCTTTAGCAAGCGATCATGTTAATCTAACCGAATGTATGGCTAATGTAGCTAAGGAGCTAACGTTAGCCTAGCTCGGTCTACCACAGCTATCTCACTGCTAGCTGCTGCGGCGCTCACGTCCTGACGACGACAACGCGAATCACTAGTAGAAGCCAGCATTGTGTTTTGATGATTACATACTTGGCAGCAAGATCTTTATGAGATCCACTTGAATTCATCAGCTGTGCAAGCTCCTGCCTCACTTCGGTCGCCATTGTCGTCCTTTTGAAGTGTCAACAACGCCGGTTTTCTCTCACAAGAGTGGGCCGACACTTCCGGTGCGTGTCCCGCAGAGCGCGGCTCCACTGCAGCGGCGAACGCGGGCATCAGCTGTGCACAAACTGTCCACGTCCTGAAATACTTCATGCGCCTACAGTTTCACATTTCTGTCAAAACAATTACAAATTAGAATACATCGAGATAGCAAGAACATATGTCGTTAAGTAATAATAATAGCCTAATATTATAGAATAATACAGAATATAATTCATCTAGGCACCGGCAACTATAAAAAAAACCTCTGGTCTTTCAACTCAAGGCTTCTTTCATTTATTTATATGTTGAATGCATGTACCGTTTTGTCCTTTGTATTCAGCTTTATTCCACTTCCTTTTACATTATATTGCATGTTCTTCTTACATATTCTTTTATGTTGCTTGGTTTAGTATCATTTTAATACCTTATGGCTTTTACATAAAGCTTTGCAGTTGGGAGGTGTGTCAGGAATACTTCCAGCACCCTCATCATGAACACAGGCGCTCATCGAGGTTTTCCATTCAGCCCAATGCTGTTCATTGAACTGTATTGCTACCCGACCAAATAACTTTGCTTTTCTTCAAATTTGCAGGTGATACATAGGTCATTGTCCTGATCACTGGTGATGATGGGGTGACCTACAATCATACCTGGTCAGACGGAGCGATGCTAATGGATCTCACACTACAGCACATCCGTAACACAAGGAGATGTTTGTGGACAGAAGGAGAGGCAGACGTCATCTTCATCTACTGCTGATCAGAGCCTCTGAGTAGAGGAGGACAGGCAAACGTTTTTGAGTATGAATTTAAGTTAGGATCTAATTTGGATGAAGAACACAATGCAACTGATCAAGAAAGCTCACCGGAGACTATACTTTGTGTTGGTGGCCGAGGAGGTTTCATATGTCACCAACAATCTTCAGCAGCTGCTACAGGTGCACTGTAGGCTGTACTACACAGCTGTAGCAGCGTGGTTCAGCAGCTGCACTGGACAGGACAAGCAGTTACTGCAGCGGGTAATAAAATCAGCACACTGCAACCAGAGGGGGGCCTGCAGTGTCACCAGAGACCCCCTTACCCAGCCAACTAAGTCTTCAACCTCATTAAATATCCACACTCTAAAACCGTATGGACCTCCAGGTCATCAGCGTGATCCATAAATGTCACCCTCTGCCACTTTCACCTGTACCCTCACCGTGGGCATAGACATAGACAGATACAAACTGCAGTCTGCACTTTATTCGCTCAAGTCCACCAAGTTACTTTCATTTGCATGGACATTGATTTTGGTGTTTCATATTCATTTTAGTTTTACACATGAGCACAAAAAGCGTACACTATATTCACACACTAACATATTCTCGGTCAGGGCCCTTGACCCATCTTTAATTTATTTTGAACTGTTGTAAATAAATCAACATTGTTGGTTTCGTTAAAATAATAATAAAAAAAAAAAACACGTAAAACCGTTTGTTTGTGTCTGCCCCTTTAAGTGTTACGCCGTAGTGACGTAGGGCCCAGAGGGCGTGGTCGGCCTGTGAAATGTCAGGGAGGAATGGCGCTCGGCGCGGTATTTTGAACAATCGCTTTTTCCTTTCCTCGTTTTATCTGGAAACGTTGCCCAACGCAAAAACTCGGGTAAGCACAACTACGTACAAGGCCGACCGAGGCTTTGTGACACCGCATCCAGTAGAAAGCAGCACACCTAAGAATGTGGTTAATGTTGAGGCATATTATAGTGCTAGCTAGCTGGGGTTAGCAAGCTCAGCAAGTTTGCTAGTACAGTTGTCCTGCCCGCTGGGTTGGCTTGATGAGGCTGCTGATGATGATGATGGTGATGATAACGATGGTAAAGGGTAGACACCAAAACAGCACACGGGGAACAACGTAATCCACGTAGCCGGACAGTCACACCGACTCATTCTGTGCTTCGAGTTTCGTATTTACTGTATTTCCAACCACTTAATTCATATACTGTGAGATTGTGATGCGAAACATCTGCTAAGTTTCTGTCTCTGCAATTTTAAAGTCAAGCTAACTTAGCTCTGCGGAGACGCGTATTGACAGTTGTTTTATTTTGTGGTCAAGCGACTGCTTTCCGATTACTGTGCCTTTTGTGTAACCTGTCAAAGAAAAAAAAAAAGCAAAAAAAAAAAAAAAAGCAAGGACATGGATCAGCTGTTCAGCTAAATTTGCCGTTAGCTATGTCCGCGTTTCTTGTAAAACAGTACTGTAGTTGACATATTTGAGGTAGAAACTAATCCTGCGTGCGATGCGGTTTCTTAATGCAACTTACCTGACGTTTAACTCGGATGTGTCAATTATAATTGGTCAGGCCACGCTAACTTGAAATGTAGCCCTAAAACACAGGCTTTTACTACGGAGTATACACGAGTGCACTCTGCACTTTAAAATGGTGCATTGCTAAAATGTTCTCGTCCGAAAGGATACCTCAAGTGACAGAAGGAATTACTGAAAGCTAGCGTTGTTTACGTTGTCAGACTCTGCTAAAATAGTTTTAATACTTGCTGGCAACGTTAGCAAACAGCTACTAGTGAGTCTTATCCGTAGCTCGTATGTAGTTGCTCTTATTTGCGGTCGCTCGCTTAGCGTCTCGCCTTTACGTGGGTAAATATTAATGAATACACCTCCTCATTCTGCATAGCTTTGTGTTAGCCGGGAGCTAGCTGAGCTGATGACGATGTAAAAATGGCGGATCTTTCGAAATCCAACCCCGGCCTGAAATAGTAACGAAGCCAACCAACAGCTTGTCGCTTTCTCCCTCTTTGCCCCAGCTGGGACCACTGCTGGAGATGTTTTTACACGAATTGGTGTTGCTCCGCGCTGTTTGCGCTCGCCTGTTTTGTCCGAGGACGTGAAAATATCTGGAGCGGTGAGCTGTGTGTGAGTGGTTTGGGGTGGGTAGGGTTCATGTGTGTGTGTTTCGGTGGATTAATGTTGAGTAGAGTGCAGCGGGACAAAGATCCGCCGGAGATGATCGGTGCGGCCTAGCTAAACCAGCATCAGCTGTCAGGCTCTGTCAACAGCAGCAGAAGGCAAACGTGACTTACGTGCACTCCTCCATTGATCAAATGCCACGTGATTATTAATAAGTGATTTATTGACCAGCATAAAGTTATCACAGCGGGCATTTTTGCTGAGAATACACGGCTAACTCGCTAGCTATAACAGCTTTGCTTGTTTGTTTGTTTGTTTGTTTGTTTTCATTAATTTTTTTGCAGACTGGTATATTTTCAAATCATTATCATTCTCCTGATTTATGTAGTATACAGAGCACTAAACCGAGAAATATGCACACACTTGTAAATATATAGGTATTTGCTTTGAGATGCTAGAACATGTTGTAAACAGTGTACTCTTTTCTTAATTTTAATGTATATTGTGTGCATTGTGCAAATGTATATCCTCTCTTTTACATATGTTAAAATAATTGAATTAAGATTATTTATTGTAAAGGAAAAATAATAAGCAGTAAGTAACCAGTAACCACATTTCATAGCTTTTCCATCTAATGTAATGTAAGTGTCTTTGAGTCATTTTACAGTGACAGTTAAAGCTATATTGCTCTTACAGCACTGACGGATCACTGATACTCTGCAGTCATGGATGTGGTGTCACCAGAGCTCAACAGCCTCCTTCCTGATGAGATCATGGATACTGAGGCCATAGAGGACATTCCTCACTCCCAGCCCGATGGTACCGCAGTGCCGCCAGGGCCCGGTGACGACACGTCGGTTCCGATGGAAACGGATACACCCGTGGCTTCGGAAAGTGTAAGCCTCTGTTCAGATGCCACTTCGGCAGAACAGGGGTTGATCACCTCCACCTCCACAGACTCCACACTGAGCATCAGCGCTGGAAATCAGATTCCTATCTCAATTTCCAGCACATCATCGCCCCTTCTCACCCTCAAATCATCTCTGGCTACTTCGACAGCCACCACCAAAACTACAGATAGTGTGACTGGTACTACTGTCTCTACAAGTGGTTTGCAAAAGCTCACTGCTCCCTTTACCATCTCTGCTGCAAACCACCAGATCATTCTCAACAAAGTGGCCTCAGCACAAGCCACTGAAGCAGCGAAGTCTGCAGGTACACCGCAAGTCATTAAGCAGGAGGGACAAAAATTGTTGGTTACGGCAATAGGGAAGTCGGGGCAGCCTATTGTACTGCAGTTACCACACACGGGCAGTAAGGCTGGTGTTGCCCAGACTTCAGGAGATGCCAAGTCCCAAACCCCACAGTTTAAAGTGGTAACTATTGGGGGACGGTCGGAGCTCAAGCCAGTGGTGGGAAGTCCTGCCAATCAGGTGACGACATTACAAGCCCAGCAGCTCAAGGCCGTGCAGGTAACTTTACTCACTGTTCAATAATGGTTTTTGTTCATTTTCCGTTTTTGCTAGCCATTAAGACTTCATCTACAGGTCAATAATAAAGCTGCAACTAACAATCATTTGCACGATCAGTTAATCTGTATTATAGTGTCTGTAATGTGGTTTAGTCTGTAAAATGGCAGGAAATAGTGAAAAACCCTGGTTGAAATTTACCTCAACCCAAGATTGTGTGTGCAAATATCGATTCAAGCAACAATTCAAAGCACAAAGATATTAAGGTAATTCTCAGATTTGACAAAGAAAAGCATTTCATCTTTGAGAAGCTGCAAGTTTTGCTTAAAAAAGACTCTAGAGCTCTAGTGTCAAAATAACACCAAAAGAAATGACCTGCTTGGCTTTGTTAACCACAGCAGCAACCGGTTTTCCAACAATTAATGCTGTTGAATGGCCTGTCCTACATGTAAACAAACATGTAGGCTGTCATGCTCTGGACCGACTTTAAACACCACGTTACTCATCATGACAGTACCGATGCTGTTGTTGCTTAGTTTCTCTTCTGGTTACTCAGATAGAAGTAACGCGATAGAAGCAGGCTGTAAACCAACTGTTTGCATGCAAAGTTTGGAGAACAGGTGAGGGTGTCAAACAGGACAGTGAACTTATGCGTTAAAGTAGCTACAGTAGAACCATAACTCACCTATTTTTCTTTGCCTCTCGTCCAGTTAAAACCTGTTAGAATGGTTGGTTGTGTATCGGCCAGATTTGCACACGTGTAAAAGTGATGTTGAGGCGTGTGAATATTTAACAGTTTACAGCCTTCGTTCCTAGGATGAAAAACCTAGCAGTAATTTTTAAGATTCAGCCAGATTTAATTGGCATATGGTTGGATTCAACATGTGTTATTTTTGTGTGTTTTCATACATAAAAATGAAATGCCGTAATTCTTATCTCCACTGAATGTCGCCACAGATTGCTAAAAAAACACCAGCATCCTCAGCCGCGCCAATCAAGTTCATTATCACGAAAACTGTTAACAGCAAGGGTCTCAGTCCTCAGTCATCAGTGTCTCCTGTTATTGCAGGTAAGTGTATTTTCATAGTTGTCGTGATTGTTGTAAAGTCGGCTATCAAATATGACGGGGTTCAGGTGTTTGAAATGGTGTCCCTGTTCCGCTGTAAGTAATCCCTTTTCTTAAATCGTCACTTCACAGGACGGGTCCTCACACAGAATTCTCCAGTGATGCCTGCGAGGACCATTACACTGACTGAGTCCCACAACACTAGTATACAAACCATGCCAGGCAAAAAGATTGCAATTTCACCCCTTAAGACTCCCAGTAAGGTAAATTGTACAAAATATTCCGTATGTCCTAAATAAGGCGTTTTCTAATCTATGTAATTCTTGTTATACTGGACACAGCACGGATTCATGATGACTTGCATCTTGTTAGTTAGATTCACATCAAGGTGACAGAAGAAAAAGAATGGGAATCGTTCCCATAGTAACAATCGGGAGCATTCAATTATGTTGTCATGCTGTTGCTGCTTCTACACAGATGATCACTGTTAAGTAAACTTAGTTTCATTCTTTTAAATACATACAGTGAGTCTGAAAAATGTGTAACATTTTGAGTGATGGAGTAAACGTTACCTGCATTTCTTAAATGCTGTTTTGGTACCTGTCACGTTGTCACTTCATAGTTCTTTGTGCTGAATGGAAGATATCGAAGATGTCAGGGATTCACGGTGTGTCTGGTGATATGACAGGAACGCAGTATAAAATCTTACTGTGAGCTAAAGTCCCGACAGAAGCTCTGGGCTTTCAGTATTTAGAATATTAATGCGTTTGTGCTGACTATAGTAAAGTAACTGTCAGCAGCAGACAGACACATTTATATGACTACAATGTCTGACTGGGTGAATAGCTGGACTGACCGTACTGCACTCTCCTCCTTGTTTGCAGGTGACTGTGGTATCTGTGGCGTCTCCGACCCCCAGCGCCCCTCAGAAGTCCGTCACGCTGCCTGTGAATGTAGCACTCGGCCAGCAGATCCTCACAGTCCAACAGTCCACGTCGGCATCGCCGGTCAAAGTGGCCACCAGCCAAACCACAGCACAGGTAGGATCAGAGCACACAGCTGTTTCGTCAGCTGAAGTGTGGGCACACATCATGTGGACTTTGTTGTGCATGAGCTGTTTTTTTTTTTTGTTTTTTTTTTTGTTTTTTTATCAACGCTGTTCTGGATTTCAACGAGTCTAACTATTTTCTTTTGCAAGTCTTACTAAGCCAAGACCTTGGCTTTTAGCTTTTTCCTTTCACTACAAATGGCTGTAAATTCTTTACAACTGACTAGGCTTCCTGCTTGTGTCACAGAGAGAAAGACTGACTTAATTAGGATGTTTTGGCATGTTTTTGTGTTTTTTTTTTTTTGTGTGACAAAAGGCAATTTTCCAACTATATCTTGATTTAAGCAGAAATCCTTGTAGAGTTGTAATACTACATTGCATCTATTCCCAAAGACTGGGTCACAACCCTCAGGGGGGTCATAGGACATTTTATTTATGTAACTAAATAAAGCATTTAAAAAAGCTTTGAACAAAAAATGCTTTTGATTACGTACTGAGTGTTGAATCTGGTAGAAAAGCGTAGTGCACATTCAGTTTGTTTTACTGATGAGAGGAAAAAAATAATTGAATGTATTTATTTTGTCTCATTTGCTGTACAGTACACAGATCAGCCATAACATTAATTATTAACATGACATGCATAAAATGAAGTTGTGATCTATCACATGTATAACTCTTTGGAATGGCTTGTTTACCTCTTCAAGATCATATTTCAATTTGATGCAGAAACCGCAGTAATGTGTCTCCTGTTTAATCTGACGATTTACAGAATATTAAACCAGTGCAGTCTGTGGCAGTGGGAGGTGTCAGTGGCTCCCAGTTCAAGACCATCATCCCGCTGGCCACCCAGCCGAACGTGCAGCAGATTCAGGTGCCAGGTAGCAGGTTCCACTACGTCCGCCTCGTCACAGCAACAACGGCGAGCAGCACGGGACAGCCCAGTGGTCCCAGTACGAGCTCCATACAGACAGGTGACTCCGAACAGCTGGCATCTACTGTTACTTTGTAAAGGCACATGTAGACGCTCTTCTGTGTTAATTTGTGATGCTTAATGTTCCACAGCCAAGCCGATGGTGGTCAGTACAGGAGCAGTGAGGATGTCGGTCCCAATTGTCCCAGCACAGACCATGAAACAGGTAAGCGTGTGCTGTTTAGTCATTCAACCTGAGCTCTTTTGTGAAATATTTTTAGCTGAATTCAGTCATTCCCCATAGGTGGCACCAAAGCCTTTGACATCAGCAGCCCAGGTGGTGACCACCACTCAGACCCAGCAACGCCTGATCATGCCTGCAACTCCACTGCCACAGATCCAGCCCAACTTCACCAATCTCCCTCCAGGCACCGTCCTGGCACCAGCTCCAGGAGCCGGGAATGTGGGCTATGCAGTCGTGCCAGCACAATATGTCACACAGGTTAGTCGCTCGTGGCATCTCCACATACTGTGTGCAAATGAAGGTGGAAACTTTGCATTATTCATATTTGAGGGTGCAATCGGCTTGTCTTTTAGCTCCAGCAGTCACCCTTTGTGACCCTTGCCAGCAGCTCTGGTTTCCAAGCATCTGCTGGCATCCAGACTCAGGCCAGACTTCCACTCAACGGGTAAGGACCGACACGACGACGTTTCATTTAATTTCATTTCATTTTCATTTCATTTTCACACTCTGTTTGAAAGCAGTTTACATTGTGAAGATATTAAATTGATGCGTCATTATTCCAAAATAACAGGAAAGGAAAGAATCTTTGAAAACTAAAATGAAATCGTCACAATAGAGCAAAAAACATTTTGTGAAGTTGGTGAACTGATAATGCCATCTTTGGAACTTTTCTCATTTTTAATGTTTAATAAATATAAATAACGTTTTTTTTTTTCTTAATTACCAAGTGGTCTGGGTTGGTTTTGTTCAAGCTATATTCAAAAATGACAAAACTATTTTATAAAATACCAACTAAAAAAAGTATGTATATATAATACTGGACTAACAGTAACTTCTGAACTGAATTGTTAGAATAATAAGTTGTGTTATTTCGGGGCTCACAGCTTGTCAACAGCAGAAACGACGTCCAGACCGAGAAAACCCTGCAACTGCACCAAGTCACAGTGTCTCAAACTGTAAGTACGACGTAGGTCTGACCAGTTGATTGAAAGTGTTGCATTTTAACATTCCCAGTTTCTGTTACTGCCTGTAACAAAAAAGTGAATATTAGATATATCTGCCAACATTGGCCTGAATGACTAACACCAGCTAATGGAAAATAACATGTCATTTCACTGATGGCAGTGGCCAGTGTTTATCTGTTGCGTTATAAATGTGATTGAATTGTGCTCAATCAAAGATGAAGAGACCGTAGAGTCAAACAGCACAGCACTGGCCTAAAATCTCTACTAAATATTTCATCTGCCTCGACTTGTATCTTGTGTTAGGTTGTTTCCATTCAGGCACTTTTTAATAAGTCAGTCTTGTTTTTGTTCTCCTTAGATACTGTGACTGCTTTGCAAACGGAGAGTTCTGCAATAACTGTAACTGCAATAACTGCTTCAATAACCTGGAGCATGAAACAGAGCGGCTCAAAGCTATAAAGGTAAGGTGGAAGTCTCTGAGTTGGTGTCACTGAGTCACTTCATGTGGAGCACGTGATCAAGGCAAAAATGTGCGTTCACAGACGTGTTTGGACCGGAATCCAGAGGCCTTCAAACCCAAAATTGGCAAAGGCAAAGAGGGAGAGTCAGACCGTCGACACAGCAAAGGCTGCAACTGCAAACGCTCAGGCTGCCTGAAGAACTACTGCGAATGCTACGAGGTGAGATGTCAGCTTACGCGATGGTTTGCACTGGTCTTTCTCCCCTCGCTTTGGGGACACAGATGTTTGACCGATGTGTTTCTCCTTTCAAAAAGGCAAAGATCATGTGCTCGTCCATTTGCAAGTGCATCGGATGTAAGAACTTTGAGGAGAGTCCGGAGAGGAAGACGCTCATGCATTTAGCTGACGCAGCAGAGGTCCGAGTGCAGCAGCAGACTGCAGCCAAGACCAAACTGTCGTCACAGATCTCAGACCTGCTCATGAGAACAACGCCCGTTATTTCCAGTGGAGGCGGAAGGTACTGTAATACTTTAATACAACAGCAGCAAAGTAAGAGACTATCATAGGACTATAATTAGTGTTTATATTACTACAGATAATGCCTCTGATCTTTTCTTTCCTCATCATACACAGCAAGTACTTTCTATGATTTCTGTTACCACGTCGCTGGTTGTGTTGCTTAAAGGATAATTTAAGCCAAACTAAACGCGAAACAACAAGCAGGTAGCAACTGGGCAAACGTGTAATCAGACAGTTTCTCTCCACCAGTGCTGACATTGTATACGCTGACCTGTTGTTTCCCCCTATGATTTTCTGATCCAGTCATATCCTGTATCAGATGCTTATTTTAGATATAAAAAGTTTTGTATTTCCACTTTTTTATTCAAAACACTATTAATTTTGTTTCTGTTTTATTCTGGAAATTGATCATGATAAGTGTCATATACTGTAAATTGGTGAAAGAACATATTTTAACCCTTGTATGGTATTTGGGTCAAATTGACCCGTTTCAAATTTTTACAAAAAGAAAAAAGGTACAAGTAGAATTTTTTTTTCTACCTGAAACTCAATGGCCTTACCTTATTTTCTGTGATAAACATGTGCAAAAAACTACATATGTGATGACACATGGTACTATACGTCACACATGTC
>JAPQRN010000005.1:25704966-25722183 GCA_037367275.1 Coranthus polyacanthus
AAGAAGAAGAAGAAGAAGAAGAAGAAGAAGAAGAAGAAGAAGAAGAAGAAGAAGAAGAAGAAGAAGAAGAAGACGTCTGGAGTCGCGTGCTGAACAGAGGAGGTCTTCGTGTTCAAGGCTGTGTGGACGAGTGGACGAGACAGCTGGATTCTAGTAATATTTTTCCGGACTTTTGGATCACACCAGTCGGTTTGGGTTGTGGTATCAGTAGGTCGTGCTCCTTCCGGCAGCTCACGAGGTCCACGTCGTTTAACACAAACCAGGACCCGTATCTTTCACGCGTGTCTTTGCTCGGTAAGTATTGTGGATTTTATTCACCTTTTGTTTATTATTCGGTGATTAAAGTGTTGTGAGCGGCGCGATAACCCCACGGGCTCCGCGTGGACCCGCCACCTCCATTCCACGCGGTCTAATAAAGGGAACGTTCCCGCGTGTCAAATGAACTCAGAAGACCTCCTGAAGGTGTTCTCACTTCAGCAGTAATCCATCTGTGTCTTCTCTTGACCTCCTTGTTTTAACATCTGTGTATTAATGTACTCTGTAGAGCGTGTTTTAATGTCAAAAATATTCATTTGTGCTGGAAAAACTGAAATCTGAACCATTTCTTCCCCTCAGATCAGTGGAGGAAGGCGTGAACAGGTATGTTCTGACTGTTTCTCTGTAAGTTGTGGTTAAATGAACGACCATCCCAATGATTATACCAATCACTACCCATCTGACCCATTCATACGTTTGGGGAAGATTATAAATCAGTTTCTAAATGAGGGTGGCTTATTTGAGTTAAATTCAGTTGTTTTTTTTTTGTTTTTTTTGTGAGTTCTTCAGCTTACTTTTAATGTGCTCCTGCTTTTCCAGGTTTGCAGCCGTTGATGAAAATACCAGAAAGGAAGAACTGTGCCGTGACACAACTATACACCATAAGACATTTGAGGAGTTTAACTCCAAATACATGAATAAAAACTGTGAACCTATGTTGATGTGTCTGTGTTTTCTTAGGTAAAATATGCAAATGTATGGTAATTTAATGTTATAAACCTATATTTTGATATCTAGAGGATGTATGTGATAGATCTGCTTACACGTAACACGTGGCAACAGCCAAGTCACTAAGGTTTACCAGACTTTCCACATGTTTTGTGGAAATCGACTGCTATGTCGAGTTGTGATTTCGACCTACTTAAAGCGTTTTAAAAGTGACTGTGTGTTTTTGTGTGTAGTCGGGTTTTGTTTGAGTATATTTGAACTGATGTGTATCAATCAACAAAACAGAATTAGCGCAGGTTCACATTAAGAAAAACAGACAAGACAAACATAAAGCACAATAATTAAATACCACACACAAATATGACGACGATGCAACAGCAGCTCTGGAAAACAATAGAGAGACAACTTCAAACTTCCAGAAGTGAACCCCAGTGTAAACTTCTGGAATGTGACCTTGAGTAAGACGTAACAGACATAACAGACATAAAGGACCAAGAAATGTGAAAGATGGAGTTCAAGCTGTCATTGGAAATCACTGTTATTCCACCAAATACTTTTTTTTTCCCTGAACAGTTCCTAAATTAAAAAATATTAGTACTGTGTTGTTCACTAATGAATATGGACGTGCTTTTTTTTGCATTATGTCTTAAAACCCTGCATTTGTTATTGTGACCAGCTGTATGTGGAAACTGGGAGAAATGCTCGTGGTTTATAGAATAAACTCAAGTGTTCATTTTACTCCACCACATACCTATAAATAGTAAAACCAGAGGTCACGTATTTTTTTCCACAACTGTGTTCAGTTTCCATTTAATCAACCCTCCCTTTACTAAACTGTGTGTGTGTAAGTCACTCATATATAAATAGGTATTAAATACGATGTCAAAACCCACCTCCCTGCCGATACTTAAAAAAAAAACACGACAGTAATGTGTTGTTAGGTTATTCCATTATTTTCGTATAATAATGGAGTAAATAAATAAGGATAATGTAGCATAGTTAGCATGTGAGCGCGCGCAGGGGTGTTGACGACCCCCGGAAGTGGTTCTTCTTCTTCTTCTTCTTCGTCTTCTTCGTCTTCTTCTTCTTCGTGGTAGGAGGAGACTGTTGCTTAGTGCCACGTTGATGGAGACCAGTGGGGACGTGGAAATCTGTCTGAGTCCGCAGCCGGGACCGGTAGCCTCTTGTGTTTTCACAGCCCGTAAATCCTTTAGCAGAACCGAAAGGAGGAACTTGTGCTCGGCTGGAGGGTGTATTGTGTTCGCAACCCATTTTATGTGTGCGTTAAATTAAGAAAGGAGCAAAGAAGGGAAGGTAAGCCGCTTTGGTGAAGTAATAAGATCTGTGTGTGGGTTTGTGTGAGTGTGAACAGTCCTCCCACTGTCATATTTTGCCTGCACGGGCAGCTAGCAGGCAGCAAAACGTTATTTCGCCTCGCAGCAATAAGACACCGTGTACTATTCTGGGTACAGGTAACCCGTAGCCTGTTTCCTGCCAGCTGACTCCATGTCGGTGCTAATGAGCCTCCTTTGGCTCGTTACCTGCTCCGTGGCTTTTAACTGGTGTCCATCAGCTGTTAGCTTGCTGCTAGCTCCTTCTGCACTTCTTGTTTTCTCAACGTTAAACTGATAACGCAGTGTCGTTTCTCTGACGAAGGGGCTCAATCTGAAAATGTGACTTGCGACACCCGTGTAATATCTAGTGTCAGTCAGAGTAGGCCATAGTCTTACCTGCCTGTGGCTACTGTACTTGGTGTATTTACAATTACAACAAAAGCGAGGTTATTTAACGTGCAGCCGCCACGGGGCACAATGGAGAAAACACAGGCTGCACGTCCACCAACGTGAGAGCACTGAAAACTTTAATGACTACAGCACAAACATGTCCCTTACAGGAGACATCACTGCCCAAACTACTATTACTAGTGCTATTTTTCAGTGGTGCATCCTTATACAATACACTGCAAAAACTTAAGTAAAAGTGTAAATGTAGATGAAGTAGTCATTGTGTAGTAAAATGGCCCCCGTCAGTATTTTCTATTATTAGGATGTGTTTGGATTAATGTCGCTGCTGCATTAATCCGTGTGTTGCATCTTACTGTTAGAAATGTTTTTTAAGGTTAATCTCGTTTCATCTGCTTTATTGACTGTCACTGTATCATATTCCATAAGATCATCATATGCGTCTGCAGTGTCGCTGTCCTAAAAATGCGTCCCTCTTCTTACAGGATGAAACTCAAAGAGATCAACCGTACAGCCATCCAGAGCTGGAGTCCTGCGCAGCACCACCCCATCTACCTGGCGGCAGGTACGAGCATGCACCAGGCACCGACGCAGGCCTGTTGCTGCTTGGTGTTTTGACATGACAATTGATTACATTTTTCTTCCAGCTATTTATATGCAGTCAGATGTAAAGGAGAACAGGTTCTCAAACAGCCTTCGTGTGTGCGTGTGAACGTTAGAATAGGTTTAGCTGCCTGTAAAGATTTCTCCCGGCAATACTCCCCATAATCCACTTTTAATGTAACTGACGGGGGAACAAACTCAACAGTCCTTCAGTTCTGTGCGAAAATGTATTAAACAGTTCACCTGAAGGTACTTCAAGGCTTTTATCTGAATTTGAATATCTGTCAAAGTTACAGCCATTTTAGCACAAAATGTCCTCACAGATCAACAGCCAAACTGTCTGAGGTAAAAAGTTGTTGTATTACAAGACTGTGCCTTAGCAATACCCACTTGATATTGCTAACTCGGATCACATCATCTGATACATTTTTTTAATACATACTTGCAGAGAACAAAGGCTAGATTTTCCCCCGTCGTTCATACTGAAAGAAGTACATCAAGGAATCTATTAATGGCCAGTATGAACAGCGGAAACAAAATTGTGACCTGTCTTTGAACTAAAATGACTTACAGAGCCTGTACTTGTTTTTGTGTACACTTTAATGATGCTGTATCACATGCATCCCTCTTTAAATGTGTCATTTGACAAGACGTGCACCAAAGTCTCCTGTGCTTTTTTTTTATTTATTTATTTTTTTTCTGAAGGAACGTCAGCACAGCAGCTCGATGCCTCCTTCAGCACCAATGCATCCCTGGAGTTTTTCGAGCTGGACTTGGCAGATCCATCTCTGGATATGAAATCATGCGGCAGCTTCTCATCATCTCACAGGTACAAACGCCTGCAAACCCCTTTCGTGTTGTTGATCTTGTTTATTTGCTGCTGTTCAAGTCACACGTGTTGTGTCGTCGTCTTCACCCCCCAGATACCACAAACTAGTGTGGGGTCCGTATGGCATTGATGCTCAGGGGCACCCATCTGGAGTGCTTATCGCTGGAGGTGAGAACGGCAATGTCATCCTGTATGACCCTGCAAAGATCATCGCTGGAGCGAGTGATGTAATCATTGCTGAGAGTGACAGACACACGGGGCCAGTGAGAGCCCTCGACGTCAACCCATTCCAGGTCCGCTCTGGTGTCTAGTGTGTAGTAAATCAAACACTGTGTACTTGCAAACTGTTTCATAATGTATCCATATGCAGAGACTAATGCTCCTTCTATCCCCTCTGCTTTAGACAAACCTGGTTGCATCAGGTGGGAATGAGTCTGAAATATATATCTGGGATATGAATAACTTTGGATCTCCAATGACACCAGGACCTAAAACACAGGTACACGGAGGTTTTTGTTACCTGTCAACTACAATTTACATTTATTTCCTCATTATTTATTATACGTTGTCTCAGTGTGTCCTTACAGAAGTTCTATAATGCTGTGAATTGCATTACCGGAATATATTTATATCTTATTTAGAGGAAACTGACAGCGCAAATTGTCTTCTGAACATCCTTGGTATATGTATTTAATGTTTATTTTGTCCAGTGTTAACATTAATTAAATGTTACTGCCTGTTTTTGATAGTAATGAGCATTTCAGCGCTAAGTTACATGTCTACGATAATGAAATAATAATGATGATAATGTGTGTAATTAAGGTTTGTAAGCGTTTATGTTAATTAATGAAACTGAGTAAAGTGGCGATGTTTTCGTGTTCCAGCCTCTGGAGGATATCAGCTGTGTGGGATGGAACAGGCAGGTCCAACACATCCTCGCCTCCGCCAGCCCCAGTGGCCGGGCCTCGGTGTGGGACCTCCGCAAGAATGACCTCATTATTAAAGTTAGCGACCATAGCAACAGAGTACGTTGTTCCTCCTGCACTCAAATGAGGGCACGCACATGGCTGTTTTGATGTCATTTATTTGAAATAGTCGGGAGCTCTTTATTAACTGGAAACAACGTTCTAATGACCGTGTCGTTGGTTTTAGATGCATTGCTCTGGGTTGGCTTGGAACCCAGAAGTGGCCACTCAGCTGGTCTTGGCCTCTGAGGACGACCGGATGCCCGTCATCCAGATGTGGGATTTACGTTTTGCTACCTCACCACTCAAGATATTAGAGAATCACACACGGTAAATAGACTTGCTGAAACACCTTGAGCTTGCTCTTTTCTGTTCTTAACATTGTGTGTCTTTTTTCACACTCTTTTTAAACATTTTTTGTGCAGAGGTATCCTGGCCATCGCCTGGAGTTTGGCTGATCCCGAGCTGCTTCTGAGCTGCGGGAAGGACAACAGGATTCTGTGCTGGAATCCAAACACAGCAGAGGTAAATGTTTACTGCAGATGGCACAGCTTATTGTCACGACCGAAACCGAAGACTTACACGGATCAGGACTTCATACAGAAAACCTGTAATGTCCCCTCTTTTTAATGTGAAGTCATTTTCTATTTCAGGTTCTGTACGAGTTGCCCATCAGCAGTCAGTGGTGCTTTGACATCCAGTGGTGCCCCAGGAACCCTGCGGTGCTTTCAGCTGCAGGCTTTGATGGACACATCGACATCTACTCCATCATGGGAGGCAGCAATCAGGCACAGAGCCAGAGACATGCCGACCAGGTAAGATTAAATCTCAGACGTCTGTGTCTTTAAGCAGAGGGCAGTAAATAAACGGCATCAAATGCTTAGCGTAATTAAAAGGAAACAGCAGAGTGTGTTAGGTCAAAGCAAGTGTGGCTGTAACACTCCTGTTTTTTCCGTTACCTTGTGTTTATTGATGCTATTTTGGATACTCTGTGATTGCCTGAGGCTTTGGAAGCATTTCACCCCATTTCTACTGTTGAACTCACCGCGCTCTGTCCTTATGTCCTCTTTGCCCCAAAATACACGATTAACTTGCTGAAAAAGCTGTGATTTTGATTTCCAAGATGTGAAAACCTCAATCACTACTTAGTTTATTTCAGCCTCTGCTCCGGGTCTCTGTTGCAGATTTGTAACTCGTTTGGGAACATGGATCCGTTTGGGACGGGTCAAACTCTGCCCCCGCTGCAGCTGCCCCAGACGGCTGCCCCTCCAGCTACAGTCAACCCCCTGAAGAAGCCACCTAAGTGGATTCGCAGACCTGTGGGAGCTTCGTTTGCTGTGAGTTTTCTTTCCCCTCGTGCCTCACTGAGCTTTAATTTTCAGCGTTTTGCTTTCTAAAGCACTGACATTCTTTTGGCTTTTGTTCCCGGTCAGTTCGGTGGGAAGCTGGTATCTTTGGAGAACTCAAAGCCGAACTCCCAGCAGCCTCAGCAGCCCACATCACACGTTGTACATATCAGCCAGGTTGTTACAGAAACAGCCTTTTTGAAGCGCTCCGATCAGCTGCAGGCCACTCTGAGTGCGGGCAGCTTTGTGGATTTCTGCCAGGAAAAGATCGATGCAGCTGAAAATGAGTTTGAGAAGATTGTTTGGTCTTTCCTCAAGGTATGAATCCAAAAGGAGGCAGTAAATAACGGTCACATTCCATTTTAAATAAATAATGCTGTCAGTTTTAAACGGTTTGTTTGTGTTTTCAGGCTAATTTCGATAGCGATGTCCGTAGCAGGTTCTTGGAGCTTCTGGGCTACAACAAAGAGGAACTAGCCTTAAAGGTGAGATGTATGACCAATATACACTATACGTTTACTAAAAGTGTGCTCTTTCAGTATTTTTCAAAGTCATTCCGTACATTTTGTAATTCACGTCTCCTTTTCTCAGATTTCAGCTGCTTTAGAGGAAAAGCCTATTGATCCTCCAAAGGTAAATTGTTTCAAATCAGTTACTTTGTCACAGTTTTTTTTGTCTTTAAGTACATAATCAAAGCCTTTTGGGTAAAAATATTGTATCAGTTGCAAAGATTGTTCAAGTTCTGTGAGGTGCAATTTCAGCATTGGGAAGTAAAAATGTTTCAATATAAACTGAAAATAAGTCAGAAACGGTTACAGATTTCTTACATTAAATCACTGAGGGCAACATCAGAGAATAGCGCCCTTTCTTCACTACTTGAGAGGATTCCAAATTGCACATTACCACTCTCCATTTGTTCCTGCCCACTGTGGCGTTCCCATTCTTTCACTGACAGTACAAAGGGAAATTATAGACTACTATTGGCAGTAATTAGTGTTACTGTTCCTGGCTAACATGCTGTACGATTGTAAACTGTCACTGTCTTACATTTCTGCAATAAGGAAGTGTTGCAAGTGTAAAGCTGTGTTCTCGGTGCTGCTTCACTTTTTGAGGAAGCCGTACGTGATTTACACTTTTTTTTTTTTTTTTTAAACTCACTGAAGTGGCTCATTTAGTTTCAGCTTTGTTTTTACTTTTTAAACGCATCACTAACCCTAAACTTGATTTTAAAACGTTTTGAAACTGGCTGTCTCCTTGCTGATGTCTTGAATCTGGCCTCCACTCCGAGCCTATTATTGAAATGTGGACTGAACCCCTGTTGTCTGACTCTGGGCTCATATTTTCCTCTTGATGTCCAGGTGGAAGTGCCTGCTCCAGTCAGCCTGCAGCCTTTAGCAGAGCTCAGCTTCACGCCCCTCGCTGACACTCCTGAGGCAGCCTTCGACATGATCGCTGCAGCAAACCTGCAACCAGCAGCCACGCTGGAACTGGACTCCGCTCCTGATCCAGAGACCGAAGAACCAGCAGCACTTGATGTAGAGGATGAGAGCGCAATGGACGCTGTTACAGATGAAGCAGAAGAAGATGGAAACCTTACAGAGGAGCCTGTGGAGGAGGAGAAGGAGGAGGAAGAGGGAGAGGAGATTCCTTTGGAGGAGGTGCACACTCATTATTGCAGATTACTTCCAGAGATGATCTTTATTAAACATCCTGACACTTGATGGGGAAGATGTAGTGTATTACATTACAAGTTGTTTCTCTGGTATTGTAGGAGACTACAGCACCAGCAGAGGAGGAGCCCAGTCCTGCTGAGATTTCAGCTCTGAGTGAGGAGGCTCCAGCTCCTGAGGCTCCAGCTCCTGAAGCTCCAGCTCCTGAAGCTCCAGCTCCTGAGGCTCCAGCTCCTGAGGCTCCAGCTCCTGAGGCTCCAGCTCCTGAGGCTCCAGCTCCTGAGGCGCCAGCTCCTGAGGCGCCAGCTCCTGAAGCGCCAGCTCCTGAAGCGCCAGCTCCTGAGGCGCCAGCTCCTGAAGCGCCAGCTCCTGAAGAGGGAGTCAGTCTTAGCATCAGTCAAGGTAACAACTGTCAACACTTAAGAGCATTAAAATGGTTTTACTTTGTTGTAAACACTAACTAATCTCACATACCTGCAGGTCCATATAGATATGATGTTTTTCAGCCAAAATCTACAGCAGCAGCATCATCAGTGTTTCCTTCAACCAGAACGAAGGAACTAAAGACAAATTGAGTGTGAAGTGACTGTAGTTTTTAGCCTTTTGTTGTTTATTTATACTTTTTGTTTGCCTTCAAGATGTGGATGGGCTGATCACACAGGCTCTGCTGACTGGAGACTTTGAAGGAGCTGTGGAGCTCTGTCTCCATGACAACCGCATGGCAGACAGTATCATCCTGGCCATTGCTGGAGGAGCCGAACTCCTAGAGAAAACCCAGAAGAAATACTTTACAAAAACACACAGCAAGATAACCAAGGTAACAATCAGTTTTCTTAATGCTGAGTTCATGAACTGAGGGGTGATTAAGAATGACATAACTGTGTGTTGTCCTGTAGCTGATCAGTGCAGTGGTCATGAAGGACTGGCATGACATCTTGAAGACATGCGAGCTGCAGAACTGGAGGGAGGCTCTGGCTGCAGTCATGACCTATGCTCAGCCGAAGGAGTTTTCATCCCTCTGTGGTTAGTTTACGTATCTTCTGTTGATTGAACAGACAGACCATCCTTCGGTCTCTGTGATCAGTCCGTTATAGATCTGTATCTCTCAGATGTGAACTTCTGCTGTCTAACTGAGCATGTTTGTTTTAGACCTTCTCGGGGACAGACTGGAGGCAGCAGTAGATGCCCAGCTGCAAGCTCAGGCCTGTCTGTGTTACATCTGTGCTGGAAACGTGGAGAAACTCGTGTCTTGCTGGACCAGATCACAGGATGGACACTGTCCACTCTCTCTACAGGTGTTTATCTGAGGACATGTTACTGCATGTTTAATTTACTTTCATTACATGCCTTTGTCTTTATGTTCTTTTGTCTTTATGCAGGTTACTCCTGTTGTCAGGATTAAGAAACTAAATGCTGCTATATCAAATGTTTTTTCCTTTCACTTTGGAAGGGCTAAGAGTTAGCTGGTGCATAACCTCATAGTATAAAGTAAAATAACCTTTGCTCTTCATCTCATCCTTTTCAGCTCTCAGACAGAGTTCTGAATGGGTTTTCACTGGTTTGTGACTTCATTAGGTGGAGAGATGACTACAAGATATACAGTAAAAGCATGCATTAGGTTTTCAGTGTTTTGCTAAAGCTGAAAAGTTGTGTCCCTAATACATTAATTAATAATAATAATAAAGGTGAAATACCTTGAACCACAAGCCCAAAAGTTTACTTCTAATTCTATAATTAGAAGTATAATCATTCTCGCCTGTTGGCTTTAGCCCAGACCAGTTTCTCTTTGTAGCCCCTGTCTCTTGCTGAGGCTGCGTTTCTGTCTTTCAGGACCTGGTGGAGAAGGTGATGGTGATGCAGCGTGCAGTAGAGCACACCCAGCGCTCTGGTCCTGCTGCTATTGGCGTCCTACTGGCTGAGAAGATGAGCCAGTATGCCAACCTTCTGGCTTCTCAAGGCAGTCTGTCCACTGCTATCACCTACCTACCTGACAACACTAACCAGGTATGTCGTATATTTATTTATTGGAAACCATTCAACCATTATTCAGAGATGAGGTAGACTTATGATATGCTACCTTGCAGAGTTTGCACCTCATTCTCACATATTTTCTTTGAAAGAATTGCACACAGAACCTTTTGTCACCTGTAGGAATCTTCGGTTTTGCACATTGCTCCTGATTGTACAGTAGTCTCTAATCTCACAGTGCAACACATATTTTAGGTGAAACATGTTCTTCTATAGCTGTTTAATGGTGGTTGACAAATAGCCTTTAGGTGCAGTGCTGCCACCTTCTAGTAGTAGTAATGCGTTACTTACAACTAGGCAATGTAAAAACAAGGCAAAATATATCATTTAAGATAGTTACATAAACTGTTTGATTTTTTTATACATATATATGTGTTCTATAATATATGTGTGCAATATATTTAGGCTCCAGTTTGCTGATGTGGAGACAGAGAAGAAAGGTACCTTTTTCATTACATCTCTCTGATCTCGTCCACATAGATGACCGTGCAGCAGCTCCGTGACCGCCTCAGTCGGGCTCTGGGGCAGCAGACAGCGGCTCCCGCAGCTCCGGTCCAAACCCAGAGAGCTCAGAGTCGGCCGCCCGCCCCTCAGACCCAGCTGCCCGCCTCTCAGATTCAACATGGCTCAGCTGTCTCTCGTCATCCGTACACCCCGGTCCAGCCCATTGCAGCTGCTGCTCCAGCACCCATGCCGACACCCAGCCCGGCCCCTGCACAGCCTCAGTATTACCAACCAGTATGTCGCATTGATCTCCTATAGTAGCACATAATGGCTTCACGCTAGGTCTAAAATGTTTCTTCTTTACTTTGAGACTGAAGCATAGCATCCTTAAACCTGAATTTGCGTGAAACCTGGTGTTTTATGTTCAACGTTGTGCTGTCAGAATACATCAGTAATCACACAAATATAGGTTTTTGGGGCTATTAAATAAGAAACCAGTGACATGTCAGGTCACATACTAACTAACCACCTGGTGAAGTGCTCATTGCAGTTTGCTGTTGTGTTGTAGTCATTTCATGGATTGGTTTCGCGGTTTCCATTAAAGCCAGGGTTTAAATCACATGGCGATTCCTCAAAATATGCTGTTAATGTAAATGATATAAATTTGCTTAAAGCAGGAGAGACTTTATGGACCAGAGCTTTGTTTATACAAACTGTCTTTTGTCAGGGGTGTCACTGTGTGTTGTGTAATTTGAACCCTGGCTCTTAAAAAGCCCTCTCTCGTGTGCATTGTGGCGGTGTTGTTTGGTGTTTGCCCCCATGGCGTGGCCATCACTCGTATGTGCCGTGTGTGTCTCTGTGTGCTTCAGGTGAGGGCTGCCTCCACTGTCACCTCCTGGAGTAACCAAACTCCTACAGCCCTCCCCAATGTCCCTCCTCCTCTTCCAGTAGGCACCGCCTCAGACCAACAGGTATACTGACCGCCCGCCCAACCCCGACACAAACCTTTACAGATGATCTCATACATACACTGCCACTGTTGATTCAACTTGATCGAACCGTTGCCTGATATCCCAAGCTGCTCTTTGGCTGCTCTCATTATGTAGGTAATGCTTTGCACCTGCCTGCGCCACCACTACTTCACTTCCTGTCGATACTCTGTGTATCCTCTGTTTTCACACACATGCACACTCATCCATTCATCCTTTCATTTGTTTCTCCTGCACTTCTTCTGATTCATCACATGAACACATACTCCTCACGCTATCCCTAGCTATCACATGTAGGGCTGGGCAAAATGGATTGTTTTCATTCCAGTGCTATAAAGACTAGGAAAGCTGCACCAGTCAAAATGGCAACGTCCCATCATAATTTATCAATTTAGTGTTTATGATCCAGTCATTTACTACGTCCCATGTAGAACGAGTCACAACACATCGAGTGTATTCAATATACCAATATGCCCACCACTACTCACGTTTTATTAAATGACACCTATCCAACTTACTGCCCTTTCTTACGATGTGGAAAAAAAACATTCTGCTTTTTATAGAGCGCTTTCATTTTCTTGCAGGTGGAGCCTCCAAACCCCATGTACGGGATGCCAGCGCCCGGCACAGCCACAGCCCCTCCGCCCTCCTCCACTCCTGGATACATGTACTCCCATCAGTACCAGCGTAAGTCTTTTTTTAATCTGTGGTCATTACATCTGCGGACATTTGCCTCAGGGTTAATGATTTGACGGAGTTAAACATAGACTGCCTTCAGGAGGTGGCAAGCGAAATGAAAATATCTCCTAAACATTAACATCCTCCTGCCTCACATCCTCTCTTTGAAACACTGGCAAACATTTCCTTTGGTGAAGTTATATGTATAGCATCTCTGCTGTTTAACTCAGAATGTCTTACGTAGAGGATAATTCCTGTCGATTACAACTGTGATCTGACTCATTGTTCCCATCACTAATAATGAAAAAAAGTCAAAAGTTTAGATAATTTTGCTAAACTTGTGGCTTGTTTACAACCCACCTATCTAGTGCCACGTTTTTCGGGGGTTGATATCGGCTGATTCATCGGCTTCATTCATCTGCTTTTTCTCGCTCCAAACTATCATCATCATCGTCATCATCATCGGTTTTTAAAATGCATTAATGACCGACCGCAAGTTCCCACATCTCAGCAATCTACAAAAAAAAAAGATTAAGTTGAAATAAACTGGAATTATCTGTTAAATACTATTCACTAACACAATAAGAATGTCAGTAGGAATAACACTTGAAAACATGTCTTTGCCTGTTGTTGAGTCTTTTTTTTTTTTTTTAACCTACAAGCTAAACATGAAACACTTTAGCATGCACCGTACTGTATCTACTCTATTTACTTCTGTAGTTCTGTCCCGTTGCATGATAACGTTTAGTTTTTCACTAACAGCATCTGTTGTGTCCTGAATCCCAGCCTACCCCCAGGTCAACCAGTACCCACCTGGAGCTGGGGGGGCGCCTATCTATCAGCCTCTTCAGTACTCCTCTGCCGCTGCCCCTCCTCCTCCTCCCGCAGAGCCCTCCTCCCCTCCACACCCCCCGGGCTTCCTCTCTCAGTACACTCAGCCCGTCCGCTCTCAGCCTGTCCCCTCAGCCTATCCCGGTCAACCTCCCATCAGCCACTGCCTCTCCTCCTCTCCTCCCTCCCATCCTCCTTTCTTTCCGACTTCTTCCTCGTCCTTTCCCGCTCCTCCGTCCTCGGCGGCGTCTTTCCAGCATGGCGGGCCAGGATCTCCTGGGTCATACATGCCTCTTCCTCCACCGAGTGGAGTCTCAGGTACACAGCTCGACTCTGATCCCGAGCTGCTCCCGGCCTCTCTGCAAACAGGTCTGCATGGCTCTGATCACCTGCACTGTGACTGTCCTTCACGAACTCACTCTGCACCAATGTTCACACACATGACGTTTAAAGTCTTTTTTTACTCAGTCAGTTCCTTAATTTCTAATAATACAAACCTGTAGAAGTACATACTGGCATGTCATTTTGGAGATGTGTGATATAAGACACTAATATGACACTAATATAGGGCGCTAATTATCAACTCAGAAAGTTAATATTTATGTCTTTAATTGAGTTGAATCATGAATTAATATGAATGAATGAACAAATCATAAAATAGAATCACAAATTAAATTAAAATCGGCACAATTTAAACATTTAAATATTTAAATGTTTAAATGCTGCAATTGAAATGTTTAAATTGTACTTTCATGTCTGTATCTTTTCATAATTTATTGGACTCCTTTACATTATATAATAGTTCTCTAATCATGTCTTTCCTTGTTATCAGAGAATTACTTTTTTTTAATATTCTTCTCAAACTAAACGTGTTGCAAAACATTGATGGGCTGCAGAGCGTTTCTTTAATAAATTCAATACATTTTTAATTCAGCTATATTTGAAAACAAGAATTGTACTGTGTTCCAGTAGAATAAAGGAATGATTAGGGTTTTATTCTGCAGGGCCTCAGAACGGCTGGAATGACCCCCCGGCCCTGAGCAGAGCATCAAAGAAGAAGGTAAGTCACTGAAATGGAACAGAACTTGACAGAAAAAAACATGTTGCATGTTTTCTATAAACTGCATGTGATTTTTCAGCAGATTCCACAAAACTACACCCCACCTGCCCCCATCACCGCTCCCATCATGGCTCCGCTGGGTGCCGACCCTCAGGCCATGCCCATATCCTCCGGGGCCCCCCAGGCCATGAGCCAGGGCCCACATGGCGTCCAGGCCCCCTACTCAGGCATCCACCAGCAGCAGCTCTCCCCTCCAGCCATGAACCCCACGATGCCCAAGACCAGTGTGGAAGGCGCACCAGGGGCCCCCACTGGTGATGTCATACAGGTACGAAGCTCTTACGTCACACAGAATAAGTGGATTACTGAGTGGAAATGTGAAATTAGAACAGTTAAACATTTCCTCACATTACGAAATGTGTTTTTTATTATCTGTAACCGTTTCAGCCTCTGCAGGCCATCCCTGCTGAGAAGATTATGAAGAAGCCCATCCCTGATGAGCACCTGGTCCTGAAGACCACATTTGAGGGGCTCATCCAGAAGTGCTTGGCTGTAGCTACAGACCCTGTGAGTCTATGTGGCAGCGAGCACGATGTAACTGAACTGCTGCTCACGACAAACTGAACAAATTGGAATCTAATCATTAATTTGTCCTTTTACAGCAAACAAAGAGGAAACTTGATGATGCCAACAAGCGTCTGGAAGCACTCTATGACAAACTCAGAGAGCAGACTGTGAGTTTTCATCTTGACCATGTCAGGTCAATGCTGGGCCTCACGGAAAAACCTCTCGAGTGCAGTTTAGACCAAAGAGTCATGACAAGATGAAAGCGTTTGACGAAGTTGTAAAGGAAAGTTTCAGCAGTGTGAACTGGCGCATCTCAGCTCAACTGAAGCTGACTAATGGTGTCGCCTGCGACTCAGCTGGTCGTAGAAGACAAGGTGCATCATCTGTTTCAACAGCCAATCAGCAAATAGACCAGTCAGCTGCTCGGCTCCTCCAAATGGAGGAACTGCTCCTAGAATAGACAGGAGAAACTGACGAAACAAATTCATAGCATACATTGACACAAGCCCCGTGGGTTTTCCAATGAAACGCCCGTGACTGGCTCCAAATTTATCGACCCGCTCATTTTGTGATTGCCGTGTCGTCCTCGTTCATACAATGGCCAGGTCTTCCTCAAAAAAGATTTTATTCTCAAGGAACTTCCTTTAAAATAAAGGTTAGATAAATAAAAAAAAAGCCAGAGTGGAATGCAATGCAATGTGCCAGAGAGAGTGTCATTACTCTGACGATAGACCATTTATCTGCATTAGTGTCAACTAAGCAGACTGGCACATTGCAGATAGGGGCAAGTTTCAACTCGTCTTGTTGTGAATCTTTGGTCTGAACATGGCTTCATACAAACGGTTCTCTGTTCATAAGTGACACAGACGAGCGACTTCTCACCCTTTACTTTTCTGCTCTTCTTCTCTCCAGCTCTCTCCCGCCATTGTTGGAGGACTCCATAACATAGCCAGGACTATAGAGTCCCGATCCTACACAGAGGGCCTCAACATCCACACCCACATAGTCAGCAGCAGCAACTTCAGCGAGACATCAGCTTTCATGCCCGTGCTCAAGGTGGTGCTGACGCAAGCCAACAAACTCGGGGTCTGAGCAGGCAGCAAATCTCAACCACTCCTGAGTGTGCGACCGGTGGGCAGAGAGAGAGAAACGGGTCAGGGGTCGAGCTGAGGCGTAAAAATCATCGGTCGCTTGTTTCACACGGAGCTCCGTTTGACTCACAACGCAGACATACTTGATGAAGAATTCTGAGATGTATGAAAATACTGTTAAGTTCTTCTTTGTGCCATTTATGTTTTCTTACACAAGCCATGTTCTCAGTCGCACTCAGTGGTGAAAGTAAAGCCCTGACCATGTGCAAACACAGGCAGACGACACAGAAAGGGCTACAAACTGCTTCATCAGTACCACCTTAATCTACCAGCAAGTTAGTCACTAAAACATGATCTTTTATTTCTTCTCGGAGTGAAATTAACTAAGATTTTAATAGATAAGCAACAATTAATCATGACGCAGACATGAATAAAACACAAATCTGGCAGAAGGCTCATATCCAGTGTACTGGGTAATTTATGATTTATGAAAAAGCCTTAATTCTAAACTATGTGGCTGTAATGAAACATCCACTTAAAGATACGTGATCAGGAATTTAAACAAAATAGGAAAAAAAAAGCAACAGGAAATTCAGGAATTTCGAGCTCTGCATGCTGCAAGCAGTGAGGGCATTGACTTTTGTTAGGTTGAACAAAATAAATGTTGGTAATATAGAGAATTAAGCTAAATTAACCGTGTTAACAAGAAACTGCCGATAAGACATTACAGCATGCAATCAAGCCAACAGTCATTTGCAAAGCCTATTCATATAGTTTAAATGCTATACACTACAACGATGATACATTACATACAACAAAAGATACATTATAATCCATAAATGCAATGCATTTGATCATATCAGTCATTTTGTTTTAGGCAACATCATGCTTAGATTTGACGTGTAAATGCCTCATTGCCTGCATGTGTTTGTATTGAACATGCAGATGAAGCCATAGAGAAACAGTAAAACACTGTTCACTGTAGAGTATCGTGTTTAGTACCAGTTCAAAGCCCCTGACATACTACTTTTTTTTTATCCCCGATCCCATGTGTCTGCTTTTACTGACTTACTTTCACCACTGGTGTCACTACAACAATGCATAAAACACATAGGACCAAGGTATTGTCAGTGTGTGGGTTATGTCAGTCCAAAGCGACCAGATCCCATCTGTCGATGACCTTTTTAATGTTATGTTTTATTTCTGTTTTTTTTTTTTTTTTTTTTAAAATACATTTTTCAGTGTAATCATGATACTCAGCAGCGTGCAATACACTTTTAAAAAGAGACTGCGCTTTCATGAAATTTAAAATGCATGCATAGACAAACGCTAGCAGTCGTCTTTAAAGGCATCATTATTGGGGTCATCATTTGCTAATTAATCAGACCTC
>JAPQRN010000005.1:25728004-25763806 GCA_037367275.1 Coranthus polyacanthus
GCCGTCAAATAGCTGAAAGTAGAAAAATATTCATCAGCCACAATACCTTGACTGAGCAGATACCTAAATAACTAAAATGGGTCATGTCTTGAAGTTAATATGCAAGAAAAGGGGAAAAACAAAAACGTTTCTATGGGCGTATAATAGCTTGACATTCAAGAAGTGAGTATTATGTACATGATGGTGGATGGTGGAGAGGTGGTGGTACCTACATCTAAAACATCTCCTTCAATAGAGTATCCAAACAAAAGTTTCTGTGCCTCCACACTCCCAGAAGAGTAAATGTAGACTTTTAGACCCTGTCCTCGCCATCTTCTGATCGATGGAATTACGTCCTGGTAGACCCTGTTAACAAATGGACCAACATCAGAATGTAAAGCAGTATCAGCGTTCGACTTGGCCTTGATGTTTCTTTATTCATCTGCTATAGCAGTGAAAAGAGATTTTTAAATCAACCTAATATGACTTAAATAAAGAAAATCACTTACTGGCCTTTAATTCTCCCAGAAGCGTACGCTGTCCTCCACATGTGACCTTGGAGCTGTTTGAGCGCTGTCGACTTCCTGTCGGCCGCCATCTGCCACAGCACACTATCCACTACTTCCCTAATGGCCTTCTCCTCATCTGTGTGAACCGTCTGGTCCAGGGCGTGTACAGGACACGCCCGGTTCTGCTTCATGTCCTCTTCAATCTGACATGGCAGTGAGGCTTTTTATTAGCGGAGAACTGCAGTGTGTTTTGTCTGGCATGATAACATAATGAGGATGACTAAATGTTGTGAAGTATCACTGCACATACTGTACTAAGTATACACTGTCATCGAAACGCGTAACATGCACTGTGGTTACTTTTAACCTCACGCAGCACAAAAAAAAAAAAAAAACATGTCCAACTCACAAACAACTAACTTTAAAAATGGATAACTGCCGTTAAAGTGCTTTAAGAATTTAAATAGAGCAATGTTTGGACGTCGTCAAAGAATTTACCAATATTTAATAGAACAGGTTGAATCTGAAACAAAGTAATTCAACACGGTCAATTCACATTTGTCTTTTTTTTTTTTGCAAAGATTTGATCAAAACAAAGACGTTTTGTTTAAACGTTTGATATCTGTTTGCATCCTTTTTTTTTTTTTAATACATGCAATTTAAAAGGCTTATTTGAGGTGGTAGTCTTCTACAGAATACAATATAACATAATCAGAGCTACACATGTCATATATAATGGTATACTGTACATGGCAAGGGGCAAAGTCTTCAGCCTTCACCTCTGTATTAGTGCTTGTGTAATCAGTGGGTATTAGCTGGACACTGATTACAGGAGCATGCATCAGAGTAAAGACTTGCTGCTCAGCTGGATGCACTTACCTGTTTCTTTAGAAGATGGACATCTTGTTTGCACTCATCTTCTTCCCAGTGAGTGGACAGATAATCCTCCAGATGCTCCCTGATGTACGGAAATAAGATGTCCTGCAAGTGGCATCCTAGAGTCATTGTGTGCACCATCACAGGCTCGTTACAAACATAAAGCAGTGGCACACCTGTTTCCTTAGGCTGCACCACAAACAGTAGCACCACATGCTAATTAGGACTCGTAATAGTAGTAGTTAACGGGGACTGGTACGTGTCCGTGGAAGTTCTGATGCGCAACGCGCGGTTAAAGAGCAGCAATAACACGGGTCACAGTCACGTAAACAAAACAAAAAAAAACTGCATGTACCAATATGCAGATGTAAAATGTGTGCCGAATAACCAACACTTAAAGTCGACATGCGACTGGCCTACCGTCCGCTTTTCGACCCTACTGTGTGTTACCTCTGTGCGTGTGCTGTGTGTCTGTCATAACTTACCTTTACAAACGTGATCGGAGTGGTTGTGCCTTCGATATCCAGTAAAAGTGCACTAGTATTTGCGGGTATTGAAACAGTGGCCATTTTTCGAAGGAGTCTGCAGCTGGCTAGCAGACTTTAGCTTATCTAAGAAAGGAGCACCGGTGTTAAAACCAGGCAGCACTGGTTTCGACTATTCGCCCAGAGAACTGAAGCAGAGCAAACGTTACCTACGCGGAATCTGAGGGACGGTTTAACGTTAGCTGTCCGCCACTAGCTAGCCAACCAGCTAGCTCTCGGTAGCATCGCCTCACAGCTAGCTTAACGCTGACTTGACTCAGCAGTGAGCACACATGTTCAGACCTGTCAGTTCGGCTTCCAGCGCAGTGGGTGGCGGTACTGTGTCTTTTTTTCCCCCGACAGCGAGAAAGATATGATAAGGGACAGGAAGAGGGGGAAAAAAAAGACGGCGACAAAAACAAAACGACGTTGACAGTTTGTAGCTATTGGACGGAATTGCCTTAACGGGGCAGTTTGCGTACCTTCGGGGAAACGTTACGGTTTGAAGAACTTTGTCCAGTTTGCAACTGCTCTAGCTAGCTAACGGACGAGAAACACAGCTAACACGACACGGACTAACGACAAGCTAGCGTTAGCGTACTCTCGGCCAGTAGCCTGCTAGCATCTACGGGGAATTCTGACGTAGCGTGAGTTTTGCGGCAAGCTAGCAGTAACTTAAGTTAACCTAGCTGTCCACTACCAAACAGCCCAAGCATGTCGGAAGACTACGAATTCAGCGACGACCCGACCATGATGAGAATGGAGGAGGATGGAGAAGCGAACAGTGATGACCCGATGTCTGCCGGTTGTGACTCTGGCCTGGTGGGGGGGGAGGCCGAGGGATCCAGGATTGACGCCAGTAAAAACGAGGAGGACGAGGGGTGCGTAAACATTACACGGACTGACTGTAAAGGCTCCAGAGGTGCAGAAAACACGTTTCACAAGAGACTAGTAGAGTCCGATAACACAACGATACTGTACATTTAGCTGCGCTGCAAACGTATGTTGTATTGCTATTGACATTAAGTAGGACTTGGTGTTTGATGATGGTAAATATTGGAAATGAGACTCTCCTGGCTTTGCTAAAATGAAAAAAAAAAAAAACACGTCTGCATGTCTGATATTAAAAAAAAAATCAAAAGGAATAATACAGAATATATAAAACCCGACTGAAAACCCTTCCAATAACTGGTTTAAATTATGTTGCACTTCAGTTTAAGACTAAACTCAGAAAGCATTCAGCGTTTTATATCTGTTCACTTTTTTGGATCAGTTTAGATTATATTTGTACACGATATTATATTCACAAGTGGAATAAGAAAACATGAGCAATAGGACAAAAATGTTGAAAAGTATCATAAAGTAGTAAAAAACCAAGGTAATGTGTTCAAAGTAAATTCTCACATTTGATAAGAGATTCTCAGATGTTTTGTACGTGCACGTGGAAAAGCTGCCAAATGGGAAAAAAAATACACTTCCAGTCATTCCCTTATGGTCTGCCATTATTTATGCTTCCTACACTGTGTCTCTTCTCTACAGGAAAATGTTTGTAGGAGGGCTCAGCTGGGACACGACCAAGAAGGACCTGAAAGATTACTTTTCCAAGTTTGGTGAGGTCGTAGACTGCACACTAAAACTGGACCCCATGACTGGCCGTTCAAGGGGCTTTGGCTTTGTGCTCTTCAAAGAACCTGAAAGTGTTGATAAGGTATTCTCCTGCCCCGTTAAGTACTGTTTTAGACCTCACTTTATCTTATAAACCCAATGGGAAAGAACCACAACATCGCAGTGTCCTTTGCGCAGTGTAAAAGCTATGTTTTCATTTTGTGCCACCTTGTCGGCAATTACTATTTTATTTTAAAGGTTGCCTCACAAAAGGAACATAAACTAAATGGAAAGGTCATTGACCCCAAAAAGGCCAAAGCCATGAAGAGTAAGGAGCCTGTGAAGAAGATCTTTGTTGGAGGTCTTTCTCCAGACACTCCTGAAGAGAAAGTCAGAGAGTATTTTGGTGCCTTCGGAGAGGTATGTACATCACGTTACCTTCCCAGAATTATATAGAAATGTACCGTCTGAGTAGGATTAATTATAAGTGACTGATTAAAATACCGCTAAGAATTATTTAGTACGTTACATAATGGTGCAAACAGGTGGAGTCAATTGAACTTCCCATGGAGAACAAAACAAACAAAAGGAGAGGCTTCTGCTTCATCACTTTCAAAGAGGAGGAACCAGTTAAGAAGATCATGGAGAAAAAGTACCACAATATCGGACTAAGCAAGGTACACTTTTTTTTTTTTTTTTTTACATCTCTCTTAAACAAAACTTCCCACATTCTAATCATTTTCACAACAGTTGTGCGATGACACGATGACTAAATTCGCTTCCCTTTAGTGTGAAATCAAGGTGGCCATGTCCAAGGAGCAGTACCAGCAGCAGCAGTACTGGGGAGGCAGAGGAGGATACTCCTCCAGGTCACGAGGAAGAGGGGGCGGTGAGTGGAGGAGACAGTTTGTGATGCACGTAGTGTGTTGCATGTGAACACAAATGTACGTTAGGACCGAACAACATCGAAATATTAGAGAAATCACAGTATGACCAAGTCGGTCCGGGCGATAAAACAATCTCACAACGGGATCATGATGACATTTTTACTCACTCAACAGGCTATAATACACCAGAAATAAATGTGACATCCACAAACCCCCACACGCAGGTAGACCGGCGTAGTCGTAGTAGAAACGCTCACACTCTGCCGAGAGTCTGTTCTGTGTTTTGGGCTCATTTACAAACGTGCTTCTTCTGCTCCTGCCGCTGCCTGCGCTGGAGTTCGACATCATGTTTACTTTTAAATGCAAAAATGACCATTCTCGGCTGAAAGTGTGACTCATTTGGCAACTGTAATATCTGTCAGAATCTGTCATAGTAGTTAACTTTTCAATCCCTTTCCACAGGTCAGACTCGATGAGGAAGAAGGGTGCGTTCACACTTTCTGTTCAATTGCAGGTCCCAATCAAAACTGGAACCAGGGTTATGGCAACTACTGGAATCAAGGGTACGGGAATTATGGAAATTATGGATACGGTAATCAAGGCTACGGAGGATACGGTGGCTATGATTACTCTGGTTACAACAACTATTACGGCGGATATGGTGACTACAATAGTAAGTCAGCCCGTCGCACCAGTATTATGACATAACATGGCAAGCCTTCTACTGTATGTTGTTTAGAATGACACAAAGATGACACTTGCACTTTGTAGATCAGTCTGGTGGATATGGCAAGTCGCCAAGGCGTGGCGGTCACTCAAACAGTTACAAGCCGTATTGACGGGGAAAAAACCCTCCAGATTAGTAGGTACGTAAACATTTACAAAACGCTACTTGCTTTAAACTTAAGTAGTTATATTTACTTTGCTGTTTGGTAACTTTATGCATAATTTCCTCTTATAAATTTCTTTTTCTCAGCACCCACAAGTGCTTTACAGTAGTGGTAACATAGAGGCTACACTGTTGTGGCGATTATTTTAACACAGCCGGCCTTCTGCTGCCTCTTTTGCACCTTCTTTTTTTTTTAACTGTAAAGTTAACAGGTAAAGTACTGCTACTACAGTAAATGGATGCCAAAGTTAAGGATGTGCAAGGAAACAGAAAAGGAAGTATGTTGTCTCCTAACTCTGACATACCTTGTTTGTACCTGCCAGCGGAGCTTCCTTGCAGGCCATGAGCTGACTCCCAGATACTCTCAGGGCCCGCTCAATGCGGACCGGGTACGAGAAGCATACGCTCTCGAATGCTGCCATTTGGTATGGTCTTACAACATCCTGTATCAGCATTTCTAAACTAAACAATATGGGACACGTCCAGCTTTGTCATCTTTCTTTCTATTTTAATTTGTTTGCAACTGTATGTAATGTAAAACTTAAAATATACACATGTAATTGTCATTTTTTACAGGCCCTTACTCCCCCACAAGTAATGAATATAAATATGATAATATAACTATTTGCTTTTCAAAGGATACGTACAGCTTTCTCTGGACTTTCCAGTTCCTATTGTTAATATATGCATTCCTAATCTTATCTAAAATGCTTGTTTCTTTATTTAGCTCTTGTAGCCAGTAGTCCATGAGCTAAAACCTGGTTCGTATTGGACTCTACTGTGTTGGGGGATAAAGTGCTTTACTTTTCTGTACATGTATTGCTCTGTTTTTTTGTTACTGACAGCGATGGAAAAGACTCCTCTATAATTTCCCTGTAACAAATTTTCCTCTTAACCTTTTGTAAAACAAGAAGAATCAAAGTGTCACTACATTTCCAGAAATTTGCATGTAATGCTTTCTTTAATGTGTATTTTATTTTATTTTATTTTTTTTTTTTGACCAATTGAAGGTTTCTTCCATTTAGTATTTTGGCTTTGACTTCAATTTATTGCACTTCAGGATTTCTAGCTTATGGACTAACTTTTTTTTAACTGTAAAATGTTAAAATAATTGTTCTCAGTTTGCTTTTTACATTGGACATTATAAACACGGGGGATTCCTATTTTTGTGGTTTAAGCCTGACAGTGTGTGTTTTTTCGTCTATAGCTAAATTGTTTCTGTTTGTTTTTCATAGGTTTCAGAGTGTTCAAAGGCTGCTGTCGAGAGGACAGGAGGAGCGTTTGCCAGAGAGATGATGGTATCCAGCAAAGCTCATTAGTAACTGGATTTAAAAAAAGAGAAAAAAGAAAAAGAAAAAAAAAAATGACGAGGAGCACTATGACCTACATTTTCTCAATATATTACCAGAGTATTTGTTGTATCTTAAGGTTTTGGATTTTGATGTTTTGCATTTATTTAGATTACTGCCAAGTTTTATCCGCCCCGAGTTCCCGACCCCCTCTTGTTTTTTGTATTTAATGTTCTAAACTGCTCTTTGTGAATGCTCTTCATTTATTACACACACTCACCTGCAACAGTGGAGTGGACGGAACAGATCCCAGATATGTACAGTTCGGCGGTAGCAAAAGAAACAGAACGCATCGTTGCAATTTAGGCTCTTTATCATAGTCATCGGTCTTATAATACATGTGTTATTACAGAGTTTCGACAAGTCATAAACATACAGTATATATACAGTGTACTGGTCATCAAGAAATGCCACAAAATAAAACCAAAAAAAAAAACCCAAACAAATCAAAGGCGTGTGTGGATTTGTAATCCTTTGTCTGATCTGGTGTGGTGTCGGGTCACAGGTTTAATGACGGTTGGAGTGTCAGAGGAATTACTTTAAACTATCTCAAATCTGCAACTTCGCAACACAAGAAGTCATCACAGAGGAACCTAATCAGTAGGTCTACACAGGTTTAATTTTCAGAAATATTGTGATCTTGAAATATTACCAAAAAAAAAAAAAATCAGCGATGAACTGAAATGAAGGGTTCACCCATGAGAACGATTCAGTCCTAAACGGCTCAGTGGAAACGATCTGTAGGTGAGTTTGTTTTTAACCATATTAATTACTGTAAGTCCTGAGCACAAAATGAAGGAGTTCAGATAAGGAGGCAACGCTTTACTTTAACCCTTTAGGAACACAATATAAACACATGCGTATGATCGGAGCGAATGGACGGAAATGCATTTGGTTTATTTGGACGTTGGACAAAATCCATGTCTTTATAAGCAGATACAAAGTCCTCATGGACGCCACACTCTTACACACTATGATCCAGTTCAATCTGTGCCACATTTTGACCCACTTGTCTATTTAAAATGTGGAAATGTCCACTCTGGCGATAATAAATGGGCGGTTATTCCCTAATTCCTGCTTCAGAGAGTGTGTTCTTTAGGTTTTACAGAGAAGAAGCATCTACACTTTTACAAAGTGTGATGATTTAAATGTATGTCATTGAAACTCAATGTACCAACAAATTGGCAGGATCTCTACAAAAGTCTACTTTTTTTTTGCATCTTGTGGGTCACTAAAAAAAACCTTAACTTTATTCATCGTGTCACGGAGGGTGTTTTTACTGCCGTCAAATGTCAAAACAACAACCCAAACGGTATGTAAGGGTCATGTAAAATACTTAACATCGTCTAAGAACGACATTTCAATGTTTATATCGTGCTCGTAAACTCTGAAAGCACGGGTTAAAGTAAAGTAGTTTGACTTAAATCACTTTAGTAGCAAAGAGGATGATAAGGATGACGATGATCAGCACAATCACGCCTATTATAATCATCATCTTAATGTTTTTCCACCAGTATTTCCTGGCAACCCGTGAGGATGTTCTTTGGAACGAGTCAGCCTGCGAAGAAAATGCAAACAAAACCCTTGTTAAAAAACAACAACAACAAAAAAACAAAGTTTTAGTAAAAAAAAAAAAAAAAAAGACTCATTCAAACACTCACAGAAGCCTGCAGGCCGTCGGTCTTTCCAATGAGGTCGTCTAACCTGTCGCCTCTCTCCAGCACTTTGTTGATGTTGTCTTTCAGAATAACTTTGACCTCGTTCACCTGACCCTGCACTTGGTCAAGCTTGGCGGATGAGCCCGAGGTGGACGACTGAACGTTTGTGTCAGCCTATAGAGGGGAAAAAAGAAAAAGAAAAAAGAAGGAAACCTGGCCAACTTCACGGTTTGCTTGAATTTACGGTGAATGTGTGTCAGATGCGCATAGGAACCGCTCTTCTTCCTATTTCTAGCAGGGGTGGGCGATGCTGGGAAATGTTGGTATCGATCCGATACCGAGTAAATACAGGGCTAGTACCGCCGATACCGATACTTTGTACTTGAAATGTCATGATCACTGAATAATTTTGTGATTTTGCCTTGAGTTAGTTGCTTATGATTATGATCATGGTAAACACAGAGCACAGCACAGAGATTTTAGGCAATAAAAATGCCCTTTTTTATTAACTGACTACATCAATAGAAAAAAATGTAACAGTATAAAAACAATAAAATAATTCTACTACCACAATTGTTGCAGAAAAAAAGTCACTAGTGTAAAATAAGAAGAAAAAAAGCAGCAACGTGACAAAAGGAAATTGGAGGAAATTGCTGGACGACAGAAGAGAAACTGCAGTATCGATCCGATACCAATACTCACCTTGGTACCGATATTTAGATCGATACGCCCATCCCTAATTTCTAGCAACCGAAGCTCACTTCCTGCAGCTGTACTAACAGGAAAGTAGACTTATCAGATGTGACTGAGTTTACACAGGCCCCAGTGACTCACATGTAAACCACAAGCCCTGGTTAACTAGTTATGAAGTGCGGAGCCTTGTTGAAGCACAGGGAGATGGTTTTAGATCATACGAAGAGAAAGTCCATCTCCGCTTCGCCCGTGTTGAAAGGGAAGGAAAGAGAGAAACCCGAAGGCGACGAAACGAACGGAACCGGAGTGTGAAAAGTGTGTCCTTCTTACCATGACGGCACCGTTTCTCAGTCAAAACCGACCGAACAACTCCAAAAAAAGAAACAAGAAAAAAAAAAGGGAAGTCCTCCGCAAGGTCCTGTTAGTCGGGGATGATAAAACAAACGCAGAGACCCGTGTCTTCTGGTACGAGTCACACGGTCAGAGCTGAACAAATGTCTGCCGAAGGTTGCGCCTCTCCCGTGTTACTCATTAACTACCTGCTGCCTCAATCAAAGTCTTATTGGCTTTAATAATAATAATAATAAAAAAAAAAATAAAAAAAAGAGCCGGTCGTCACCAACGACAAAGATCTAACTGTATGGACTCTCGCTTTCGTTTCCTGCTTTTCTACACGCTCGTCCCGTTAGTATTATACCTAAACACGAGCCGTAAAACGCTGCCGCTCCGAGGCCGAGAAGGTCCGCTTAGTCGTCGAAAGTTGAAGCTCCGTCCGCGTCAGGTCTACGTACCATCGGCGGCGAGACGAGCGGGATCCGGCCGACGCTGGGCTGATGAGTCCGGGCAAAAGGGCTCCGTGTGTTCAGCACGGGGAGATTTGCGAGGCTGTAAAGGGCGAAGTCACTTGTTGCTTCACTTTATTTCCTCTTGCCGTGTTGGCTTGTCATTTCACCAGAGCAGCCAGCGAGCCGCGGCCGTTTTCAAAAAGTCACCATCAAATGCTGAAATGATTAACGACCTTGTATAACTTTAGACTTGTTTTTTTTTTTAAGGGGAAATCACTTCGTTTTCCTCACATTCAAACAAACATAAACTCTTTTTTTTTTTACAGGTTAGCAGATATTATTGTTCACAGACTATAAAGTAATTCTACTGTCAAAATTACGCATAGATTAAAGCCAAAGTCCCTTGAAAAATCAAAGTATATGTGCAGTGTACGAGCAGATCGATTTGTGAATGAAAATGAAAACATATTGACGTGTAATCTTAATTTTCAATATTTATTTGCGTAGGAATATTTGGACGTTACTGTGTTACTGCTGTACAATGAAAAGAGTTTATATGGAGAAAAAATGTCTCCATATATATGTTTTAACTGCTAAACATTCAGCAAAAAAATTAATAATCAAAGCTGTAAGGCGATGAAGTATCTGCCAACCTCTAAAGGAAAAGATTTTATTAGAATATGAAGAAATAAACCACTGCACTTTGACTTTTCGTGGAATTTTGGCTTTGGTTTATGAGTACTAGAATGACTTGAGAATCGTCACGCCGGTCTTTGTGAACGCTGGTCAAGCTCCGCGTCTTCCTGCAGATCTGTTTAAAAACGCGGCGTTTCACTCGACGTGTTATTTCATCGGTTCCCATTCGTCCGTTTCCGCCGCTTCCCGCCGCGCTACCGTAACGTTTCGGCAAAGACGCGCAACACACTTTTAACTGCGCCCGGCTCGACCGAGGCTTCCCGGTCGACGGCCCACTTGACTGCGACATTACGGGAGGCTGTCCTCGCTGTTGCCTGAAAAGACTTGAACTTGTAAACAGCCCCCCTCCGTGTTTAGTCTCCACAGCGTTTCACAGAAGAAAGAAAGAAAAAAAAAACAGTACTTAAGATGATTTATATGTCTTACACTAGCGGTCGTACTGGAGAAAAGTCACTTCCCACAACTGACTGCACCCAGCGCCCCTGTTCATCTGCGGTACCTGCCGTCCTCGGGGTTAATTATTACATCTGAGAATTGTCGGATAACATCGGAGACTACGCTCCACACTTTCTTCTTTTAGCCGCGTCGGGTTCCGTGAGATTCAACTTTTCTGCGCCGACCGTCGAGCTGAACATGAACCCCAGCGGCGGAACTCGCAGCGGGAAGACTTTCCTGTTCACGTCCGAGTCCGTGGGAGAAGGACACTCCGGTACTCTGCTCATGTCTCTTGACTGCACGGCACGGACACGTCCCCGGTCCGCGGTCCACCTGCGTGGCCTGACGTGCACCATGCACGCTTTTAATTCAACAAGTCCAACTTTGTCACTGTCTTTGTTGTTGTTTTGATCACGTGTGCATTGTAGCAGCCTCACCTGTGTGTTTGCGTTTGCAGATAAAATGTGTGATCAGATTAGTGATGCAGTCCTGGATGCATACCTGAGTCAAGACCCTGACTCGAAAGTGGCCTGTGGTATGTACACCTCCTGTATACTAACATTATTATCATAGGTTTATTATCATAGTTGCACACATGTTAGACCCAGCAGGACGTCAACTCACTGCACAGTTTGCATATACACAACTTTTCATGGTCAGACACGTGTGTACGCAAACAAGGCCCAAGTGTTCATACTGTTCATCAAACAACAGTCAAATCCAGTCAAACGTCAGACGTAGCTGTTTAAAAACGTTTTTCGAAAGGCGTTTACTGCTGACAGTTTTCTGAAGGTCAGTGTTGGCGTACACATCAGGTTAACAGTACTCAGTTTAATGAATATTCAGTGACTACTGTTCTGAAACCATGAGGTTTTGTGGTCACCGGTGTTTGTCTGCCAGCAGGATTACACAAAACCTACGCACTGATGTTCATCAGACTTCAAGGTCAATGCATGTCCCGCCGACGAACATTTTGGAGGAGATTTAGAAAGAAAAGCGAAGCCAGGATGTACCTTTTTTTTTTTGCGAGATGGGGCATTTGACTCTATTACAGGACTGTGTGGCCTTCAAGAGTGACCTTGAAGATATACTGATGAGATGTTTTCCTTTTAAATAGACATAATTTACATTTGTAATCACGAAATGCAGACAGAAACTAGAATGGCGCTCAGAGAACACAAACCTCCACTAAGTCTGCTAATTCAGTCAGACTCCATAGAAAGAATC
Source organism: Coranthus polyacanthus (assembly GCA_037367275.1). Classification (NCBI taxonomy): domain Eukaryota; kingdom Metazoa; phylum Chordata; class Actinopteri; order Kurtiformes; family Apogonidae; genus Coranthus; species Coranthus polyacanthus. The sequence continues at coordinate 25,740,117 of JAPQRN010000005.1, forward strand.
TGAGCTTCTCCTTTTTTTATTTTTTTTTATTTAATCTATCTGCTCCAGATTGTAATGGTTCGTGGTTGGTTCGTTGCCCACGCTTCCTTCCAGCAGGTTTCATGAAAATGGGTGCACTAAACAGTGACTCTAATTTCATTGAAACTTAATTTTTTTGTCCGAGTATATTGAGGTAGAGGCCTCATTTATAGAATAGCTGAGCAATACTTATATAAATGTTGATAAAAGCAATAAAAATGTAAATCATTAACCCTCAGATACAGAGACGCCGTCCATGCCTACAAATATTGTTGTAAAATACTGAAGAACTTTGGACATGTCGATCCAATCCATAGGCTTTAAACAGTCAGATAAAGCAGCGTTTCTCAGGTGTTCTGTGGTTTCACATACCTCGTCTTTCCAAACAGTGTCCCCTGTTTATTATGACCGTTTGCATTTGTTCATGTTCAGTTGATAACGTTTTATGATAAAAGAACCTCTCTTTTGTTTTTGGATACATCTAGTATACGGTCAGTCAATGAAACATGGGAATACGCCTTTTTTTTTTTTTTTTTTTTTAATTCAGGCAAAGTAAATGTATTAAAGCGCCTGATGCTGGAATAGATTACAAAAATAAAATAAAAACAGGAGAGGCAGACACCGCAGGCATTGCTCCAGGTCTTCGAGGGATAAACAGTGAAACCCTAATCGTCGTGTCTCGTGACAGAATGTGTGGCGAAGACGGGCATGATTTTACTCGTTGGAGAAGTGACATCAAAGGCCATCGTGGATCTTCAGTCAGTCGTCCGAAACACGATCAAGAAGATCGGCTACGATGACTCATCCAAAGGTAAAGTATGTTCATATTCGGTATTAAAACAATGACCGGTGACTCTAGTGACTGAGTTTAAGATGACGTTTCCCATTCGTGATGTGCAGGGTTCGACTATAAGACCTGTAATGTGCTGGTGGCTCTGGAGCCGCAGTGTGTGGAGATATCCGACTGTGTGTTTGAAGGCCGGGACCAGGAGGACATCGGCGCTGGAGACCAGGTTCAGTACTTGACTTTTAATCCTCAAATGTAGTTTGAGGTAGTGTTGTCTTGTGTGAGGAGGTAGATGGATGATCTGACGCCACTTCACGGCTCTGTGTCGAGTCACAGAGCAGAGCGGTAGAGTCACGTCTGACAGAGTCTGAGCAGCGATCGGTAATAACAGCTGTCAGTCACATATTTAATCCTCCTTCCTGTCTTCAAACACCTATGAGTGGCCAAAACCTCCAGTTACGAGGTATGTTTTTTTTTTTACAGCATGAGGAGCGGGTAGAAGTCTTGTTTCCTCTCAGACCACTTGAATTACAATATACTGAAAGGAAATTACTTATTTTTTTTACCCAGTGTCAGCAATAAACTTTCAAGCACTGCACTTTCAAACACTTTAATGACTGGAATTTGAATTTAAACAGAACTTGGCATCGCTCGTGTGCTTTGTCTCCTCAGGGTCTGATGTTCGGCTACGCCACAGACGAGACGGAGGAGTGCATGCCCTTAACCATCCTTCTGGCTCACAAAATCAACCACAGGATGAAGGAGCTGTCACGCAACGGACAGTGTCCCTGGATACAACCGGACGCCAAATCACAGGTGAGCCACTGCAGCGTTGAACGTCCGTGTGCTGTCTCTATCTGCGTTGTCGGCGGCGTAAGCTGACCGCGTTTAGACCGGTCTGCCTTGAACCTGCAGGTCACAGTGGAGTACAGAGACAACATGGGAGCCATGGAGCCACTGCGGGTTCACACTGTGGTCATCTCAGTACAACACACTCCTGAGATCAGCCTGGAGGAGATCAGGCACAACCTGCTGGAGAGAGTGGTAAAGGTCGTCATTCCCGCCAAGTACTTGGATGAAAAGACCATCTACCATCTTCTGCCGAGTGGGAAATTTCTCGTAGGAGGTCCACAGGTTGGTAAAGACTGAACACAGAGGGGTTTGATTTAGAAATGCAAATCAGCGTTATTTTTGTTAACAGTCCATTGTGTAAGATTTAGTGGGATTTAGGAGGATCTAACTGCAGAAATGGATTATCGCTTTAATAATTATGTTTTCATTAATGTGAAATCACGCAAAAAAAAACAAACAAGTGTTGTGTTTTCGTATGTTAGAGTGAGTCGTTTATGTCTACAGAGGGCGCATTAGATGACTTTGATGCTTTCGTGTCACCAGGGCGATGCAGGCCTGACGGGACGTAAAATCATAGTGGACACTTACGGAGGATGGGGCGGGCACGGAGGAGGGGCTTTCTCTGGAAAGGACTACTCCAAAGTGGATCGGTCAGGGGCTTACGCTGCACGCTGGGTCGCCAAGTCTTTGGTCAAAGCCGGACTGTGCCGGAGAGTCCTGGTTCAGGTGAGGACGTTTAGAAAGTACGGTAGCTGTATGTGCTCCTGTCCGGTTCACTTCAAACACTTCTGTATAAAACTGCTCTATAGTTACACAGACATCTTATGACGTACCTTTTACACCCTTCAGATCTCGTACGCTATCGGCGTGAGCCATCCACTGTCCATCTCAGTGTTCCACTACGGTACGTCACAGAGGGATGAAGACGAGCTGCTGCAAATTGTGCAAAAGAACTTTGACCTGAGACCTGGAGTCATAGTGAAGTAAGTGTGCGTTGTTTTTTTTTAAAGCTACAAAACCTCGCGTGACAGTTGATAACTCAAAAATATAACAGTGTAATTTTTGTGTTTCTTCCAGAGAGTTGGGCCTGAAGCGACCGATCTACCAGGCCACCGCCTGCTACGGTCACTTTGGCAGAGAGGGGTTCCCCTGGGAAAAGCCAAAGCCTCTGGTGTTTTGAGTCTGGGGGTTGAGGACGACCAAGCCATGTCTTAAGAATGAGTCCTCAAACATATCAGTGTCATACTTTATGACTTTAAAACAGTGTAATTGAAAACATAGATGTCTTGTCTAATTCCTAATTTCTAAACTGTTCAAAGGCAGTGGTCAATGCCTTTGCTGATGAATGAATTTTGATTTATTTCTGTCTTTTTGTAACAAAACAAATGTTTAGGAACAATTTTGTATTACGAACTAGCTGTCATTCTAAACCAATATGCGGTTATTTTAAGGTGCTACTTTTTGAAACCACTGTCAAAATAAAAAAAATAAAAAAAATCTGATTCGTCTATAATCAATTTTAAATAATATGTAATGACTAGAAGCTGCGTGGAGCTGTGCGTGTGTGGTTTCTTTTCCCTCGTCCCCGGGACAAACCTGCGATGACTATCTTTACCGCTGGATGGAGTTACAGGTCACTCAACGTTTTCGTGAGGGTTGTGTGACGGGACCCGCAGCTGTGAGTTGATGCTGCGAGTTTAAGCTGCCTGCCTTTTCTTTACCGAGTCTTTTTGGGGTTTTTTTCTCTTCAACTATGAAGCGGATAAAGTTACACATACACACAGCAGCTGTGAAAGGGACTAAAAAGATTTTTAAAAAAAGAAAAAAAGTTGGAACCAATCATAAGCCGCGAGAGACGCGCGCGCATGTCAACGTGGACAGGATTGGCTGGAGCGGAGCCAGGGGGCGGGCCGTCCGCGGTGTGGACGGTACTGTACTGCCCTTGTGTAGTTTGAGTGCGACTTTTTAAACTGGTCTCCAATGGAGGAGGTCGTTAAACGCCGCTAACGCTACACATATCTGGACTATTCCTCGAGACACCGGGCGTTGTAGAGGAATATTCTGGACGTTTCTACACCGGCAGGAGAACGGACGGGGTGTGGGTGTGAAGTTTTTACGCTGGTTTGGGTCATTTCCCCCCCCAAACACACACACACACACACACACTGTTGGCTAACTTCAACACCGCCATGCTGGGGAACGGTGGAGTGTACGCGGTGAAGAGGAGGAAGAAGCCCGTTCAAAAAAAGTAAGTTTTAATGTTTCACGTTGTCGTCTCCCCTCAGGATATTGTGGCCGCGGGCTATGAAATAACGCCGAGGTTAGAAGAGCGACATTGCCCCACGTCTGGAGCGTGTGAGGCCGTGGGCGGAGTGATAACGTCCAACACGTCAGTCAAACATCAGCAACCGAATTATTATTGGCTATTCTAGTCTGTACGTCTCACCTCCACATGGCCATCCACATCCAGGTGTGTGCTTAGGCTCTGTTTTTTTTTGTGAGAACATTGCGCTAGGAGCAGGTAGTTTTGCCATCATCCGAGATAAAATGGAGATGGAGGCTGTGGAGGTGGTTATTGTGTCTTTTAAAGGTCAGGGGGAGTAAACCCTCGTTGGAAGCTTTGAGACAACTTGAACTACCGTAACCATACTTGATAAAATTACCACAAAAAAAAAAAAAGCATCGTATGACAGGGTTCAGTCTATACTCTGTTAAATAACCAGCACCAGACAATCGGTGTGTTCAAATTAAAATTGGTTTTGTAATGTTAAGTGTAGTTTTCTGTTTTTCTTCAACACCTGGCTGTGTGAGCCTGGTTTTTTCAAATAGTTATGTAAACACTACTGATAATCCTCTTGTGTTATTTCTTTTTCCAGGGGTGGGTGGAGGCATATACAACCAAACACACTGTGTAGACCAATTTTGAAGCCTCTCTTAAATAGAAGAAGCTGACTGTTAATCTAATGTCAACTCAAAAAGAAAACTAAACCTTCTCTCAAGATTTAACTCGAGGCTCATCATTAGCAGCTGGAACCAGGTCAAAGAAGCACAGTGTTCGTTAGACGACGTGTTTAACGTGGCTCTGGATCCAGACCCGAGGCCCAGCTGAGTTAGGGTCAGGTTACATGGGCATCTTAGACGGCACCTTCCTGTTCCACACATTATCAAAAAGGGCTGACGTTAAATATATGCTCTGGCTTTTCTGTGATGTCTTTGTTAAAGAGGATGATGTAAGACATCTAAAAACAGCTGATTTAGCTTGTCCCGTGGAGGTTAAGGGCACTAAAGAGCTGCTGTTAATGAGCTAATCCCCATGTATTTGTTATGCACATCGATGCTAGAATCATCTTGGCGGGATGCGTAGTTTACTGATGGCTGTAGGTTGTTTGCTGCATTGTCTTTAAAGCGAGTATGAACCTGATTTTAAAAAAAAAAGAAAAAAAAAGGCACCTCGTTGCAAACAGAACATTGAAGACCTTTGCAGATGTTTGAGGAGGCAGTAAATGCAGCTGAAGTTGTGGATGTGATGTGTGAAGATCCTGTACAAGTTATTACATTGACTCTTTAGCACATTTTCACTTAGAGATCCCATCTTTCACCCACAAAATGTCTATAAAACGACAGTACGAGCCATATTCAGCATCAGCGTGCCTTTGGGTAAGACATTGGTCTACTACCTAAACACCTGCGACGGAGGAGAAGACCTTAAATTCATATACGTTTAACATTATACTACAGTTCATTCATATTATCTGCATAAGTTTATCCTGCAACAAGCTGTTTATTCCTACAACGCTGATGATTCTTTCTCCTCGCTTTTTGCCGTCTTTTACCAAACTCCAAAATGTGTTAAATATTGTCATCACACTGAGTCAATTTCCACTCTATTCTTACAAGCAGCTGTCCGGAACATAAGTACAAACACAGCGATGAACGTCTCAACTAGCTGAATTCAGGTTTTGGACATTTTGGTTTTCCTTTGTCTCCTGATTTCCACTCTTCCTCACGGCGGTTCACCTTTGTTTTCCCCCCTTCATTCCTGCCTGCTTCCCTCTTCCATTCACCTCTTTGCTTAGATCTGTGTGTTTAGTGGAGGAGAGACGGCGCACAGAGCGGCTGCATGTCGGGACACGTATGAGAGGAATTACGTGTGTAATTTGTAGTAATAATGGCCAAGTGCACGAACAACAGACGCACGCTGTCTGAAAATTATGATGTAATACTAGATTTGACTTCTCCGCAACAAATACCTTCATCGTTTTTGCCCTTTTTTTTCTTTTTTTTTTTCTTCTTTTTTTTTTTTACAAATATCAATACAAGACAAATAGTGAATGTGAGCACCAATATAACATTTATCTTTTATATTCACTCTGGTGATACTAATATATGAACACACACTCTGCTGCCTCTTCAGCCCACTCGCTGATGCTGAGTTTATTTGCACAACAGCTGACTTTATGTCGTAGAAATACAGTAGTGGAATTTTTAACGCATGTACGGCATCGTTTACATGCTTCTTCAACAGTCAGTCAGTGTGTCAGTATGACACACACATCTCCTACATCCAGGCTTACGCAGGTTCAGATGTGCAGTTTTAGCTTGTTACAGGATATGAAAATTCCACCTTGTACTAAATACTCCCACTGCAACTTGTGGAAATTCCACCGTGTGCAGCAGATTGTCAAAACAACAAACATGTTTTAGCAAGCAGTATCACTGAACTTATCTTGTCTCTTGTCTTGTTTAGTGTGAAGCCTCCACCTGTGAAAACCAATCCGTCCAAACGCCACCGGGACCGGCTGAATGCGGAGCTCGACCGCCTGACCAGCCTGCTCAATTTCCCCGAAGACATCAAGAGTCGCCTGGACAAACTGTCGGTGCTCCGGCTCAGTGTAGGATACCTCAAGATTAAGAGTTACTTCCACGGTCAGTGATGTGATCTTCCTCGTGTGCTCAGTTCACACACCCAGATTTTTGTGGTAACTAAGAGCAAAGCCTGTCTCGAAAAGTCACAAAACTTGCATTTATTTGTGAAATATTCAAATTGAGAGACATTCTGATGAAGTGTGTGAGTGTGTGTAACAGTGTGTCAGGTGTTCAAATATGCTGCAGACATTTTTGCGGCCTCTCTGAGTGTTTGGGGTGTCTGAATGGGAACTTGATGCTGTGAATAATGAATAGTAGCCCTGCTGGGCGGGAAACAGGAGAGTGTGCCGTTGGCTCAGTTGGAGACCATGCAGAGGAACATGAGACAGACGGAGCAGCTCAGTGCCCTGGCAGAGCTCACAGTCGGTTGCCTACATCGATGAATTTGGCTGAAGTAGTCACCTTTGTGAAAGTTGTCACTGGATCCCCTTTAGGTGTAAATTTGTTGTTGCCAACCCATGACCCCGATGACCTTAGATATTGTACACTGTTTTGTCAGACTAACTAGTACATCTCATTACTGGTACACTGGACGTTCATGTGTTAAAACTGCTGCAGTTTCCCTGTAAAGTTGTACTGATTCAGTGTATTTACTGCAGGTTGACTGAAAGGCAGGTATGATAACGAGAGTTTGGAGCGGGGAAGATCAATTAATCAGCTCTTATCAGCATGCAAAGCATCATGCTTTCAGCAGAGCAACGTTATCATGCTCATAATTTATGAGGGTGTCTTATATTAAGTTAACTTTCATTTAAATATAAATCAGGTTCACGATGACATTACCTTGACTTCACGTGTGGAGCCTCCATGCACAAATAGTAGCTACTGCATGTAACTCCAGTTCTGTGAGTACGTCATAGCCCTCTAAGTGGCTTCATACTTCAGCCACTATCGGAGCCAAGTTTAGCTGATACTGATAGCAACCTGATAACTAAATCAGACAGCAGCTCACTTATACAATTCCTCCTGTAACTTATCTGCAGGGTTTTTCCCGCCATAGAGAATTAGGAGGTGGCCACCTCTGTCAAATTTTGCGCCACCTCCAGTTCACGAGAAACTTAGCTGTGATCTATATGGAATACACTATTTTCTAAGTAATGTTCATGAACAGTTTCCTGTTGATGATTCAGTCACATAGAAATAGTTGCATATATTTAGAGTCAAAGTCCAATATTCACCCTCCCTATAGCTCTGTTTGCAGGCAGCAAAACACTAAAATTGCAACCAGTACAAAAAAACGAGCTGAAAGATGCTAAAATGCTCCCATTGCGAAGGTTCAGAGTCATTTGAGGATTCAGGCTCCACAGAACAGGGGAGTTGACCGAGCCCTTCCTCTGTCTTGTGTCTTTCTCTCTGGCTCCGCTATCAGCCGACTGATCACTGCTGTTGATGGAGCAGAGGGGAGGTGGGGGATGCAGAGCGAGGAGGGCCAGCAGCTCTGAAACACGGTGGCACGACATGAGGGCTCTGGACGAGGTTGTGCAGAGTGTTATGTTCATACGTTTCTGAAGCTTCCTGTGTTGATGTAGATCAATTCTGATCAGAGAGAGATGGAAAAACACAAAATGATTTTGTGGTAAAGGGCAGACGTGAAAGTGAAAACAAGAGAATTGTTCTGTTTTGAGTTCAGTCCAAGGAAGACTGTATCTACGTCACCTCAGCCGGTCCCGCATCATTGTACATTACGCTGTGAACTTTTATCTGCTCTAGACTTTGATTCCATCCTACTCAGCATCACAACAAGCTGTTGCCAAGACCAGTTGTTCTGATTAAACAAGCAAAATTGATGATGCAGACACAGAAAAATCGAGGAAGTTACAACGCCTCACTGACAAAAAAAAACATAGACCTGCTGCTGTAATGACAGATTTACTGAAAGCTACGTCAGATGGTCATACGCATTTAAAGGTTCAGCGTGCGATATTTAGTGACATCTATTAATGAAAGTGCAGATTGCAACCAACTGAATACGCCCTCAAAACATGGAGAAGTCCCTTGTCTGTTTTGAATGTTCTGGTAAAACTCTGATCCACACTCAAACATAGCAGGTAACGCTGACGCACCTTAACGCTGTAGGCCAAAAACAAGAAGCAGACTGTAGAAACATGATGACATGGCATGGTGGACTCCGCGAACGGCGACCCGCTTCCTATGTGGATAGAAACGACTCATTAAATACTAATGAAAACATAATTATGAATATTATATTACATTTCTGCAATTAGATCCCCCTAAGCCTTTAGGAGACAAGGCTGTGATCAGTTTGAGATTTTTACTGAACCAAGTTTTCTCATTAAATGTGGAAATATTATACATTTGAATTAAGCACCAGATAAGGTGTGCTGTGGATATTCAAGCTTTTTATTGACTTGATTATGCTCCAGTTTCTTTTAATTCTTATCTACCAACCAGAATGAACAGACCCCTCCCTTTGGGGCCTGAAATGAAGAGACGATACTAAATCTTCTTGACCCAGATTTTGTCATGCAAAGGCTAAGCAAGGGGCTATTGTATGCGTGTTCATGGCCCAAAAAGAGTGTATCAGCAGTACTTTATCTGACTGTTATAATGTTGGCTTTTGGTGTCAGCTTTGATAGTGTAAGGTGTTTATTGCATGGAAGTGTCTGTGTTTTTGTGACTTTAACCTAATTCGTCTAATCTTCCACAGCGGTTTCCTCTGATTGTGCAGGATGTTTGTTTAGGGCTCACTTAAAAACACAACACAAGACGTTACCACAGCCATGAAGTCTTTGATGTCTTCTTTTTAAAGAAGAGCCAAACACAGAGACAGGCTGTTGTATGATATGCCCGTCTTGTTATAGTTTATGTGTGTAAAATAAAAACAAATTCTTTGTTTTGCTCTGAAACACTAGTCTGTTCACAGTCACCCATAATGTGTCACCTCGAGATATTAACACAAATAAATCTGAGACTTTCATAGAAGTAGGGCTGTAATTGCAGGTGAGAGATGTATTTGAAATTAGAAATATATTATACCTCAGTTTTGAGCTGTCACATAGTTGTTTTCAGGTGACTTACTTTGAACAAGATATCTCTCTCAGCGGACAAAAAAGTGTTCGAGCCTTTGTTAAGGATATTAGTTTCACTTGTGATTGAGAAATTTCTTTGAAATGTTTCCCCAAAATGTAGGCTACATGTTAATCTATATCATCAAAGTAACACAAGACCAGAAAACCTCGGTTCAGCTGTTTAAATTACACTTCTTAAAAGTCTACTTGAACCAAGCAAAAGATCTTTCCGTGCATTCATCGAAGACGAATTAGGTACAGGTTTATTCGCAGATTTGACCGTTCAAGGTGGCAGAACATCTTCAAGATCGAACTGAAGAAACATCATTCGACAGTAAAACTGATGTCAAGTAATAAGTCTAAATGTATTGTGTAAGAAAGTTCAAAACAGTATTATCGAAGAAGTGATGCTCAACTAAACAGACTTTATATTCAAGCTGATGCTCGTCCTTGTTTTGAAATCTCACCGAGTCTCTGGCGATGTCAACACCAGGAGTCGAGGTTACCACGGTGACCCCTGCTCACCATAGCAACAGGTGCAGAGTCTGAACTCTTCAGGAAGTCTGACACCACAAAGAGAGGAGTGTTTGTTTGGGTCCTGCCTGGCTGGTGAGCTGGCGTGTCTGCTTCCTGTGTTTGTTGATAACGGGGGTGAATGAGGTGGAGGCGAGGTCAGTGCAGTCATTAACTCAGCGTCCAGCTGCAGTTTTGCAGCAAGATAAATCCACGTCTGTGCCACTGAGTCATTAACAGGACAGAGGTGCCGAGCGTGAATACTTAATTTGGACATAAGTATTATTTCAGAATGCTGGAGAATGGCAGCAGATAATTAAGTTAGCAGGAATTTCCTCTCTTCTAATGATTCAAGCAGTTTACCCTTTTCATTTTAAACTGATAAGAAGTGGTTGACTGTCTGAGTTCAGCTCCTCGTGTGAATATGTGTGAAGAGTTTCTGGTGCCGTCAGTGTATATTTGCACACTCTCTGTCCACCCCTTGAGGCCCCTCGCAGAGACCACACACCTCGAGGCTGACAACCGAAAGTTGAACAAAGGTTGACACCATGTCTGTGCCGCAAGAAAGTCACATGTCACGTTAAAAAGAAAACCTTCAAGCGAAAAACAAAACTGATGTAATGTATCCTGATCTTAGTGTTTGTTGAGGAGTAACGTAAACTACATTTAGCATTACGAACATGAATGATCAGTTTGTTTTATCGAGTGTCCCACACAGTGAGTCACTTTGTACAGTGTCAGAAAACAGAAATGCAGCCACTGTTAACGTTATCATTATTATTTTATATCTCGTGCTGAATTTATTTCAACTACATAAATTCAGGTGCCACATTACAACCATATTGCATCTTCAGTAGTGGCATATATAAGGATACTGCTCAAACCTTCCATATCCGGACCATAATCCCAGCTGCCTGAACCCAACTCTAAACCAGAACAGCTCTGAACACAGGAAGGAGATTAGGGTTGTGAGAAGAATGCTACAAGATAAATGTGACGGACTTGCCTAAGAGCTCATCCTGTCTTAGAGCTTTTCAGTATTGTTTGACAAAAGCCCATTTGGATAACAGATTTTAATGTAGCAGGATTTAGTCCACTGACTTTCCCTGTCTGCTTTACTGTTACTGTTTGTATCAGATCCAGTCAGCAATGTAAGTCAGCTGGTTGTAGGTCAGCTGTAAGTGAAATGACTCAACAACTTTAGGAAGGATTGACATGAAATCTGAGCAATTTCTTCTTTAGGAAGACTTTTAATAATCAACAGAAATGTAGTAATCATCCAGCGCTGCTCGCTCTGGACGACAAAATGATAACAATAATTATCGCAATATAATCTTCCTCGATATCAATATAACAATGCTCAGTAAATGTTTGATATTTCAGTACTTAGATGGCACCTAGAAGCCCAATGTGCACCAGGCATGCACGTATCGCACACCAGTAGAGGGCGGGAAAAGGCCAGTGTAGCGTCTAGTCTGCTTTTCCCACGACTTTGAAGAAGAAGATGACGAAGAAGGCCTGCTAGCTGACTTTTTCTTCTATGATTTGTGAAATGTTCTGCTGTTTGATAAGCCATGTTCTGACAGTAAAGAACAGTATAAAACCACAACTACAGGAACACAAAACAGACTTAATAACTGTTGATGTCGACCGATATAGACATTTTTATCATGATGTTCCTGTTTGTCTTAAAACCCTTTTGGTTTTTTAACTAAATAGTCACAAAAGTCACTATATTTTGTGTTTAGTGCTAGAACGCTAAAACGCTAAACTAAGATGGAAAGCAAGGTTCATATTATTCGGGGTTATTTACATCGTCACTTTGAGCCTGTTTGGATGCTGAGGTTCACACTAACTCAAAGCCACTGACACTGATGGGTGGTCATTGCATTGCCAACACACACACCCCCACCTGTGAGGAGGAGGAAGAGCACAGGGTCACTAAATCTGTCCAGTTTGTTTAGTCTTTCACATCATTGTGTATGTCATACATAATGTCCAATGTCTCGGTGTCACGCAGAGCTTAACTCTTGACGACATGTTGATGTATTACCCCGCTGAGCAGATCCCCAGAGTTAGCTACAGTTCATGCTATAATAACAAACTGGAGATTCTTTCACTCGACTGAGCTGTAGAAAGCTTCTCTTGACCGGGATGTCAAGGCACATTCCTGGGTTTGTTTTAAACAGGGAGGGAGAGAGGTGGGAGGAAATGAGGGGGGCAGGAACATTTGTTAGCGTGCCGTAGAGTCATTACTGTAAGAAAAGGAAAGGAGGCATTGCTGAGCTGACTGAATGCCAACGATCACAGATTAGATTACAGAGGATTTTGCTAAAGTTGAAAATGAAATCAAGGCTTTTCTCAAAATCTAAAACCCCTACATTGAATTTCTCTCGAAGTAAAGTGACTAATGCAGGATGATTGCTCGGTGAAATCTGCAATTATTTGTGCAGTCTTGACTGTGAGCCCTTCATCCACCCGTACTCTATTGTACAGACTATATACTGGACAGATGTGCGCTCATTAAGGCACATTGGTCTCATGTGCAGCGTGTGATTTCTTAATTCTTTTGTTGTTCGCCTGCATTTGGCCTGCCTCCATGATACTTTGTCCCAGAATTAAACCAGTGAAACATAAGCAGGGATGTGGTAAAGCAGCAAAGACACATGCAGCGAGTGTTGAACAAACACACTGGATATTTTGGCTTGAGTCAATGCTTGGGAAACTGGAAAAAAACTGGCATCAATGGGTCATTGGAAAAACAATACAGTAGATCATTTTTCTAATCACACCCATACTGAGGCTCCGTCAGTGAAGTAAAGGCAACTTTACCAGCAATGAATGATGGTTATTTTTCCAGACTTTTACCGCAGAAATCATTAAAAGTGTTACATGTTTTAGTGTCTGCAATCCTTCTGTCCTTGTTCTGCAGATGGTCTGACAGTCAGACAGTTATAGCAGTTAATGTCAATCATTCTGATTGTGCTTCGGGAAGTAAGACTTAACGTTCCTCTTTATTTGCATTAAATATTTTACCAGCATCTTGTTTGTGTTTCTCACCTTTTTATATTGTATATTCACTCTGCTTTTACCATTTGAACTGCTTCGGGACATAACAATTACATCTAGCCTTCTATAATGACACAGAAAAACATTATAGCTGTTTTTGGTTTATTTTCTGTGCATTGCAGCAGCGGTCCAGAAAAATGCATGTCTGGCCCCCAGCAACGGCAGAAATGTGTCCCTGGATGGAGTCAGTTTCTCAGAGGGAGAGCTCCTTCTCCGGGTACAGTCAAAATGCAATTATATATGTCTAAGTGTGTGTGTTGTTAAGTGTTAATACATATGCACGTTTGCATTACTTCCACAGGCCCTGAATGGTTTTGTTCTGGTTGTGACAAGCGATGGCACCGTCTTGTACGCGTCCCCGACCGTCCAGGAATTCCTGGGCTTCCGTCAGGTAACACCTAGGCCCTGAACGCATCTCAGTGTCATTGTGTTTCTGTGTTGTGGAAATTCAAGTCAAAATGTGCACTATTTCCTGTGCTTTTCTTCTGTCATCAGTCTGATGTGGTCTATCAGAGCGTGTATGACCTCATTCACATGGATGACAGAGACTTGTTCAAATGTCAGCTCCACTTCGCCCTCAACCCCAATGAGACCACCTCAGGTATGGATTCTACACATCGATATCTAATCTGTGTGTTTGTACTTTTGTCACTGCTGATGACAACGTCAGCTGATCATTTGTAGATATTTTCAAATGCATGAACGTCACTTTGCTGTGTTCCTCCTGAGGGTCCACTGTGAACCTGTCAATACATATTCACACATTAGATACACTCTTCACGCTTGCTGATGTTGTTTTGAGAATAATATACTATGCAAAAGCAGAATGTGTAGGATTATTAAGATTGTATAATTTGTTTTTCTTACAATAAGTCTTAAAGTTATTTATTTTACATGCACATCAAGCTAAATCACTGTTAAACTCTGGGTCATTTGAACACCATTCACACACTATATTATAGATGTGTATGATTTACAAATAGATTACAAAAGGTTATATATATAAAGGTCCATACGATGCACTTGGTTAACAACATACGTGTGGTGTAGGGTTGTACAGTATTGAAACATACCAGTTTGGCATTTTTCTTTACAGATGTGCAGCCAAACCCTAAATCCACAAGCTTCTTGCCTCAATACATCCCTCCAGAGAACTCCTCTTTCCTGGAAAGAAACTTCTGCTGTCGCGTTCGCTGCCTCCTTGATAACACCTCTGGATTCCTGGTACTATGATCACCTCACCACCAATGCCAAGAAAGGTTTTGAATTACACAATTTGATACCTTTGTTTCCTCCACACACACACACACACAGGCTCTACACTTTAATGGGCGTCTGAAGTACCTGCATATGCAGGGAAATGCAAGGGCTGATGGGAACGTGGCTCATCCTGAGCTGGCTCTGTTGGCCATCGCAACAGCTGTACAGCCTCCTTCAGTCATGGAAATCCGCGCCAAGTCCCTCATCTTCCAGACTAAACACAGAATGGACTTTGCCCCTGTGGGCATTGACACTAGGTTGGTGTCAGATTTACTCTACAACACACAGGACAGTATGAAGGTGAAGTTACCTCTTTCGTAAAGTGTGGCCCTGTGTTTTTTTTTTGTTCAGAGGGAAGCTCGTTTTGGGTTATTCAGAGATGGAGCTGGTCACAGTCGGCTCAGGCTACCAGTTCCTCCATGCTGCTGACATGATGTACTGCGCTGACAACCACCTCAAGAGTGAGTTACTCTATGAGACCTTCTGTATATACCGCACACAATGAGGAGTAACACAATCTGCTACTTAGTGCTGGCTTGTTGTTAAACCTTTGTTCTCAGTGATCAAGACTGGAGACAGTGGCTTCACATTCTTCAGACTACTGACAAAAATGGGGCATTGGTTGTGGGTTCAGGCTTCTGCCAGGGTGGTCTTTAAGGGAGAGAGACCAGACTTCATCATTGCTCGCCAGAAAGCCCTCACGTAAGTCACTTCCTTACCTTGAACTTTATTTATATAGAACTAACATTACATTAAATAATGAAGTCTGCTGAAAGTAGATCAATAAAAGATGATGAGTCTATAAAATTAAATGAAAGTGCCATAAAAGGGGCAGCTAAAAGATTTAATTTTGAAAGATCACAGCGTTGGAATACTTCTACTATGAATGGGTAAGATGCTCCAGTCCCTGTTGTTAATGTGTTAAAAACCTATGAAAAACGTTTTATTTTCCACAGCATATAAAAATTTGTCCCTGCTGGTTTTTTGCAGACATGAAGAAGGAGAGGAACACCTGCGCCAGAGAAGGCAGCAGCTGCCCTTTAACATTGCAACAGGTGAAGGTGTCCTATACGACATTTCTCTGGATGCCTTTTCCCTGCCTGGCCCTCCTGGCTCCACGGCAGAGAAACCAGTGGACCCTGGCTCAATGCTGGGTTCCCTGCGCCAGCAGGACCACTCTATTTACACCCGGCCGCAGCAGTCCAGCCCCCAGCTCCCAAACTTCACCCAAATAGAGCACGCTCCTTTTGAACAACCCCAGCAATCCTTCGAGCAAGCCTTTCTGGACAGCCACGCTGTACTCAACGTGCCAGGTCAGTCACAGACGTCCCAGAACACGTCATGTGTAGAAGACCTCACATCAGAGGCCCTGATTGAGTCACTGGAGCAGATCTTGGTAGATATTGGGGATGGATGGGCGCAGGATTTTGAGGTTGAGGCGACAGAGCTGAGAGACTGGGAGAACACGCTCATCAAGATGAACAGGGAGAGAGGAGACGCTTTGGAAGAATTAAATCACATCCTGCCAAATGATGTGTTCTCATACGTAGAGGAGGCTCTGAGGAGAGAGACCGGTGGGTATGTGCACGGTTCAAGTCAGACTGGGTCTCATTCTGCTGAGACAATTCACAGCTTGTCCGACCAAGCTCAGTGTCCTGGGTCTGTGCAGGGAATGACAGACATCAAGAGTAACCACAGTGGAATTGAAGAGCGGACTGGACTGAAAGGTGTTTCTGCAGGTGTGTCCCAGAGGGTGGCACACACGCCGACTCCCACACAATATGCTAACACTCACAAGGGACAGACATCTCTGCTGTGGCCTTCAAGCAGCAACACTTACCACTGTGACAATCAAATGGTTTCTGCACAATCTTGCCGTCCTGTTCATCCACAGCCTGAAGTATCACACCAGACTTGGTTTCCATGTGCACAAAACACCAACCGATTTCACAGCAGCCATCTCTATGGCTTAGAGGAGATGAACCAAAGTGTACATCATCCACTAAACCACACTCAGACAGGTTTAGTTAAAGGGCAAAGTTTGCAGCACACTTCTATGGAACCACGGGGTCAGGATGCATCTCCAGCGTGGAAACAGCTGCAGCAGCTGCCACAAAGTTTTCACAATCACACACTGACGCATTCCTCACACACGTCGACCAGTGTGAACCCGGTAGCTCAGTCATTCCACCACAGCTCACAAATGCAGCGATTATCAGGCAGCTGCAAGTATGCGAGAAGAGAAGGTCACATACCAAAGTCTGCCACTGTTTCTACCAGTCAGAACGAGCTTCTCCTGGGACCTCAGCGCTCTGGAGGATCTACACATGCCACTAAGACGACCACAAACACTCCCTTCATTATGCCCCATTCAGGCGTGGCCACTGCAGTCGAAGGCGTCTGGCTCACTGGTCCGAATGAGGGGACGACGCAGGTGGCTCCTTGTGCAAATGTGGGCAACATCCGTGTGGGTGATCTGGGAGGAGACAGCTCGGGTCTGAACTCAGCTGGATCGGAATATCCCGCTAATCATTACGCTCTTGATTCTTCTGTAGGAATGATGAATCAAAGGTGAGATAAACCTCCCGCACAGCAACAAGAAAAACACGATTCCTCTGTCTGTCCACTGATATGTAGCATGCGATCATTAATTGAGGCTCAAATTATAGGATTACTTCTCTCTTAAAACAACTACTTGCCAATTCTGCGTCCAGATGGTTTTGATTTGTCTTCGAAACCGTGTTAAATAGGCCGCAGGCACTTCTGGCTCTGTTTTCGATGAGCCTCACCCTGTGAATCTATTCGTCAAGTGGGGACGAGATATTTCAAGTGTCCAGTCTTCTGGGAGTTAGTCCCGTTCATTTTCTGCACAGAAAATTAAATTACAGACAGCTGGCGCACTTACACAACCTGAATGGACTTACAGTATGCTAGAGTTAGTTAGGTTTGGGAAGTTAGTGTTTTATTATGCCAAATCCCCCCTTTTTATTTCCCTGAACAGCTTTTTTTAGTTGTTGCCGATAGTGACACAAAGAAGTCATTTTGAACTAAAGGGACTGGGAAATTCCCATTTGATTTGACTTGTCGTGACTGTTGGTGCATCATATTAGCATCAGCTGAGCCGCAAAATTAACAGTGTGGATTTTGTTTCCTACATTTCCATTGAAACTATGTTAATAAGGGGTCTGTTCGTGTCCACTGTGGACAAGAGGAATGATGAGTATTGTATTTTGCACTTGTCTCTCAATGGCTACAACTATTTCAACATATACAGTGACAGCATTTCCTTTTCTTCCACAGGTCGGTGATGAACGATGTCGTCAACCCATTTGTCTTCTCTGCATTTCCAAACCTTTCCCAAAACTCTGGCCAGTAGCTGCTTCCGCTCCGCGCTCGCTTCATTTGGTGCCAATTGAATGCACTATTGTTATATCCTTCACAATTTTTCCACACGCATAAAAGGTTCCCTTCAAAGACATTATTTTATAATGTGTCAGTATAGACTTCGAAGAAAAATGAACATTCTTCAGATATCTACGCCGCTGGTGTTTGCAGATGTCGTCTTCTCATAGTACCTTATGCTGTCATTTCCTTTAAACACATTTATTATGTTACACACACTGCAATTAACCAACTACGTGGAAGTGTTGTCAGGTAAATGAAAGATGGGACAACAGGGTTTATTTCATGCAGACTTATCTGTGAAGAACAGAGGACACTCAGACTAAAGCTTTTCTCTATCACAGAGTGTGAGGAATAATATAATGTTGAGCTGCTCCTGAAAAGGAGTCAAACCATTGTTCATACTGAATATATGTCAGTGCGAGTCTGTGAAAACACTCACTTTTTGTTTTGCAGTTTGTGTCAGTATGGTTCCTTGCGTTGCTTTTGTTTCTCATCAGAATTTTAAAAAAAGACGTTTATTTGACTTTAAAACCAAAGCAAATAATTGACTCTCATTCATGTTTGATGAGAGTGAAAACAGAGAGAGAGAGGATAAGGAGAACCTCAAGGACAGGTTGTTATTAATCACATTGACCTTGTTTAAATCTCCGAAGATGTGTTCAGCTGTGAAACTCAAGAGTAGAAATTAATATTTTCACGTTTTTGTTGAAAAGACGTCTGACTGAACTATATTTTCAATCCAGTGCGACACGTGCGACACGAAACGCATACAATACAGTATTAAAGTACTGTGAAATGGTCAGAAATGTGCTGAAGTTATCTTAGGATATTGTAATTCAAGTGATCTGAGAGGAAACAAGACTTCAGCACCTCCGGGCTGTATAAAATCTACCCTGTGACAGAAGACGTCATTGTAGATGGCTAATCACAGGTATTTACAGACAGGTAGGAGGGGCTTAAGTATGTGACTGACAGCTTCAAGTGCCAGTCACTGTTAAGACTCCGTCAGACGCGACTCTACTGCTCTACCAACACGAAGCAGCATCATATCATCTGTCTATACATTTAGTCTTTTGATTTGGACAGACGGGAGAAAAAAACGAGTTTAAAAAAAAAAAATAAAAAAAATAACTTGAGTGCCGTAAAAAGCACCTTAAAAACGATGCACACTTTTTTTTTTTTTCTACAAATCCATACGAGCGACGTTTAACGCTCACTGTGAAAAGATGTGACTTAGTTAGGTTGAGTCAGACCTGTATAAACAATACTGCATTTTATCATTGTAATAATGTAACCATCTCAGCTGTTTGTCTTTTGTTTGTGTTTTCAAATCACACCACATTCATGAAGCAAAATATGTACATTTATGGATGTTTGCCATATTATTCTGTTTCTGCAATTATGCGTAATGTTACACTCCGTATCTGTTTCCTCCGTGTATCAGATGTAACCATTAGTCTTAATTTATTTTGCCATTAAAGAACTGTAACCGACCCTAACGCCTATTATTCCCACGCCGCACATGGAGCGTTGTCTCCGCGGTTCACGCAGGGACACCGTCTCACCGCGTCCCACACCGCGTCGCCGCCCCGACGTTACGACGCGCGCAGACGCGGCACCGGCTCCAGCGTCAAAACCTCTTGGTTATCCGCGGTCTATCTGCGGGCGCGATGGCACAGTTACTGTTCTGTCGTGGTGTTCCTGCTGCCGCATCAGCCCTCCTGTGAGATACGCGTTCCCACAAGCCATTATGTAACCGCTAGTCTGAGTTTACGCAGCATATTCCCCTCAGAGTCTGCGGTGTTTCCTCTGGGCAGGAACGTCTGCGTCTTTGACTGGGGAGAAAAAATGAAATCCACATCCAAAAAGGACCGCTTGTTTGCCTATCGACTACTGATTACTTGTCAAATTGAAGGTGAGAGCGGGTCTTTCTTTTCTCTCTTGGAGCTCCATCCAGCCCATCTATTCAAATGATCAATAGTTGTTTTTTTTTTATTTTGTATTTTTTATTCCCAGATTCCTGAGTGCCGGCTAAGTGAGCTATCGCCTAACGCGACGCTAAACCACTGCTTTGGTTTTTAAAAAGAAAATACGCACGGAGCCTGTATTTAAGCTGTTTTCTTCGAGGCCGTCTCACTCCAGCTCAGAAATCCGAGCCGTCCCCGAAGGGGGGGAAAAAAAAGGGCTGACTGGTCCGTCTGAATGAGGGATTAAAGACCTGAAAAATAAAGTAACCTAATATCACAGTCGACTGGACCCGATGCGACGCTCTCACGCAAAGGAATCCGACGCTCTGTTAAAACCAAAAAAAAAAAAAACAAAGACGGAGAGAGGAAGTAGTAGCTCTAAAAATAAATGACTGAGTTGGTTGAGTGTGTGTGTGTGTTGATGACAAAATAAATTAGTCACGACAAACGGTGTGTTGGGAAGAAAAGAAGCGCATCCTTTGAAGATATTAAAGTCTGCGCGACGTTTTTTAAATGAACGGTGCTCATTAGTTTTCAAGTGTGTTATTAATACAGGCTCTGCCGTCCAGTTGATTAAGTTAGTAACTCTCACTGTAGTAAAATTAAAAAATAAGAATTCGACACATTTCTGGCAGCATAAAACTATGAAACCAGTCAACAACTTAAAGGGTGAAAATGTTCCTTTGGCGCCATCATGTGGCAATGACAGGAACAGGTTGACATATAGGGGGTCATTAGTCGTTCTCTGCTTTGCTCTTGTCCAAAAGAGGAAAAAAAAAATGTAGACATTAGTCAAACTAATTCCTGTTTTGTCATTGATTTTCAAATAGTCCATGCATGTAGTTACATATATACAAATCCTGCAATAAAATCCCCATAAGTCACAAATCACAGTAAAATATTGCCCTTTCAAATACCGGTGTGGTCCTTAAGCCTCAGTCGCATCCCCCGAATCAAAGGTTCAGTGTGCGGTGCCATTCTGAGATACTGTAGAAACATGTGGACCCTCTGTACATGTAAATGGCTCATTCTAAGGCAATGAAAACGCGATTCTTATTTTCACTAAAACCTATTAATGAATGTAATGTTCCATCTCTGCATTTAGAGCCTCTTAAATCCCCCTGAATCGTGCACACTGGACCTTTTGACTGCATTTTGCAGGCAGCTTGTTGTTATCCCTCATAATATAAAACCCAAACGCTGCACGTTACCCAAAGCAAGTTACTACAATCCGAAAAACATACAAAAAATGTACATTATCATGCTTATGCGTCTTGGGCTACATATAAATGGCTCTAACATAACCTCTCACTAACTGACCAGGCCTATAACTTATCAATTACCAAAACTCAAAAAAACAAAGTCTCTTTCTTGTCTCGCGTGTCTTCATTCCACAGAGAACAGCAGAGAGAAAACAGGTACAAGGCAGGAGGAGAACCACAATAAACCAGGACACCACATGTCACGCCGAGGCTTGCGTCAGTGTTTTGTCAGCTTTTGCCGCCCCCTAGTGGCCAAAATATCCATAAAACGCGTGTTTGTTTTTGTTTTTGGACATGTAACATACAAAGCGTAGCCCATGAAATTCTAACTGTGCTTTCTTACACCTGCGTCTTAAAGAGAGAGGGGTTTATATCTGAAACCGATTTGCTGAAACAAATACTGCGTGCATGTTCATGGCAGTGAGCCGCGCGCACGTGTCCTGCTCATGCGTCGCCTGAAGATGGCGCTGTTGTGTTGCGGCTGTTGAGAGGGACCTCAGTCTGTGCCCGAAGCCTCGCAGGTGCATCACGGGGTTAACTATTGTACTCACAGTATAAGCAATGTCCTCAAACGGAAAAGGGTTAAAGGGTTTTTTTTTTTTTTTGGTTTTTTTTTAGGAAAAGGTTGTTTTTTTTTTATTCACCGCCAAAGCAAAAAAAAAAACACGAGCTGTAGGCTATCTACTGACTGGAGCTGGTGGTAGATCAGCTGATTACAGGAAACTGCAGCAGGGGACATGTCAGTCAGCGTAATGATGTGGAGGAAGGAGAGGCGCCGCTCTTGATGTTAAAGCTAAAGCCATGTGCTCATTATCATGCAGCGAAAAAAAGCAGGTAATCTGGAGGATTCTTGGTTTGGTTTTGTTCTCAAAGTCACAAAGAGCTGATTTGAAGATCGCAGTCAGAAAAAGTGCATTCGTGTTAATCTGTGTACGGACACGCGTGTGCAGGAACAACGTGAATCACGTATGTAATCACCGACAGCATGACTTATCAGTACTGGAAATTAGTAACATACTACAGCAGAAGACTTTACACAGGGAGGCCGGGTGTTAAGAGTTTTGAATGAGTCAGCTCGATGGCTGACTGGGAGAGCAATTTCTGCAAAAGTTAGTTTTCTAGGTCAGGGAAGAACTTCAAATGGATGCTACTTAAGTATTTCAAAAGTGAACACAGGCCATTCTGGTTGTTTCCTGGTTGTGTGTGTGTTATTTTTTGCCAATGCAAGAACTTTGACAGCACCAGAGGAAATGTTCAGAAAGCTGCTCGACCTGAGACAGGAGGGATGATTTGAATACCGTTCATTTCCCGCACTCGCTTACATGTTGGGTTGAATCAGTCAATAGTTCACTTTAACCAAGGATACGAAGAGAAACACACAAATATATCAATTTACAACACTGTCAAAAGGAATGAAATCGTGGTATACTTTGCCACTGCACATAGACACATGTCGTTTGTATCTAGATAAATCATCAGGGTTTCTTGTGGGTGTTGCTCTCAGTTTGAATCTCTTCTACTTCTTCAGTGATGAAGCCACCAAATGATCACACATTTCCAACTCACACCTGCCAGTTTTGCAGGGCGAACCCTTTGCTTTAACACTGCTTCATCTCTGTGTAAAGCCTTACCAATGACAACTTGTTATTATTATTTGTTATTTCTCTGTAGTCAGCTGGGTGGAAACTGGAACGAGGCGTCATACTCAGGAGGTGTTACGTCCCAGGAGGACTCGCGGAGGTAGGCGGTGAAAATTGTGAGACTCCCGGGAAAAACATATGTGACAGAGTACAGCTACTCTTTGCAGAAACCCCTTCCTTAATGCTTCGGTCTGCAGCGGTGGTGTCAGACTTGGAGACACGTCGACAGTGAGGATGATCGGGTCATCTGCTGGAGGAAACGTAGGGTGGTCATGAGGTGGACCTGCCCTGACTGACCTCCAAGTATCTGTGGCTCTCCAGTTGAACAGGAAGTAACTGTCATGTGACTCCATCTCACCCATGTAAAGGAAGTCCTGTCTCTGAATCATCCATCCATCCATCCTACATCCATACATCCATCCGTCCGTCCGTCCATCCATCCATCCATCCATCCGTCCATCCTACATCCATCCATCCATCCATCCTACATCCATCCATCCATCCATCCATCCATCCTACATCCATCCATCCATCCATCCATCCTACATCCATCCATCCATCCATCCATCCGTCCTACATCCATCCATCCATCCATCCTACATCCATCCATCCATCCATCCATCCATCCATCCATCCTCCATCCATCCATCCATCCATCCATCCTACATCCATCCATCCATCCATCCATCCTACATCCATCCTACATCCATCCATCCATCCATCCATCCATCCATCCTACATCCATACATCCGTCCATCCGTCCTACATCCATCCATCCATCCATCCATCCATCCTACATCCATCCATCCATCCTACATCCATCCATCCATCCATCCATCCATCCATCCTACATCCATCCATCCATCCATCCTACATCCATCCATCCATCCATCCATCCATCCATCCTACATCCATCCATCCATCCATCCATCCATCCTACATCCATCCATCCATCCATCCAT
>JAPQRN010000005.1:25763906-25789236 GCA_037367275.1 Coranthus polyacanthus
CATCCGTCCATCCGTCCATCCGTCCATCCATCCATCCTACATCCATCCATCCATCCATCCTACATCCATCCATCCCTGGTGACCAGCGTTCAGCTCTTGTTTAGTCTTCTCTTCACAGGGAAAAGGAGCTCAAGGAAAGAAGACAAATGTGATTCCAAAACTAAAACTAGTGGTGAAACAATAATAACTTTTAGTGTAATAACAATTTTCAAAAACCAAAGTTAAACTACTAATATGACTCAAACTAAAAGTAGAATTGTTTGACGGTTCATGGTGCGCAGGAATAAAACAGCTTTGCAAAAATAAAGGATATAAATGATTCATGAATGATTTATTAAACAACGTTTTTGTCGATCATATCTGACGTCCTTCAGTTTCTATCTCCTTTTTCAGTTTCTATAAATCAAGTCTTTCCTCGTAATACCGGACAAACTCAGACTAAAACTAAATTAAAACTAGTCACTTCTAAATAAAAATTAAATAAAACTACTTATCTCACTCATTGAATAAATAACACTAAACAGGCCTCCCGTACATAGTGGCCTTTCCCCCCTGAGGGTCCTGGACTGTACTCCTGAGCCGTCCGGTATCGACCAAGCCACGTTTCTGTGTAATTCTTCATTTTAGAGATTTCGAGCATCTACCAGGACAAACAGAACCACACGACATGTTTCTGCTGAAAATGTCACGCCTGTTCCTTCATTCTTCATCAAAACTGTTTCACCCTCAGGGAACTTTCTCCGTTTTCTTTAGCGTCGTTGCATCAGAATACAAGTTGACCAGCGAGAGAACACTGAAAATCTTTTCTTTGTACTTTTGTCAGTTAAATAGTCATCCAGACATATTAACAAATCCCAGTTTTTAGTTTATATTGCACCTTTGAAAATGTCCCACCTGTTCTGGAAACGTGTGAAATGTTTCTCCCACTGGACGGGCCGTGTTAATCGAGTATAAGAAGAAGACTTCGACAGGTCTGAAGCCGACGTAATCGGTGACTCGGGTTCTGGGCTCGTGTTTTTAAACTGTGTTGACAACACTTCTCCATCGTGACATGAAGCCGGACTCGTGGCAACATTTGACACTGCTCAGTGAACAGCAAATGTACATGAAAGACAAATAGGTTATACAGTAGCATACTGAGGACTTTGACATTGTAAAGACGTCCTTTTGTTCTTACATTTTCAGTCCACCTCAGTCTGTCTTATTAGGACAGCTTCATTTTTTTTCTAAGACTGGCTCTGTCAAAGAAATTATTCATAATTTTCAATCAGCTATTCGTCAGTGTTTAACAGTAATTGAATTTTGATATGGGGCAATTATTCATCATTTGGGGTTATTTGCATTAATTTGAAATATTAATGGGTTCTTTTGGGTGAGTGAAGAGACGGGTATTTGGTCACAGAGGAGTCCCACCACTTCAGGCAAATCCACTCACATCACCCTGTATCCTTTTGCACCTTTTACACAGTGTGGGTCAAAGAAACGAATGTGCAAATGAACTCTGTCCTAACACTGATCACATAAAGATAGAAATAAGGAGGTCGTATATAGCATTATATGTATTTGTTAACTCTTGTAGTGACTAAGTACATAAAACGTTCAATCATTTGTGATCTCAAAGAATCATACATACACAGTGAGTTGATTTTAAAGCGTCTCTGCAACTCAACACATGAACCCCTGTTTTGTGGAAATGTGCATTTCTAAAGAAGTCCATGCATCCTACGATCTGGATTCATTTCGCAGGGTCATTTCCAGGGTCGACGTAGTGCAGACGCGTTCACCATATCGTTTTCTTCTCCCCTGTTTGAGACTTTGCTCGACTCACAGCTTGAAGGTTGAAGTGACACATTTCTGACTTCATGCTGTCATATGATGAACATATGGATCGTTCCTCTGTTTCCATGACTATTGATCTTGTTTCTTGCGTGCGTTGGAAAATGTGAACCTTTTCACCTCCAGCACAATCCTATGAGTCTGGCCAAATACCTTTCTTTTTTTTCGACACTTTTAGCGGCATGAAACACCAGGCCATGACCAGAGACGATCGTGGACATGGAGCCAGTCACAAAACCAGCTGACCACACATAACACCAAGCTCAATTCTACAATCCAGATTCCAGAGTTTTTTAAAAGTTTCTTCACCACTGGGAGATGGGAATTCAGTCCAGAGGGTTTATAACATTGTGGTGGATGCGATCTAAGGGCGCTTTCAACACCTAACCTACCTGGTTTGGTCCAGACTTTCCAGTTTGATCCAAAACAGATTTGTAAAGTGAAACCCTCCTCGGACCACGGCGCAGACCAACCGGACCGGTCTCTGGTCTCGGTCCGGATCAAACCGTTCACATACAGTGTAAAAACACTTGGAGAGTTCAGACTTCCAGACCAAACAAACGTGAGACAGAAGAAGTTCAAATTTGTTCGCTCCCAAAATTGCAGCG
This sequence comes from Coranthus polyacanthus, assembly GCA_037367275.1. Lineage (NCBI taxonomy): Eukaryota > Metazoa > Chordata > Actinopteri > Kurtiformes > Apogonidae > Coranthus > Coranthus polyacanthus. Next base: position 25,766,351 of record JAPQRN010000005.1, read on the forward strand.
TGAAGACAAAAACTAAGCCGATCAAATGTCTGCAATATAAAAAAAACCCATGACCCTTAGTTCAGACTTTCTGGTGTGAAAACGCCTTCGGCCTCAGTGACTCATCTCTGACTCCAACAGACGAGCGGAAGGAGGTGAATCCTGTCATCGACCACTGGACTGTTTCTGCTTCTTCTCTGCTCTGGTTGCAACATGTGGAACTTCTGTATTTGTGATATTTTGGCTTCATTTTTGCCACAGCAAGGGACGTGGTGTTGAATTGTTTTATAATTGTATGTGCAGTCTCTGTATCAAACTAAGTCATTTTATTTTAAAACTGTTCTTTTTCTTTTCCTCTTTTGCCCAAGAAACGATTCTATACAAACCTGTACAAGTAACACACAGACACACACCAACACCTTGTACTCTGACGTGTTTTTTTTTTCTTTTCAATTTCCCAAAGTAACAAATGATAATAGACACTTTTATGGTGTTACATTTCCCCCCTCAAATTCTAACTATAATGAGGTTTTTTTTTTTGTCTGAACAGAGACGAGGAGCAGAACTACCGTGAAGGTGTAAAATAAGAGCAGATTGGTTTGTTAATAACAAACAGGAGGTGATTTCAGTCTGATCTGCTGATTTTCTTACTCAGCGCTCAGTGTCAGACGTCACTGCATAGATTGTTTTGACACCACGTTAAGAAATTCAGGAGGAGGAGGACCAGCTCATGAAATTTGCACGTCCTTATTGAATATAGGATGTCTTCATAAAGGCTGAGATGGGGGTGGGTTTGGGTTTTCTCCTCAACGTTTCTCCTGCTGACATCGTAGGTGTTTTCTTACATTAAAGGTTCAATGTGTAATATTTAGTGACATCTAGTGGACAAAAAACAGAGGTCCTGGGGATAACCCCAACCCTTTTTTTTTTTTTTTTCAAATCCTGGAAGAAAATAATGTTTGGCAAAACACATCGTCCCTGTTATTTATTCACACATCCAGCAGACGGAAGCGCAACATTAGCATACGTTTCAGCGTAATCCCAACTGCGCCTTCCTTTTAGCTCGTTTGATCTCCTTTACCTCCAGAGGGGAATACCTCGGCCTTTTGCTGCTAATATGCAGACCACTACTGCCTTTTTGATGTAGTCTGCGGGCAGACAAAGAAGGTCTAGTGGAGCTCTTTTGTAAAAACAACCGCCTTCTGCCTCCACGGCAGTGAATTTGAACCCTTAAAAGTTGAAGGCTGTAAAAGCAACGCCTTTTCATCGCGCATTAACTCGGCCGTATAAAAATCTCCAAGGGCTTCAAACGGTCAAGTTCAGCGTTGCCGGTGGTAGCTGTGACCCTATTGTGAGATTCTATGGTGAAGTATTTATGTGTGTGACAGAAGAGTTCATTTTCATGTCCTAAATCTGCCACCCACTCCCAAAGTCCACCTGAAGATATCCCAGCGCTTGCAGTGAGTGAAAGACTACCATGCAGATGAGGGGCAGCGGTGGATACTTTCCCCTCCTATAACTTCTACGTTTTAATGTCTCACCTTGAAATCCACAGGGCATCCTCCCAGGAGTCCCTTTGTCTATGAATGCTAATGGGATCTCGCCATGTTAATAATAAATAGCTGCTGATAAAATAATAAATTTCTAATGTCCCTCTCAGACCTTTTTCTTTTCTCCGTCTCAGATTAGTTTATCAGGGCTTTGCCGCCCCCAAACACTTTGGACTTAATTATTTAAATGCTTGAAATATTCATATCCTTCTTTCTTTCTTTTTTTTTTTGGGTGCAAAAGCCATCGTTCATCCCGTGAAATTTGGGAAAAGAGGCGAAGCAGATGAAATATTCAGCAACACGCAGGCCCTTCAATTATTTTTGAGATGCATGGATGTTAAAAAAAAAAAAACACACGCGCGACGAAATGAGCATTTTAAGGCAGAATAATTCCTACAGCAATATAATACAGCGTTGTCAATTATTCAGTGCTAAATGTCCCTGCCGACCCTTCACACATTTATGTTTAATCACATTGGGGGAATTTAGACACAATCACACTTGGTTGTCATTTGTTTTTTCACCCCCAAGCAACACAATTAAATAGAACAAAGTTGGAACAAAACATATGATGCTGGCAAATATGAAAAAAAAAAAAAAGAAAAAGAAAAGCGAGATGTGTCCATTTGGGAAGCGGAGCCCGGTGCTCCAGTTTGTTGCTCGCAGGCTTCCAGTTTCTTCCCTGGGTTTTTGGACGGACAACCACTGAGCCTGAGCTCTTTGTAGCCTCCTCACTCTCTCTGTCCCCGCTGGTTTGGCTCCCATCAATGTTTAACAGACAACAAAACATCAGAAAAAGATGTTTCCATTCTCATCTGTAATTTAAGCATTCCACCGTGTTATATCCTATCCCCTGTATCGCTCTTCGTTACACAAATGCTTTTGTTTGCTGGCTGTCATCGTGTTGTATTATTTAGAGGCAGAACAAACAGAAAGCCCTCGCTGTCTTCTTCTCCTCTTCCTAATTCATTTGAACACTGCGCTCCTCAGGCCTGTCGGTGCAGCTACCACAGGGATCAATTTCACCACTGCAAACCCACTGGATCAGATCAGATGGGACACAATCACATATACGCCCACGCTATCTTTGACGCTGGAAGCCCTCGGAGGAGCAGGGTGAAGTCTTGTGGTGGTGGGTGGTGGTGGTGGTGGTGGTGGGGTTTCTTCACTGATAAGAGAGGATTTAAAAAAAACTTATTACAAAAAAAAAACTCTTTCTGAAAGTTTCTGATTAACTTTTAGGGGATGGGTTGCGCTTTAATAACAGTTTAAAAATCCTTTGTGTAATTGAAAAGAACATAAATGATGATGGGGGTTAAATGATGGGCTTGGAGACGTTTTGGAGTCTCAAATTAATTTAAATTGCTACATGACATGCCCAGAGGCTCTGGGTCAGTTTTTTTTTTTTTTTTTTCCTCCATTTCCTACTCCGTCCTTGTTTTATCTAATGTTTAAAATAAAGAAACAGAAGAAGGAAAAAAAAAAAATGAGGAAAAGCAAATGAAAGTAAGGCGTGGGAAGGTAAGTGTAGACTCTGTGACCCGTAAAGAATGTATGACTTTGTCTAAATCATCTATTTCCAAAGACAGGCGGGTTGTAGAAGATCTTATCCGGGTCAAAAAAATAGTAGTCTGCCACAACTCATCTTACACCCGAAAAAACAAAGAAGACAAAACAGGTTATATACACTGCGGTGTTCACCCCGCGTCATCACATTAAAGGGTCACAGCATGTCGACTTTGCTAAGTGCGGTATAACAGAAGACCGGCTTTAGAAATAAATGTCCGTGGCCGTATTGTTCACATCTTTAAGTGTTTGAGTCACTGATCTGTGGTAGGTGGGTACGGCTGAAGCCAGGTCACAGTGATCATTTTGTGGATCTCTGAGAACTCTGAGCATCTCATTCTCCACTTCCAGTTTCTTTCAAAGTAGGACTTCTTTGCCTTTTATACGTGTAGTGTTTGGGTCACATTTGACATTAATAAAAACATCCTAAATGACATCCTTTTCAGCCCAAAGATTTTTCTAAATTTACAGAAAAATGTGCAAAAATGAATAATGTTGGAGCGCACTGAGGTTGAAGGAGGGGTTTTATTAACGTCAGAGAGGATATTTATGCTTTCTTAATAGATCTGTGGTAATACTGGCACAGACGCGTCATAATGTGAAGTCTGCCGCTCCTCATCGTCAGTCGTATGAAGCATGTTTTTGACAGCACCGTAATGTTCCCACTTTTCTACTTATAACATTGAATCTAGAGAAGTCTAACATACATTCTGTTTGTTTACTGATGAGGGGAAAAAACAAGCCGGTTAACTCTACCTAAATGCATTTAATTGGTCTCATTTTTAATGTGCATGTATGTTTTCAATAACACATGAAACACGATTGCGATTTATCAAATGTACATCTCCTCGATGGCCGGTTTTCCTATTCAAAATAATATCATAGGTGCTGTGGAAATGGTGGTAAAAATGTTCACGCACAAGTTCATTCCTCCCACATTTACTGATAAAGTTAAATGTCTGTTGTGTGGCAGTACTGGTCTAAATACTGGCATCACATTTGTTCTAGCGTAGTGCACGGGCAGTGTTCTTTTTACAATGCATCCATGTTGTTTTGTTGTGGGCAGGGCAGTCCAGGGGCTTCAGGTTCTGCAGAGAGGTCAGTGAACATGAAGAAAAACTCCTCGCAGTCGGCGAACTGCGACCTCTTAGACTCTACATAATGGACTTCACTTATTGATCTAAACGTTAAGGTTTACAGACTCTAACCTGAAGCAAAACTGAAAGTTAAGCGAGACAGCAGACTCTGGAAGAATAATTGTCACTTATCATCGTAGGATATCACAGATTCCACATTGAAATCAAGGTTTGAAATGAGCATTAGACGAAGCACATGATGTGATAAACTGAAAAACATTCATATCAAAAATAGTTCATCTCGCTTCGCAGCGAGCCAGAATGACAGCTTCACGTGTCAAAACGCGAAGACAGACGCATTTAACAAAGGCTGTCAATGAGCTTAGTATTATTTTTAAAAACTGCAAAGTATCCTCTGACTTTGATGGGAATGAAAGCGTTCACTTGTATAACGTCCCTTTTCTCCATTCAAATCTGTGTTACACTAATAGGGTTTGAAAGCATTCAGATTATTAAAACATTTATTAAGCAGGTTCATGAAATTAATTATTCATAAGGATGGCTCATTTTCTAAAATCATGTCTGGTACATAGCTTACATTATCATTACATTAATATTACCATATTGGCATTATAGTATAAATTATTAAGGATTAGACTTATGTCTTGACAGCTTGCTGCACTTTGTCGTTCTGGGTCTTCTGTTGATTGACTTTACACAAAAACACATCACATTCATAAAAAAACTGGAATGGATTAACTGAGTATGCTAGTGTAAATATTTATTAATGTTAATGAGGTCATTAACATGCACACTGGTGAGATTGATGAATCTCAAAAGTGGACGCAAGATTTTTGATTGAATTTTTACCGCGAAATCACTTTGAACGTGCACTGTTTGAAAGTGATCAAATGTCACTTTTTCTATCATTATCAACAGTACTTGAAGGTATAAATATTTTAGTGTTTTCTAGAGGTATTAAGGGATGGGAGGAAAGAGATCTGATGGAAAACAGGAAGAGGGAGAGGAGCTGCTTTAAACAATAAACGGGTGCTCTGAGCGTGACTTGTGGGTACCATCGCAGAGAACGAGCTCTAATGTAAGTGCATGAACGCACACGTACGTAGACACGCATGCACGCGCGGACTGCACGGATTATAATCCCCGCAGACCCCGGGGCCTTGCTCTCAGGCCCCTCAACTGGGTGACGACAAACATGCCTCTCTGATTTATGGAAATGCAGATGGGGTTTTATTATGCCTCCTCCTGATTCACACACACACACATACATGCTTCTGGGTTCACTAGTGGGTTCAGCTAAAGGAAGGACAAAGGAGGGTCAAACACTCTAGAAATGTGTCAACTCTGCAACGAAAATGGTGATTAGATCATGGGAGTGTATGTGTTTATCATGTGTGTGTGTGTGTGTGTGTGTGTGCTGAGCCAAGCTGTGCATAATGCTGGGACATCTTGATATTAAATTGCTGTAATTACCATGTGTAAGAACACAATAAATTATACAGTATTTTTGGCAGCAAAATAATTCATGCGTGGGTCAGTGCGGTGCCTCCAAGTGAATATGTGCAATATCTTTTGTCCGTACATTTAGAGGTTATGTTTGTGTGTTCGCGCGTTTTTTGAGGATGTGTAAATCTTGTATTTGCACAACCACATACATGCAAGAGAGAGTGACAGCAAGATTTCATGCATGCCCGGTGGCATTGCTCAAATTGGCATAAAAAAACCTGGAAATGCACAAACACAGACACACAGAGGAGACTAAAATTTACAACTGAGCTTCACGGTGTTGCATTAGGGGAAAGATCAGAGGTGTGAAAAATCCAAATGGGATCACATGTGCGTTTGATTCTTTGAGCGGAATATTCATACCTCCAAAGGGAAGGGAACAAGGCAGGGGGGGGGGGGAAGGTATAGGTGTAACAACTGCTTGGTTTTCATTATCGGGGAACATAATCCTCTTTGTGTGAGATACTCCTACTCTCTGGCAGTCTTCTAAGTGAAAGAGGAACAAAGGAGAGACGGTGAGAGAGCAGAAAACGATAGAAGGAGAAAGGGAGGAGAGAAAAAAAAAAAAAAACAGGATACAGAGAACAGGAAGAGCAGGGCTATGCTTGTCCACACACTTCTGAGATGAAAACACATCATTCATCCGCTGTTCCCGTGGTGATGCCGCTGCCAGCTCCTCATCAACCTTAACACTTAAGTAGAAGAGCTCTCATCTCTATTGCCTCTTTCTTCCTGTCATTCTCTCCTCCTCCTGTTGATGCTCTATACCATCCAATGGCTCCATCCTTTCTACCTTTTTCAATTTCTTTTCTTCCGCCTCCACCCCCCCCCTCTCCACGCTCGCTCTGGAGTGCTCAGTATCCCCCCAGTCCTCTGTATCCTCCCACATCTTCCCCTCCCTTCCTTCTCTTTCTCATTTCATCCCCACATCCCCACCCCTCAGCGTTTAGTGATTAATGCGAGTTTTAATTGTCATGCTCACTTTTATGCTCATTAAAGTGTATTATGCAGCAGTTAGGGTATTAAAGTTCAGCCAGAAATTTCATGCATACTGATGAGAATGCAAATGAGCCCAGCGTGAAAGGATACTATGGTTTGTGTTGTGCATGTGTGTGTGTGTGTGCGTGTGTGTATATGTGTGTGTCTGATTATCCCCAGGAGTGAGCAAGAGTGTCATTATCACCCATACTAGCCATCTTAGCTGAGCAGGGAGTCCATCCATAGAAATCATGTTAATGGGAGTCTTAAAGAATTCTTTATGCCTGAATACCTGAATAGTTTGTCACATATAATGCAGCATGTTACCATAAAGCTGCATGCATGTTATTCAGTGAGGTATAATAAATTCAGGAACACATAAAGGTCACCTTAAGTCATGTAGGTGCAAAATAAAACAATGCAAGTTTCAAATTGAGAGTCGGCTTGATTATCTCGTACGACATTTGTGGGTGTTCTTGTAGGCAGTATGGGGGGGAAAAAAAAAAAAGATAAAACAGGCCATAAGCTTGCAGCTACTCTTCATTTTAATCTGTTTGAGTGCAATGCATGCGTGCATATTTGCCCAAAAGCTAACAATATACAGTACCAGGAAACACGCCTGTGAAGAGCAAAGGCTTCCTGGTGCATTCAGCGTCTCGAATAAAAAAAATGAAAACACAGCACCGTTCTGTATTAAGGGGGTGCCTTTATTTAATAGTGACCAAAAAAGAAGAGAGTCTCTTAATATAACGAGCAGCTGAAATGCAAATTTCATACAATGTGAGAGAAATGCACCTAAATTCATAAAGAATGAGCATCAATCTGGTTGTTAGAAGAAGGTATTAGCTTTGTAGTCCATACATGTGTGTGTGTGTGTGTTGCTGTCTTCCCCCAGCCCACCTACAGTTACTTCCATGCTGGGTGAATAGGCTCAGTCATTACTGTGCTTCTACTGCGCTGTCTGCAGGGTAAAATGAGACAATAGTAAAGATTTTCAGCCAGGGGGGCCTAAATCATTTACTCAGCATGGAGCAAGTGTGCTGAAATGAGGCTGCTGATAACTCTGTCCTGCAGGAGCAGCAGGTGGTACTGTAACTGGAACTGGAAAGAAGAGAAGACTGATAAAGTCATTACAGTGATAAACTGTGTATTTATGCGTGAATACAACTATTTAAAATGTTCTCCAGGTGATGATCACAAAAGCACATGAGGTATGTCTGGCCATGGCTGCGTTTTTTTTTTGTTTGTCACGTGATCACAAATTACCCCGCATATTACTGTGTACGGTTTACAATAATAAAGTTCACGGTGTTGACGCGATGTTGAATAAAGGTTTTCAGTGTTAAGAAACGCGGGGCTCCCTCTCTACAATTCAGCAGCAGTTCTGACACAATAAATATCTCTAATCCCTGGTCTGTTCTTGAGCTCCTGTCAAGCTCTGGGCCCCTGAATCATTCATGCTTCCCGCCCCAGTGGTGCTTCTGTCTGAACGAGCAAACAACAGGGAACGCTCATTCCCCACCCGGTCGATGTACAAAATACATCACCGTCCTTTACAGTTATACTTAACTTCTTCCTTCACGTTTTAAGATGCAGCTCACCAGTGAGACCAGATTATGCCCACCACTCTGGCAGCTTCATCAATCAGTACGTTTTAAATAAATACTACATCCATCAACCGAATACAAACCGGAAGAACCGGCAGACATCATATACATTACAATAAATCACAACCTCATTTATTGTACTGTTCCGTTCGAACTTTTACTTAAACCCGTGTTTTCAGCAGCAGGAGACGGCTCTCTGTTTTACACACTCATAACACCTCTGCCAGATATCTCGTCCAACACCAAGCAGCAAAGTTAGCAGCTAGCTAATGATGAAAAAAAAAAACAGATTGTGTTTTCTCAGGAGTTCATGACGAACAAAACAGAGACAAAAGAGCATAGACAAAACAGCCGTCGACATCTGCCAAGTGTTTCTCTGCTGGATGGTTTGACGGGAAAGTGTTTTGCTGACACACATTAGCGATATTACTTTTCCAAGGTGATAACAGTATGTCATGCCTTTTTGTCTGTGTTATTTAAGTTCTTACACCACGGTTTTACATTTCATATTACTGTGACAAAAAAAACGTAAATGAATGACTTGTCCTTTTTTCCATTTTACAGCGTTGACATGTATTACTATCACCTTCTAACTCCGAGCGTGGACCAGAGTTATCATCTCCTTTACGAAAAAGTCCAGAACGAACAAGATAACCACTGGCTGTAGCTGTGTGTGTTTTTTTTTTGCGGTCACCATAGGTGAGGGTTAGGGGGTTTCACTGGGTTACAGTCTTCAAGTTCGCCGCTAGATGTCACTAAATATCACCCACCGAACCTTCAAGTGAACAATAACCACAATACACATCCTGACTCCAGTGTTTCAGCGTAGTCGGCAGAGGTACAGGAAGGCTCACGATTAACATCAGTAGAAATCCAACCACCGCGGAAGTAGAAAAATACTCGAGCTGAAGCACTTTCCGGACTCAAAATTAATCAATCATTTGAGGTGCTCTTTGGATGGGATGCAGATATGTTCAAAAGGTGCCCTCTTTATAAATATTTAAAATGCCTGCGTTATCATATCATGGTCATATTAACCCAATAAACAGACTCCGCTCTCCTTCAACGTGGAGTCAGACAACTGTGAAACCAGTTCATGTTTTCTTTGTTTACTCAACGGTTGGTCTGCTAGTGTTGCCAGCCAAGACACACAATTTTATTCAGTTTTAGGGGTATTCGCTGCTAAAATAAGCCCAGATAAATGTTGTGCTGAAGCAGTATCCACTAATTACCAACATATTAAAACATTAACATGAGCAGAGTGGATGAGTGTATCCTGTTTACTACACTGCATTACTCTATCGTGTGTAACAGTGCACTACGTTACGCACTGATTAACACGTCCAGTCAAATGTACGTTTCCTGTAAATGTCCTGTCATAAAACCAGAAGTCACATTTCCCACAATACGCTGTGTTTTCTTTAAAAGCGCCCACATTCCTGTGGACCTTCACACGTCACGGCAGGGGCGGTGCCGCGTTCACTGCCCCCTCCCCCCAAACCACGAGGCTCCGGTGTTGACAGGCCAATCACCGCCCCTCGGAGCCCAGCCTTCAGTCAGGCTCGACCAGTTCACCGCCAGACAAAGCCGCTCGCCTGTCCCTCTCTGTGTTATATGTGTTAACGCCCTCCAGTAAAGCCACAGCCCAGGAGGAGAGCCGGGCGTTATTAAAACGACCTCCTTTTCAAAGCTTTTTATTCTCCCCTCACAAAGGATTAGCGGCCGTGCGGGAATTCCGCCCTCCAGTCCTCATTTAGCTCAGAGCAGCCGGACAGGCCACGCCCCTCGCTTCATTTGTCAACAAAGGGGTTTGACAAGCGCGGAGAAGCCCCGCCCCCATGTTTCCTTAAAAGGATGATTTGGCCATACACGGCCAACAATCAAACCGTGGGTAACCTTTTCCCTTCCCCATCCCGTATGGTGCGTTGACTTCCTCCGTCGGCGTTAAAGCAGAGCTATCATGGCGGAGCGCGTACAGCAGCCCCCAGCCAAGCGGCTCTGCTGTAGACCGGGCTACAATGCAACATGTAGACCAGGCCAGCGGGCCGCGGGGGCGCCGTGTGGCGGCTCGTCTGCCACGCAGGGCGAATCGAGCAAAACCCAGAGCCCGGAGACTCTCCTGGACATCGCGGCGAGGAAAGTCGCGGAGAAGTGGCCGTTCCAACGGGTCGAGGAGCGTTTCGAGCGGATCCCGGAGCCCGTCCAGAGACGGATCGTCTACTGGTCTTTCCCGAGGAGCGAACGGGAGATCTGCATGTACTCGTCGTTTAACACCGGCGGAGAGGATGTCGGAAGTAGCGGGGAGAACAGCGACGAGACGCGGCTGCCTTTCCGACGGGGCATCGCTCTGCTGGAGAGCGGCTGCGTGGACAACGTACTGCAAGTCGGTGAGTGACACGACCCGGTACTACGGGTAAAAACGAACCCAAAAAAACCAAAAAAAAAACAACCAAAAAACAAAACTCACCCTCCGCTGAGCAATGCGAGCAGTTTGAGTAGTTGGTAAGTGATGAAGGTAGCAGGGTTTGATAACAAAAGGCTGGAGCGGCGAGGCGACGCGCACACGGGGAGGCTTCAGTACAATGGGGCTTTAAATCTGCATGGGATCAATGGGAATGTGTGACTGACTGGGCATTTAAATCCTGTTTTGCTTGGGGCAGTTTGAATTTGAATGTAGGATATAAACCCCTTTGAACAAAATACACAAACGGCACCGGATCCTCAACGACGCCGGGGAAACTTTGAACAGAAAACGCACGTACGTCGTCGGCGTGCGTCTCGTGTCCGAGGACCAGCACCTCCGGAGGACTCGGCGCGCTCGTCTAATGCGAAAAGCAGGAGGACAAGTCTCACGCGTGTCGGTTTGTTTCAGAAAGTCCCACACCTGTTTTCGGGTCAGGTCACGGGACTGACAGTCTGCTGGCAGCGTTAGAAAACACCTCGAAGTGACATTTCATCAAACTGATCTGAACTAATGCCGCGTTTCAGAACCTGTTCCTAGAAGTCTCTCAGGATTCATTGATTGATTTATCTTTTTTAAAATCTCACCCAGTCCTGAACCTTTTTTTTTTTTTTCTTTTTTAAAAAGCCATTTTAAACGATTGCATAAAACTATTGAGCCATAAAGGAAGCTCACAGTAGTTGCAGGGCTGGGTCTTAACTGAAACATTAGGTTTCAATGAGTTGAGTGTTTGTGTCACAGTTCACATGTGGTTCACTAAAAGCTGTATGTAGCCACACGTTGCCTCATATTTTTTATAACAGCAGGGCACTTTGACACTCTATTCAAATCACATTTAGATAGTCTGAATGTTATTCTGTGGTGGTTTTTTTTTAGGTTGTTTTATTCGACCCGCTCACCATACCTGTTTTTTTTCCCTAATGGCAAACATGACAGAGATCATCAGCTATTGCACAGGACCTCGTTTATAACCCACTGAAAGGCGCTGTGGATTTTATTTTGAGTGAAACAGGAACAGACACCTGTGCGCTGTGCGGACAGTTCCTCGTACATACAACTTTTTCTCCATCAGTAACACAAACCCAGTGACTCGGTAACATTTGATTTTTTTTTTGTCACTTTCTCGCTGTTTTTTTCCTGCTTTTAAAGCAGGACCCTCTTTGAGTTTTTAATTACCCGGAGCACATATCAAATCCCCAGCATTCCCATTGTGAGTTTGGCACTTTGTTCCTATTTTCATGTTCATTTGTGTCTTTCAAGCTTCCTGTCGCCTCCAATAGGAAGGCAAACAAAAGCATCTTTTCACCCCCTTGTTAAATAGAAGAGATTTGGACGGAGGAAGCGTATTGAGCACAACGATTCCTTTAAAAGGGCCATGATTCACACCAGTCTACAGCCAATTGGTTCAGGTTTGTGGTGTGTATCCGTAATCAGAAAGACGCTTGGCTGCGGAGAAGCAGACGTGGTGTCGAATGGAAGAGATCGCTCACTTTAATGAAGATGCTTTGGGGTTTGTTTTTTTTTTGCTGCCTTTACCATCGCAGGAGAGTCTCTGGTTGCGTTGCGGTCTGTCACCTGTGAGCTCAGTGGACGTGGGGCACCTTTGGAGAGCGCGGAGGACTGTAATCCCATTACTCCGCATGGCTCATTTGAATTGTAATGCGGTCTGAACACTACTTCAGCTTCTGCATGACCCGTCCACCCTCTTCCCCCACTTTTAAAATGCAGGCCGTTCATGTGGGCTTTGTGTACTCATTGAAGGGCCACAGGGAATACGCACACACACACCAGCCTCTGTCCTGCCAAAACCGGAGGCCTATATATTCCCAGATATTGGGAAATGTTTCTGTAGGGAAGAAACTGAATCTCGGTTGTTATTCCAGAGAGTGAAGGAGGGGGGCTCGATCTGCATGCTTACAAAGAGAAATAACAGTAGTGCACGCACACACACACACATATGGGGAGGGTTTCTTTGGCTGATTGCACCCCAGCCTGGAATTTGCTGGAAAAATAGAGCCAAGAAGTGATAAATAAAAGATGTAATCTCTCCACGTGTGGGCTGTATGAGAGGAGGGAGGTTTCTCGCGGCAGACCTTGAGGAAATGAATTGGCACACATTTGCTGTAGACCCCCATACTCCGCAACAAACCCTCACTGTTAATCAGTGCAAAGATAGAAGAAGTTATTTCTTTTTTCATATAAGAGCAAATGCAGCAGCTTCTCCAGGTTAGACTCCAGCGCCGTGGTATTCCCCGGTTGCAGCCGGCATCGTAGTTTGCAGTGATGTTATTGAGCTATGAGCTGGACCGAAGAATATCTGAAGAGTGCTGCTACAAATACACTCAAGTGAACATAGTAGTCCGTAGGCAATTTAATACCAAGTCTGAAATTGTCTTCACTTTTTCAGACCTACCGAAACATGCAGCGAGTCAAAAATTAAAAGAAAAATGCAGGTTTTGCACTTTAAACTTTTGCCGCAGCAGTAATACGCTCATTATTCCTTGATAATTGGTCATTCGTTGTTGCTGTGCTTGCCATCAGCGGCTTAATTGGCTGAAACATTTCACTGAGTTTCTCATTGGAAGTGGGAAAGTCAAAGTCGGAGCTCTTACACACTACACCGAAAGACTTTGACTCTGCTGTTTTTAATAGCGTAGTCAAAAAAAAAACCCAAACACCTTAAAGCCTGTGCAGTGAGTAAAAGCAGCCAGTAAAACATGGAAAAACACACGACAGCAGCACAGACGATGCTCCAGTATCTTTCTAAACTCACAGAGGAGGACTAACTCTTCGAGTGTGAAGTCATTTGGCAATGAGTTTCATGTAGAGAGGCAGCTGAGTACATGAAAGCCTTTTGTCTATTTCAGTTTGTACTGTGGGATCAGAAAGCAGAAATGGTTCCCGTGTGCTGAGAAAACAGTAAGTTCTACCAAAGGTTTGGAACGTTAGAGAGAGGGAAAAATAACAAAGGGCTGCGGGTAATGATTCATTTCGTTATTGATTTGAGTTAGTTTGGCGTATGACTCCCCGATATCTCCAACACATTAGGTGACATCTTGTCGTCTCGTGTTTTTTTTGTTGTTGTTTTTTTTTTGGTCTGAGAATGGCTCAAGATCTAAAAAAGAGAACATTTTGAGGCCGAGCGCCGCTCTTCCATTTTCACGTTAAAGACATCAAAAGAGTCTATCTTTGTCGCTGAGTGTTTCATCATAAACGTGGACGGTAAACAGCCCATGTCTCCTCTTATGCTTCGGTGCATCGAGATGCTGAAGTATAGGTTTGAGCTGAAGTATAGCTTTTGGTGGTACGTTGAAGTATAGGCTGCAGTGTTTATGTCAACGCTGAGGATTGTTATTTCAGAGGGAGAATCTGTGCCTGCTCTGTCAAAACAACTTCACATTGGAGGGGGAAAAAAAAGAAATCAAACATGTAAACAAATGTACACTGTTATATTTAGACGAGGAGGGAAAACATATGCCGTCATATGTTTGTTGCCTACACGTGTAATCACCTGCGTTAACCCCGTTATTTATGCTGTTTGCACTTTACAGCAGGTCAAGGTCACTTTACAGACTTTCCCTTTCTGTCTCCGTCTGATCCCTTGTTGATTTTCTTCCATTTGCTTCTGCTGTGAGAGGTCAGAGGTCACCGAGGCATCAATGCTGTTAGCATGCAGTGTTTGTTTTCATGTGAAAACAGGAATCCCTCCCTGCTCTTTCGTCTTCTTACTTACCCGCGCAGACAGAAAGAGAAGACTGCACCGGAGAAGGAGGAAAACTGTGTTGTCGTAAAAAACAGAACCTAACGCTTCGGCAAAACGGAAATTTAAATGCTTTTAAACGCTAATCTGCTGCGCCGAGGAAGAATAGAACAGCTACTGAATGCACCGTGTTGGGATTATTTTGGCAACTGTTTTCGAGTTAATGAATTAACTTTCAGCGTCAACTTTGGAGAAGTGCTTCAAGTCTTCTGCAAAATGAACATGAGATGACATCTGAGCAAACCTAATGTACTGTGGAAGCTCATGTGATGCTAATGAAAGCTCCAGAACTGCTACTAAATGGATCTTCTGTGTTTCTGTCAGAGAGAGGCCGACTTTGTGTGTATGTGTGTGTGTGGATCAAAACTCAGCTGCTTATTATAATGGCAAATAGATCCACATTACTGTCATTTGCTCACTGAAGTGCAGTATTTGAGAGTCAGCCCTCAAGTCTGTCACAGGCCTGTTGCTTCATGGACAGCGGGCTGATGGGCAGCGATAGCGTGCCGTCATCGCAGTCTCAGGATTCTTGAGTGTTTGTAGTTTTCCTCACATTTCATCATGTGATGATCCAGACGCACGGCGATCTGTTTTCATGGTCAGGCGTCCGGTTAGACTTGGTTGTACAGGTTCTGTGTCCCACCTGTCCGAGCGTTCTCTGTCCCGAACTGTGTCGTCTAGGACGTTCTGACTCGGTGAGCGTCCAATGAGCATCCAGTGAGGTGTGGTGTCCTAAGACAAGTGTTACTCCTTCTGCTGTCATCATTATGCACTCCTGATTTGTGATAAGCTCGTCCGGGCGGCGCTTCACTCAGAGAGCTCTTGACAGTAGAGTCAAGTAAGAAGAGAAGACACTTCAGCTGCAACTGACATAGTAAATGCTTTTTGTAATGGAGAACTTTGCATAACAGTGGATCTTCTTTTAACACTGTTACCTCAACTTAAAGATTAAATTCAGTATCATGTCTGTGTGTCTCTTCAAAGGTTTCCTGAGGACAGTCTATACTCGTACTTATTTTATCTCTCATGTAAACATGTGTCCTCATGTGTAAAATCCAGTTCTATAGTAAATTATGCTAATATGAGCAAAGCATATCACAGCGTTAATCTGTGTTCTTTGATGCATACATGAAGTCTCGGGCGCGCATAGACGCTGATTTCTGCCAGCTAGCTTTCTCATCTGCAATTTTATGAAGAATCAATGAAATCGGCGCACACCTACTGAATGATGCAAAGATATGCAAGTATGCTCAGAGAGTGTGCACATACACATGCATAAAGCATGCTCAGGCTTTTAGCTTGTTGATCAGCATTAATAGTGCATGCATGGCACCTCAGTATGCTTCTGCTCTGGAAGATCGATTTTTATTGGAGCTACGTCGGGCGCATGCTTCGAAAACCGACGCTTGGCTGTGTTTCACGGGCTGCTCGATGCCGCGTGCAGCAACAATCACCAGCAAAACCTGCCATTTTGAAGAATACCGCTGCACTGCAGTTACCACACTTAAATAAAGAAATCCAATTACATTGAATGTCAGAGGCAAATCAAATAGAGTATTATTGTGAAATATTGTGGCAGCAGATGTCCTCAAACTGAGTCAGTTTTAGTTTTCCTGTTGCTGCTGGTTGAAGTCTTGGCGTGTTGCCCAGGTATTTTCCAGGTCAGTGTCAGACACAGTGAGGAATGTAGCTAAATTTTTCATTTCTGCTTCCACATGAGTGGAAGATGCAGCATGAACACATTAATGGCCACAGATGAGTAAAGTTGACTTGGCATGTGCTGTTGATAACACTTTTCAGTTGGAAGAGTAAGACTTTTAAGACTTTGGTCGGTCAATGTTTTTTTTTCCTCTCATAACCTCTGGCCACGACATTTCTAGAAGGATTTAGCACTCTATCCACATCCATCCACGTCTCCCTGATCTGTATTCCTCCGCCGTATTCTTTCATCATTAACCTTCAACTCAAGGGAGAGGAGAGGCGGCGGAGCAGAGAGGCGGATCGAGGGGTGGGTGGGGGTGGGGGGGCGTAACTAGTTTACCTCCATCTGCCTGCGATTGGCTCGATAAATCCCGTTCATCAGCGCATACACGTAGCCAATCTAACTACCTCGTGGACAGCGCTGGTAATGCCCGTACTAGTTGTTTGAACAACTAGTGCGGGCTGGAAGATGAACCACTGCTTGGCAGAGCTGGAAACCGGTGGAGCTGTCTTTTTTATCCTCGGGTCGTCCGGGGAGTTTAGCCCATTCCCACACTGTCTCAGCAAGTCAAAGCCTGCCGCTGTCCTCGCCTCACGGGAACCCCGGGCCCCGTGGAGGTGGTCTCCAAGGAGGAGCGCCCATCAGACCTCAGCAGCTCAACAAACAGAGTTGTTCAGTAAATAAAAGGTGAACTGCTCTGAGCATTTAGCGCTACACTATGCTCAAGATTTTCTGAGGTCACTGCTGCCAAACGGGCCGTTCTTTGTCTTTTTCTTTGATGAGACCGTCATGTAAAAGAGACACGGTGAGAGGAAACGAAAATAAAAGTTTGCCTGTGGTCCTGTGGTGTGTGTAGCCAGACAGAAAGAGAAGCGTGCGCGTTTTGTCTTTGTAGAGCAGGCAGCTCACCTCTCTCAGTCTCAGTTCAGAGTGTTAATCAGAAGCTGCTTATGAGCAATGCTTGCCTTTTAATGGGAACTTAAAGGTGTCATCCATCAGAGGCTGTTACCTCAGCTCACAGCCAGAGCTTAATGCTTAATGAAGACTGATCATCCACCTCTCTATTGTCCTCTCCTCTCTTACCCAGAAATGACCGAATGTGCATCAGATCATCACGTCTGACAGCAGAGACACGAACATCATAGCAGCCGAACGTGCATTACTTGAACCTTCTCTGGCTGATAATGCTCCCGACATCTGCTCTCAGAGTCTATGGGTGCGTTTGTTGGAGACATGGAGACAAATCATCACAGTGTTTGCATAGCCAAATTTACAAAGTGCTCACACTGTGCGTCACACAATATAAACCCCCTTGACTGTGTACCAACCGATGTAGATCCCCCCCCCCCGTGTTGTTACAAAACATATAACCATCCACTTCCTGCTTTTTGCTCTGGCTCGGGGATCTCCTGTCTATCTGGGGTTAGTTTGTTGTTGCATTTCTTAATCTACAGTAACGAGCAAATGATCTCGTTCTCCTGGTCCAACTGTAGGCCTTTCCCTGCCTTCAGCTCCTCTGACTCACCGATGTGTGGCTGTTTCTGGGTGAGAGTGGTTTAGCTTCAACAGGTAAAGCACGTTGAAATGAGACAAGTAAAACCTGGTTTTAAGGCGCCCGTAGAGAAGATTTAAATATGGATCTATTGTTAAAAACACTCCCAGGAAAACTGTTGAGCAACTTCACTGCCAAAACCAGTGACCGAGTTATTGTACAAAAAAAGAAAAAGGATAGTTGTCAATTTGAAGTGAAACCGCGACCTGTTCTTATTTAATTTGTGGCTGTTGGTCAAACAAAAGGGACAGGCTCTGGGTAATGAAGCGAATTTGCGATCTATATGAAAGACCAGATGATTCATCAGTCAATCAATCAATCAATGTAATTAAAAAAAAAAACAAAAAACATCAATTTCAAAGCAGGAGGAGCAGAGGCATCCTCACTTCAAGTCAAAAACTCATTCCACATACATTTTCTTATTAGACCTTCACTGTCAAATACTCCATACTATCACTTCAAATGATTTCTAAAAGTTTCAGGCTTCATTCGACATAACCATGTTGATGTGAGGATGTGAAGGTCCAGAGCGACGGAAGACATTATTCAGCGATAATCATCATATTAGTCGATACCGAAAGTAATTGTTGCAACTGATTCATCGTGATTATGAACTGCTTTAAAAACCTGTAGCTCTGCAAACGTTCTCACACTCGGGGATGACACAAGCTCTCACAAGCCCTGCACATTCATCCGGCGTGTTTCTGCACAAAAAGGGGTATGCCTGGCATGCGCCTGCAAGTTGAGTCATTGTTTTCATCTGTGAGAGATGAATAATGTCAGGACGTGTGGTGGAAACGGAATGTATTTCAAAACCGTATCGACTGGGCTTTAATGCAGTTTAAAGCTGGGAGGGGCCGTGAGAGAAATGGATGGTTAAGGGAGGATGATCAGATGAATGTGTGCGAGCGTAGAGTTAAAGTGAGGGGCGGTGGAAATGCTGAGGATGGATGAAGTTTCACTGTGTGAAGTAAGGTGGGATAAGAGGGCAGCCTCTGTCCTTGGACAGATATTGTTTCTACTCAACACCAGAGTGAGAAAAGTCTGAGCACGCAGCCAGTTAAATCATGGTCACAGGTCACAGCGAGGATGGGAGGAGACATGACGAATCACATCACAGCTGAACAGGAAACGGCTCCAGCTGGTAAATGAGATGCAGAGAGTTGGTTGTAGGAGTTCAAACGGAAACAAAACCCTAGCGTAGGATGGACAGAAACCAAAATAACAATGTACACAAACAAGAACGGTCAGATTGATTAGGGAGAAGAGTTTACCACTAAGCAAAGTGATTGTACTTGTATTTGTCTTCCAACCCAGTCACACCTGCTGTTTAAGCATTCCTCCTCCAGAAATGTTGAACAAGCTGTATTGTCCATTTAGCCCAAACAGAAAAGGAGGTGGAGGGTGTGTAATTCTGGTTTGATGCTCTGCCACGATAAGGTGTGACCTGCATCCTGTTTTGACAGCAGGGGCCCCTCCTCCCCGGTGACGCTGTAGGAAAGTATTCTTTCCCCTTGCAGCCATGCCGTTATGACGTTACGCTGACAGTTAAACGGTTTCTCTCAGTGAGCCAGAGACAAAGACAGGCCGGGGTATGTTGTTGGATTGGTTGCTCCATATTCACGTATGTACGTGCAGACTTAAAATACTCTGAGTCATCATTAACTCGTCTATAACAACATTAAGGAAGTGAACCCTTTCGCTTCCCACTTTATGACACCCATATTTCTCTGCATGCAAAGCCGCTGCGTGACTGTATAGATAGGAAAATACATCAGACACATTTACTGGAACGGGTCACATCTGTTTGGTTTTTAATGCTGTAACTGCTTGTAAAGTCAATTCAACCACAGCACTATGTGGCTTTGTGTCCATTACATATTTTAAAAAAACGCATTGATCTATTCTAGCCGTTTCGCCAACATGCCCTACCCTAACCCAAACACACCACACACTGCTGTTTTCAGGCTGTTTGTGACCTCAAGGAAGCAACTGTTGGCGGTTTAGAGGCCAAAGGTCCTTGTTGGCTCGTGCTTCAGGCTACAGCAGGTGTGTGTGAGTGTGTGTGTGTGTGTGAGTGTGTGTGTGTGTGAGTGCGAGTGAGTGGGTTGAGTTTGTGTGTTTGTTTGGACAGATGCAGCACAGCAGACTCAAGTTTAGTATCCCTGCAGAGTTTTCTTCTTGGTCAGTTAGTGTTACACTTGTGTCACAAAACTGTAGACGCAGTCGATATTTTCACTAGTGCTGTTATGGACTTACAGAGGGTTGAAGGACGAAAGGGAGAGGTTTTTTTTTTTTTTAAACCAGCATTATCTACATTTTCCGTAGATAATAAAATGTCTCGTCTGACATTGTAATCCAGCACTGAACTAGAGCTGCAACTAATCGTTTTAGCGTTCTGTATAGTTTTTGAAAGCGTATGATGACTTATGTACGGTAATAAAGTTGTGGGATTAGGGAGAAAAAAAAAGTTTCTCCTGCATCTTAAAGTTGCAGCTTGCTGAACAGCAGCCTCTCCGTGAATGCGTCAAATGTCCGAATCTGGGGTGTCCTTGAATGTATCATCAAGGAACGTTATGGAAACGATCCTCCTGCGGCTACCAAACTAAGTGACAAATAAAAAGCATGTCAATTTTACCCCAAAAAATGACCCAGGTCTTAACAAAAAAACTACGGCTCAGATGCTACAGAGTGAACAGGTGACTCATACTGTAGTTGACGGTTGGAGAGGTTAAAATGGGAAAACATATAATGGCTAAGTAACGCTACGATGTGAAGTGTTTCCGTGTTATCTGTTTCGCTAAATGTTGCAGTGGGACTGTGGCAGAGTAGCGACTGCATGCTTGAAAAACATGGCCAGGACTCTAATCTCAGGAGATAGTGAGTATAGACCCAGTGGAGGGAAATGGTGACATTGAGGGAAAGCAAAATGCAGAGACAGCTGGAGTTGCACCACAACACTCCCACAGGAGAGGAAGCAGCATTCAGGTTACGTCCAAGTTAACTTTATCCACTCAACGTTTCCCTGTGCGTGCGTTGGTTCCCACAGTGTTGGAGCTCTCTAAGTGGGCTTCTCCCCTCGGCCTTTTATTGGCCTGCTTCACTCAGGCGCTGGTTATTCCCACATCCTGCAGTTTTAGGTTAACTTCTTCCTTTTTGCTCATCTTACTTTCTGGACCTTTTAGCCAATATCAGACGTGATCAAAGATACAACGTTCGAGGGGATTGAGTATAAATTCATGTTGTTTTATTCAGCGTCTGTAAATGCTGGAGGATTTGAAAGACACTTGAGCAGTGATTTTCACTCATTCAGAGATTATTCACGTAATTTGCAGCCGACACTGCTCACGGCTTAAAGAATAAGATTTAATAAACTAAATCAGATCAACATGTAAGCAGAGCCTAAAAGGTTTTATTTGATTTTCTCTATGTCTGTATGGAATTCCTGCGCTCATTAGCAGCAGCAGAACCACTGCAGCTTGTGAGGATTTCTGTGGAGACCGTGCAGTATCTCTGGAGTGGAAACAAATGCATTTGGATGAGGAGAGGCATTGGCTGGCCTGCTGATGGTCCTCAGAGGCTAAACAAATGACTTTCACCGAGCACATCAGGAGGAGACGGCACTCAAACAAATGCTTTTAAATGGAGAAAGACGGGGAGGGGAAAATCCTTTTCTGTCCTTTTAGAAGCTCGCTGCCAAACCTCTGATGGCCAGTCTTCGTCTTAGCAAAGACACAGTCATGTAAAAATTAATGTGTTTGTCTGTCTCTGATCCTCCATGGAGGACTCAGGTGCTGACCTCTGAGACGGTTCTTCTCAGAGTCGTTGTAAACATTAGAGATCAGGTTGAATTCAAACTCAAACCAGTGGACACTTCTTGCATTGTCTTGATCAGTGGCCCTAAGCGGTGCACTTTTTGTAAAAGGAAAAGCAGTCAGATGATCTGCCATGCTTTTGTGTGCTATTCCAACAAGTTATGTTATTATTGGTTAAATCCACTTTTGTTGCAGACGAAAAGTTGGAAAATGCTGCCTTTTCGCCTGACAAAACGTGCTGCTGTACAAAAAAAGCGTGGGAAAAAAATGCATCCACTTCACTTTTGAAAAGAAAATGGCTGTCTTCAGTAGCCTCACTCAGTAGCAACGTAAAAGCGTACGCAATCGGGAACCCTGAGTCTTTATAACCGTTTCAAACATTTGAATCAAATGTAAATCGTCTTTTTGACCTTTTCACCTGGGGTTTTCTGGTACATCTGCTCAGAGCATTTGTGCGACAAAAACAACGCATAGACCTTCTAGAGGTCACACTCATCCAGCTCCTGTCACTCTGAACTAGACCCTACCTCGCGTGACACCTGCCGTCACGATCCTCGCATTACGTCTGGCTGAATCAGAGTGCTTTGATAGATGTAATGCTAATCGATTGATTCGCTGCCACCGCTATCTGCTCGGATTAAAAACCACTGAGAAGTTTACATCGGTGCGCTTGCTCTGCTAAAAGGCCCGTCTCTCTCTCGCGCTCACTGGCAGATTGAGTCATTCTTTGAGTGCAGCGCCTTTTTTGTCACTAAGGGGCCGGTTTGCTCCCGGTGCTCACTACAAGCCAGACAGACCTCGTTGGAGCCTGAATGGCAGCAATTAGACACAAATTTCAGCCGAGGTCCCTTTGTATTGGACAGCGAAATGGACACCATAAAACAGCTGCTTCAGTGGCGCTCGGCAGAGGAGTCGTTTTCTTGTCTGAGTGACGAGACCCTTTGCAATTTCTCATGTGTTGTAAAGGCGGCATCTTGCTTTTCTGACAGAGCTGAGGAATTTCTGTCCGCTCGGTCGAGGAGGACTCCTTCCTCCTTGTAGTATTTCAGTGCAGTCTGCTATTTCAAGTGCCCCGTTTCAGCAATGAGAGATCAGGTTGAAAAGGAAACACCCGCAGTTAAATCAAATAAAAGGAAAAATACATCAGAAATAACAAAAGCATCCCTACAGCCACCATAGGACTGAAGCTGGCTTTAGAAATAGTGCCAGTTGTCATGTGTCATTGTTCATTAGTGTGTAAACACACACACACACACACACACACACACACACACACACACACACACACACACACACACACACACACACACACA
>JAPQRN010000005.1:25800860-25813692 GCA_037367275.1 Coranthus polyacanthus
TGTGTGTGTGTGTGTGTGTGTGTGTGTGTGTGTGTGTGTGTGTGTGTGTGTGTGTGTGTGTGTGTGTGTGTGTCAGTTGTGGCTGATCGTGGTTCAAGGCCTTTTTACTTCAGACCCGCTAATGATAGAGCCAGTCAGACTCACTACAGCTAATTATGTTTGTTCATTGTTTTTATCTTATTATGTAATGGTGTTCTCATAGAATCCTTTAGGGGACAGGAAAACGCTGAATTGATCCCGCTTTCATTATCTGTGCATCCAAACTCCGGTATAGTGTTTTCCTATGTGCAATAAAGCTCAGTTATTGTCCAAAAACCACTCCAACACAGTGAGTCACACCACTGCTGGTTGACATGTACATCAATTACAGTGGATTTTACATTGTAGTTTATTTCAGTCCCACATACACTGTCCTGCTGCTGGAAATACTCTTTAAAGCCCCACTTATACATGAAGCACCGGCTGAAAAATAGTCCCCGACAAATGCACGACGTTTAAGGATTAAAACCTTTGTATTTAAATGAAAGTATATGTTGCAGTACAGAAAAATACAGAACAACGCCACCTTTATTCAGCTCATACATATTCAGATTAAATCATTTTTGTTTTTGTTGTAATATAAAGTGTCTTAAATAAATACAATGACGAGCTAAGCAAGCTAAGAGTTAGCTAAGTTAATTAGTCAGTTAGCCTAGCCTAGCCTAGCCTAGCTTAGCTTAGCAAGGCTTGGAAATAAGGAGGAAACGGACAGAACCATTACGAAAACCAGCTCTAAAGCTCACTCTTTAACATTTTACGTCACAGTTGTATCTGTACAAAACAAAAGAAGCAGACCGTGTATTATAATAAGCAAGCTGTTTAAACTTGCTAGCAGTCTTTATGCCAGCTACGCTAACGTTCAGCTAGCGTCATAATTAACAGACAGAGTGCTATTAATCCTCACGCTCACAGCAAAGCAGATAAAACTTAATGAGCTGTTCAAAGAGAAGCAGCGATTATCTAATGAAAGTGCTTTTACTCATCCCCGTGTATGCAGCTACTCTTTAACGCGGCCTAAAAGGATGTTCACCAACCAAACAAAAAGCAAGAGAAGAGAAGGGTGGATCAGTAACAGCTCTCCCTTGTAACTGGCACTGTGTTCAAATAACCAAATACTCAACCACACGTCTCAGCCTTTCTTGACTTTTTTTTTGAATCTGTTATTCTTGTAATTTCCCTTTTGCACTGCATGCGATTTGCCCTCACGTGATATCTCAGGGTGTACTCCCGACGCTGTCTAAAATGAGAAGTCTCTGCACGGAGGCAAAGACAAAAAGCGTCTGTACATTTGTGGTGTTTGTCTAACAAGCTGATCATTCTTGCGATACACAGCTGAGTCATACCGTTCAGTGGCCTCTGTGTTTAATCACCAGTATCAGACTTGTTAAAGTATCATGCTGGGAAATAATCTCATACACAAGGTCGCACAGTCTAGTCATAAGTGAACTATTATGCTGCATGGCACACTGTTTTTCCTCTGCTCTGTTTTAAAGTTTACTTTGTACAGACTAAACTCACTGAACTTGTCTTTTCTGCGTAGCTGGTCCTTACAGTGGCCTGGGGGAATTACTGTACAGAGAAAGTGTCCCCATGCACACTTTTGCCAAGTATCTCTTCACGTCGCTGCTACCTCACGATGCCGAACTGGCGTACAAAATTGCACTGAGGGCCATGAGGTGAGTACCCCGTTACCCTATTTAAAGCGTCTTTTTTTTCTTTTCCTTTCCTTCCTGTCTGTCCAAGAGGAACTTAAAAACGAGAAAGGGGGAACAAAAACAAAAAAAAAGAAGGCGGGCAGAGTCGGGCAGTCATTTCCCTTGGATTGGACGAAGCCATTAAGCGTAACCGGCTTCTCTGCCTTCTTTAAGTCTCATTTGGTTTGTGGGAAAGACTGCGAGGGGAAACAGAAATGGAAGAAGCAATAAGAGAGACAGATTTAAGGCTATCTGGGGCACTGTTTAATGACAAAACCTCCTTTTGCTGGAATATTCACTAAATAATTCAACGTTGCTGAAAATGAGTTTTATAAAATATGTGAATAATAAATATATGCTGTTGGTTTTTTTTTTTTTGGTTTTTTTTTTTCCCTCTGACCGCCACGGGTGTTTTAAAACTTTATTTCTACTCACCCAAATTAAACCCCTTTGATTTTCATTATATGTAAAACTGTACTTTGAAAAAAAAAAAAAAAAAAGCATTACACGTGAAGAATAACACACACACTCTGCGAGGAGGGGAAATTAAAGTAAGCTGTTACACTTAAACCCATCTTTATTCTCAGTGTTTACGGCCTCAGGCAAACATCCACCTGAGTTTAGCTGTGGGAGCACGCAAAGGAAAACTATTGATTTTTTTCTTTTCTTTTTTCTATAACAGGTTTATTGTCCTCCGATAACCTCCTGCCCTCTATGGCATGTGCCTCTAACCGATATGTCTGTGTGTTTTTTGATTAAGGACTCATTTCTTTTTCTTTTTTTGTGTGTGTGTGTGTGCGCTCAGGTTGCCGGTCCTGGAGTCCACGGCCCCCTCCGGTGACCTGTCCCGGCCTCACCACATAGTGTCAGTGGTGTCCAACCGCTACCCTCGCTGGTTCACTCTCAGCCACATAGAGTCCCAACAGTGTGAACTGGCCTCCACCATGCTCACTGCTGCTAAAGGTACCCAGTATAGTTTTCATAATGGCAATTTGCATCCGTATTTTAGGTTCATAATGAATGCCGCGTTCTCTCGTTGTCTCCTTGCTTCTTAAAACAAGCA
The DNA here is from genome assembly GCA_037367275.1 of Coranthus polyacanthus. NCBI lineage: Eukaryota > Metazoa > Chordata > Actinopteri > Kurtiformes > Apogonidae > Coranthus > Coranthus polyacanthus. The sequence continues at coordinate 25,803,657 of JAPQRN010000005.1, forward strand.
TCTGGTTATCGTTGGTCAGGAGTGACGGACGCATCAACACATTATTTGATAAGTTACCGATTGAACGTACGCTTTTTGTTTTGTGTATTTATTTTTGCCCACTATAAACGTCTAATTTCCACATTTCACCACATTCAGATTTCCTCTTGAGTTTCAACTGTAATGATGTTGATGTTTCTTTATCACAACGCTTGACTTTTAGGTCAAGTAGACAATGGGTGGCAAAATGGCAAAGAGCATCTCAGAATTTCTCAGTTTTTACATTAAAAAACACCTTTCATTTGAACCTACTCCACTTTTCAATTTAACCGTAAACATGTCAGAATAGTGTGATACAGCTACACTAGCACAGTTTTTATTTTGAGTCAAACCTTTTTTTTTTTTTTGGAAGATTATGTTGAAATATATATCAGGCTTTTTATTATTACTGGATTAATTGAGGTCATATTTAATACAGTAAATACTGTATGAATGATGCCCTAGAGGGAAATATCAGACACAACAGAGGAATTTGTATATTTGGGTAACAAGATGAGGTGAAAATGACTTATCTTTCCCTGTTTTTTGTTGTTGTCTTATCAGGTGATGCTCATAAGCTAGAAACAGTGTTAGAATCTATCCAGAAGAACATCCACTCTTCATCCCATATCTTCAAACTGGCCCAGGATGCCTTTAAAATCGCCACGCTCATGGACACTCTTCCAGACATCACACTGCTCAAAGTCTCCCTGGAGCTGGGCCTTCAGGTAACAAAAACACACACACGTATACACACAAAAACACACAAACGTACCTTCCATGTCACGAGGACGGAGCTGATGTTGTGTTTCTCACAGGTGATGAGAATGACGCTGTCCACCTTAAACTGGCGGAGGAGAGAGATGGTGCGGTGGCTGGTAACGTGTGCTACTGAAGTTGGTGAGATTTGCTGTTGGTTTTTCTTTCAAGGTGCCTTTGCGCGCTTAAACATGTGACCGATTTTCAAGAAACAGCACGGCACACTTCACAAGACCCTCAAAAGTGGATTCCAGAGGGCTCCCAGCAGGAGCAAATGAAGGGGGAAGGAATGACTGGCAGGGTAGTAATTATGGAAGATTGTGGGCTATGTCGATTAAGTGGGTCTTATGTTTGGACTTGAATACTGAAACCCGATTTCCCTGAAGTGGACAGGAAGCGGAGTCCAGAGGGACGCAGTTCTGTAGGGGAAAACTCTCCTCCCGGATGATTTCTTATGAATGTAGGGAATGACAAGGAGTCCCTGTTTCTGTCGGCCGGGTTTGAATGGATTCATTGAGAACCGGCCGGTAGCACAAGACCACGTAACGTCAGAGAATTTAAAACAGAATAAGCAATTAGATGGTAAAATGCCATTGTAAGACTAGCGATGGTTTAGTTTATTAGAGTCCTGCTGCTGCTGCTGCTGCTGTTGTTGAATGAAAGTCTGAACAGAAGTGTCCTGGAGACATAAAAGTTGACTGGTACTTTAAAGATAATGTCTTTTACAGAATATGTTACAAATGAAAGGGAACGAAATGGGCCCCAATTCAGGTGAAACAAAAGGACAGCGCGCATAAAATATGAATAAAAGTAAATATAAGTGAAAAAGTATCAGAAATTCAGTTCAGCGAGGTTGACAATACAGACTGTGTTGGTTTAAAATTGCCTTTAAACTCTTTATTGAAATGACCTCTACGTTGAAAACCAACCAGAGCCCTCTTCTAAGGATCTAAAATTGATCCCCGAGGCACGCCTGACATTTCTTTTCTTCTCTGCTCAGGTGTCTTCGCGCTGGACAGCATCATGCAGAACTGGTTCACCCTCTTCACTCCCACAGAGGCCACCAGCGTCGTGGCAAGCACGGTCATGTCCAACAGCACCATCGTCCGTCTGCATCTGGACTGCCATCAGCAGGAAAACTTGGCCAACTCCGCCCGCACCCTGGCCCTGCAGTGTGCCATGAAGGACCCCCAAAACTGTGCCCTCTCAGCTCTGACACTCTGCGAGAAGGACCACATTGCCTTCGAGACAGCCTACCAGATTGTACTGGACGCAGCCGCCACAGGAATGAATTACACACAGCTGTTTACAATAGCGCGCTACATGGAGCATCGCGGTTATCCCATGAGGGCGTACAAACTAGCAACGTTAGCCTTGACTCACCTCAACCTCAGCTACAACCAAGACACACACCCGGCGATCAATGACGTCCTCTGGGCATGCGCTCTGAGTCACTCACTGGGGAAAAACGAACTAGCAGCTGTCATTCCTCTGGTGGTGAAGAGCGTCAAATGTGCCACCGTCCTTTCAGACATTTTGCGGCGATGCACGTTGACGACGCCAGGGATGGTGGCACTGCACAGCCGCAGAAACTCTGGGAAGCTGATGTCTCTGGACAAGGCTCCGCTCAGGCAGCTACTAGACGCCACGATTGGGGCCTACATTAACACGACGCACTCACGGCTGACGCACATCAGCCCGCGGCACTATAGTGAGTTCATCGAGTTCCTCAGTAAAGCCAGAGAGACTTTTCTCATGGCGCACGACGGACACATCCAGTTCACACAGTTCATAGACAACCTGAAACAGATATACAAGGGCAAGAAGAAACTCATGATGCTTGTACGGGAGAGATTTGGTTAAAAGAGGATCAGAAACCAAATCAACTTTACTTGAGTCTCCTTTTTTTTATCCTTTCTAACTTGAAGTGAAAACATATGGAGCCCCAAAGTGTTACATGTTAAATAAGCAAGACACGACGAACTAAAAAAATATATCGATGGCTTAAAATTGTGTAAATATGTAACCGGTAATTTGTGAAATAGTTACAACTCCCGCCATTAATATAAAATATTTTTTACATTATCCTTATCATCAATAAAAAGCTTTAATTTTTATTTAATCAGTTACAGCATCTTTTATTTCACGTCGTACTTCAAAATATCACTCAGTATCAATGGTGTAACTGTGAGGCTACAGTACGTCATGCTACAACAACAGAAAAAGAGGGTTTTTTCCAGTATTTTTTGGAAAAAACACTGTTAACACTGGTTCTCCACAACCAGCCTAGCTAGTTAGCGAACTGCGTAGTCAGCTAACTAGCTAGGCCAAGCTACTAGCCTAGCTACCTAGTAGTTAGCATAGCTTTTTTTTTTTTCTTTTTTTTACTCAAAAACAGAAGTATGTGTACGGTGTTTATTCACAGTGCCACCACGAGTTAATTAATTCAAAGTTACTGTATTGCGTGGTTTCTACGGCTAACAACAGCTAGCTAGCTAACTACACCCGGTAGCAGTTGTTGAACGTCTTCTGAAAGTTCACCTACATAACAAAACAAAAGCTATTGTTGAACTGGCTTTCAATAGGTTCTGAAACATCACACGGCTGTTGTTATATTTTTGGTGAGAGTATTTCATATGACCGTGTTTTATTTTGTTTAGCATGGAACACTTTGGGACTTCATAAAAATAATACTCCTATGATTTCAGACTGCTGGGTCTAATGTAATTATAAACAGGGGCAAACATTTTTGAATTAAGACTGTGACGTGAAAAGTCCGTGACAGCGAAACCAAGTGTCGGCAGATTCTTGGCGGACAATTCATTGTCGGCGATGATGGGAATGAGATATAGAACTTCTTTTTTTTTTTTTTCTTTTTTTAGGGTAAACTTTCTCAAAAAAAGTGACAAGTGTGAAGACGAAGAAGAAAAACTAAATGGACTATAAACCATAAAAGCGGCACCTGGTATTGCTGTGTATAAAACTGTTGAGTTTGCAGAAGAAGAGAACTGTCGATTTGTGAAAGCTTGTGTTTCCCTTTATACATACATATATATACGTGTATATATATATACGTATATATATATACATATATATTAAAGTGAGAGAATAAGAGTTTTACACTGAATATATACTGTATTGTCCAGTGGCAAAATGTCCACCTTGCACTCCTCCTACTTTCCTCAGCTAACGTTCACAGCCTCAAAGAGAAGAGAAATGGCTTTAAACCAAATGGAGCAGCTCCATCTGAAGTGACAAGTACCTCTTTTAAAGGATCCAGCTTTACTCTCTCCCAGTTCTCGCCCATCTGCTCGGTGTAGTAAAACTGCATTCAAGGAGAAACTCCACAATCCATTCACTTGTCCGATATTTGTTTCTGTCGTCTTTAGGCCGGTTATTTTGGCTTTGCAGTGTTGTCCGCGAAGACCGTTCGGTATGCTTGTTTTACAGACGAATCCATCACGGTAAACGCGGGAAAACACATAAAACCGTCGCAGTGCTCGACCTTGTGGAAACACGGCGACTGTCCACACGCATTCTCAGGGATTTCTCTAGAAAAACAAAAAAAAAACAAAAACAAACAAACAAACAAAAAAAAAGCAGACAAAAAGAGGAAGAAAAAAACAAAACAAAAGCATTTTATCGTCCTGTATATATGAAAGTATATGTCTGAAAAAAAAAAAAATGTATATGTTAACTAATTTATGACAAGAATATTCTATGTAAGGCACAATACTTGAAGCTGCAGTACTTTGGTTCTTGAAACAAACAAGAAGAAAAAAAAAAACAAAAAAAAACATATCAGAAGGACTTCAAAGCATTCGCCTTGCATTGCATCAGGGCCCGGTTCAAACGGCGGCCGGTTCGGTTCTGCGGACATGGAATGGACTGCACGGCGCGAACCGGCCGCTAGGGGAAGTGGACGCGCAGAGTGCGTTCCTCCTCCTCCTCCTCCTCTTCCTCTTCCTCTTCCTCTTCCTCCTCTTCCTCCTCCTCCTCTTCCTCTTCCTCTTCCTCCTCCTCTTCCTCTTCCTCCTCCTCTTCCTCCTCCTCTTCCTCTTCCTCCTCCTCTTCCTCCTCCTCCTCCTCCTCCTCCCAACACAGTGGCGAATCGAGGCTGGTAAACGTGTATGTTTCACGCTGTGTGTTGTCCGACGTGGGTGTGACTTTCCGCGGTATCCAGCCGCGTGAAACGTGGCCTCACGCCTCCTCAGTCACTTGAAGAAGCTCCGTTTTTTTTTTGTTTTTTTTTTACGCCTCGCCTCCACGCCTCTTCTTCTGACATCTCGACCTTTTTGCGGGACAGAAAGTTGCCCTATACTGTAGGTTTTTTTTTTTTTTGACTGTTCCACTTTTTTTTTTTTTTACGCCTTTTTTGTGTTTTTATTTAAAAACCCTCCTTCCTCTGTAACCGAGTTGTTTTTATTCCTCTCTAGACTTCCTCACACAAGAACAGCCTTCTTTCTTGCCTTGTCTTAATGCTTTAAAACAACCAAATGGGAGTTCTGACTACCAAACTTTATTTCATAAGCCAACCGACTGGGGTCACAACCTTAGTGTCTTTCATTTTCTAGCTCGACGGCTGTGTATTCTGTGCTTTAAAAGCTCCTTTCATCTGTTTTTCAGTGAAAACAATCTCTGTTGTGTCTCGTCCCCTCCCTCATTAGAGGGCTGTTGTTAGCTCCTTTTTTTTAGAAATAAAATATGCTCCATTTTTATTTATTATGTTAGGTAAAACGATTGTACAACCATGTCAACATGCTCATGAAGATTTATACACTGATCGATTTATTTATGTAACTAAATCACTGTTTTATAAACTTGTTAATGAATCATTTTGTTTTGATTAAATTACTTTTTTGAGAGGACAGAGTCTTTAGAATTATTTCTGCCCTCACTTGAAGTCAAGGGGATGCGTTTGTGTTATTTTCAAACGTTTTTCTGTCTTCTGTCATTTTCCATCTTCGTCGAAAACTGCGCCGACGAGTGATTAAGGTGAGTAGAGGTACGGTTAAATAAAATAAAACTTTACAGTGAACTCACATCCACACACAAAAAAAAGATCTATTTTATTTACTTTAAACATACGGTACTTTTTTTTTTTTTTGAATCGCGTATTTTTCACTGTAGTAACAAGTAAATAACGAGGGAAGGAAGAGAAGAAAACACGGCTTCACATATATCAACAGCAGTCATTCTTAAAAATGTAAATGCACGCATTTGTAAAGCTTCAGTTTAACACATCTATGTAACATCCAGGTTGACATTGTTCACTGAAAACGGGTTTCACAGGGTAACAAATCTAAGTGCAAACAGCGCTGGGGAAAAACGCTGAAATTTAACCAATCTCGATATTAATTTCATGAACGTAACGCCCCTGAGATGCACTGCTGCGCTTCCGTGGTTTTTTTTTTCCCAGAGCCTGAAGTCACGTTTCATGGTTTTCCTTAGTGCGAGCGACAGTTTGCTCACAGTCCCAAGGCGCCGTCATGGGACCGAGGTACGAAACTTGGGTTCAAACGTGGTGTCTGGTCTCCCACCGATGCCTGATCAATGACCCTTGACCCTTTCGGTGTTGATGCTGCCAGTGATTTTCATCTGGTGTTCACAGATAACTGACGTTTGACGTGTTCATTTATTTCAAGAAGTGAAAACCCTTATGTTTCTCCTAAAACGTATTTGTTCAGCAGCTTGGAGGACGTATTGAGCCTCCTCACATTTTTCTAAACTATATTAGTGAATGTATTGATTGATGAGGGCTATTGATCCCCTGTCACGTTAAACCTCGTAGTCAGCTGCAGAGCCTTTTCCTTATGAACGGGCAGTGATCCAGCATCTTTACGGAGGACACCTTAATGCAAGATTGATCTGAACTCGGGACCTACAAGCTGTGAACTGTTTTAAATTATTTTGATGCTTTGAAAGTTACACCGGCGCCACACAGGAGGGCCGAGGCAGTGGGAGAGATAACGTCGATGTTAGGAAGGACTTGACTCGTGATGAGTGTGAAGGGAACGACTGCGGGAGTTGTTATTTATTCATGTGTGAAGGGCTGGACTTCACAGAAGTGTGTAAGATGAATGGATCACTGGGATTTCGGTGTGCTTACGCTGCTTTTGTCGAGCTTAAGTTCTCAACAGACTCCCTTAGCAATATGGCTCATCTAGTCCTGCTTGTGGAAGACTTCTTCAGTGAATTTTCTGATTGGATACATAAACCTTCTCAACGCATGTTTTGTTGGTTCATTCAGTTGGTCTCATACCTTGGGAAAATGTCAGACTTCTTTTTTTTTTTTCTTCTTCTTCTTCTTTTACAAATCCTAAATCTGCCCCGACCGTAGCTGTCCTATCATCGTGTCGTATCAGCACAGGCATTTATTTTCATTTTGCCAGAAGGTGAAAGGTTGACAGATGACTCGCAGATTAATGTCCTTGAGGAGGAAGTCGTAATTTCTCTTGTGCTTATTTTACTTCCTTCAAAGATAATTTTGGAATTGTAAGCATTCCTTGTCCTACTTCCTGTCTCTTGTCAGCAGCAGTCAGAGGCCTGTATGGGCAGGAAGCTCTTGAAGAAGGGAAGTTTTGTAGAGGAGACAAAGGACCATTAAATAATGGAAATGTGGTTCCAAGTGAGAGGGAGGATTTCCATACACTGTCCTGTATATCTATCTCTACAGCGTTCGCTTTAAGTTGCGAATACTTGAAGCTGACGCATAAATTGCAGCCGTGATCGTTCATAACTATGTTAACTCAAAATCAACATAATCAAATCGTGATCTGGTGATCAGGAACGGAGTACTTGATGGATGGATGGATGACTGAATGTCGAATCCTCACGCATCAGGAGGCTCTTCTTTATGTTTCCGCAGTGCTCGAGAACTTCACCGTCTTAGACGTCTCGACCGATAAAGACGCGACTACTGTACGAGTAAGACTCACTGTGGACCTTTTGTGGATAACGTCTTTTGGTCCACTTACGCGCCTTTTGCGCAACACTGAAACCATGTGTAATATATTGTGGTGACTATATATTTGCAAATGTAAAACAGAATTTACGGCAAGGAAATCGAACATCGGTAGAAGTTCTAGTCCCTATAACATGCCCAGACCTGCCTCTTTTATGTTTTATCAACATATTCTCTACATTTCTCTCTCAATAATGGCTAGTCCTTGTGTTTTCGTGGTCACTTAGCGGTTGTGTACTATACAAGATGAAGTTTTACCAAGACAAGTCAAAGGTTCCTTTGAAAAGTGATAACAGTGGAACTAGAAGACTAATTGATTCGGGGAACGTTAGATCGCTCTGTTCTCATTTTAAAATGGCCACCTACAATTGCAGTGTCACCGGAATCTCCGCGGCGTCAGTCACTCCCACGTCCACACAGAAACGCGTTTATGGCGCTGTACCTCTGTGCACTGAGCCCTACACGCGGCTTCAGGCTATTTTTTTTGGCCCGTTGTTCAACAGATCACCGTGGCTCGTACGTCAATCAGAGCATGTCCTGTAACCAGGCAGCAGTTTATTTCTGTAACCCCATCTGTGTAACTGGCACCACAGTTAAATCTTATCACCCTTAATCACACATACTCCGCGTGGCCCGGCCTGTTATTCCACTCCTGCTGCCATGCAGTAAAGCCACTGACTCTGCAGCGTTTATGTATCAGTGATGGGAACCACGGAGCTGATGTTTCTCAAGATGAAGACAGACGCTCCAGTCACTCGGGTAAATATGCGCGAATTCAATTCAATGCTTGTTTATTGTTACATTTTCTAAATGGAATTTTCGATTTTCATTTTTTTTGCAGAACACAATTTACCTGCGTTCGATTAACGTTTGCTCAAAACTAAAATCCCCGTGTGTTTTTTTTTAATGCCATATATTTGTAAATGTGGTTGAAGATTTTGGAGACCTAAGTACCTGGCTTTGGGCTGGGTGTTGGTTATTTTATGGGGTTTGTGAACAGTACTGTAAGAAAAGTGCTTTGCTTTCAACTCATGGGTGTTGGATTAAACCAGTTTAATATTGCTAATTGCTATTTTTAATATCCCTGGACAATTGTACAGAAAAAAAGAAAGAACAACAATTTAAATGGTTGATGAAATGCAGTGCATTTGTGGTGAAAAATAAATATTTTCCTCAAAGAAAACGCATAAAAACTTAACAGTTCATTTTCATTCACTGGTAATGTTGTGCTTCTTCTATCTGGGATATTTATGGTATTTGACTACGTAAACCAATGAATTTTGCAGCTTTTTAATGTGTTTTTTGGACTTTACGTGCCTATTTTCGACTGTTTGTATAGACAAGACCACAAACGTGTGCAGTAATCTAAAAGGTAGAATTAAAAACCGTAAATGACATTCCAGATTCAGTGAACGGCATCCCTGAGTTGCAGAAAGCCTAACCCTGGAGCAGCACAGTAGTAGATCACTGCTGTTTGATCAGAGGCAGAAATATGAGGTTGGACAAAGCACCTTGGTGAAGACTGCTAGACTGCACCAATCATCCATCAAGCTCCGGCCTGTCCTTGGAATACATAATGTAATGATAATCTGATCCAGTATGCAAATGACGGCACAGTGGGGGTGACTGCAGGGAAAACAGGCCACCTGCCCTGCAACACAAGTAGCCCCAAACTACAGACAGGTCTGCAGTCAGATTACAGCCAGCAAAGCCGAGAGGCATGCAAAGCGGGACGATTGTGATGAAGGCATTTCCTAACACTGTTTGTGTAGTCAAATTACTGCAGTTGAGATTCACAGGAGCTTAACCAGCACGCGTTAGCGTCAGTCACAGTTTCCAGCTGAACAGTGAGATGTTGTTGCAGCTTCATTTCTAATCCATGTCAGGGCTGGGGGCAATATGTTGCTCGACTCAAATCCCATTGATTTAATGCACCATGACTGTCATGCCAACGTACAGTAGGTAATTAGAAGAAGTGCCTGGCATCGGTAAACCATGTCAGCACACGCATTGGGTTTCCATGTGTTTAGGGGACAATATATTGACTTACATTCACTTCCTGGAGACTTGCCCTAACGACAACATCCCTGACTCTAACATAACCTTAAAAGAATCGTCAACTTTCATGATTAATGGGTCTGCATTTTGTCCAGTAAAGGAGCCAAGTCCCCACAAAGTGAACAGATTTACATCCCCATAAATAGTAAATAATCGGACTACACACACACACACACACACACACACACACACACACACACACACACACACACACACACACACACACCCACACCCACC
>JAPQRN010000005.1:25847988-25860366 GCA_037367275.1 Coranthus polyacanthus
ACGCCCCCCCCCCCCCCCCCGGTTCTGGGCACCCCCCGCGCATGCGCAGCGGCTGCTCCTGCCTCTCCTATGACTGACCGTTAGTGACCTCAGCTTCTGCAGCAGCACAACTTGGACCCGCTTCGGCACACGTGCGCACGCACACGCACAGGCACGCACGCACGCGCGCGCGCTCGCACGCACCCAAATTGCAAAGATATACCCCGCAGGAGAGATGGCCGGGATTTTCGGGAAGATCTTCGTGGGCATTTACGTGGAGATAAAGCGGAGCGACGGTACGTAGCTAGCTCCACACACACACACACACACACACACAGAGAGACGGAGACAGAGAGAGCTCTCCATCCGGCAGGTCCGGATGAAAGCGGCTAACGTTACCACGCACCGCAGCGGGGTTGTTTCTGCTAGCTAGCAAGCCGCTACACCATCCTCTGTCGTGTTAAAACTGAGACGGTGAAATGTCGGAGCCTGTACACCGTGCCCCGTTTTGATTTCGCTGTCGCCTTGTCTCGCCTTGTCAGTCCGGTATGCTCACGCCGGCCGGGAGGGCGGGAGGGTCCGTCCACCTGTGCGGCTGTGAATAGGAGGCTGTGTTTAGCCAGAAATGACACCCATCTAACCTCCCTGCTCCATCCCGAGCCTCAGCATCATGGCTGAACCCTCCCAGTAAATGATGAGCTTCACGCCGTTAACTGCACTGCATCATCCAGCAGTGGCCTGTGGATGCCGGGCTGATGGTGGGGCCTCTCCCCTCTGACTGCATTTCATCTCACTGCCATATAAATAGCCCACGTCTTTATTTATTTTTTTTAAACATGATGATAGTTCCCATACAAATGGAGGAATCTTAATGATGATTTGCTGCCTAAATGTGATGTGTCAGGGAGTGGAGGCAGCTGCTGAAGTTGTGTGGTATACGGGATGAATGGCAGGAGAAGTCTTATCATCCTCTCTCATGGACCACACCCATCAGCGTCTCAGTATCCTTATATCACTGTTTAAATTATGACAGCAAATATGCAAAAAGGAAAAAATGCCTGGCTGCTCACGCTAGTTTCTTCTGGCTTAAGTGATTCATGATGATGTGCTGAGTCAAAGACTTGGTTTCCTCATGGCTCATTGGGTGGGTTAATGTCTGCCTGTGTGATTTAAGGTCCACGTAGCACATGAATCCTTTAGGCGCCGACCCTAGCGTCCCGCGCAGAACTGAGTAAGCTGAGCATCTCCTCACAGCCTCTGTCACTCCCACTTGCAGGACGAATACACCAGGCCATGGTCACATCACTGCACGAGGACAACGACAGTGTGACGGTGGAGTGGATCGAGAACGGGGACACCAAAGGGAAAGAGGTAGAGCTGGCCAGCTGGAATACACTCATCACTCTATGCTCATCAGTCTAGTTACAGACATTTCTAACAGACAGTTTCAGGTGTCAGGAGAAGCATTCGAATCATATACCTGAGTAAAAGCTCTAATACCACACTGTATGATAGTATGATAGTATTATCAGCGAAATCTACCTAAAGTATGGAAAGTAAAAGTAGTCACTGTGCAGTAAAATGGTCCCTGTCAGTGTTTTTCTACTATATATAAGGTCTTTGATTCATTTTGCTGCTGCATTCATGTGTATGTTACATTTTACTGCTGCACATGTTTACGGTTGGGCTCATTTAACGTCTATATATAATGTTGAGCAGCTTAATCGACAGCAGTGCGTCACATTCTATTAGATCATCATATGTTTGCGGCGTCCCTGTCCTGTGAGAGCCGCGCATCTCTAAAAAGTCAGCTTTTCTGGAAAACAGGCCTGTTTTCAGGTTTGTGGCGATGCATTTCTCAGTGAATCCTATATTTAGAGGCAGGAGAATTTTTACCAAACCACGAAGAGACATTTTTTCCTTCAGTTTAATACAAACATTAAATATGTAGACATTTAGAGATGCATGGTTTTCACTGGACAGGAAAGGGATGAATAATTGTAATCTAGAAATGAACTTAAGTTTTCTAACAAATGTGGTCGAGTAAAAAGTACATTTTCCTCCGTGGAGTACTGTAGAAGTATACAGTTCATGGAAATACTGAAGTCCAGGTACCTCAGAATTGTATTCAAGTACAGAACTTGAGTAAAAGTACTCACTTCCATTCCTCCTCTGGCTGTCACTCCTCTGTACGTTCTGTATCTTTTTTTCTGTTTCTCCCTCAGATCGACCTGGAGAGCATCTTTGCTCTGAATCCAGATGTCGCTCCAGATGAAGAGATCCCACAGAGTCCTGAGGCTCCTCTTCCACCGTCCTCTGTCCCCAAAGCCAGCAAGGTCCCCAAGGTCCGCCACCACTGTCTGTTAGCTTACATATTCAGAACATATTATATTTGATTTGAAGAAAACACACTCTTCATGGTCAGCCCTGTTCCGTACACGATTGTATACCTCTATCTATATTTCCCTTTAGCTGCTGTAATTTAAATAAAGCCTATCTGGAAATTCACATTTAGAGCTGTTTTCATGTGAGCATATTTAATACTTGACCCACACATTGACACGAGACACTGAAATTTGTGGAATTTGTGCATGTGATTCTCCATAAGTGTTGTGTGAACTAACGTGACATCCTCCTTTGGCTTGTAGTGTCCTGTATGCTTGATTTATTTTTATTTTTTTTCCAGACCAGACGAATTACAGCGATACCTAAGGCTGAGAACGCCCCCCGGGAGAACAGAGGTATGTTTGGTTTCGATGTGTAGAAACCAGATCTGTTACTGTGTTTCTCTACAGAATACCGTAGCTTCACACACAGTAGTTTAACATCACCTGCTGTCTGACTCCTTAACTTGTGCAAATGAGTGATTATGGTGCACTGTGCTCCTCAGCTGCAGCAGTGGGAACCACCCGGGCCCGTCCCAGCCAGCACAGCCAAGCGGCAGAGCCTCCTCCACCGGCCATAGCTCCTCAGTCGGCGCTCAACCAGGCCCTGATACAGCAGCAGAACGGTAACGGACTCCCTCCGTCTTTAAAAGCAGAGCAGAGTGACCTCCCAAAGCTGTGTGTTTGTTGTTGTTGTTGTTTTCTGGTGGAGGATATAGTGCGGCAGAGGCCAAAACCAGTGATGTCATGCTCCACACAGCTGCGTGAGGGCGTCAAAGGCTCTTTCACAGTCCGTCACTGTCCTGGCTGCTGGACTCGCACTCATACTACAGCACTTGTTCTAGTGCTTGACTGAGAATTAGCATAAAGCACTAAATAAATGTTTAACCTAACATTTACAAATGTGATTTGGAATAAGGATGATCTTTTTAAGACATCTGAAATAGAGCAGAAACCACTTTAAAGAGTTATTACTTTAATCATTTTAGTTATTACTTTAAGTATTTATCAAGCTAAAATACTACTCTATAATCACTGTGAAGTAGTCGACTGTTGGGGGGATCATTACCATCAGCAGTTTTCTCAGATGGGATTATAAAATGAAGAAAAGATGAATGAAAAAGATTTTTATCAGGGCTTTGAAGTGACTTCTGGTTAATATGCAGTCTTTATGCTATGAGTAAATAACTGTTTAACTGTCATTCAGCCGTCTAACAACAGAAACAGAGAAATAAGTAAATGAGAAAAGCATTATAGTGAACTGAGCTGGATTCAAGCACAGTGGAGAGGAGACTAAATCGAGGCTGACGTTGAACAGTGTTTGTCAGCCTGTCTGACAGTGAAAGACCTAAACAAGGCTTTGTTACCTGTGATGTTCACAGGTTCATCTTCTCCTTTACATTAACTCTGCAGTCCTGAAAATGGTAAAAAAAAACAAAACGAGTTGTAAAACCAGGAGTTGTCCCGTTTGCCTGATGGCGCTTGGTACCAGGCGTCGTTTAAAAACAAGGGCAGATAGTTACATGAACAAATCAATAATTTTATAATTGAACAACTATTGTAACATTCAAACATTCACGGCCCTTCCCTAACCTTTACAGCACGGAGGAAATCCAACTGTGTGAAGGAGGTGGAAAAACTGCAGGAGAAACGAGAGAAGAGGCGACTTCAGCAGCAAGAGCTGAGAGAAAAGAGAGCACAAGTGAGACACAACACACACACAACACAACATACACAACACAAACACACACACACACTGATTTCAGGTCATGTTTGATCTTCAGTGAGTAAGCACATTTTTTTGGGATAAGTTAATACTTTGTAATATAATGAAATACTTAGCAGAATGAATTGATAACGTGCTGACAACACTCCTGAGGGTCTCTGCTGACTTAAGAACACCATCCAGTTCCTAGAGAGAGAACATCTTGTTCAAGTGTGTTCTCCGTGGTTCTCAAGAGTTACTGTCTTGTTCCTCCGTCACTTTAAAGACACCGTTTTCTGCATATTGTTTTGATATCACTGCTGCTGAATTCTTATTTATGGACAACAACCAAAGTTGTTGTTGTTTTTAAATAGGCAGGTAGGATCATTTAGTTTAGAAAAATGAAAAGATCCTGTGTTTCTAGTGCAGTGCGGTTTCAGACATAAAATCTACAAAATACAATTTTAAGTGATTTAATGGGTTTCATGCTTGTTTTCTGTTCCATTGCAGGAGGTGGATGTCAATTTACCAAACTATGAAATCATGTGTATGATCAGAGACTTCAGAGCCAGTCTGGACTACAGGCCTTTAACCACAAATGATCTGGTAAGTCCGTTTCAGATCCAGCTTACTGTATCTAATGCCACTTTTCCACTGACGGCATCAGCTCAACTCGCTTCGACACGGCACGGCGTTAGCGTTTCCATGACGTGAAAGCAGGGACCACCAGGTCTTATCAGATACTATTTCTAGCATCACCTTCGCCAAGGTTCCAAGTGAGCCGAAGCGAAGGTGATGTAGAAACAGTGGTAGGTTTGTAGGTTGGCTTCTACTGTAATATCCAGCCCATTAAAACCCGTCTGACGGTTTTAATCCATTCTGCGCAGCGTTGTTCATAACCACAAACTATAAGATTGAATCAGTATCTAGACGTCACATCTTTCAGGCTGATATAAATAAAAAAGACTACATCTGAAGGTGTGAGAGAAGTGCATGTTCTGAGAAATAGTTCAAGGGGTTTCTAGACAAACTTCATCCAGAAGAGTTTATCTGTTGATGTTTCAGATCGAGGAACACAGGATATGTGTGTGTGTTCGAGCTCGTCCCCTCAATAAAAAAGGTGAGCTTTCTCAGTCAGTCCTGGTGTTTTCTTTGTACCACGCATTTATACATTAACGAAAAACACCAATCCTTGTCCGTGTGTGTCTAGAGTTGTCAGTGAAGGATTTAGATGTGATCACCATCCCCAGTAAGGACGTAGTGATGGTCCATGAGCCCAAGCAGAAAGTCGACCTGACCCGCTACTTGGAGAACCAAACGTTTCGGTTTGATTACGCCTTTGACGAGAACTCCACCAATGAAATGGTTTACAGGTGAAGTGTTTTTCAGTCTATCACAATGGGTTTTTTTTATTAGTGAATCGTGCTTTCTATCAGATGCTCCTGTTCTCACAGGTTCACTGCTCAGCCTCTGGTTGAAACCATTTTTGAGAGGGGAATGGCAACCTGCTTTGCTTACGGACAAACTGGAAGTGGAAAAACACATGTGAGTGTTTTGATGTTAACAGGAGGACAGATTCTGTTGTTTGTGCGTTTGATGTGTTGTAAGTCAAATCTCTTTTTAGACAATGGGAGGAGACTTCTCGGGAAAGAACCAGGACTGCTCTAAAGGGATTTATGCACTGTCTGGTGAGTTTCTTCTTTAAAGTTACCTTCAGCTTGTTTTAACTCGATTCAAGCTTTGTTTTCTTTCTTTGTGCAGCCAGGGACGTCTTTCTGATGTTAAAGAAGCCAAACTACAAGAAGTTAGATCTTCAAGTTTTTGCCACATTCTTTGAGATCTACAGCGGGAAGGCAGGTGTCTTTTACCACGATTTGTAATTAATTAAAATGACAAGAGGACGCGTGTTCTTTCAAATCTAAGTGTATTTATACATGTGCCGTATACTGTATGTGGCGTGTGCTTCGTCTTTTGATTCACTGTAACACTGTAAACGTCTCCATGGGAAAAAAAAAAAATCTAGAGATATGATGAGAAATGCTGAACTGCTAATGTGTTCTCTTTAAAGGTGTTTGACCTGCTCAACCGCAAAGCCAAGTTACGGGTCCTGGAGGACGGGAAGCAGCAGGTCCAGGTGGTGGGGCTGCAGGAGAGGGAGGTTAAATGCACAGAGGACGTCCTCAAACTCATCGAAGTGGGAAACAGCTGCAGGTAAACACAGGACCAGATCATCTGTTTCATCACAGCAGCGAGAGCGGGACTCGTGTTCCTGCACATGGAAGCTTTGTCGGTGCTGTTAATATATTATATCATTATTTATTTAGATATACATAATGAATCATATGTTGGGATTAGGACTGGACAAATGGACAGAAGGTCATATCTTGGTATATTTTGGCTGAAGGGCAGTATACAGTATATCAAAATCAAAGTACATGACAAATGAATATGCAGCCTGTTAAGACAGGTTAGGAACATGATGCAAATATAAACTAAATGTTTACATGTAACTGGCAGGCTTAATCGTTCTGAAAATGTTTTGGAAATTATAAGAAAATGTAGCTTATTAATATAAAAATCCACAATATAAGAACCCAGGCAAAAAGAGCACAAGCAATAAATGCTTATAACTAATGTTAACAAAATGTTGTAAACAACTGTGAAAACTCAATAGTCTAGCATTAATGCTACAAACAACCCATGATGCAACTTTCTGTGTAAAATACACTGGTCCATTTAAAATAAATGTGTGTGTGTGTGTCTGAGAGGAGGCGACGTCTCATCTCTAATTACACTTTGTAGTCAATGGGCCTCATGCAGGAACATTCTCGTAGTTGCATCTGAACTTTGTTTTACTTTTTAGTTCGATGGGTTCGTATGATCGTCCCACGTCAGATTCAGCACATGTTCGTAAATGACCCACATAGACATGATGAATGCCACACGTCAAACAGAATGTCAACAACGCAATTTAAAAATACGAAAAAAATGGTGAATGCAGCAGGTCCTCCGACATAGAACGTGTCACAATACATAGTGTATATTCAATATATCCAGTAGGTTATTTAGATTGAAATGTCTGGACTCTGTGTCTCCTTCAGGACTTCTGGTCAGACTTCGGCGAATGCCCATTCTTCCCGGAGCCACGCTGTATTCCAGATCATTCTGCGTCGGCGGGGAAAGATGCACGGAAAGTTCTCTCTTATTGACCTGGCGGGGAATGAGAGAGGGGCAGACACCTCCAGCGCCGACCGCCAGACTCGCCTCGAGGGAGCCGAGATCAACAAGAGCCTGCTGGCGCTCAAGGTCTCCTTCTCAGTACTTTGAATATCCTCAGCAGCATTGTCCTCACTGTAAAGGTTAAACAGCTGGTCATTAACGTACGTATCTGATAGTACAGCAAAAATGTGATGCTCGTGTCAAAGTGACTGAGCTGCATCTTTTCATGGATATGAAAGGGAATGCAAGATAAACGGTGCAAACACTTCTCATAATTGTTGCTGCCAAGTGTGATCTGTGATGCTGCTTCTTCTCGCAGGAGTGCATCCGGGCCCTCGGCCGAAACAAACCCCACACCCCGTTTAGGGCCAGCAAGTTAACCCAAGTACTGCGGGACTCGTTCATAGGGGAAAACTCCAGGACCTGCATGGTACGACCACCGCACAGCGGTTCTGACTCGGGCACCGAGGCTCACAGTGGCATCGGGTGAAGGCACGATACTTGATCATTCTTAAACTGTGCTTCCTTTGACAGATTGCAACCATCTCTCCTGGAATGGCATCCTGTGAAAACACCCTGAACACACTGAGATACGCCAACAGGTAAAACTTATACTTCTGAGGTGAAGTCCACGGGCCAGTAAGAGCTTTTAACCTGTGTGTTTTCAATTAAAACTTCATGGAATAGGTTAGGGTGAGGTTGAAAACAAAGTCAGCTGTTAGTGGTGCTGCTTTTGGGAGAAGAGTTCAGTTAGTTGTGTGGATGTAAGATTTCTTTAGTGCTCAGGCAGCGTCTGAGTGATGGTGATAGTTACCGCACGTTGTATCCTGTCATCGACTGACAAGACTCTGAGGAAAAAAGATGAAGGCTCACTGAAATCTGTCTCGTCTTCTCGCATTTTCTTTTCCTTTTTGTTTTGGGAGACACTGACTTGCATGTCCTGGAAGTTTCTGATTATTTCTCCTCTGACTGTGTGCAGTGCTGTGAACGGTGCCACAGTGTCTTTGTTAGAGACAGCCGCGGTTAAAGCCTTTTGTTTTACACCTCAGATCCGTGAGTTTTCTCAAAATAAAGAGTAAAAACGCTCAGATGTCTTCACTGTTGCAGAGTGCCACACAGAAAAGCTTTGAGTTCTTTTTAAACCTTAACTAAAGCCTTGTTAAAAATATACAACATTTGAAATAATGATTGTTTCAGTGGCAGTGGACGACATGTCTCAGGTTCTCCAGTTAACCTCTGTATCTCTGTGTCCTGTCTGATGTTAATATGAAAAGAAGTGCATCACGTAACATTGTCCTGTCGTTTCTCTTCTTGTCCGTTGTGTGTCTGTGTGTGTCTGTGTGTTTCTCTCCCACCACGTTTTCCAGAGTGAAGGAGTTTGGCATAAGTCCCTCAGACATCCCCTTCTCTCAGAGTGGGGGTGGAGGGGGCCGTTCTGAGCTCTCCCCTACTTACGAGTACGATCACTTTACTCTTTGTCTCCATCTTTTCCACAGTGCCTTTCACAATAAGACACCCCTGCACTGGCCTCTCGCGTGACCCATCAAAAGCCATGTTTTGTTGAAGTTAGTCCAAGTCAGTTAAAAGCCACGGGATGTTCCTACTGCGAACCACACACAGTTCACCGTCGTCCACTTCAGCCTCCACAGGGCTCGAAATATTGTCCTCCTCGTCCACTCTTGTCTTCAGTTTTAGACACATTTATCATTTTAAAAACCTCCACCTACTTTTGTACCATCACAGTTTAGCAGCAAGAAAGTAAAAAACCCTTGTTTCTGGGATATTAGTCTTTTTCCCTAAAACAAAAATATCTTGTCTACCATCTTTTTCATTAGAGAAGTATCCTCATTTTAATAAAGTATATCTAACACTGTCTTGATAAGATATTCATATTAATATTGTTCTAGATTTAACCAGTAACAAATGAAAACAATTTTTAATTTAACAGCATTAGGTTGTCTTATCGTTTTGTCTTTTCTTTTTTCTTTTTAAACCTAGCCAGGTCAAAATGTGTTTACTCCACCGGTTAAATAGAAGACGGTTTGGTTGTATTTAACTTTATTTCTTCAACTAGGGCTGTTTTTGCAGTGATGACAGTTAATTAACGTGTAGGCTGATCTCAAAACACAAACATTAAAAGGCAAAACTGGTTTAGTTATTTTATCCATTTTTAAATATACTGAGATTGAACTATTACCGTTTACTGTAATGTGTGTTGGCTTTAACCTGCTTTTTTTGTGAGATGGTTCCCCACACACCTTCGATGTTCTTAATCCCGCATGGAGTTTATATTGTGTTCATCATTTTTTGTTTTTCTCATTAATCTAATACATTATTCATAATGGCTTCTCCCCCCTCCCTCTCTCCAGCATCCTGTCAGTGTAATGCATGCAGCAGCCGTATGTTTCATGTAACGCACGGTGTTTCTCATCAGCGATCACAGTTCCTAAACTGCAGCGCTCGTGTGTTGTCAGGGTGAAGGAGCTCACCGTGGACCCCACAGCAGCCTTGGACAGCCGTCAGGGAGGACATGTCACCCAGCTGGAGGTTCTGGAGGCCCAGTGGGGAGTCGGGAGCTCCCCACAGAGAGACGATCTGAAGCTGCTCTGTGAGCAAAACGTAAGCAAACACACCTGCACCGGCACCGGCGTTGTGAGGAGACACACGAGGCATTTTTTTCCCCATGTTTTCAACAAGAACACCACATGGAGACACCGACATTTAGCCCTTTATATTGAATATGTTACATGCAGGTTAGTTTATAAATAGTTTGTTCAGTACCAGTTAAAATTTGCTTCTGCCGAAGGTGATGCGTTCAAATGAGCCTCGTTTTGTATTTCAACCAGCTCTTGGAAAACCGCTGCGGCATTTCCTCATGACATGTTTTATCAGGCAGCTGCTAAAGACACTGGTTTCCCGGTGGTTATTATTTGCACATTTACACATTGCAAAAGACTGAATTGCTCTGAATATCAAAAATCTGTTTGGTAGCAGATGTTTATTTAACACAAGTCATGTCGTCATCACAATACTGAACAGTGTTACTGTACATTTCCGATTTCTCCTCATACGGTGCAGACTTACTGTTAAGATGCTGAAATGACAAATAATTTAAATATCCACCCACTGAGGAGTCACGCCAACCGAAGCGTAAAGTGCAGGTTTCTTTGCAAACCCTGAAGCTTTTCAGGTCATAACGTCACTGATGTAAAACACAGACTGCTTTGTTTTGTGTAGGAAGAGGAAGTGTCCCCACAGCTCTTCACTTTCCACGAGGCGGTCTCTCAGCTGGTGGAGATGGAGGAGCAGGTTCTGGAGGACCACAGGGCTGTGTTCCAGGTACAGAAAAGTCCCAAATTACTGAAGAGATATGTTGGGAAAACAAGGTACAGGTGAGCCACCACATAGACACATATCTGAAAAGCTTCTCTAAAACTTAGAGAAGCTTTTCAACATGTTTTCAGCTACAGTTTGGATTTAATTTTGTGTACAGATAACACTTGAAGGAGCAAGGGAAAGACAGAGAGAGGAAAGAACACATTCGACAACAGTCAAACATTTGCAGGTGTCCTTAAAGACGTACATTAGTGACTTACACGAATCTGACGGCAGATGTTTCTGATGCATCGTATGTTTACAGGAGTCGATCCGCTGGCTGGAGGATGAGAAGGTCCTCTTGGAAATGACGGAGGAGGTGGACTATGATGTCGAGTCGTACGCAACTCAACTGGAGCAAATCCTGGATCAGAAGATAGACATCCTCACTGAGCTGAGAGGTAAAGATGATCAAAACCAAAGGGAAAAGAGTATTGATGATTTTAGGCACTGTGCGGCAGATGCTGTGACATTCTGTCTTCTTTCAGATAAAGTCAAGTCCTTCCGCACGACACTGCAGGAAGAGGAGCAAGCTAGCAAACAAATCACCCCCAAGAGGCCTCGTGCTCTATAGACACACACACGCCACATGTATGATATTTCACCGTAATATTGACTTGTCCTCAGAGAGGTGAAGGCCCGAGGGTCGCTGTTGAAGAAAGAGCTGATGTAGCTCAGCTGTGATGTTATGACCTACTGTCTGTGTGTGTGCTCTCTGCTGTACAGGCTGCAGTCGCTTCCGTCACCCATCCGTCCATTTGTAAAACCAAAGAGCACAACGTCTTGGCTCTTTCATTCTCCTGCAAAGTGTATTTATAAGGTTTCTGTATTTGTGTAAAGTCACAAGTGCTTCACTTTAAACAAACAAAAAAAAAAGGGTAAATTATTTGTTTAAAATGAAATTTTTATAGTGTCAATCATTGGTTACCCTCACTTTGGCCAATTTTATAAACAGCCGTTGCCATTTTGTGCAATTCTCCGCCTCTTTTGGAGGATTTTCTTCCTGCCCTTGCCCTTGTTTCAGCTTAAGGGCGACCGGGGGTTTGTGTGTAAAATGAGCCACTGTGTGTTTGTGTTCATACTGTATGTAAAATAGGGTTGACTGAGGAAAAAAAAAATACACAAGACTAAACTTGCATTACATTGAATGGCCTAACGGGGGCACTATAATCAAAGGGTACGTCAGACACAGCCTCTGTGTGTGTTCCATAAGACATTAACGCAGATAGAGATTTCTCATTTGTCATAATAAAGAAAGCCTACTTCTTGCTGTTGTACGAGTTTTGTTTTTGTTTTTTTGTTGTTTTTTTTTATCATTTTAAAACGTTTGGATTTTGAATCAATCAACCTTTATTTATACTCGAGAGACGCATGATGACATCAAGTCAAATCCAGAACTAAGATTAGGAATACAGTAAAGGCAGTACCGTGAAATGGTTTAAAAACAACTTGTAATTTCAATAAATGTATATAGTAAAATAATATAATAAAAATAAGTACAAGTAGAGGATGAGAGTTTTAAGATCAACTTTCTAACATGGTGTATGTTCACTTACTGCCTAATACGTCACACTCACTGAAAGGTGCCATTGTTTCGCTGTTTATGAAAGTACTGGTTTTAACCCTTGTACGGTACTCGGGTCAAATTGACCCGTTTCAACTTTTTACAAAAAGAAAAAGGGTACAACTATACATTTTATTCTACCTGAAACTCAA